>CM035100.1:17568217-18211967 GCA_020205505.1 Panax japonicus | reverse complement strand
AAGCCTTACGAATATCAATTTTCATGGCACACCTAGACTGACCGGAGGGCCTATGATAGTTTCTGAAAAACTCTTGAGCCAGAAGAATATTATCACCTATCCTCCTGCCCGGAACAAAAGCAGACTGAAAGGGAGAGATTAAGGAAGGAAGGATACCTTTGATGCCTGACAACAATAATCTTTGAAATGCACTTGTAAGTTGTATTACAACTAGAGATATGTCTATAATCAGTCATGGAAGTAGGATTAAGCACCTTAGGGACAAGAGCAATGGTCGTATAGTTAGTACCCCAGAAAAGGCAACCCTGTTTGAAAAAGGATTGAATGGCCAAAGTAAAATCTCTACCAACAATATCCCAAACAAAGAGGAAAAAGTTCACATTGAAACCGTCAGGACCAGGACTCTTGTTTTTCTTCATTGACTTCAAAGTTGTCAAGATTTCAGAATCAGAGATGTCTCTCTCAATCAAAGAGGCTTGAAGATCAGTAACAATATTAGAAGCATAGGGGGCAAGATCCATTAAATGGGACTCCCCCACTGTAGAAGCAAAGCCCAACAAGGAACAAAAGTGGTCCACCACAATATTTTGAATATCCTTTTGTCCGGTACACAAGACACCTGCCTCATTTTTAATAGCAATAATTTTATTTTGATTCCATCTATTCTTAATTTGATTGAAAATGTAGCCTGAGTTTCTATCCCCATCCTTAAGCCATTGGATTCTAGATTTTTGCTTAAGTAACTTCTCTTCACATCTAAGGGCACACCACAAATTTCCAGAATGAAGCCTTTGAGCCTTTAGGAGAGAGGGATCATTCGGATTAGAGGCAATAGCATTCTGCGTATCATGAAGAATAGCTATAGCCTTATCCACATTTGAAGTAAGATTACCATTATCTTTGTTCAAAGTGGAAAGAGCCCGTTTGACCGATCTAAGCTTTCCAGCTAAAGCCTGAAGAGGATCCCCAGTGGTAAGGATATTCCAAGCAGATTGAACAACCTCATGAAAGTTTTCAAGCTCACCCGGGAAATTGAAGAATTGGAAAGGCTTGGGAACTCTAGGCATGGTCAAACCAGTTTGAACCACCGCTGGACAATGATCCGAAAGATCCCGAGGAATGTACATAACCTGAGAGGCATGGAAATGATGCAACCAATCACAGTTGACCATAACCCTATCAAGTTTTTTGAACTTGGGGTTTAGTGTCACTAGAATTCCACCAAATGTGCAAAGGCCCAACCGCACGAAGGTCAGACAAAAGCATATCGGTAGTACAGTCCAGGAAGTTCTGCATACCCCCATTCCAAGATTCAACACCTCCATTAATTTCAGTAACAGTTAGAACCACGTTAAAATCCCCAGGCAGACACCAAGGCAAATTGATAGAGTTACATAAAGAGTGCAGGTCAGTCCAAAGAGCTTTCCTCTCAGAGGGAGTATTAAAACCATAAATAAAGGTGACAAAAAACTGCATAGAAGATGCAACAGACAAAACTAAGTAATGCATAAATTGAGAAGATTTGGAGATAATATTTACAGTCCAAAGCGAAGGGTCCCAGCCAACCCAGATTCTCCCATTCACATGATGCTCATAGTTAAAATACCAATTCCATTTGCTACATATAGCTTTGGAAATAGTATTGGCTTTTAGGCTTTTGAATCTAGTCTCAACTAGGCCAACAAAAGAAATATTATGCTTACACAAAAGAGCAAGGACACTATCCTTCTTGAACTTCATATTTACACCTCTAATGTTCATAGAGTAAAAATTAACCATAAAAAGAGGTAAATTTAAAGTGGGGTAGGTCTCCACTCTCATTTAATCTTTTTCTTTGAAGACTGGCCAGGATCTAAACCAGCTCGAGCTTTTGCCTTAAGGTCACGACCTGCCTTTTCATCGACCATTTTTAGCTTTCCCGACAAGGGGATTTGGAGAAGGGGAGAGATCATTGTCAGAGAACCTCTCTAAAGCCTCCCTAGCAGCAGCAATAGGCTTAAAGAAATTGGAGCTATTAACCAAGGGGGGAATCGCTAAAGGGAACCTACTGCTTAGGTCCTTTAGCCACCAAAGTCCAGACGGCAGGAGGAGTAACAGCAACAGAAACGGACTGAGGGATAACAGGAGAAGATATAGGGGCAGCAGGTGCAACAGGAGTAGCAGGTGCAGCAGATGCAGCAGGTGCAGAGTCTGTATAGGAGGTTTGGACTTTTGGCAGCCATTTGTAATTCGCTTTAGGACAATGGAGAAGAGAGTGCCCAAACGTTTTTACAATGAGAACAAATTTGTGGTCTATTCTGGTACTTCACTTTGACAATTACTGTAAGACCCCAACTTTTATAAATAAAGATGAATTTTCTATAAATATCATTTTTGAATATTATAGAGTAAATTTGATATAATGTTATAGTTATGGGTAATATTTATAAATTTTGTAAAGTACGCAAGTTGTTATATTATATTCGATTGGTTAGAGAATATTTGTTTTAACAGAGAACATTTGTACGATGGCACAATCATTGATGGACCCCACAACAGAATTATTGTCGGATTAAGAAAACGACAAAAATACTTTATGAAAATAACGGTGGAAGTTTTACCGTTAACTGTTGAAACACCCGGTGTAAAAAGTATAGTAATACGCATAGTTGTACAGTAGCACACGATATTGATTATTGATGCTTACATTAGAAGTCACTCAGTTTTGTTTAATTATTGCCACAGTAGTTGATGTAAATTTTGCTTATTTTATGAACCCCATTTACCGATTTTTCAAAATAATCGGTAGAAATTTATTCTTTATTATAAGGGTGGGGGCCACATGTGGAGTAAATGGATGAAATAAAAATGGGGTGGGGGGGAGGTAACGTAATAAGAAGGGAATTGATATTATATATATATATATATATATATATATATATATATATATATATATATATATATATATATAATTTAAAACATGTGTTTTTATATATTTATATATATATTATATGTTTGTTTTTTTTTCTTGCTTTTACATTGAAATTCAGTAAGCTTGACACCCGTGAATGCTACACTTGATCCGTGAGATTTTTATTCGGTGCACCGTGATCAAACAGTATCCTCCAAATTCTTCTATAAATAGAAGCTCATTCCTTCATAATTTCTTACGAATTCACTGAAACTCTAAAGAGAGAAATTATAGAGAAACTATAGAAAAGTATTCTGCTACTTTCCTACTCTTATATTTAGTTTCTTTTACAGTAAGGGTTATTATGTCTTTTGTATTCATGAAGAGAACTCTGTTATTCCATTCTTTATTATTCTACTGGAATAACCAATATACGCGGACTACCCTATACTTGGTGACAATTTTCTATTATTCCATCTTTATTATTATTTTGTTAGAATATCATGTCTGTGCGTTTTACGCTGGACCTAGTTCCGTCTTTATTATTATTCTGTTGGTATATCCTGTCTGTGCGTTTTACGTCGGACCTGGTTTCGTCTTTATTATTATTCTGTTGGAATATCCTGTCTGTTCGTTTTATGCCGGACCTGGTTCAGTCTGTATTATTCTGTTGGAACATCCTATCGGTGCGAATTTCGCCTGGCCTGGTTCCGTTACTTATTATTCTGTTGGAATAACCTGTCTATGCGAAGTACCGCATGCGTGGTGATTTCTTTTGTTATTTCCATTCGTTATTATACTCAGTTGGTTAAAGTTTTGACTTCTATACTCCATAAAATTAGTGGAATACCTTGATAATTGTGCTTCATCCAGTATCTTTTCATGGAAATATTCTTCTAAGCATTCTTGAATTTTACTCTACAAAGCAGTATCATGTTGACAACTTGGACGTTATCATTTCCTAGATAAATTAATTCTTGAATCTTATTTTATTGAATTCTTATATCATTGTCATCATCCTCATGTTTATATCACATTGAAAGTCATCTGTGGCTTCTAGTGCATAGATGGACTTGGTATGATTATGACCAGGAAGTATTCGATATAATCATAACCGTAATGTTACAAATGATGTGGTAAAAGTCCTTTGTGGCCGTAGTGCATTGATGGACAATTGTTGGCATGATCATGACCATTAATGAATACACAAATATTCTTGGCCCGTAGTGCATGGATAATTGTGGTCGTGATACTAAAGAATATCCTTGGCCGTAGTGCAGGGGTGATTCGGTGAAGCGGATTATTTATTAAGCTGAGTCCCAGTGATAAAAGTGATAAAAAAAACCTTTTAAATTATAAAAGATAGTAGATTATATTCTCTACTTGACTCTTTTAATGGATTGCTTATTCCGCTGCAGTTAAACTTGATGTTGTTATATTTTATCAGTTTAACATTGTTGAAGGCTAACGATAATTTATTCTAAATTATCTTAGTCATAATATTTCTTACTGGACTAGATGAGCTCACCCTTTCTTTCGTTGTTCTCTTCAGGGAATAAGAACATAGCAGGGACTAGTCAGAGAACGGAGTGACGGTCTAGAGGATAGCATTAGTAGTCCTCACAATTCTGTGAAATAGTGTGTTAATAATTGTAATGAGGACTCCTTTTGAGTTTGTATAATCTCTAGTAGACAAAAATTGTATTCAAACTCAGAGTTATGTTTTGTCGTATTGTACACGACAGTTGTATTAATAAATTGTATTTAAATTATGTACCATGTATCTGGCAACCCAAGATGGGTGATGTATACCTAATTTTGGGGACGTCACAATTGGTATCAAAGCTTAAAGATATGATCCCTGGCTAAGATGTGAGAATAAAACTAGGAGGGGAGAGACGGAGAATACCTTCGCTAGTATGACCTACCTAAGTTTTTTTTATTTACTTGGTCGATCAGAATATAGGGATAATATGTTACATGTCAATTAACCTTTTGTTTTATGGCAGTATCTAAAAATGACATCCGAGAATGTTGAGAATAGCAATGGAGCACATGCGACCATTGATTCACCACATATCAATAATCAGGATAATGTGCATCAGAAAGGCGACAATCCTCATGCAAACAACAGCACTAACCAAATGATGAAGATGGATTGTTTAGAGGATTTATGCAATTCATGCAACAGCAGGCGAGAGTGGCTCCTGTCCAAAATATAGGTGGAAACACTAGAAACTCTCGGGCGGTCACCGCTAAATAGTTCAAGGAGCTGAGACCATCGGAGTTTAAGGGAGAGCCAAAACCACTTATGGCGGAAGCATGGATAAAGCAGATTCACCAAGATATTTGATGTCTGAAAATGCTCCGAGGAGCAAAAGGTTCCCTTTGCCGCCTTTATGTTGCGTGGAGAGGCAGATTACTGGTGGGAATCGGTAAAACGTACTCAACCTGCCGTACTGAAGATTTTTTGGGAGAATTTATGTTGATCAATTTTGCAATCAATGAATACGTGCAAGTATACACGATCGACAAGTAATAAAGTGATAAGAAAAGTATCGTTCCCATGAGAAATTATTTAATAAAAATTACCAAGTACTAACTCTTAACCAAATCAATTTTATTTAAACAACCATAAATTGTGATTTTTCTAATTAAGAAAACTAAATTAATCAATTAAAACTAGATTACTCTAAAATTAATTCAAATAAATAAAGATTAAGACTTTAATATCCCCAATTATGAACTATAAATCAATTATCCAATTATCCCAATTATTATACCTACTAAATTGTTAACAGGAATTCTCAAATGCCAAAAGTCCTTTTCCAAGTGATTAATTGCCTTCTATTTAACCCAAATTAATCTTGCTATATTCCTATACAAAAACATTAAATTAAACTCTTTCTAATCTCAATTCCTTATGTGTTACATGCGGCGAAGAGATATTTCCATTCAATTCACAAACCTAATTATTCACTGTGCAAATAACTAAGTCACATGATATCATGCCAAGTTCTAACCCTAGAATTCCTCTTTCAATTCCTTCTAGAGTAACAAGGTAATTACTGATCAAATAATTAAGTAATAAGCACAAGACAAGATAAACAATTCACTTTGACACAAATAATTGGAATAAATCAAATAACTAATTTATAGACATAAAAGGTTCAATTGAAATCTTAATAAAAGAGTTAGTTCATAATTAATGAATTAAAATCAAGAATCCATAACTGAATAGATATTAAACAATAAAAGTATGATAAGAGAAGAGAATAGAATCTGTTGTCAGCAAATCTGATACTCCCCTCATGATCTTGCTCTTAATCTTCAATGTTCTTCAATTTGCTTCAATCTCCAATGGCTAATTAAAAACTAGGGTTTATATTCTAATCTAATGGAGTGTTTTATCTAAGCTAAGCTATGTAACCTCTCTTTATTTTATGCCTTACATCAAGTATTTATAGAATACAAGTCCAATTTTGAGCTTAGGAACAAACCCAATCCAATTTGGAGTCAAAAGGTGTCAAAATTCGCCCAAAACGCGTTCAAGCCGCAACCAACCTCTTCCCCAGTGCCCCAGCGCTGGGCTTGATGCTCAGACACTACTCCCCAGCACCCCAGCGCTGGGCATAGGCCTATTTTGGGCACCCCAGCGCTGGCCCCAAGTTCTGACATTTTCTGCTCCGGCGTCCTTTTGGAAAACGGCCATAACGTTTGATCCGGGAGGAGTTACGGGGCCTGAAACCTATCAAATCGAATATATCGACGAGATCTACAACTTTCATTCTTTGAGAATTTAGAAATTCTGGTCGGATGAAGGCTGAAATTGAGCTTGAAGTAACTGCTATGCAAATGACCACCCAAAACCATGACGTTCGACGTCCGTTGGTACAACGATCATAACTCTTGCATCCGAACTCCGATTGGAATGATTCAAAATGTTCCGGAAAGCTAAGACGATGCTCTTCAATGTAAGATAAGTCCCAAACCAAGAACATGAAGTAAACATGAAAGCCCAAATGATGTCCGGTTTGCTTTTTTTTTGCATTTTCTTTGCTTTTCCTTATCAATAGTCGCTCACACCGCTCCCAAACGTATAACCTACAAAATGAACACAAAATGCATGAAAAGCAACTAAGACACATAAATATAAGCAACTAGTTTAAGTAAAAGATACCGGATAAGTGTATATAAAATCTACATATCAAATACCCCCAAACTTAAATTGTTGCTTGTCCCCAAGTAACACAACATAATGCAATACAATACAATGAAATGCAACAAATCTATATGCCTACGAATCCAGCAGTATTTGATAGAATCAAATCTATTCACTCGGCCTTAGAGCAATCAAGCAAACATGACAATACTTTATATCAAAACCAATCAACAATTTCCTAGTCAATCATCAAGTCTTAAACTTTTATTACTGGTATAATGCGTTTGTGTGCTCAAAAACCACAATAACTGATATAAAATCAAATTTAACACATAACAAGTCTCTTCGAAGGCATCATACACTGTAAACTCAAGAAATCTCAAAGATAGGCACGATTCAACTAAAATTAAACTCAACCAAATTCAAGGGTACATGCAAGATACTTATACTTTATTTTCTTCCTTCTCTTATTTTTTTACACGGGGGCTTTTTGCTCTTTTCCCGTGATTATTTCTCTTTACTTTTTCTTTTGATAGATGGTTGGTGATTGCGTTTTACGCTCCATCTCACGGTTGTGTTTATGGGGAGTGTTTCTCCTCAACCCACCACAAGACTCAACATGTTTTTTTTAAAGCTTATATACCCAACATATATTCCCCCAAACTTAGGTTCTTGTCTAACTTTAGTTATCACTACTTATTCTTGTCATTCTTTCATTTAAACTAGCATTATCCTTTAGAGTCCCATTATGTATCAATTTAAACTCAATCAATCAACAAGTTGTTTTTACTGTGCTATCATTATTATACTAGTTTCAAACAGAATAACAAGAAATCACATCAAAGCTCTAATAGTCAGTATTATACTTGTCTACCCAATTCCAATCTCATCATTGGCCAAAATAAACTTAACTATAACAAACTGCTGGACTTATGCAAAATGAACATAGTAACTAACTATTATTTTTGGAATTTTTTTTATTATAATGAACGTAAACTATATTAACAATATATGCAAAATAACATAACATAAACATGAAACTAAACATGCAATAACGAACTAAACTAAACTCCCCCAAACTTAGCAATTACAATGTCCTCATTGTAAGAATATAGCGATAAGTAAAAGAGAACTTCCCTGTAATCAGCTAAGCGTGAGGTGCTGGTGGCGATGGTAGCGACGATCATTTTCCTATCCATTGAACCTCCAATACCTGCAATGAAGAGAGACAACATGTATTAGATTATAAGAGAACTTACTAAGCAAATTAATTCCTATCTACTAAATAAACTAGTAAAGCATATAAATATAAAAATTCCTGGGTTGCCTCCCAGTCAGCGCTTGATTTATAGTCTTTCAGCCTGACTTTGTCTGTTTAATGCTATCCAATTCCTCTTCAAAAGTTGAGGAACCCTCCATCCATCGTAAATAATATAGCTTTTGGTAGGTCCCCATTTACGATAGCCATTGTATTAAAGTCACCTAGCATGCTTTATTTAGATAAGATCACATTAAAGAACGTCCAACATCTAGGTGTTTTTTCTATTGTATCTGCGAATAGATTCTGGCATTGAGGCTTGTCAGACACAACAATCTCTTCTTCTATCTTCTCCAACTCATTGAACCATGACTTCGAAGTTGTACTCGCTTTTACGTCACAAGGAGTATTGCCGATGACATGACTACCTAGCGGACATGGTTTTGCAAATCTAACCAGATTCTTGAACTTTGGCGGAGAAGGAACTTGGGGCACTAATAACATCGGCTCCTCCTCGTTGGTAATCATAGTTAGTTCTTCACCGACCTTATTTTCATTATCCCTACTTGTCTCCTCTTTTTCAACATCTCGTGTCTCATCCAGTTGTAGATTTGGCTCGGGCACTTCATCAATTTTGTCATCCATGTCATAAAGCCAAGTGTTTAGAGGAAGGTTATTTATGACTTTGGTCATTTACTCTATCTGATCCGCAAGATTTAGAATTGACCCTGTTTGATTAATCCCTCTCTCCTTGAACTTGGACCACAATTCCTCCAACCTTGAATTTCCTTCTTTTAATAGAGGTTGATATGAGAATTCCGACGTGTATGTTGGATTTGGAGTAGAGTATTGGTCTTGATAGTTGTAGCTCCATGAAAAATCCGGGTGATACCCCCAAACTTGTTCATAATTATCATATGTATACTGATTGAGGTAGTTACCATCATACTGTACTGGCCCAAGATTGATGGTGCATTGATTACTTGGGTGATTACCAGCACAATAGTCACACATAACTGCCATCCTTCAACTTTGTTGGGATGCGATAACGTCCAACTTCCTCGAAAGTTTTTTAATTTGTGCTGACATTGCGGAAAGTGTCGCGAGTCTGTCAATCTCCATCCCCCTTGGTTGAGTCACATTCGTGTATGGCCATGATACTCAAAGTCATCCATGGTACCTGAAATGAGAGAAATATAAGAAGAATTAAAAATAAAAATAAAAATATTTAAATTAAGACTAATTTGATTGAAATTAATATTGGTAAAAAAATATTAAACTAATTCCCTGGCAACGGCGCCAAAAACTTGTTGATCAATTTCGCAATCAATGAATACGTGCAAGTATACACGGTCAACAAGTAATAAAGTGATAAGAAAAGTATCGTTCCCACGAGGAATTATTTAATAAAAATTACCAAGTACTAACTCTTAACCAAATCAATTTTATTTAAACAACCATAAATTGTGATTTTTCTAATTAAGAAAACTAAATTAATCAATTAAAACTACATTACACTAAAATTAATTCAAATAAATAAAGATTAAGACTTCAATATCCCCAATTATGAACTATAAATCAATTATCCAATTATCCCAATTATTATGCCTACTGAATTGTTAACAGGAATTCTCAAATGCCAAAAGTCCTTTTCCAAGTGATCAATTGCCTTCTATTTAACTTCAGATTAATCTTGATATATTCCTATGCAAAACCATTGAGTTAAACTCTTTCCAATCCCAATTCCTTATGTGTTACATGTGGCGAAGAGATATTTCCATTCAATTCACAAACCTAATTATTCATTGTGCAAATAACTAAGTCACATGATATCATGCCAAGTTCTAATCCTAGAATTTGTCTTTCAATTCCTTCTACAGTAACAAGGTAATTACGGATCAAATAATTAAGCAATAAGCACAAGACAAGATAAACAATTCACTTTGACACAAATAATTGGAATAAATCAAATAACTAATTTATAGACATAAAAGGTTCAATTGAAATCTTAATAAAAGAGTTAGTTCATAATCAATGAATTAAAACCAAGAATCCACAGCTGAATAGACATTAAACGATAAAAGTATGATAAGAGAAGAGAATAGAATCTGTTGTCAGCAAATCTGATGCACCCCTCTTGCTCTTGCTCTTAATCTTCAATGTTCTTCAATTTGCTTCAATCTCCAATGGCTAATTAAAAACTAGGGTTTATATTCTAATCTAATTGAGTGTTTTATCAAAGCTAAGCTATGTAATCTCTATTTATTTTATACCTTACATCAAGTATTTATAGATTACAAGTCCAATTTTGACCTTAGGAACAAACTCAATCCAATTTGGAGTCAAAAAGGTGTCAAAATTCGCCCAAAACACGTCCAAGCCATAACCAACCTCTTCCCTAGTGCCCCAGCGCTAGGCTTGATGCTCAAACACTGCTCCCCAGAGCCCCAGCGCTGGGCATAGGCCTATTTTGGGCTCCCCGACGCTGGCCCCAAGTTTTGACATTTTCTGCTCCGACGTCCTTTGGGAAAACGGCCATAACTTTTGATCCGGGAGGAGTTACGAGGCCTGCCACCTATCAAATCGAAGATATCGACGACATCTACAACTTTTATTCTTTGAGGATTGAGAAAGTCTGGGAAGATAAAGGGTGAAAGTGAGCTTGAAGTAACTACTATGCAAATAACCACCCAAAACCATGATGTTCGACGTTCGTTGGTACAACGATCATAACTCTTGCATCCGAACTCCAATTGGAATGATTCAAAATGTTCTGAAAAGCTAAGACAATGCTCTTCAATGTAAGATAAGTTCCAAACCAAGAACATAAGTAAACATGAAAGCCCAAATAATGTCCGGTTTGCTTTTCTTTGTGTTTTCTTTGCTTTTCCTTACCAATAGTCGCTCACACCGCTCCCAAACGTAAAACCTACAAA
The DNA here is from genome assembly GCA_020205505.1 of Panax japonicus. Taxonomy (NCBI): domain Eukaryota; kingdom Viridiplantae; phylum Streptophyta; class Magnoliopsida; order Apiales; family Araliaceae; genus Panax; species Panax japonicus. Next base: position 18,200,721 of record CM035100.1, on the reverse strand, counting down.
ATGAACATAAAATGCATGAAAAGTAACTAAGACACATAAATATAAGCAACTAATTCAAGTAAAAGATACCGGATAAGTGTATATAAAATCCACTTATCAAGTTCCAAGAGCTGTTCAACGACAAATACTTTCCCGAAACTATTCGTCACATGAAGGAGGTGGAGTTTATCAAATTGGAGCAAAACAATATGACTGTGTCATAATACGAGGCAAAATTTATGGAGTTATCCCGGTTTGCGTCCCACTTAATGGATAATAAAGAGAGAATGGCGCGAATGTTTTTAAGAGGTTTGAAGCCGGAGATATGTCAACATCTTATTTCTCATAAACTGTGTTTGTATTCAAATGTTTTAAATATGGCTCAGTTGATGGAGCGCGATAACGAGTCAACGCAACCAAAAGAGAACAGCCTACAAAATGATAATACCAATGAGAGCAGTCATTGAAGCGGTGACAACAAGCATGGAGGGAATCAACAGGCCAGAAATGGTAACCACTTCGGTGGTAATCAGGGCCAAAACAATAAGAATGGACATTTCAAATAGAGGAGATTCAATAATGATAGAAAGACGTCAGCACCAGCACCATTTGTTAAGGAAGGAGAAAGACCACCTATCATATGCTTCAAATGCGGATGGGAGGGACACATCAGTCCAAATTACGCGATGTCGTCCAAAGCATGTTATAATTATGGAAGAGAAGGTCACTTAGCTCAATTTTGTCGTTCACCGAAGACAAGTTCAGCCAGGATGGAGGCACCAAAGGTCGTCCCAAAAAAGTCGAAGCTGGTAGTGCAAGGGAGAGCGTTTGTTGTGACCTCCCAGAAAGCAAGGAACCCGAATGAGGTCATCACGGGTAAGCTTATCATAAACTCTAGCGAAGTCTATACCTTATTTGATACCGGTTCTACCCATTCTTTTATTTCTAATACTTGCGCTCAACGATTAAATTTGACTCCGGAGAAATTAGACTTTGACTTATCTGTGGAAACTCCATTGAGAGAAACCTTCATTACATCCACTGTTTATAAGTCTTGTTTGGTTCAAATTGGTACCCTCATATTACCTGTTGATCTTATTTCATTGAAAATAATTGCATTTGACGTGATTCTAGGGATTGATTGGTTAACTACTTATCATGCAAAAATTGATTGTTTTCGTAAGGTTGTTAGCTTTCATATTCCTAATCAACCTATTATACGAATTCAAGCGACCAAATCATTAAAATCAATCACGGTCATCTAAAGCCATAAAGCTATTAGTTTATTGAAAAATGAATGTCAAGCTTTCTTAGGTCATGTTACGGATCTAAGCAAAAATACGTCAGTTTTGAATGATATTTCTATTGTTAATAAATTCCCTAACGTATTCCCTGAAGAACTTCTTGGCCTACCCCCAGAATGTGAGATTGAATTTTGTATCGACCTTGAACCTGGTACAAAACCCATTTCCAAAGCCCCATATTGAATGGCTCCTATTGAACTTCAGGAGTTAAAGACCCAACTACAGGAATTGTTAGACATTGGCTTTATTCGTCCTAGTACTTCTCCTTGGGGTGCTCATGTTCTATTCGTGAAGAAGAAAGATGGGAGTATGCGACTTTGTATTGATTATCGGGAGTTGAATCTTGTCACCATCAAAAATAAGTACCCATTTCCACGTATTGATGACTTGTTTGACCAGTTGCAAGGAGCCAAATTCTTTTCAAAGATTGATCTTCGTTTCGGATATCACCAACTGAAGATTAGAACAGATGACATTCCAAAGACGGCTTTCAGAACTCGGTACGGGCATTATGAATTCCTAGTCATATCTTTTGGATTGACTAATGCTCCTGCTGCCTTCATGGATATGATGAACTGAGTATTCAATGAATATTTGGATCACTTTGTAGTCATCTTTATTGATGACATCCTTATTTATTCTAAAATTCGTGAAGATCATGAGCAACACTTGAGGCTGACACTCCAAAAGCTTCGTGAATATAAGCTTTATGCCAAGTTGAAGAAATGCGAGTTCTGGATTGAGGAAGTAGCATTCCTTGGGCACGTGGTATCAAGTCATGGAATATCTATTGACCCAACAAAGATTGAAGCTATTTAAAGCTGGCAGCAACCTAAATCAGTGACCGAAATACGTAGCTTTCTCAGTTTAGCTTGTTATTATCGGAGATTCATGGAAGGATTTTCTCGAATCGATACTCTATTGACTCAGCTGACTTAGAAAGATACAAAGTTCGATTGGAGTGAAGAATGTGAGAAGAGTTTTCAAGAACTAAAGCAGAGACTCATTTCAGCACCTGTTCTGACAATACTATCTGGCTCGGAGGGATTTGTCATCTACAGTGATGCTTCGGGCAAAGGGTTAGGATGTGTTCTCATGCAACATGGAAAAGTCATAGCCTATGCCTCAAGACAACTCAAAGAATATGAGAGAAATTATCCTACTCATGATCTAGAGTTGGCAGCTGTTGTCTTTGCACTTAAAATTTGGAGGCATTACTTGTATGGGGAGTAAGTGGAGATCTTTACGGATCATAAAACCCTCAAATATTTCTTCACTCAAAAGGAACTCAACATGCGACAACGACGTTGGCTTGAACTATTGAAAGATTGTGATCATACCATCTAATACCATCCTGGAAAAGCGAACGTGGTAGCTGAAGCATTGAGTAGAAGATCATATTCAAGTACGAGTGCGATATTGTCAACACAAAGGTCCATTCTGTGTGATTTGCAAAGGATGGAGATAGAGTTAAAGACTCCAGGGACCCATGTTATTATGCGAATATACGAGTGGAACCGACTTTAATCGATAAAGTTAAAGATGCTTAAGCTACAGACCTGGAGCTGATGCGTATGAGGAAGAAAGTACAAGAAGGCGTTATGCCGGAAGCAAGAATCGATGAAGAAGGAATACTTCGAGTCAACTCCAGACTTTGTGTTCCTAACGACCCTGATTTAAAGTATAAAATCATGATGGAGGCGCTCTACACACCGTTTTCAATCCATCGTGGGAGTACCAAAATGTATCATGATATTCGTTATACATTTTGGTGGAGCAGTATGAAGAGAGAGATAGCGATGTTTATCTCAAGGTGTCTAACTTGTCAACGAGTTAAAGCGGAGCATCAAGTACCAAAAGGTCCATTGCAACCACTTGAAATTCCAGAATGGAAGTGGGAGCACATTACCATGGATTTTGTTATCGGTCTTCCTAAGGTTTCTCAAGGTATAGATGCGATTTGGGTCATTATTGATAGATTGACCAAGTCTGCTCATTTCTTACCGAGACAAGAAACTTATACACTTAAACATCTTGCTCGTATGTACATAAACGAGATTGTTAAACTGCATGGTATGCCAGTATCCATAGTTTCTGATCAAGACCCAAGATTCACTTCACGATTTTGGGTTAGTTTGCAAAAAGCTATGGGCACAAACTTACGATTTAGCTCGGCATATCATCCTCAGACGGATGGACAGACGGAGAGGACTATTCAAACTCTTGAAGATCTATTAAGACTCTGTGTCCTTGATTTCAAGGGAAGTTGGGACAAGTTCTTACCATTGGTGGAGTTTTAATACAACAACAGTTATCAAGCAAGTATTTGCATGGCTCCATTTGAAGCGTTGTATGGAAGAAAGTGTCGTTCTCCAGTATGCTGGGATGAGGTGGGAGAAGTAATATTGTTAGGACCAGAGTTGGTACGTATGACTACAGAAAAGATTCAAACGATCCGACAACGTATAAAAACCTCACAAGATCGATAAAAAAGTTATGTTGATCTTCATCGAAAAGACGTGGAATTCGATATAGGAGATCACGTGTTGTTACGTGTTGCTCCATGGAAAGGAGTTACGAGATTTGGAAAGAGAGGAAAGCTCAATCCTCGATTCATTGGCCCATTTTTAATCCTCGATCGAGTAGGAACTTTGGCCTATAGACTCGCTTTACCGCCAAGTATGTCTCGTGTTCATAACATTTTTTACATATCCATGTTACGTAAATACGTGAAAGACCCGAACCACATTATTGAGTTAGAACCAGACGAAATAGCGGAAGATTTGACGTATGAAGAGGAACATATTCTACGCTCCAAGATTATACCTCAAGTCAAAGTTTTGTGGAGAAACCACGATGTTGAGAAAATGATTTGGGAGTTAGAATCTGAAATGAAATCAAGGTATCCTTACCTCTTCGACATACCAGGTACGTACCCTAATTTCGAGGGCGAAATTTCATAAGAAGGGGAGGTTGTAAGACCCCAACTTTTATAAATAAAGATGAATTTTCTATAAATATAATTTTTAATATTATGGAGTAAATTTGATATAATGTTATAGTTGTGGGTAATATTTATAAATTTTGTAAAGTACGCAAGTTGTTATATTATATTCGATTGGTCGGGGAATATTCGTTTTAACAGGGAATATTCGTACGATGGCACAATCATTGGTGGACCCCACAACGGAATTATTGTCGAATTAAGAAAATGACAAAAATACTTTATGAAAATAAAGGCAGAAGTTTTACCGTTAACTGTTGAAACACACGGTGTTAAAAGTACAGTAATACGCGTAGTTGCACAGTAGCACACGATATTGATTATTGATGCTTACGTTAGAAGTCACTCAGTTTTTTTTAATTATTACCACAGTAGTTGATGCAAATTTTGCTTATTTTATGAACCCCATTTACCCATTTTTTAAAATAATCGGTAGAAATTTATTCTTTATTATAATGGTGGGGGCCACATGTGGAGTAAATGGATGAAATGAAAATGGGGTGGGGGGGAGGTAACGTAATAAGAAGGGAATTGATATTATATATATATATATAAAACATGTGTTTTTATATATTTATATATATATTATATGTTTGTTTGTTTGTTTTTCTTGCTTTTACATTGAAATTCAGTAAGCTTGACACCCGTGAATGCTACACTTGATCCGTGAGATTTTTATTCGGTGCACTGTGATCAAACAGTATCCTCCAAATTCTTCTATGAATAGAAGCTCATTCCTTCATAATTTCTTACGAATTCACTGAAACTCTAGAGAGAGAAATTATAGAGAAACTATAGAAAAGTATTCTACTACTTCCATACTCTTATATTCAATTTCTTTTATGGTAAGGGTTATTATTTCTTTTATATTCATGAAGAGAACTTCTTTTATTCAATTCTTTATTATTCTGCTGGAATAACTAGTATACGCGGACTACCCTATACTTGGTGACATTCTTTTATTATTCCATCATTATTATTATTCTGTTGGAATATCCTTTCTGTGCGTTTTACGCCGGACCTGGTTCTATCTTTATTATTATTTTGTTGGAATATCATGTCTGTACGTTTTACGCCGGACCTGGTTCCGTCTGTATTATTCTATTGGAACATCTTGTCGGTGCGAATTTTGCCTGACCTGGTTCCGTTACTTATTATTCTGTTGGAATAACATGTCTATGCAAAGTACCGCATGCATGGTGATTTCTTTTGTTATTTTCATTCGTTATTATACTCAGTTGGATTAAGTTTTGACTTCTATACTCCATGAAATTAGTGGAATATCGTTGATAATTGCGCTTCATCCAGTATCTTTTCATGGAAATATTCTTCTGAGCATTCTTGAATTTTACTATACAAAGCAGTATCATGTTGACAATTTGGACGTTATCATTTCCTAGATAAATTAATTCTTGAACTTGTTTTATTGAATTTTTATATCATTGTCATCATCCTCATGTTTATATTACATTGAAAGTCATCTTTGGCCTGTAGTGCATAGATGGACTTGGTATGATTATGACCAGGGATTATTCAGTATAATCATGACCGTAATGTTACAAATGATATGGTAAAAGTCCTTTTTGGCTGTATTGCATTGATGGACAACTGTTGGCATGATCATGACCATTAATGAATACACAAATATTCTTGGCTCGTAGTGCATGGATAATTGTGGTCGTGATACTAAAGAATATCCTTGCCCGTAGTGCAGGGGTGATTCGGTGGTGCAGATTATTTATTAAGTTGAGTCCCAGCGATAAAAGTGATGAAAAACCTTTTAAATCATAAAAGATAGTAGATTTTATTCTCTCCTCGACTCTTTTAATGGATTGCTTGTTCCGTTGCAGTTAAACTTGATGTTGTTTTATTTTATCAGTTTAACACTGTTGAAGGCTAACGATAATTTATTCTGCATTATCTTAGTCATAATATTTCTTACTGGGCTAGTTGAGCTCACCCTTTCTTTCGATGTTCTCTTCAGGAAATGAGAACATATCAGGGACTAGTCAGGGAACGGAGTGACGGTCCAGAGGATAGCATTAGTAGTCCTCACTATTCTGTGAAATAGTGTGTTAATAATTGTAATGAGGACTCCTTTTGAGTTTGTATAATCTCTAGTAGACAATAATTGTATTCAAACTCACAGTTATATTTTGTCGTATTGTACACGACAGTTGTATTAGTAAATTATATTTAAATTCTGTACCATGTATCTGGCGACTCAAGATGGGTGATGTATATCTAATTTTGGGGGCGTCACAATTACAATCTTTTTAGAGTTAGTATCCTCATCAAGAACAACCACTTCTAGAGATCCAGGTAAAGCCGAAGAAGGTGTTATTTCAACACATATCCTAGCAAAATTCATAGGTTCTAATATTTCTGTGATTTTATCCACAAACAGCGGAACACCAACCCCACTAGCAAGATAACTGAGCCCAGTAGAAGACCAATAAGACATGGGGATGTTATAGAATTTAACCCAGATAGGAGTTTTTGCACAAGTGTCAAAAATTGAAGTCCATGCCTTCCTTCCATTTTTAAGACATAGATGTTTATTAGATATATTCCAAGGACCAAGACCAAGCACATTCTCATGGTCCTCGGGCTTTGCAAATTTAAAAACAAAGAAACCCCCCTCTTGCAAAAACACACTTTACATGCCATATTAATCCCATAATTTATGCACATTATCTTCCACTAGCTTAAAAGGCATTTTAGAATGTAGAAAACCACCCACCAGACAAGAGGACCAAAGATTATTACCTTGTAACAGAATCTAAAGAGGAGGTAAGATCAAGATTGATCCATTTTTCGAGCTAGGGGGGAAGGAGGAAAAAATTACATCTTCAGAGCTGGAGCTGCCTGAGCCACTACATTGCTCCAAGTTTTCAGTTCAGGGAGGCAGTCAGTACTAGGAATAACAAGAACAATTCCACCAGCCCCCGAGGGAACCCCAACATTAGCCGGCCCAGAACATTCCCCTTCTTTAAAATCAGACCCAACACCGGCCAAATCCGGTTTGTGGACAACACCACACTGACCCAATGTCTCTATGCACAATGTAAATGACTTCACTACCAATGGGAAATTTGTACATATTGCTTTTTCATGTGAGCCTAGGAATCATGTGAACACAAATTCAGTTTCTGAATCTAGATTCGGTTTCCGTGATGAACATTTTCAGCTGCAACCAACTTATAAATTATTTACGATGTTTGAATATCCTTAGATGGCTCTCATGCCCACAAAGAGTTTGACACTGCATTGTATCTTATTTTCTTGAAGATGCATTGTATCTCGAAAATAAAAGCAATCAAGCTGAACAAATAATAAAATTTAAATATCAAATGCTTCAATTACTATTGAGCATAAGGGTTTGAAAAACCTATTTTACAAAATATCACTGCTATATCTTATTAAAATTGAACTTTTATACAAAAGTCAAACCAAAGTGTATATGTGAGGGCCCCGAATTCGGGTCCCGAATCACCGCGGATCCAGTTCGATCATTCTACAACTATTACTACTATTTGTGGAAGATATAAACATAAATTGTTTATACAATAAACTTATACACTTTTCCCCAAGGTCGAGTAACCTTAACTTATACACAATCATAACTTATTTAACTTACAATAACATTAATATATAATACTTATTACAACTCTAATCACACACATTAACTTTAAGTTGGAACTGTCTTTAACCTTTCCTTGTATCCGACGAATTCGTCTTAATCTGCAATGTTTATCATGATATAACAAGGGTGAGCATAAGATTGCCCAGCAAGTTTAAGTTCAATAATTTAACGATATATCATGATTGAAAGAATTTGAATAATAAGATGGCTATAATTCAACAGTATAGTTGTGAATTAGCACGAATAAACTTTTGAATGAACAAGTATTAAACATGAACAAATATATAAGGACCGAAGGGTAATGAAGGTAATCAGCCTTTAATACATGACTTATACATGCAATATGTACAAAGTACAATTCTACAATGGCAATCAGTAATGATTATCCATAAGCATATCTGAATGAAACAACTCATAGTAAAGTTAAGTAAAAACTTGCATGCACCGTTGATTACCGCTACGCAATTTATAACGCTTTATTCGAAGACCTAATATTAGTAATATAGATCTCCAATATTAGAATAATATCATCACAATATAATACTATTATATATAGATATACATAGAATAACCTAAATATATAACACATAACCCTATCAGTCTATAACACACATAAGACTCGGTATCAAGTCAAACTATTGCAGTATGAGTTGAACCCGACACAAATCTGGCATCCCGACTGTTTAGTCGGACTTTTATCGAGTCTAAGTTCAATTAAACTCTGTCTAACACTTAACAATTAGCTTAGATAATTTTAATATTAGTCAAAATAATTTTCATAAGCTCGTAATAATTTTTAAATAATTATTATCATTTATCATAATTTTTCAATCATTAATATCGTATTTATATAATATAAATACCATAATATTCTATTATTATTAATATCTATTTATTATCAAATATTAATGAAATACATGTCATAATATTATAATATACTTATAATATTTCAAAGTATTTTTAATACTTTATAATCACCTTTATATGATTTTTAAACGATTAAATTCATTATTCGATAATTGATATTAATATTAAAATATTAATATTTTCATGATAAAATATCAAAAGTTATATTTTATAACTTAAAATATTTTTATAATACTTAAATCATTTTTATATGACTTAGAAATCATTAATTCTATTTTTCCACAATTTATTTAATATAGTTATTAAATAAATTAATTATAATTAATATTAATTAATTAATGAAATTCATCACAAAATATTAAAAGTTACTGAAAATATCTTTGAATATTTTCTTATACAATAATATTATTTTTCATGATTTTTCATGTATTAAAATAATTTATTTAATATTATAATTAAATAAATTAAATACCATTTATATTCCAAAAATATTAAATATTTATGAAATATACTTAAAATAATTAAAAACTATTTTTCAGACTTTAAAATAATTTTTTAGAATTTATTTTGTATTTTAATAATTAAAAATTATTTAATTTGATTTATTTATTAAAATAATTAATTTTTAAAATTAAGTGTCGCTAAAAGGCCCTATAGCGACAGACCCGTCGCTATAGGTGTTCTTGAGCCTGTTATTGAGCTGCCCAGAACTTCAAGTCAGTGTTCGAGGTTAGTACTTTGACTAGTAATCGATGTAGGTTCGTGTTGGTTCTGGGCTACTAACTTGTATTTCGATTGTAGTATAAGTGTAGAACTACAACTAGAATCAGGTTTCAATGGCTAATACATAACATCACAGCAAGATCAAAGCTAGAAAAATGTCTGAAAACGCTGTTCTTGAGTTTCTGGGTTGCCCAAAAACTCAAGCAGTGTTAAGGGTCCTTTTATGCAGCCTTAAATATTTGATTTCCATGACATTTTTATGTGCAATTAAGGTTCAATATTGTAGTCGAGGTGTCAAGGAACACAAATAATACACTAGATCAACTCTACAACATCACCACAAGAATTTATGGGCCGGTCAAAGTAGCCCAGAAAATCTGTTCTTGAAGATTCTGGGTTGCCCAGATTTCTCCTTCTGGCAGTTCGGTTAACGTAGGTTTGACCTTGCATACCTTTGATCTTGTTATGGTTCTAGGAGTTATAGAGGCATGATTGAGTAGCCTTCATGTCAGTCTACAAATATATAACAACAACATGGCCGAAAGTATTAACAGTAGCAAGATCCATGACCTTGACCATCTTTTCAGAAATTCTGGAAAATTTATGGGTTGCTCAGAAGTCAATTTCGTGCTCGGACAACGTGTTTTGACTGTTCATATCTGGAGATCTAGACTTTCTATGGATGTGATTTCACTTCCAGTCTACTTTCCTCATGTTAGAGAACAAATCCATAACTTTAAACACACATAACACTTATCACAGACAGATCTAGAGGCCCTGACATATGACTGCCAGGCCTTAAAATTAGGGTTCTTGGTCAGTTTTGAAAACTTGATTTTCGTGCATCTAGATGTTATATGTAAGACCCCAACTTATTATAAATAAAATAGAATTTCCTCTAATTATATTTGTGAATAATAAGGTATTAATTTGATATAATTATCTGGTTATGGGTAAAATGTGCAAATTTTGCAAAATATGCAAGTGGTTATAAAATAATCATTGTTGTCAGAGAATATTCGTTTGCTCGTGGAATATTCTTGTTGTCGGGGAATATTCGTACGACGACGCAGTCATTTGTGGGCCCCATAACAGAATAACTGTTAGATGAAGAAAATGACAAGTTTGAGTTTTTATAAATAACGGTGTAGTTGTTACCGTTAACACTGTTGGAATACCCGATGGTTAAAATACAGTAATACGCGTGGATGCACAGTATTGATGAATTATTGCTCCTTACGTAAGAAGGCAGTACTCAATAATTGTTACAGTAGTTACTATTCAATATTTTATTTTATTGACTCAATAATTGCTGCGTTGATATTTTATATTATTGTTGTTTCAATAATTGTCACTGCACAGTATTTCCCATTATCAGATCAATAATTCATATTATTTGAATAATATTATTAGATAGCATTATTGGCAATGTCTAGAAAGTTCTGTCAAGGAGAGGTTTGGTCACCTAATTACGCGCCAATAAGAAGAAATTCTTATTGGAAAGCCTCCTCTTTCCTAGGAACGGCCTAGTTGTCATAAATGTGATTCTGTAATATTATTTGTGAATAATTAATTATTGATTCATATGATAAGGAAATATTTATTTTATGTGGATATAAATGTTGGATATATTTATTGTGGTTAAAAATGAAGGAGTTAATGTTGAGGTGTTTTATCAGTATTTTTGTCAGAATGAAGGTATTAAAAATTAAACCAGTGTTTTTGAGATATATTGTGTGAGTTATAATTTTTAATCCGACCGATGGATCATTGTAATTTTTGGATATGTTATACATATATATGTTGAGTATATGTCCACAAATTTTGAACCGTTAAAAATGAACGTATGATTTGTTATGAATTTTAAGAGGTGACTGATTCAGAAATTAGGTTTATAAATGATTTTGGTGGAAAATTCAAGAATTGAGTGAGCCCCACTTGTGGTTGGTGAAGAAATGTACTGAATATATTTCAAATGTGGTGGGTGGGAATAGTAGCAGGTAAAGCAAGCAGGTTGCAGGTCAAGTCTGCTAACATTTTCCTATAAATAGAGGGCTAAGTTAGAATTGAAAATACACCAGAAACAAGTTTTCTCTCTTTCTCTCTCTAGATTATTGAGTTTATTTTATGAGTATTTAGATACTTTGTGAGTTTCTATTCATCAGTGCAAGTTTCCTTCAGCCTTATACCGATATTCCGATCAGAAGTACTGATATTTTGAGGTAAGGGATGTTATTTTCTTCATATATGATATTATTTCTTCAATATCATTATGTCGAAGTATTAATCTGAATTTTTATCAAATTTGGAACTTTTTGTGTCGAGATTACTATTCACGTATACGGCACTATTCACGAATACGGCACTATTCATCCGAAAAATGAAATTTTCTTCTTTTTGTCCAAGATGTCTATTATGGTTACTACCTTTGATTGTATCCATGTTTTGATCTTTATTTTTGAATTCTGCTTCAAAATTGGTATTTATGAAGTATTATTGATCTTGGATAAACTGTTATACGAATCCCTACTATTTGTCCTTCCGTTTCACTGGATTCGTTTTCTTTAAAATATTTTTGATCATCCTCAGTCCTAAATGATGATATTACTAAATATCTTCGGCCTGTAGTGCAAAGATAAATGATTAACTGATGAATATCTTTGGCCCGTAGTGCAAAGATGAACAGGTGTTGATCTGAACATGACTAACTGGTGATACAAATGAATATCTTTGGCCTGTAGTGCAAAGATGAATATTTGATTAAAGATGTATATTGATTGTTGTTACAAGTATAAAATATTGATGATGGACTTTTAAATCTTAGAAGATAGTAGAACTCATTCTCTACTTGACTCTTCTAATGGATTGCTGTTTCCGCTGCAGTTATTGATCTAAAACTTGTTGGCTATTATATTTTATCAGATTTTTCTCTGTTGAAGACTAACGATAATTTGTTGCATATTATCTTAGTCATAATATTCTTTACTGGGCTAGTTGAGCTCACCCTTTTCTTTTTTGTTCCATTTTTCTCAGGAGGTGAAAACATAGCAAGAACTAGTCAGGGTACGGAGTGATGGTTCTAGAAAGATGTTTTAGCAATCCTCACTATTTCTGTAAAATAGTGTTTGAATAATTGTAACGAGGACTTATTTAAGTGTGGATATTGTCTAGAAGTCAATATTTGTATTTAAACTCACAGTATGTGTTGTCGTATTTTGCACGACAATTGTATTATTGAAGTTGTAGTTTGGTTTCTGTATCATATATTTGGCGACTCGGAATGGGTGTTGTATACCTATTTTGGGGGCGTCACATTATAGATCCATGATCTATCAACCCAGATCACTCAAAGACACCCTAATACACATTTCTAACCAACAAATAACAACATCTAACATCAGATCTAAGGATTTTTGAAATTAGGGGTTACACCTCTATTATGCTTTGATTATTGATTCTTATCTATGGAGTCTAATCTTGTTAAGCTATGGTTTGATAATGACTTATCTAATCTCACCCTCTCACTCTAAATTTCGAAGATGGTGGAGAGAGAATGACTTGGTGAAGAATGAGAAGTAAGTGCCCTCTTTCTCTCTCTTTAATCTATATGTAATAATGCAATGTTTGTTGGCTGAGATATTGCTGGATTTTATGTCAGAATGTCAACATAGTAGGTCACCAACTCAATTATCGAAAGATTTACAAATTATTTCTAATAATGTAACAAATGGTATTATGGTCATTTCCCTAAAATTTTAATTCTAGAATTGTCATTTTATGCAAACCCTTAGGGTTTAGGGTTTGAACCCTGTAGCGTTTAGGGTTTGAACCCTTGGGGTTTAGGGTTTAACCCTTAATTTTGCAATTTAATTTCTAAGATTTCCGAATTTCGGTTTTAAAAATAGAAAATTAATATTTCTAAATTATAATTAGAATTTTTTAATTATATTAAAATTTCTTAATCATAATTTAAATCTAGCTAATTAGGATTAGTATTTCCTAATTAAAATTGCTAATTTAGCAAATAGGGTCAAAATTGGTCATTAGGTAAAACCCCCAAATTCGGGTACTTGAAACCCAAACTCGGTGCTTCACGATACCATTTCTATGAGTGGAATAATACTAATAATAATAAAAAATAATATAAAGATCAACTTAATTACATATCATCAGAGTCTAAATCCCAAGTACATAACCTTTAAACATTCATTACAACCCATGATAGATAATATATATATATATATATATATATATATATATATATATATATATATATATATATATATATAATATTTGTCTTAATAAAGTTAACTATTACATAACATAGCATTGCGTTCATTCAACAACCTTTCCCTTTCCCTTATTCTTAGCAGAGCTCTCTGGTTGTTCACCCTTAACTGAAAACAAATAAATTAAGCAAGGATGAGCATTTGAGTGCCCAGCAAGTAATAGCAATTATATATATAAGCTGAAAGAATTTAAATGTTTTTTTCCTACCTTTCATGCTCCTACTATTAATTCCTACCTTCCCAGCTCCTTCGGTCTTACCCTTATTCTTCCTCTCCTTGTTGTAGAGGCACATAGCCTCACTCCCCTCCTCAACTATAATCGATTTCTCCATGAGTACTGCAAATGTAGGGATCTGCAACACTACCACCTTATTATAGAGCCAGGGTTTTAATCCCAGCTCAAACCTTCTCTCTTTTCTAGCCTCTGTATCAACTTGATGCGGGGAAAACCTAGCTAACTCATTAAAACAAGCGGCGTATTCTCACACCGTCATATTCTCCTGCTTTAACTCTAAAAATTTCACCTCCATCTTAGCCGGCATACTAGATGAAAAATAATTTTTGAAAAATAGTTTTTTGAACCTATCCCATGTAACTACACCTTCTCCTGCCCTTGCCTGATTTGCTTCCCACCAAAAGTTTGACTCACCCTTCATCATATAAGTGGAAAAATCAGTCTTCTGCCCTTCAGCTACCCTAGCTACCACAAATGCTTTTTCAATCTCTTTGAACCAAGTTTGGGCTTCAACAGGGTCAGTTGTACCTTTGAATTCCGGCGGTCCTACAGCCTTAAAGTCTTTGAAGTTTGCTAAGTAATTATTCGGCTGATTCCTAGCGACTGGTATCCCTTGTTGCATAGCTTGTGCTACCATGTTTGCAAAGTGTTGCATCGGGTCTGCTTGTTGTTGTCCCTCAACGTTGTTGACAGATTCTTCTGCCCTTTGGTTTCGAGTTCGACGTCTTGGCGACATTATCTTGTTAAATAAAATCATAAATTTAACTTACATTCTAAACCTTATTGCATAAGTTTAATATATTAAACTTGTTTCATTACTCAAACATAGATTCATATTCATTTAACGAATACTTTAAATAGCATAACACATAATTTTTTAAACATCAGCTATCCCTTTGTCACTACAAAAGTCGAGATTCGCTTCTACCACTTGTACAAAAGTTCTTAGAATATTACATTACACAGACATACTTATCATACATATTACATTAAAAACACCTACACAACAGAACTTGTACTATCTATTTATTACACCTTTTTCTTAGACAACCTTTCGCCTGATGGCCTTCTATCCCACAGATAAAACATGCTCCTTGTTTGTAGTCGGGACAATACAGAGTGGTATGTCCCTCATAACCGCAAAGATAACATATTCTTTTCCCTTTCTTCTTATTGAATTTTCCTAAGTCATGGTCTCCTATCTTTCTTTTCTCCTTTTTGCTCGGAGCTGCACACAATGTGCTACTTGTGGCTCATATCTGATCAATTTGGATTTTAAGCTTATCTTGTTCTTCCATTGTTTCTATTAACGCCTGACGCAATTGACTATTTAATATTTTTTCTATTTCCCACAGCCTTTCCAAAGAAGAAACCTTGTTCCTTAGATCTTGCACCTCCGTTGATGTTTGATTAGCTATAACTTTAGTGTTTGTATCATTATCTGTCAATTCCACCATCTCTAGATCTAGTACTACGTTTTCTACAATAACTACATCGTCTAAGTTGTTTGCATCATGAGCCTTTATTTCAGCTATTGGCTTCGATATCAGCTCGGGTGTATGGGTTTGATACTTCTTCATGCTATATGCATATAACAAGCCTTTTCCACAAGGACATATACACACATAAATTATCCTGATTAGCATATAGTTTATACACACAGCAAATAATAATTTTATATAAGTTATCTTTTATTTTGTTTGACGATGAATTTATTCAATTCATCTCTTTTTAAACTCTATATGAGTTATTTATATTTTTAATGTTTCCCTTTGTTCTAAGGTTATAGTCTAAGGTCTAGCCCTCCTAAGGTTTTTAACCCTAAGCTCTGATACCAACCTATAAAGCCCCCAAATTCGGGTACTTGAAACTCAAACTCGGTGCTTCACGATACCATTTCTATGAGCTGAATAATACTAATAATAATAACAATAATATAAAGATCAACTTAATTTACATATCATCAGAGTTTGAATCCCAAGTACGTAACATTTATACATTCATTACAACCCATGATAGATAATATATATCATATTTGTCTTAATAAAGTTAACTATTACATAACATAGCATTGCGTTCATTCAGCAACCTTTCCCTTTCCCTTATTCTTAGCAGAGATCTCTGGTTGTTCACCCTTAACTGAAAACATTTAAATTAAGCAAGGAAGAACATTTGAGTGCCCAGCAAGTAATAGCAATTATATATATAAGCTGAAAGAATTTAAATGTTTTCTTTCTACTACCCTTCTACAACAAGTCAATAGTTGTGAAGTAATCTGAACCGATAATAATAACATAACAACTCTCTTTCAAATTTTTGAAACTACATATTAACTATAACTAGGGTTATGTTGACATGCTATGAACATTTCTTTTATTTTTGAAAAGGTTAAACAGAAATTCATCTACAAACTGTCATAACTTACGGGCACGGGGGGTGATCAGTCCGTTATGCCCTGCATTGATCAATACTACATGTAAGAACGAGGGTATCGTTCACTCTGTCCACCTTGGGTGCATAAACAGTTTTCCCATGTAGGGATGTTCATACTTGTCTGGGTTCCAAATCAAAGGTTTTATCTTGTTCAACAATAATCTATAATTTAATATATATATATATATATATATATATATATATATATATATATATATATACGGGTAATTGACAAAGGTATTTCAACACGTGATTAAATACAATGATTATCCAAGTGGGGACACTTGTATAACCATTTATAGAAATTAATGAACATAATATATATTTGAATTATCATATACTAACATGTTGATAATCAATGAGCGTATATAATATAAGGTTAATAATCTGTACAGTAATAATATAATTCATAAATATTCTTACTCATGTCAATTGCATAAAGAAAATGCAAAGGTAAGATACTTGTCTGATGCGCTGCTTACAATTCACAACTTAGTTTTATTATTTATATCACGACCTATCATTAATCAAATCATTCGTTCGATTAGAACAATATACTATAACACATAGTACTGCATTACGCAGTCAGCACATAATCTAATCACATTATTACCCATGTTTAACAACCATTGAATCACAGATAATCACATAACTAATCAAATTATCTAAGTCCAGATCAATTTCTGAAACATGTCGGTCTACCAACGACTTTATCGGGTAATTATCGAGTCTAAGACTCTGTCCTGTAACTTAGTATCAGTCATATTATTTTTAAATGACTTATAATATTTTTAAAACATTTATTATAATTTATCATGAATTTTCAAATGTCGAAATCATTATTAAATGATTTAAATATTAAACAATTCTATTACCATTAATATTTAATTAATATTAAACTATTAATGAAATCATTTCCAAATTATTAAACTTATTTATAATAACTTAAAATATTTTAAAAGTATTAATATTACCCTTAAATGATTTTTAAAATATTTAAAATCATTTTGAAATAATTATCATTAATATTAAAGTATTAATGTTTTATTTATCAAAATATTAAAAGTCATTAAGTATAACTTAAAATATTTTTAATTTATTTATATCCTTTTTAAATTAATAAAACTATTTTATACTATTTATTTAATATAATTATTAAATAAATTTAATATCATTAATAATGAATTAATAATCATTAATATTAAATTATTAATGAAATTATCCTTTAAATATTAAAAGTTATATTTTATAACTTAAAATATCTTTAAACACTTTATTTTGATTTATAATGATTTTTAAAATCATTTAAAATTTAATTTATTTAATATAATTATTACATAACCTTAATATCATTAATAATAATTAATTAATGAAACTTACCTTTAAATATTGAAAGTTATATTTTATAACTTAAAATATTTTTAAATACCTTATCATTATTTAAAATGATTTTTAATATAATAAAATCATTTTTAATTAATTTATTTAGTAAATAAATTAATTATCATTAATATTAATTTATTAATGAATTTCATCACAAAATACTAAAAGTCATTAAAAATAACTTAAAATATTTTCTTATATCATAATATAATTTTAAATGATTTTTTAAATATTAAAACCATTTTTAACTAATTTATTTAATATTATAATTAAATAAATTAAATACCAATAATATTTCAAAAATATTAAATATTTATGAAATATACTTAGAATAAATAAAAACTAATTTTTAGAATTTAAAATAATTTTTAATAATTTATTTGGTATTTTTAATAATTAAAACTATTTTTTTCTATTTATTTAATTAAAATAATTAATTTTTGAAAAATAAATTAATTAAAATGCATTATCTGTCGCTAAAGGCCACTTATAGTGACATAACTGTCGCTATAGGTATTTTTAATGTTCTTCATGCATTCATAACGCAGTTTCGTGGGTGCTACTTTGACCATTGATTAAACGCTGATAAATTTTTTTTTGGACATGTTGATGGTTAGACCATGTAGTACGAATACAAGACTACACGATCCAACAATAAAAATCATCATAACATGCATAACCAATGAGATCTAGACCCTTGAACAAGCTGTCAGAGCTGTTCTTCATTTTCTGGGTTACCCAAAAATGAAGAACAGTTCGACTGGCTAGTTTTGGGCTTCCACAACTTGCTAATCTTGTGTTGTTTTTGTGATCTATAAGCTGCAATGTGTAGTAAGTATGTAAAGGAATAGATCTAACACCAAATATCAGTAAAACATCAATAGAATCAATAGATCTGGACCGGTCAATGCATGTCAGAAACTTTGTTCTTAGGTTTTCTGGGTTACCCAGAAAACCATCTTTGTGCTTGACCCTGCTAGTTTGACCAGTCACTAAATCCAGTGTATTTGATATCTAGATGTACTAAAAGCATGGATCGAGAGTTAAACTAACATACTATAACATGGATTCAACAACAAACATAAACCAACAATAAACTGACAGATCTAGAGGCTTCAATTAACTGTCAGACGTTGCATGTTTCCCTGTTTCTGTGTTGCCCAGAAATGGGACGATCAATATCCGTTAACGACCTTTGACCGGTTATAACCTACAATCTACACATCCAATGACCCTGATTCCACTTTCAGACTAAAGATCACATACACGACTACAACTACAAGCTTTCAAAACACAAAAATCTTTATAGATCACAGAGATATAAGGATTGACATTCGTTGTCAGAGGACAAAAATTTATTTTCCCAGATTTTGTAAAATGCCTAATCTTAGCCTCTAGATGTTATGGATCTAACATCTAGCAACCCAGATCATCATGATACACTAGATTTAACATGTTTAACACAAAAAATAGCATCAAACCACTGATTGATGGACAGAGATTTCTTGGCTAGGGTTTATACCTTCTTTGATCGGTTTTGATTTCTGGCTTCTGATTTGGTTATGGTGTTCGTGGGGCTTTGATTTGGGACTGATTTACAAGTTGAATTCGTATGTTAGAGAGAGAGAGGGGACTTGATGGAGTGTGGGTGAATAAATGAGCAAAATGTACATTTTTTCTATCTCCAATTCTATTTATAGTGCTTGTATACATTGTATGTTGCTGATCTAGAGGCTGATCTGCTGAGATATGTCACATGGGGTGGTTGGGTTTGGTTCACCAACTAAAACTAATGTCAAAACCTACATATTAGCCTCAATAATGCAAGGGGTATAATGGTCATTCAGCTTGGAAATTTAATGGCCATTTTGTAATCTTGTAAACCCTTAGGGTTTAACCCTAAGATTTAGCACAAATCAATTATACGATTTCCATTTTAGGGGTTGCACAAAAAAATTAAATAAATTTTAGTTTTCTAAAATTTTGAAATTAAGGTTTTCTTAAATAAATTAGTTTTCTAGTCACTTTATACAGGAACATTAGGGTTTAATATCACTCATTATAATTAACATTGCTAAAATAGCAATTAGGATTTACAATTTTGATAATTAGGGTTATTAAATTATAATTAGGGTTTCCAGTTACTAAATTAGGGTTCTAGGTTAGTAATTAGGGTTTAAAAAATTTAGGGTTTTCCGTAATTAACAATTGTAATTCTAATACTTGTTAATTAACCACATTAACACAATTACAAACAATCTCGAACTCTAATTTGAGTTTCAAATTAGGGTTTCTCATTTTCAAAATTAGAGTTTTTATAATTAGGGTTTTTCTAAAGATTAATTAGGGTTTAAAGATTTTAATTAGGGTTTACCTAATTAATCAAATCATTATATAATACACATCATAAATCATATAACACAGTTATATAACAGTCTTAAACTCGCAATTGATTTTCAAATTAGGATTTCCCCCAGTGAAACTAGGGTTTAACCAATTAGTATTAGGGTTTTGAAATTATACACCATAATTGACCAACCATTATCAATACGTACATACTGTACATATTTATAGCACTAAAAAATCAAAATATAATTAATATTATATTATTATTCTCATTCCTTGATCAAAATCCAGAATTAGGGTTTGGATTCCATATCTGATTTATTCTTCATATTTTAACTTAATAATTAAGGTAAAATAATTAACTTAATAATCTGTACTAAAATTCGTATAATAAAATAATTATTATAATTATTCTAAAAATCATTTCATATATTATTTAAATAATATATGCTTATATTTTCATAAAAAATAATTAATAAAACATTTCTACTATAAATTAATTATTATAAGAATATACTTTATAATAATCAATAATCCTAAAATAAAATTATTTGTAATCATTTATGTAATAAATATATTTTTATTTACCACATAAATACATATACACTTATCTTGTACAAATCCTCATCCTTAAAATAAAAAAATATTATACGCAAAATTTCTTATTTATATATGTAGAAAATATCGGGTTGTTACATTCACCCTCCCTTATAAAGATTCCGTCCCCGGAATCACCGTTTTAAAAACTTATACATACAAGGGTACATAGCATACACAATCATTTCAAGTAGATCTTGATCAACTTTGATTGAACTGATCTTTAACTATTCACATAAAGCTTGTCTTTCTGATTAAAAGGAAATTTGAATTCTAAAAGAACTCAAATTCCTCCTTCAAAATTTCTTTATAAAATAGTTTACTATATATAGGAAAATCATGCATAAGAAAATAAAAGTTAGACGAATAATACCTGGAGTTCCAGTGTCATCTGCCATCGTATCCTTGACTGTCATGTTGTAGACCCTTGCTGTTGATTTTGTTGGTTTGTTTGACGAAGTCGGTCCAGTGATTGCTAAAGTCCCGCTGCCAATGCCAGTATTCACACTTCCTACCTCCGCCCTCCTCTTCGGACAATCCTTCACCTTGTGCTCAGTCGATCCACACAGAAACATCCACTATTCATCCTATGATTAGGGCAGTTGGAAGAGATATGGCCCTCCTGCCCGCACTTATAGCAAACAAATTTTCCTTTCAGACACTCCCATGAGTGGTTCTTTCCACAATTCTTACACGGCACAGTCTGTTTCTTCATTCCTTCTTGCTTCACCTGCACACTTCCAAAACTGCTCCCCTTCCTCTTGTTATCTGTAACGACCCCAAAATAGGTCCATTCCATCCAACCCATTCTGAGTCACCAAATACATGGTACAAAAAATAACTACAACTTTATTACAACAATTGTCGTGCAAAATACAACAACACATATGCTGTGAGTTTGGATACAAACATATATCAACTGTGACTCATGTCCCAACCGTGGACTGCACCTCATAATGACACCTTACATAAAGGTATATACAGTCGAAAACTGTTTCAGAAATTAGAATCTTTGGGAAGTGCTCAAGGAAACCTTCGTACACGGGAGGCCATGCTTCTAGGTTATGATAGATATCATATGGCCACAAAATTATCCTTGGTTGACCCAATAGACCCCAAAGAAAAACGAGAAGATTACTATCATATTTTTCCCAATAGTGAGTTTTCTATTGACATATCATTATCTCCGCTGTCTCTAATTGAGAGTTATATTTCAAATAGACTCCAAGATCATATAGGTAGTGCTGGTAGATATACTCAGCAAGTGGATGAGCACAACCCTGTCTTATGATGACACGAGGTTGTATGTCATTAGACATCTTGTATGATAGTGGCAAAACACCATTCATAGTTAAATTCACCTCACCCTCAACATCTATAAACCACCGTTCAATTCCCTTGTTATCCCCCGCATGACCCAGCTACACTTTTATTACCTGAAAGGAATTGTGATGCAAAAGGGTGAGCACAAATAGCTCAGTAAAGAATATCATAACTAAAGAAAATTAAATTATCAACAGCCTTCATCAATAATAAATCAGAGATTTAGAACATATGGTAGATGATAAAAAAAATTCAACCATAGTTGCAGCGGAACGAGCAATCCATTAGAAGAGTCAAATAGACCATAAAATCTATTATCTTCTCCATGTTAAAAGTCCACCAACAATGTTTTATCCCTGTAACATCAATCAACAATTTCTGTCCACAATCACGTATATAACTCATAATCATAATTGTAGTTCTAAATTCCTTTCCTCATCGAGGATAAAAATAATTTTCATCACCTGAAATATCAAAGATTATGGTTATACCAAATCACAGTTCATGTTCATAATCCTACTATTAAATTCATCTTTGCACTACGACCAAAGATATATATCAACAAGTCATCTTTGCACTACAGGCCAAAGATATTCATCAGTTGGTCATGTTCATCTAAACACCTATTCATCTTTGCACTACGGGCCAAAGATATTCATCAGAAATCATTCATCTTTGCACTACAGGCCAAAGATATTCAATTATATCATCATTTAGGACTGAGGATGATGAAAAATATTTTAAAGAGAACGAATCCAGTGAAGCAAAAGAACAAATATTAAGGATTCGTACTTTAAACAATTTCCATTCAAAAATACTTCATAAATAACCAGAGTGGGATAAAATTCAAGAATGATCAAAACATGGATACAATCAAAGCTAGTATCCATAATAGATATTTTGGACAAAAAGAAGAAATTTCATTTTTCGGTGAATAGTGTCGTATTCGTGAATAGTGTCGTATACGTGAATAGTAACTCGTGAATAGTAACTCGTGAATAGTACTCGTGAATAGTAACTCATGAATAGTAACTCCGAAATGAAAAAGTTCCAAATTTGATAAAAAAATTTCCAACCAACATTCTGGCATAATGATATTGAAGAAATAATATTATTTTAGAAGAAAATAACCTCCCTTACCTCATAAAGAATATTACTTCTGACTAGAATACTAGATATAGTACTGAAAGAACTTGCACCGTATAGTAATACTCGAAGTACTAAAATGCTCACAAAATACGCTCGATATAATAGAGAGAGAAATAGAGAGAAAACTTCAGTTTCTGGTGTATTTTTCAATTCTAACCTAAGCACTCTATTTATAGGAAAATGCTTAGAACACCAAAGCAGAAAATTTAATAAATTAATATTAATTATTTTCCACATCTTCCAACGCATCCATGAATCTGAACTCAGCCATCCTAACACATGTTAAATGAGTCCCAAGCATGTAAAAACGTTTTTCTTAAAAAAACATATTTAAAACTTCCAAAAATCAATTATTTTGGAGCATCTGAACTTCAATAATTCACAATAAATAGCCCTTTTGTCAGAAAATTCAAATTTCGCGAGTTTTTATAAGAAATTCAATTCTCTACAACTTTGTAGAAGAAAGCTTTTCCAAATTCCTAAACAGAAATTGACCGAAATCCATAAACGGGCAATTTTACAAGCTATAATCAAATTTCAGTCAAGAAATGGGGTCCACCGACACATAAAACATGCTTTAAATATTTTTTTGTAACAAAAATACTCCTTCTCCTCATATACTCATATATCCCACATTTATCGTAAAAATATCATCATTATTATATTATTAAAATATAATAATATATTTAAATGAATTATTTTATCAGAAAAAGATAAAATTTCAATTTTCAACAATTGTCACATTAAAAATTTTCTCCATCTATATTCACATAAAATCAATATTTTCCTCATCATATAAATCAATAATTAATTATTCACAAATAATATTACAGAATCACAATATTGACAACCTAGGCAGTTCCCAGGAAAGAGGGGGCTTTCCAATAAGAATTTCTCCTTACTGGCGCGCAATTAGGTAACCAAACCTCTCCTTAGACAGAACTTTCTAGACATTGCCAATAATGTTATCTAATAATATTATTCAGATAATATGAATTATTTCTTCAAGAATAAAAATACTGTGTAATGATAATTATTGAAACAACAGCAATATAAAATATCAACGCAGCAATTATAAAATAAAATACTAAACAGTAATTACTGTAACCATTATTGAGTAGTGCCTTTTTACGTAAGAATCAATAATTCAAAAATAATGTGCAATACCGTGTGCTACTGCGCAACAACGCGTATTACTTTACTTTACCCACCGGGTATTCCAACAGTGTTAACGGTAACAATTACGTCGTTATTTATAAAAACTTTAATTTGTCATTTTCTTCATCCGACAGTTATTCTGTTATGGGGCCGACAAATGGCTGCACCGTCGTACGAATATTCCCCAACAGAAAGAATATTCCATGACTAAACGAATATTCCCCGACAACAATGAATATTTTATAACCACTTGCGTATTTTTGAAAAAATTTCATATATCACCCTTAACATTGACTTTTTATCAATTTAACCATTTACTGAATTGTAATTATAAGAAAAATTGAATACTTTTACTTCATAAAATTTGGGGTCTTACATTATCTCCACTCCTGCTCCTACTATTAATTCCTACCTTCCCAGCTCCTTCGGTCTTACCCTTATTCTTCTTCTCCTTGTTGTATAGGCTCATAGCCTCACTCCCCTCCTCAACTATAATCGATTTCTCCATGAGTGCTACAAATGTAGGGATCTGCAACACTACCACCTTATTATAGAGCCAGAGTTTTAATCTCAGCTCAAACCTTCTCTCTTTTCTAGCCTCTGTATCAATTTGATGCGGGGAAAACCTAGCTAACTCATTAAACCAAGCGGCGTATTCTGACACCGTCATATTCTCCTACTTTAACTCTAAAAATTTCACCTCCATCTTAGCCTGCATACCATAGGAAAAATAATTTTCGAAAAATAGTTTTTTGAACCTATCCCATGTAACTACACCTTCTCCTGCCCTTGCCTGATTTGCTTCCCACCAAAAGTTTGACTCATCCTTCATCATGTAAGTGGAAAAATCAGTCTTCTGCCCTTCAGCTACCCTAGCTACCACAAATGCTTTTTTCAATCTCTTTGAACCAAGTTTGGGCTTCAACAGGGTCAGTTGTACCTTTGAATTCTGGCGGTCCTACAGCCTTAAAGTCTTTGGAGTTTGCTAAGTAATTATTCGGCTGATTCCTAGCGATTGGTATCCCTTGTTACATAGCTTGTGCTACCATGTTTGCAAATTGCTGCATCGGGTCTGCTTGTTGTTGTCCCTCAACGTTGTTGACAGATTCTTCTGCCCTTTGGTTTCGAGTTCGACGTCTTGGCGACATTATCTTGTTAAATAAAATCATAAATTTAACTTACATTCTAAACCTTATTGCATAAGTTTAATATATTAAACTTGTTTCATTACTCAAACATAGATTCATATTCATTTAACGAATACTTTACATAGCATAACACATAATGCTTTAAACATCAGCTATCCCTTTGTCACTACAAAAGTCGGGATTCGCTTCTACCACTTGTACAAAAGTTCTTAGAATATTACATTACACAGACATACTTATCATACATATTACATTAAACACACCTACACAACAGAACTTGTCCTATCTATTTATTACACCTTTTTCTTAGACAACCTTTCGCCTGATGGCCTTCTATCCCACAGATAAAACATGCTCCTTGTTTGTAGTCGGGACAATACAGAGTAGTATGTCCCTCATAACCGCAAAGATAACATATTCTTTTCCCTTTCTTCTTATTGAATTTTCCTAAGTCATGGTCTCCTATCTTTCTTTTCTCCTTCTTGCTCGGAGCTGCATACAATGTGCTACTTTATGGCTCCTATCTGATCAATTTGTATTTTAAGCTTATCTTGTTCTTCCATTGTTTCTATTAACGCCTGACGCAATTGACTATTTAATATTTTTTTCTATTTCCCACAGCCTTTCCAGAGAAGAAACCTTGTTCCTTAGATCTTGCACCTCCGTTGATGTTTGATCAGCTACAACTTTAGTGTCTGAATCATTATCTGTCAATTCCACCATCTCTGGATCTAGTACTATGTTTTCTACAATAACCACATCGTCTAAGTTGTTTGCATCATGATCCTCTATTTCAGTTATTGGCTTCGATATCAGCTCGGGTGTATGGGTTTGATACTTCTTCATGCTATATGCATATAACAAGCCTTTTCAACAAGACATCTACACACATAAATTATCCTGATTAGCATATAGTTTATACACACAGCAAACAATAATTTTATATAAGTTATCTTTTATTTTGTTTGACGATGAATTTATTCAATTCATCTCTTTTTAAACTCTATATGAGTTATTTATATTTTCAATGTTTCCCTCTGTTCTAAGGTTATAGTCTAAGGTCTAGCCCTCCTAAGGTTTTTAACCCTAAGCTCTGATACCAACCTGTAAAGCCCCCAAATCCGGGTACTTGAAACTCAAACTCGGTGCTTCACGATACCATTTCTATGAGCGGAATAATACTAATAATAATAACAATAATATAAAGATCAACTTAATTTACATATCATCAGAGTCTGAATCCCAAGTACGTAACATTTATACATTCATTACAACCTATGATAGATAATATATATCATATTTGTCTTAATAAAGTTAACTATTACATAACATAGCATTGCGTTCATTCAGTAACCTTTTCCTTTCCCTTATTCTTAGCAGAGATCTCTAGTTGTTCACCCTTAACTGAAAACATTTAAATTAAGCAAGGATGAACATTTGAGTGCCCAGCAAGTAATAGCAATTATATATATAAGCTGAAAGAATTTAAATATTTTCTTTCTACTACCCTTCTACAACAAGTCAATAGTTGTGAAGTAATCTGAACCGATAATAATAACATAACAACTCTCTTTCAAATTTTTTAAACTACATATTGACTATAACTAGGGTTATGTTGACATGCTATGAACATTGTTTTCATTTTTGAAAAGGTTAAACAGAAATTCATCTACAAACTGTCATAACTTACGGGCACGGGGGGTGATCAGTCCGTTATGCCCTGCATTGATCAATACTACATGTAAGAACGAGGGTATCGTTCACTCTGTCCACCTTGGGTGCATAAACAGTTTTCCCGTGTAGGGATGTTCATACTTGTCTGGGTTCCAAATCAAAGGTTTTATCTTGTTCAACAATAATCTATAATTTAACATATATATATACGGGTAATTGACAAAGGTATATCAACACGTGATTAAATAAAATGATTATCCAAGTGGGGACATTTGTATAACCATTTATAGAAATTAATGAACATAATATATATTTGAATTATCATATACTAACATGTTGATAATCAATGAGCGTATATAATATAAGGTTATTAATTTGTACAGTAATAATATAATTCATAAATATTCTTAGTCATGTCAATTGCATAAAGAAAATGCAAAGGTAAGATACTTGCCTGATGCGCTGCTTACAGTTCACAACTTAGTTTTATTGTTTATATCACGACCTATCATTAATCAAATCATTCGTTCGATTAGAACAATATACTATAACACATAGTACTGCATTTCGCAGTCATCACATAACGTAATCACATTATTATCCATGTTTAACAACCATTGAATCACAGATAATCACATAACTAATCAAATTATCTAAGTCCAGATCAATTTCTGAAACATGTCAGTCTACCGACGACTTTATCGGGTAATTATCAAGTCTAAGACTCTGTCCTGTAACTTAGTATCAGTCATATTATTTTTAAATGACTTATAATATTTTTAAAACATTTATTATAATTTATCATGAATTTTCAAACATCGGAATCATTATTAAATGATTTAAATATTAACAAATTCTATTATCATTAATATTTAATTAATATTAAACTATTAATGAAATCATTTCCAAAATATTAAACTTATTTATAATAACTTAAAATATTTTTAAAGTATTAATATTACCCTTAAATGATTTTAAAAATATTTAAAATCATTTTTAAATAATTATCATTAATATTAAAGTATTAATGTTTTATTTAACAAAATATTAAAAGTCATTAAGTATAACTTAAAATATTTTTAATTTATTTATATCCTTTTTAAATTAATAAAACTATTTTATACTATTTATTTAATATAATTATTAAATAAATTTAATATCATTAATAATGAATTAATAATCATTAATATTAAATTATTAATGAAATTATCCTTTAAATATTAAAAGTTATATTTTATAACTTAAAATATCTTTAAACACTTTATTTTGATTTATAATGATTTTTAAAATCATTTAAAATTTAATTTATTTAATATAATTATTACATAACCTTAATATCATTATAACTTAAAATATTTTTAAATACCTTATCATTATTTAAAATGATTTTTAATATAATAAAATCATTTTTAATTAATTTATTTAGTAAATAAATTAATTATCATTAGTATTAATTTATTAATGAATTTCATCACAAAATATTAAAAGTCATTAAAAATAACTTAAAATATTTTATTATATCATAATAAAATTTTAAATAATTTTTCAAATATTAAAACCATTTTTAACTAATTTATTTAATATTATAATTAAATAAATTAAATACCAATAATATTTCAAAAATAATAAATATTTATGAAATATACTTAGAATAAATAAAAACTAATTTTTAGAATTTAAAATAATTATTAATAATTTATTTGGTATTTTTAATAATTAAAATAATTTTTTTCTATTTATTTAATTAAAATAATTAATTTTCAGAAAATAAATTAATGAAAATGCATTGTCTGTCGCTAAAGGCCACCTATAGTGACATAACTGTCGCTATAGGTGTTCTTCATGTTCTTCATGCATTCTTAAAGGCAGTTTCGTGGGTGCTACTTTGACCATTGATTAAACGCTGATAAATTTGTTTCTGGGCATGTTGATGGTCATACCATGTAGTACGAATACAAGACTACACGATCCAACAATAAAAATCATCATAACATGCATAACCAACGAGATCTGGAGCCTTGAACAAACTGTCAAAGCTGTTCTTCATTTTCTGGGTTACCCAGAAATGAAGAACAGTTCGACTGGCTAGTTTTGGGCTTCCACAACTTGCTAATCTTGTGTTGTTTTTATGATCTATAAGCTGCAGTGTGTAGTAAGTATGTAAAGGAATAGATCTAACACCAAATATCAACAAAACATCAATAGAATCAATAGATCTGGACCGGTCAATGCATGTCAGAAACTTTGTTCTTAGGTTTTTTGGGTTACCCAGAAAACCATCTTTGTGCTTGACCCTACTAGTTTGACCTGTCACTAAATCCAGTGTATTTGATATCTAGATGTACTGAAAGCATGGATCGAGAGTTAAACTAACATACTATAACATGGATTGAACAACAAACATAAACCAACAATAAACTGACAGATCTAGAGGCTTCAATTAACTGTCAGACGTTGCATGTTTCCCTGTTTCTGGGTTGCCCAGAAATGGGACGATCAATATCGGTCAACGACCTTTGACCGGTTATAACCTACAATCTACACATCCAATGACCCTGATTCCACTTTCAGACTAAAGATCACATACACGACTACAACTACAAGCTTTCAAAACACAAAAATCTTTACAGATCACAGAGATATAAGGACTGACATTCGTTGTCAGAGGACAAAAATTTATTTTCCCAGATTTTGTAAAATGCCTAATTTGAGCCTCTAGATGTTATGGATCTAACATCTAGCAACCCAGATCATCATTATACACTAGATTTAACATGTTTAACACAAAAAAAATAACATCAAACCACAGATGAGCAAAATGTACACTTTTTCTATCTCCAATTCTATTTATAGTGCTTGTATACATTGTATGTTGCTGATCTAGAGGCTGATCTGCTGAGATTTGTCACATGGGGTGGTTGGGTTTGGTTCACCAACTAAACCTAATGTCAAAACCTACATATTAGCCTCAATAATGCAAGGGGTATAATGGTCATTTGGCTTGGAAATTTAATGGCCATGTTGTAATCGTACAAACCCTTAGGGTTTAACCTTAAGATTTAGCACAAATAAATTTAAAGCCCCAATTTTTTTAACTAAAGATTAAATTTTCTCGAAATATATTTTTGAATATTATGATGTGAATTTGATATAATGTTATAGTTGTGGGTAATATTTACAAATTTTGCAAAGTACACAAGTTGTTATATAATTTTCGATTGGTCGGGGAATATTCGTACAACGGCACAATCATTGGTGGACCCCCATAATGGAATTATTGTCGGATTGAGAAAACGAAAAAAATACTTTATGAAAATAACGGCGAAAGTTTTACCGTTAACTATTGAACTACCTAGTAGTAAAAATACAGTAATATTCGTGGTTGCATAGTAGCGCACGGTATTGATTATTGATGCTTACGTGAGAAGTCACTCAGTTATACTCAATTATTGCTACAGTAATTGCTGCATCATATCTCTCATATTATTGATTCGATTATTGTCACAGTATTATATGCATAATATATTATTTTATTAAATCAATGATAATTGAGACGATAAAGTTATTCATATTATTAAATTACAATATTTACAATGTCTAGAAGTTCTGTCAAAGAGAGGTTTGGTCACCTAATTGTGCGCCAATAGGGAGAAATCCTTATTGGAAAGCACCCTCTTTTCCTGGGAACGACCTGGTTGATAAATATTGTGAGTTATAATATTAATGATGAATGTTATTAAAATTAAAGTTGTGTTTGGAGTTGAATTTGGGTACGCGGACGTGATATTTGAGTCCAGAATGATGAAATTAGTAAAAACAGTCTATAAACACAAAATTTTCCAGAATTCACTATTTGGTCAAAAAGTCAACAGTTGACTTTTCGGGAAAAGTCAAACTTTGAAATTTCAAAATTTATATTTTTGATAAAAATTGTTTCATTGTGTTGGAATTATTTGTGTTAGTGAAAATCGGCAATTATTTCGATAATAATTGATGTCTGGAGGTTATATTGACCAATTGGATATTTAACCGGATAGATGAGCAATTGATTGCTATTATTTCACATGATTATAACTATTTGTTCACATGTGTATACTATTGTTTCACATTCTTGTTACTATTAGGGGAGTTGGTGTAAGATTGATAATACTTGCATGACTAAGTTAAAAATGGAGGTATAGATGGAGGTACTATACTGTAATTCGTATTTTCACATGTCTAGAACTATTGATTCACATAATTTAATATTGAATCACATTATTTACTATTAGGGGAGGTGGTGCAAGTTTGATAATACTTGTAGGACTAAATTAAAAATAAAAGAAAAGTTGGAGGTATTGTACTGTAATTTTTTGAGCCCCAAAACGTGTAATTATCGAAACTATATTTTTTTATAAATAGAAGCTCATTCTTCCTTCATTTCTCACCAATTCACAAAAGCTTTAGAGCGATTATTATAGAGAGAAATTATAGAAAGAAAAATAGAAGTCTGCTACTTCACTATTCCAGTATCCAGTTTGTCTAAGGTAGGGAGTATTATTTCTTTCTTATCCATGAAGAGAACTTCTATTATTTCATTCTTTATTATTCTGTTGAATAACCGGTATACGCAGGCTAACCTATACTTGGTGAAATTCTTCTGTTATCCCATTATTTATTATTCTATTGGAACATCATGTTTGTGCGTTTTACGCCGGACCTGGTTCCGTCTTTATTATTTTGTTGGAATATCCTGTCTGTGCGTTTTACGCCGGACCTGATTCCGTCTTTATTATTCTGTTGGAATATCATGTCTGTGCGTTTTACGTCGGACCTGATTCCGTTATTTATTATTCTGTTGGAATAACCTACCTGTGCGGTCTATCGCATGCCTGGTGATTTCTTTTGTTATTTCATTCTTTATTATACTCAGTTGGTTAAAGTTTTGACTTCTATACTCCATAAAATTAGTGGAATATTCCTTGATATTTACACTTCATCCAGTATCTTTTCATTGAAATATTCTTCTGAGCATTCTTAAATTTTACTCTACAAAGCAGTATCATGTTGACAATTTGGACGTTATTGGTTCCTGGATAAATTAATTCTTGAACTTGTTTTTATTGAATTCTTATATCATTGTCATCGTCATCATGTTTATATTATGTTGAAAGTCATATGTGGCCTGTAGTGCATAGATGGACTTGGTATGATTATGACCAGGGATTATTCGGTATAATCATGACCGTAATGTTACAAATGATGTGGTAAAAGTCCTCATTGTCCCGTAGTGCATTGATGGACAGTTGTTGGTATGATCATGACCATTAACGAATACACAAATATTCTTGGCCCGTAAAGCATGGATATTTGTGGTCGTGATACTAAAGAATATCCTTGGCCGTAGTGCAGGGGTGATTCGATGATGTGGATTATTTATTAAGCTGAGTCCCAGCGATAAAAGTGATGAAAAACCTTTTAAATCATAAAAGATAGTAGATTTTATTCTCTACTTGACTCTTTTAATGGATTACTTGTTCCGCTGCAGTTAAACTTGATGTTTGTTATATTGTATCAGTTTAACACTATTTAAGGCTAATGATAATTTATTCTGCATTATCTTAGTCATAATATTCCCTACTAGGCTAGTTGAGCTCACCCTTTTACTTTCATTGTTCTCTTCAGAAAATGAGAACGTAGCAGGGACTAGTCGGGGAATGGAGTGACGGACCAGATGATAGCATTAGTAGTCCTCACTATTCAGTGAAATAGTGGAAAATAAATGTAATAATATTGAATTTGAGTTTGTATATTGTCGAGATGACAATATTTGTATTAAAACTCAAAGCTTATATTTTGTCGTACTTTACACCACGGTTGTATAATTAAGTTGTATTTGTTTTCTGTACCATGTATTTGGCGACTCAGAATAGGTGATGTATACCTATTTTGGGGGCGTCACAGTTGGTATCAAAGCTTAGGGATATGATCCCTAGCTAAGATGTGAGACTAGAACTAGGAGGGGAAAGACGGAGAATTCCTTCTCTAGTATGACCTACCTAAGTTTATTTGGTATTTAATTGGTTGGTCAGAGTATATGGATAATATGTTGCATGTCAATTAACCCTTGTTTTGTGGCAGTATTTGAAAATGGCATCCGAGAATGTTGAGAACATCAATGGAGCACAGGAGACCGTTGAGTCTCCGCAGATCAATAACCTGGACAATGTGCATCAGGAAGGCGACAATCCTCATGCTAACAACAACACTAACTAAATGATGAACGATGGAATGTTCCGAGGCTTCATGCAATTCATGCAACATCAGGCGAGAGCGGCTCTTGTTCAAAATACAGGTGTAAACACTGGAAGCTTTCGGACGGTCGCTGCTAAACAGTTCAAGGAGGCTGGGACCACCAGAGTTTATTGGAGAGCCAAAACCACTTAAAGCTGAAGCATGGATAAAGCAGATCACCAAGATATTTGATGTATTGGGATGCTCCGAGGAGCAAAAGGTTCCCTTCGCCACCTTCATGTTGCGTGAAGAGGCAGATTACTGGTGGGAATATGTAAAATATACCCAGCTTGACGCACTCAAGATGTCTTGGGAGATGTTCCAAGAGCTATTCAACGACAAGTACTTTCCCGAAAGTATTCGTCATATGAAAGAGGTGGATTTTATCAAGTTGGAGAAAAACAATATGACCGTGTCGCAATACGATGCTAAATTTGCGGAGTTATCCCTGTTTGCATCCCA
Source organism: Panax japonicus (assembly GCA_020205505.1). Classification (NCBI taxonomy): domain Eukaryota; kingdom Viridiplantae; phylum Streptophyta; class Magnoliopsida; order Apiales; family Araliaceae; genus Panax; species Panax japonicus. The sequence continues at coordinate 18,166,728 of CM035100.1, read as the reverse complement.
TTTGGTCGATAATGAAGATCAAATGACACGAATGTTTTTAATAGGTTTGAAACCGGAGATACATCAATATCTTATTTCTCATAAACTGTGTTTATACTCAGATGTTGTAAATAGGGCTCAGTTATTGGAGCGCGGTAACGAGTCAACGCAACCAAGGGAAAGCAGCCGGAAGCATGAAAATACTAGTGGTAACAGTCATCGAAACGGTGACAACAAGCGTGGAGGGAATCAACATGCCAGAAATGGTAACCACTTCGGTGGTAATCATGGCCAAGACAGTAAAAATGGGCATTTCAAGAAAAGGAGATTCAACAATGATGGAAAGACGTCAGCACCAGCAACCGTGGTTAAGGAAGGAGAACGACCACCTATCATATGCTTCAAATGTGGAAGGGAAGGACATATCAGTCCAAACTGCGCGATGCCATCCAAAGCGTGTTATAATTATGGAAGAGAAGCTCACTTAGCCCGATTTTGTCGTTCACCGAAGACAAGTTCAGCTAGGATGGAGGCACCAAAGGTCGTCCCAGAAAAGTCAAAGTCGGTGGTGCAAGGGAGAGCATTTGTTGTGACCTCCCAGAAAACAAAGAACCCGAATGAGGTTATCACGGGTAAGCTTATCATAAACTCTAGTGAAGTCTATACCTTATTTGATACCGGTTCTACCCATTCTTTTATTTCTCCTACTTGCGTTCAATGTTTAAATTTAACTCCGGAGAAATTAGACTTTGACTTATCTGTTGAAACTCCATTAGGAGAAACCTTCATTACATCCACTGTTTATAAGTATTGTTTGATTCAAATCTGTAACCGCACGTTACCTGTCTATCTTATCTCCTTAAAAATACTTGCATTTGATGTGATTCTAGGGATTGATTGGTTAACTACTCATCATGCTAAAATTGATTGTTTTCGTAAGGTTGTTAGCTTTCATATTCCTAATAAACCTATTATATGAATTCAAGCGACCAAACCATTAAAATCAATCACGTTCATCTCAATCCATAAAGCTATTCGTTTATTGAAAAATGGATGTCAAGCTTTATTAGCTCATGTCACGGATTTAAACAAAAATACTCAGATTTGAAGGATATTTCTATTGTTAATAAATTTCCTGACGTATTCCCTGAAGAACTTCCTGGCCTACCCCCAGAGTGTGAAGTTAAATTTTGTATCGACCTTGAACCCGGTACAAAACCCATTTCCAAAGCCCCATATCGAATGGCTCCTATTGAACTTCAGGAGTTAAAGACCCAATTACAAGAATTGTTAGACATTGGTTTCATTCGTCCTAGTACGTCTCCTTGGGGTGCTCATGTTCTATTCGTGAAGAAGAAAGATGGGAGTATGCGACTTTGTATTGATTATCGGGAGTTGAATCATGTCACCATCAAAAATAGGTACCCATTGCCACGTATTGATGACCTGTTTGATCAGTTACAAGGAGCACAATTTTTTTCAAAGATCGATCTTCGTTCTGGATATCATCAGCTGAAGGTTAAAACTGAGGATATTCCAAAGACTGCCTTTAGAACTCGGTACGGGCATTATGAATTCTTAGTCATGTCTTTTGGATTGACTAATGCTCATGCTGCCTTTATGGATATGATGAACTGAGTATTCAAGGAATATTTGGATCATTTTGTGGTCGTATTCATTGATGACATCCTCATATATTCCAAAAGCCGTGAAGATCATGAGCAACACTTGAGGCTGATACTCCAAATACTTCGTGAAAACAAACTATATGCCAAGTTGAAGTAATGCGAGTTCTGGCTTGAGGAAGTTGCATTCCTTGGGCACGTGATATCAAGTCATGGGATATCTGTTGACTCGGCAAGGATTGAAGCAATTCAAAGCTGGGAGCAACCTAAATCAGTGACCGAAGTACGTAGCTTTCTCGGATTAGCTGGTTATTATCGGAGATTCGTGGAAGGATTTTCTCGAATCGCTACTCCATTAACTCAACTGACTCAAAAAGATACAAAGTTTGGTTGGAGCGAGGAATGTGAGAAGAGTTTTCAAGAACTCAAGAGGAGACTCATTTCAGCACCTGTTTTGACAATACCATCTGGCTCGGAGGGATTGATCATCTACAGTGATGCTTCAGGCAAAGGGTTAGGATGTGTTCTCATGCAACATGGGAAAGTCATAGCATATGCCTCACGACAACTCAAAGAATATGAGAGGAATTATCCTACTCATGATCTAGAGTTGGTAGCTGTCGTTTTTGCACTTAAGATTTGGAGGCATTACCTGTATGGAGAGAAGGTGGAGATCTACACGGATCATAAAAGCCTCAAATATTTCTTCACCCAAAAGGAACTCAACATGCGACAACGACGTTGGCTTGAACTATTGAAAGATTATGATCATACCATCCAATACCATCCTGAAAAAGCGAATGTGGTAGCTGACACACTGAGTAGAAGATCATATGCGGGTACGAGTGCAATATTGTCAACGCAAAGGCCCATTTTGTATGACTTGCAAAGGATGGAGTTAGAGATAAAGACTCCAGGGACCCACATGATGATGGCAAACATACGAGTAGAACCGACTTTAATCGATAAAGTTAAAGCTGCTCAAGCTACAGACCTGGAGCTAATGCGTATGAAGAAGAAAGTGCAAGAAGGTGCTATGCTGGAAGCAAGAATCGATGAGGAAGGAATACTTCGAGTCAACTCCAGACTTTGTGTTCCTAACAACCCTGATATAAAGTATAAAATCATGATGGAGGCGCACAATACACCGTTTGCAATCCATCCTAGGAGTGCCAAAATGTATCATGATCTTCGACATACATTTTGGTGGAGCAATATGAAGAGAGAGATAGCAGATTTTATCTCAAGGTGTTTAACTTGTCAACGAGTCAAGGCGGAGCATCAAGTACCAAAAGGTCCATTGCAACCACTTGAAATTCCAGAATGGAAGTGGGAACACATTACTAGGGACTTCGTTACTGGTCTTCCTAGGGTTTGTCAAGGCATAGATGCAATTTGGGTCATTGTTGATAGATTGACCAAGTCTGCTCATTTCCTACCTATACGAGAAACTTATACACTTGAACGTCTTGCTCGTATGTACATAAACGAGATTGTAAGACTTCATGGTATGCCAATATCCATAGTTTCTGATCGAGACCCAAGATTCACTTTAAGATTTTGGGTTAGTTTGCAAAAAGCTATGGGCACGGATTTACGATTTAGCTCGGCATATCATCCTCAGACGGACGGGCAGTCGGAGAGGACTATTCAAACTCTTGAAGATTTATTAAGACTCTTTGACCTTGACTTCAAGGGAAGTTGGGATAAGTTCTTACCATTGGTGGAGTTTTCCTACAACAACAGTTATCAAGCAAGTATTGGCATGGTTCCATTTAAGGCATTGTATGGAAGAAAGTGTCGTTCTCCAGTATGCTGGGATGAGGTGGGTGAAGCAACGTTGTTGGGACCAGAGTTGGTGCGTATGACTATGGAAAAGATTCAAAAGATCCAACAACGTATAAAAACCTCACAAGATTGACAAAAGAGTTATGCTGATCTTCATCGAAAGGACGTAGAATTCGATATTGGAGATCATGTGTTGTTACGTGTTGCTCCATGGAAAGGAGTTACAAGATTTGGAAAGAAAGGAAAGCTCAATCCTCGATTCATTGGCCCATTTTTAATCCTCGATCGAGTAGGAACTGTGGCCTATAGACTTGTCTTACCACCAAGTATGTCTCGTGTTCATAACGTTTTTCACATATCTATGTTACGTAAATATGTGAAAGACCAGAACCACATTATTGAATTAGAACCAGACGAGATACAGGAAGATTTAACGTATGAAGAAGTTCCTGTTAAAATCTTGAATAAGAATGAACATATTCTACGCTCCAAGGTTATACCTCAAGTCAAAATTTTGTGGAGAAACCACGATGTTGAGAAAATGACTTGGGAGTTAGAATCCGAAATGAAATCAAGGTATCCTCACCTCTTCGACATACCAGGTACGCACCCTAAATTCGAGGACAAAATTTCATAAGAAGAGGAGGTTGTAAGACCCCAATTTTTTTAACTAAAGGTTAAATTTTCTCGAAATATATTTTTGAATATTATGGTATGGATTTGATATAATGTTATAGTTGTGGATAATATTTACAAATTTTACAAAGTACGCAAGTTGTTATATAATATTCGATTGGTCGGGGAATATTCGTTTTAACAGGGAATATTCGTACAACGGCACAATCATTGGTGGACCCCCACAATGGAATTATTGTCGGATTGAGAAAACGACAAAAATACTTTATGAAAATAACGGCGAAAGTTTTACCGTTAACTATTGAACTACCCGGTAGTAAAAGTACAGTAATACTCGTGATTGCATAGTAGCACACGGTATTGATTATTGATGCTTACGTGAGAAGTCACTCAGTTATACTCAATTATTGCTACAGTAATTGCTACATCATATCTTTCATATTATTGATTCGATTATTGTCACAGTATCATCTGCATAATATGTTATTTTATTAATTTAATAATTGAGACGACAAAGTTATTCACATTATTAAATTATAATATTTACAATGTCTAGAAGTTCTGTCAAAGAGAGGTTTGGTCAACTAATTGCGCGTCAATAGGGAGAAATCCTTATTGGAAAGTCCCCTCTTTCCTGGGAACGACCTGGTTGATAAATATTGTGAGTTATAATATTAATGATGAATGTTATTAAAATTGAAGTTGTGTTCGGAGTTGAATTTGGGTACGCGGACGTGATATTTGAGTCCGGAACGATGAAATTAGTAAAAATAGTCTATAAACACAAAAATTTTCAGAATTCACTATTTGGTCAAAAAGTCAACAGTTGACTTTTTCGGGAAAAGTCAAATTTCAAAATTTCAAAATTTATATTTTTGATAAAAATGGTTTCATTGTGTTGGAATTATTTGTGTTAGTGAAAATTGGCAATTATTTCGATAATAATTGATGTCTGAAGGTTATATTTGACCAATCGGGTATTTAACCGGATAAATAAGCAATTGATTGCTATTATTTCACATGATTATAACTATTTGTTCACATGTGTATACTATTGTTTCACATTCTTGTTACTATTAGGGGAGTTGGTGTAAGATTGATAATACTTGCATGACTAAGTTAAAAATGGAGGTATAGATGGAGGTACTATACTGTAATTCGTATTTTCACATGTCTAGAACTATTGATTCACATAATTTAATATTGAATCACATTATTTACTATTAGGGGAGGTGGTGCAAGTTTGATAATACTTGTAGGACTAAATTAAAAATAAAAGAAAAGTTGGAGGTATTGTACTGTAATTTTTTGAGCCCCAAAACGTGTAATTATCGAAACTATATTTTTTTATAAATAGAAGCTCATTCTTCCTTCATTTCTCAACAATTCACAAAAGCTTTAGAGCGATTATTATAGAGAGAAATTATAGAAAGAAAAATAGAAGTCTGCTACTTCACTATTCCAGTATCCAGTTTGTCTAAGGTAGGGAGTATTATTTCTTTCTTATCCATGAAGAGAACTTCTATTATTTCATTCTTTATTATTCTGTTGGAATAACCGGTATACGCAGGCTAACCTATACTTGGTGAAATTCTTCTGTTATCCCATTATTTATTATTCTATTGGAACATCATGTTTGTGCGTTTTACGCCGGACCTGGTTCCGTCTTTATTATTCTATTGGAATATCCTGTCTGTGCGTTTTACGCCGGACCTGATTCCGTCTTTATTATTCTGTTGGAATATCATGTCTGTGCGTTTTACGTCGGACCTGATTCCGTTATTTATTATTCTGTTGGAATATACTGTCTGTGCGTTTTACGCCGGACCTGATTCCGTCTTTATTATTCTGTTGGAATATCCTGTCTGTGCGTTTTACGCCGGACCTGATTTCGTTATTTATTATTCTGTTGGAATAACCTACCTATGCGGTCTATCGCATGCTGGTGATTTCTTTTGTTATTACATTCTTTATTATACTCATTTGGTTAAAGTTTTGACTTCTATACTCCATGAAATTAGTGGAATATCCTTAATATTTGAGCTTCATCCAGTATCTTTTCATTGAAATATTCTTCTGAGAATTCTTGAATTTTACTCTACAAAGCAGTATCATGTTGACAATTTGGATGTTATTGGTTCCTGGATAAATTAATTCTTGAACTTCTTTTATTGAATTCTTATATCATTGTCATCATCCTCATGTTTATATTATGTTGAAAGTCATCTGTGGCCTGTAGTGCATATATGGACTTGGTATGATTATGACCAGGGATTATTCGATATAATCATGACCGTAATGTTACAAATGATGTGGTAAAAGTCCTCATTGGCCCGTAGTGCATTGATGGACAGTTGTTGGCATGATCATGACCATTAACGAATACACAAATATTCTTAGCCCGTAAAGCATGGATATTTGTGGTCGTGATACTAAACAATATCATTGGCCGTAGTGCAGGGGTGATTCGATGATGTGAATGATTTATTAAGTTGAGTTCCATCGATAAAAGTGATGAAAAACCTTTTAAATCATAAAAGATAGTAGATTGTATTCTCTACTTGACTTATTTAATGGATTATTTGTTCCGTTGTAGTTAAACTTGATGTTTGTTATATTGTATCAGTTTAACACTGTTTAAGGCTAATGATAATTTATTCTACATTATCTTAGTCATAATATTTCCTACTAGGCTAGTTGAGCTCACCCTTGTATTTTCATTGTTCTCTTTAGGAAATGAGAACGTAGCAGGTACTAGTCGGGGAATGGAGTGACAGACCAGATGATAACATTAGTAGTCCTCACTATTCAGTGAAATATTGAGAAATAAATGTAATAATATTGAATTTGAGTTTGTATATTGTCGAGACGATAATATTTGTATTAAAACTCACAGTTTATCACTACAAAAAAATGGGACTTCAGCAACAACCGATTTTCGTTGCTAAAGGTGCCAAATTTCGTTGCAAAAGGGTTTTGGCAATGATTTTACTGTCGTTGTGTCTTTCGTTGCGCAATGAGCGTTGCTAATTGTTCCGCAACGAACATTTTTTTTTCGTTTCTAAAAGTAATACATTTTGCAACGAAATTTGGCTTCGAATAGAGACATCGATCCTTTAGCAACAAAATGTATTGTTGCAGAATATTTAAAATTTCGTTGCTAAAAAATCCATTTCGTTGCAAAAGCCTACTAATTGGCAACGAAATGAACTCTCTTTTTTTTTTTGCAACGACCATGCATTTTCGTTGCAATTGACACCATTTTGAAGCAATATTTTTCGTTGCAGTAAATTATGAAAATTGTTGCCTAAGTTTGCTTTCGTTGCGGAATGTAAACTTTTTAGCAACGATTTTTGTTGCTGATTATATTATTTGGCAACGACATTATTCTTAATAAACAACGAAAATGTTTGTTGCTGGTTATTTTTCAATAGCAACGGAAGTCGTCGATTAGCAACGACATTATATGTTGCCATTTCTTTATATGTGCAATGAAAATTAATATGATTTGCAACGATAAAAAATGTTGTCTTTTATGCTAGTATTAGCAACAATATCCTCTCCGTTGTTATTAAGTTAAATTTTTGTTGCCAAATATTATATTTTTAATGCCAATAGCAATGAAAATTTGTTGCTAAATGTATAAAAAATTGTTGCTATATTAAAACTTATTCAAAATTATTTTATAAACAAAAAACAATTATGTCTCAATAACCCCATAACAAATTATGACAGAAATACAAAAAAACTAAAATATTATTAATTAAATAAAATCATCTAATACAATGATCATTCATCATCTTTACAATCAAACTTCGTATGACTGAAAACTACAAAGCCCGTCTTAGTTGACACTATCTGCCATCAAGCGGTTAACACTAGTGCCATATATGAAAAAAAATCAAAAAAGAAATGTTTATAATAGAAAACAATACTTAAGCTTACACAATTTCAACCATGATTCATTCTTCAGGTATTCTGCCAATATTAAAACATCAGCTCAGACCTTTGAAAATCTCTTATCCCTCAAGTCCTGGGAGTGCATTTTGTAAGGTCACCAGCAGCACCTACAAAAGTAGTACAAAATAGAAAAAAATTGAATAATCTTGTGCAAAAAGCAATATTATGTTTACTTCTGAAATAAATTAGATGGTTCCAAACTTGTCATAGCAGAGATCCTTCATGGAGGTAGAGACCTGAAAATATAGTTTCCAAATTGGTTCATTAAGGTGCTAAGAATAAACCTAGAAAGTAGAGTTAATAACCTCAAGTAGTTCTAAGAAAGAGACATTTTTTACACTAGAAAATTCAGATTCTGATGCGCCACAGAGTTCAATTAATTTAATCTTTTCAACCTTGAGCTATCAAAATAATAGATAAATGATGAGAAGCTAACCAACAGTAATATCTGGAAGCAGAACTGATAGAATCAATATGTCAATTTTCTCATTGTGTACTCCTGATATACAAAAAAGTGTTGACTTGCACATTCAAAAGGACTGAGAAATAGATAGAGAATCATGAATTGACACACCTTGTGTCTCTTTGAACACAAATAGAATGCTACTGCAGTAAACACAGGGCGAGTGAAGTCAGCACTTGCTCGACGTGAAGCTGGCAATACTGCAAGAAACCGATCTCTGTATCTAAAAATGAAAAACCATTTTATTATCACCATTTAGCAAACAAATACCATTTTATTACAATAATTTGCTTACTAGGAACCAACTATTCAAGAACTCAACCACATAACTAGGCCTAACAATTACTATGGATCTATATGACGCAGCACCCCTCAAATAAACCCACAAATACCAAAGAATGCACCCCACACATGAGCACGCAGGAGGCCCAAGTTCTGTGGTCCAAATTTTCTAGGTTTGTCATTTTGTCAAACACAGAGAAGCATAAGCAGATAACTAATATGAAATGAGGAAACACTTACAGGGATAAGCCTTTCTGGACCAAAGGAATGAGCCTGATACATCCAAATTGAATCCCCAATTCTCTAATATCAAGCTTGTTCCTGCAATATATCATGGCTCTTAATCAGAATTTTAAAATGCATTAATTTTGTGTGTGGAAGTACATTGCAAAATAAGCAATTGGGGGCAGGAGCATAAAAACTAACTTGATACCAAGGCCATTCTGCATTGCATTGAGTGACCTGTTGTAAGCCTATTCAGACATTCCACTGAACTTTATGGCAGTTCGACGATCAAATATGACTTGTGCACTACAATTATTACAAAATTACCCTCAGGCCTCAACCATACACGCCTAACAAAGATACACAAAATCACTAATAGCAGCAAATTTTAAAGATTGAAATACTATATCGAGGGTCTTGAGCTTCCACTGAGCAGCAAGCCAAAAAATGAAAGTGAATCGCGGAACAGAAAGTTTGGGCCACACTGTTTTGAACCAAGGAATAGTTAGTTTCTTTAATCGAATAGACTGTCATATGGTGGAAGCTCTTACCGAAATGAATAAAGTATTTTCACACAATATAGTCAGAAATGCTAACATTGAAAGAAATGCTATAATCAAAATTATTTCTAAGATTGATAATGTCAGAATGGTTGCTTTCAGGAAGCTGCCAATTATTTTGAGCAAAGATATCACAGACCCTGACCCTAGCACCCAAAGATTGCATATCAAAAAGAATTGATTTAATCATCTAAAGTCTACCTGAATAAGAAAGGAAATAGTTAGTCCAAGAGGTAATTCTATTTATAATCTTTTCAATAAAGGGAACACAGTCCTGTTGAGGCAGTTTAGACGCAATAAGAAGCACTCCAAGAAGTTTGACCGGGAGAGTACCAATAGGAAATCCCAAATAGTTTAAAATTACCTGCTTATCATGATAAATAACATTTGCAAGATAGCAGTTGCTCTTAGCAGTGTTTGGGAATAACCCAGAATGATTCGAAATCTCCATGAGACAAGATCTTAATGCTTAGTCTGAAAGATCTTAGGCATTAATGAAATTAAAAAACACTATACTTCAGGTATGAATTAACACATATCACTTAAAATGTCAATCCTAAAATCCAAAATTCACTCTTTATCAGTTGAAATTGTCAAAGCATTTCAGAAATGAAGAAACAGACTACAGTCTCCAAAAATCAAAATATGACTTTAATTATTCAGAAATAAAATGTTTAAAACATTCAACTTTGCAACATTAGCTAAGATGTTTCCGGCACGTAATATAAGTTCCTATTTAAAGTTTAACTTGAAATACATAAAACATAACTCCACCTCAACTCAAAAAACTTGTTATAAAAGCATCTAGAAGAAGGGAGCTAGAAAAAAGGAAACAACTTTATGAAATTTTCCATCGCAAGAGCCCCAATTTCTTGTACTGATACAAAAAAGGGCTAGAAATATGAATTATAGTAGCAACCTTAGCACGAAGTGACCCATAACAAGAATATCCATCCACCAAAAGTAGCATGGTATTGTTAATATAGAAAATCAATCATGGCAAAATTTTATTAGCAACATCTAAACTAATATTAAATTATTCAAAACTCATCTTAAAGTTTCCAAAAAAATTAGATTTGGCATTAAATTACAGTGCAATAAACTGCAGCGTTCAGGATATATGAATATGCTCTAAAAGTATATAATTGCTTCAGATGTTTGGGTTGATTTGTGATTCCCTCATTCTTGGTCAAGTGACCTTCCCTTCTTTGATGTTCCTGTAATAACCCAGATTTTTGGTAATTATTAAAATAAGAATTAAATAAAGAAAATTCTTATTAGATGATATGTTGTGCGATATAATATTGCATAAATGAGTAAGAGCTATGCATGTTTATGCTTAATAATTAATAAAAATATTGGTATTATATATTTATTGTATGTAAATAAAATGTACAAATTAGATGATGAAATTAAAGTATTTAATGATCCAAATATTTGATGTAATATCCAAATTATGGTTAATACTGGAACTACATGTAATTTTAATACATAAAATAAATTATAAAAATTTCAAGTATGAGGTGGAAATATTTTATGTATATGTAATATATACATTATGTGTTATAATTAATGAGAAAGCAAGTACATGTAATATACATGTATGTTTATGTGTTGGAAATTAAAAAGGGTGAGTGCAAGTTCTGGAAATTTAAAATACTATTGCTGCTGAGTCATTTATTATATAGCAGGAGGTGAGAAGTTTAGGCTGAGAAGGAACTAAGCATGATGCTTAGTCATTTTCTTAAAGCGTGAGCTGGTTACTTATTAGATTAGTACAGGACACCAAGCGATATAGGAAGAATATGAAAACTTATCATTCTCTGCCCCTCACATTTCGTCTGAAGGTAAGAAAGAAAAAAAAGAAGACCAACCTTACCCATTCCATATCTATCTGTACGAAAAGGAGATATGAACGAAAATTTTGTTAACTCCCAAACCTTCACCAAACTCGTAGTTTCGGTTGGAACCAATACAAGCATTAAGAAATTGAAATTTCAAGCTATTTTGAGGAGAAATAAAACGCAACATCAGGAAGAAGCTGAACTAAAATTATCAAGCAAGCAAGAATCCAAATAGGAACATCAGACAAGAGGTAAATCAATTTCTATTTGTCAATTCGTGGGAATTAGAGTAAAATTTTATTGTGCATTGCTTTGCTTGGTTGCGAAATTATATGATGATGGGAGTGTATGCTCTATGGAGTAATAAGGATGGAAAAATTTGGGCTTGACCATGCTCCAACATCTATGAATCCTGTCCTTAAAACTAACACGCATAAAATGTTTGATTAATTGTCTATAAGAGACTATTAAGCTCAAAACGAGCAATTTAAAGGAAGTAATAAGTAAGAATTCCTTATACCTGATTTATGAATAATTCAAGTGAACTGGGTAAGATAAATTTAGTCTAAAAACTAATATAAAGCAAAAATTAAGAATCTAGCCTAGTTGAGAATCTGACCGATAGGCCATTTTTAAGGCTGTGTAAAATGGGTTTGTAAAGTCTATTTTGGTTGGGTAATATTTTTTAAAAATATTATGCCATGTCAAGTAGAACATATTAAAAATTGGTTACGTTTGGACTTACGGTTTAGAAGTTATTAATTTGAAAAGTAGGCAGTTTGGCTATGGCGCTGAAAATGGGCAGCAGCAGCTGATGTGCGCTGCGCTGTGCTGCAACGAATGTTCGGGCTGAGCTGTTTTGGCTTCTGTTAAATCCACTTAGAATGCCTGAATTCACTAAGTTAGAATTTGTAAAAATACTATGATATACCCTTTATAATTTGTTAAATTTTGGTTTCCATTGGACTTATGGGTTGCGAACTAGAAAATGAAAAGGTGACCAGAGAGCATGGTTTGGTTGCTGCAGTAGTTCGCCTGCTATGGCTGTTTCGGTTGAGTTGTGTGCTCTATTTGGGACTGTTTTGAAAACAATGCACACCTATTGTTTGACAAAAGTCCTATATGGACTGTTTTACTTAAAAACCAAGAATTTGGGAAAGCCAAAGTTAAGATTGCATGTATGAACATCTTATACAGTTAGTTAAAAGTTTTGAAGGAATCAAACTAGAACGAAAAACGATTTAAAGCTAAAACGAGAAATTAAAAGTTAGTATGTCGGTCTACTTTTGGGCTAACAGTTTCGGCTAGTTAGATTTTTTGAAAAATTATAATTTTCTGGGGTCTTGTAGTGTGCAGTCCCAGCTATTTGTAGCCTCCGGAACGGACTAATTCCGACTTCGGAGGAGGGAGTTATGGCATTCTAAAGTGGCTGTGGCGAATCTGTCCAAAATCTGGAAATTATATTCTGACCAGCCCCTTGTGCAGATTTTCTGGAATTATGGGTACAGAATTTGGAAAAGGTTATTGAATAAGAGTTGTAGCCCCGGAAGTTAGCTTCGCGTGGGCGCTAGAATCACTCAAAAATGTTTTAAAACGAATTAGTTATGACTGCTTTAGCGAGAGAGAGTAAAGCTGAGAAAAAAAAATTAAAAACAGTTATGATTGGGCATTTTTAAGTTCTGTCTTGGGCTGCCTATGATGTCTAAAATGGGTGGCTTATATTTTCTAAATATATTCTCTTATGGTGTTTATAGCATATCCAAAGTTGGGGAAAAACTAACTTACGAATTAAAAACTACAAAATCGCAAAGTGGCCTCGTTGCGAAGAGGGCTGCTGCCCAGGGCAACAGCGTGCAGCAGCAACGCACTGCAGTGGCAGTGGTTGAAGGCTCCTTTGAGATCTCAGTTGACGCATTTAAATTATTCAAAATGTTAGTTTTTTTCCAAAATGGGTGGGTATACAACCTATATTTTATTCAAAACTCATTGATTGTCACAAATAAGTTGTGCATTAATATAAGATATACAAATAGCATATGTTTATCTACAAGCTAAGAGAACAAGACATGATTTTTCATTACAAGCAAGGCGTATATACAAAAGCATATATATACCTCATGTATACCTGAAATGGGGAAAAATAATGTTATGTGATAGTACTATTCGTGCAAAACGAAATCCAAGTTACTCGCGGAAACGAAATTAAGCTATGAATGCATGCATAAAGAAAAACACAAGTGCACTATATTACTATAAATTTACATATAAATGAATATCAAGCCAGTAAATGGAAGGTAATAGCATTCTAAAAACTACATTGGAACCTATTGAGCGAAATATGATTATATTAAGCTGAAACCTAAAATATTTGAAAAAGAATATGGAAGTTTCCTGGAAATGAGAATATAAGTTATTGATATAACGTATATGAATGTTTAATACCTATACAGGAGTATGTGGCTAATGTATGCCTACAACATAATTGTGTAGGATTCGAAAAGCGAAGTTAAACTAGCTAAAGTTTGTATCAATGGTCATTGAACGAGGCAAGTTTTTCAGTTCTGTTATGTTTGTGGATGGAATATGGTTATGTACTAAATTACATATCATGCTCTATAAATTGTTAAAGTCAAAATATGACTAAGTTAATTAGGTTATGAAACTCAATTTATATGTGATTTGTGATAACACATGTTGTATGATGTAACTCGATAAATTAGAAATGTATAATGCATGAATGTATGCTTTGTAAGGAATTATTAATGCATGTAGGATATGCATAGTAAAGAAGATATGTTTCATTCGAATATGCATATTAAAGGAAATATAGTGCATATGGAATTGTGTGTTATGTGAAACATGATAGACTGTTAAATTTGCTGGGCTGTCGAGCTCAATCTTGCAAACACAAACTTTTTGCAGGTTAATGACGTTATGCAATATTATTTATTATGCGGATGATGAAGGATGAATGATGGAAGAAATGAATACATTTCTTTGAATTATAAATGGTATAAAGCTATGATTGATAGTTTTGCTAAATATAAGTGGCAGTTATGTATAGTTTGAAATGTTGAATAGATAAAGAATGTTTATCCTAAAATGAGAATAAATATGATTCTGAAATAAGTGAATCATTGATAGAAAAGATATTAAGTATTGAGACTTAGTTTTTAATACATTTACTTAGATTATACAAATCATATAATAAATATGATTTTTGTATAAAGAAGAATAGTAAAGGTTGCGATTCAGAGAACGATGAAAGAAAGAAAAAAAATTTTATTTCACATTTTTAGCTATTTTAACATTAAATAATGTTTTAAAGTTAGAACAGAATAATATTAACCCACAAGATTGGGGAGAGAAATAGTCTCGATTTTGGGGTCGTTACAGTTCCAATACTCGAGTCCCTTTTGATTTATGAAAAGTATACCTACCATATCTTATTATCTGTTAAACTTTATCTTTCCGACATTATAGTTGAAAAATAAATTAAATACAATGAGAAAAGTACCCTTAAGATATTAGGAAATCTAAAGTCAACTTAAATAGAGTGACTTTTAAATGGAGTGACTGCTTGCTGACTAAAGGAAGTAATTCATTTATATGCAAGATAGAGTTTTGAACTCTTCTGGGTTATGTATGAAATAGGAAGTTATATATTTGGCTTTTTGAGATAGCTCAACCTCTGAAAATTTAAAACAAAGGGCCAAAATTTTTTTTATAAAAAAACTCTAAAATGTAATTGATTAAATGAATTTATAAGCACAATTTGCAAAGTGCGGTTATGATTTGGAATGAGATCATACCTTGACAACAAACTGAATAGTCATCACAAAGGGCATCTAGAAAAGGTCTTGTTATTTGCTCAGCCTTTTTCTGGTACAAAATATAAAGCAAACACATATAGCTTTTAAGGCAATTAAAACAAAATTCGCAACATCAAGCAATTTATGAACATGTAGTAGTTAGCATAAATTCATTCTCTCAAGCAATTTCACAAACAGTTATTAGCTAGCATAAACCCACTCTCACTTAAGAAATTTCACAAACAGTTAGCAACAACATAAACTCACTCTCTCTAAAGCAATTTCACAAACACTTAATAGGCAACAAAATTATGTATTTCATTCAAAGTCAAGGGATTGACGATTTAGTGTAATCGATCATTTAAATGACCATAATTAACAAAGTTATAATCAGCATTTAGTTGAGAATGTGGCAATGGGGATAAAAATTGGATATATAGATACTATGCACATTACCTTCTTTGTAGCCAAATTGAAAAAAAAAATTAGCAACCTGCAAGTGGAAGCAATAATAAGAAATTGGGAGTTAGGGTTTATTGCATGACAATAATAAGAAATTGGGGGTTAGGGTTCATTCTCAAGTACCTTTGTAAAGTTCTCAAGTGTGTAATCAGATGGTCTATTCTTTCCAAACTATCATATACTCAGTGAAGTCTCTGTATTTAGTGAACTACTTCGCAGTACCGCTCAGTTCGAACTCTCTCTATTTAATGCATGACTGGTATTTTGTTTGAGCTGAAATTGGGAGTTAGGGTTAAAAAATGAAGGAGGCGAAGAGGAAAGATGAGAGACGAAGGAAAAAAGAGAGTTATTGTCGCACGTTGGAAACAAAGAGGGATGGAGTTGAAGAAAGTTAAATATCATACGGAATAGAGGGAAGGAGGTGTAGAAAGAGAGGAAACCGAATGAAAAATAATCGAGAAAAATAATCGAGAAAAATAATATATACGGATTAGTTAAAATATATTATTCCTTCGTTCCCATATAAAAATACTTATTACTATTATTATTGTAATAGTGATATATACGGACTAGTTAAAATTGAGAGTTGTTGTTGTTGTTATTATTATTATTATTAGTAATATTATTATTATTACAGTTATTGTTATTATTATTATTAGTACTATTATTTGAATTTTAGTATTTTAATTAAATGATGTAAATATGTAAATATGATAATATGTTATGTTATGATTAAATGATGTAAATATGTTATGATGTAAATATGATGTAAATGATGTAAATATATAAATATGATGATATGTTATGTTATGATATAAATGATATAAATATGTTATGATTTTAGTATTTTAATGATATAATTTGATTTTTTTTTGTTTTGATTAATTTACAAAATAATTTGAATTTTAGTATTTTAGTATTTTTAGTTTGATTTTTTTAGTATTTTTTTAATTAGTATTTTTAGTATTTGATGTAAATATGTAATTAATATTTTAGTGTCGGGTAAGTGACTTTTAGTATTTTGATATGTTGTACAACTATGGTAAAATTTTAGTATTTTGATATGTTATACAAATATGGTAAATTTTTAGTATTTGAGTAAAATTTTAGTATTTTAGTATTTGAATTTTAGTATTTTGATTAAATGATATAAATATGTTATGATGTAAATATGATGTAAATGATGTAAATATGATAATATGTTATGTTATGATGTAAATGATGTAAATATGTTATGATTTTAATATTTTAATGATGTAATTTGATTTTTTGTTGTTTTGATTAATTAAATAAATAATTTGAATTTTAGTATTTTATTATTTTTTGAATTTTAGTATTTTTTTAATTTGATTTTTTTTAGTATTTTAGTATTTTTTAATTAGTATTTTTAGTATTTGATGTAAATATGTAATTAGTAGTTTAGTGTCGGGTAAGTGACTTTTAGTATTTTTGATATGTTATACAACTATGGTAAAATTTTAGTATTTTGATATGTTATACAACTATGGTAAAATTTTAGTATTTGAGTAAAATTTTAGTATTTGAGTAAAATTTTAGTATTTTAGTATTTGAATTTTAGTATTTTGATTAAATGATGTAAATATGTTATGATGTAAATATGATAATATGTTATGTTATGATGTAAATGATGTAAATATGTTATTATTTTAGTATTTTAATGATGTAATTTGATTTTTTGTTGTTTTGATTAATTAATAAAATAATTTGAATTTTAGTATTTTAGTATTTTTTGAATTTGATTTTTTTTAGTATTTTACTATTTTTATAATTAGTATTTTTTTAATTAATATTTTTAGTATTTGATGTAAATATGTAATTAGTATTTTAGTGTCGGGTAAGTGACTTTTAGTATTTTGATATGTTAAACAACTGTGGTAAAATTTTAATATTTTGATATGTTATACAACTATGGTAAAATTTTAGTATTTTAGTATTTGAATTTTAGTATTTTGATTAAATGATATAAATATGTTATGATGTAAATGATGTAAATATGTAAATATGATAATATGTTATGATGTAAATATGTTATGATTTTAGTATTTTAATGATGTAATTTGAATTTTTGTTATTTTGATTAATTAACAAAATAATTTGAATTTTAGTATTTTAGTATTTGAATTTTAGTATTTTGATTAAATGATATAAATATGTTATGATGTAAAAATGATGTAAATATGTAAATATGATAATATGTTATGATGTAAATATGTTATGATTTTAGTATTTTAATGATGTAATTTGAATTTTTGTTCTTTTGATTAATTAACAAAATAATTTAAATTTTAGTATTTTTTTTAAATTTTAGTATTTTAGTATTTTTTTAATTAGTATTTTTAGTATTTGATGTAAATATGTAATTAGTATTTTTAGTATTTTAGTGCCGGGTAACTGACTTTATAATAAAAAAAATTTATAGCTTAGTTGGTTTGAGCATTTGTTTAAGGAGAGTGGAATGTCTAGAGTTCAATTTTCAAGGAGAGCATTATTTTATTTTATTTTTTAAAAACCCCGCGGGTCGGGCCAGGCTTTTTTTATTATTAGTACTATTATAATTATTGTAATAATTATTATTATAGTTATAATAATAATTAATAATAATAATAGTAATAGGAATAATAATAGTAATTATAATAATGATTAATAATAACAACAACAATAATAATAATAATAGTTATAATAATAGTAATAGTAATAGTAATAATAATTATTATTAATAGTAACGATAATAATAATAATAATAATAATATTATTATTATTATTATTATTATAGTAATAATAATAACAACAATAATAATACTAACAATAATTATTATAATAATAGTAACAATAATAATAAAAATAATAATAAATACAACAACAACAATAATAATAATAGAAATTATAATAATAGTAATAATTATAATAATAAAAATAATAATTATAAGATTAGTAATAATTATTCTAATAATAATAATAATAAAAATTAATAATAATAGTAATAATAATAATAATAGTAATAATAATAGTAAATATAATAATAATTATAATAATAGTAATAGTAATAGTAATAATAATAAAAAAAATATAGCACAAGAAGCATGAAAAAAATTTAATAATGACTTATAAGTAAAAAAATGTTAAAATTTAAATTATTGTCAAACACTAAATAATAACAAATGACTTATAACTTAGTTTAACCAACTTATAAGTCATTGCCAAACACCCTCTAATACAAGATATAAAGAGAAATTAATATTTGATTATAAAAAAAAGCACAAGTCAAGAAAAAGGAGAATTTGAAAAATGGGAGTTAAAAAAAACTTACGCACTATTGGTGCAACTTTATTATTATTGTTATTGTTATTATTATTATTTTTATTAGTACTATTATTATTATTATTATTATTATTATTATTATTATTATTGTAGTATATAACTTCTTGAGATTGTATTAATGGTATGTAGTGAAGGAGAAGAAATGAATATATGGGGGAAATATCATGTTTTGATATAAATATTAATCGTTGCAAGATATTAACAGATAACTTGTGTTGCTCCAGTGGTCAAATGACCAAAGTTCCTAATGATAGGTCACAGGTTCGAATATGTTTTGCATTTGGACATAATTTTTAAATACTAAATATGAATATTTTTTGACAATTCTCCGAATATCGAATACGGTCATACAAAAACATGCTTATTGGGATTATCTTAATTTAAGGCAACATTTTAATTGAAACAACCCGGGTCAAATCCCGAGTCCGGAATAAATCTTGGGTCAAATCCCAAGTCCGAATCGAATCAAATCCATCCAAATAAGGCCTCAAACCACTGGCCCAATAGTATCTTCTTGGGTCATCTTAGCCCACCACAGGCTCCCAAAAGGTCATGACTTGAAGGTACTATTGGTAGTTACTTAATTCCTCATATACAGACAAATTTTGTCCCTATCTTTCGATGTGGGACTGGGGTGTTACAAACTCCCCCACTTAAATTTCTGACGTCCCCGTCAGAACCGATCACACACACGACTCAAAGATCTTTGCCTCTCTAGCCATTGTGGGATAATACCGGCTGGTTTCGTGTCCCCACCTCCGGACCTTCATCTCTCCATTGTGGGATAATACCACCAGCCTTCGTGTCCCCACCTCCGACAACCCGATCGGATGACCCAACCCGAGCTTTCGAGAGTCGGCTCTGATACCATATGAAACAACCCGGGTCAAATCCCGAGTCCGGAATAAATCTTGGGTCAAATCCCAAGTCCGAATCGAATCAAATCCATCCAAATAAGGCCTCAAACCACTGGCCCAATAGTATCTTCTTGGGTCATCTTAGCCCACCACAGGCTCCCAAAAGGTCATGACTTGAAGGTACTATTGGTAGTTACTTAATTCCTCATATACAGACAAATTTTGTCCCTATCTTTCGATGTGGGACTGGGGTGTTACATTAATAGTCGTTGCAAAAAGTTGTATAAGATATGCAACGAAAATAAAAATTTTTGCCAATGAATGTGGTCCATATTAGGCAACGAAATATAGCAACAAAAAAACTTTCGTTGCCCACGATGAGAAGAAATCAAGTGGTTAGAAATTTTGCAACGAATTTTGTTTCCAAATTTTGCAACGACTTATGAATTTCGTTGCAAAAAGTGAAAGCCTGACACAATCTGCAACGAAAGACAAGTTTCGTTGCTAAACATACACTTTTAGCAATGACTTATAATGCTGTTGCTTGAAAAATCGTTGCTAAAGGCCCATTTTTAGCAACAAAAAAACTTTCGTTGCCCACGATGACGGGAAATCAAGTGGTCGAAAATTTTGCAACGAATTTCTAACGAAATTGTTTCTCGCCAATGAATTAGCAACGAACTTTTGCAACGACTTATAAATTTCGTTGCAAAAAGTGAAAGTCTGACACAATCTGCAACGAAGGACAAATTTCGTTGCTAAACATATACTTTTAGCAACGACTTATAAAGTCGTTGCCTAAAAAATCGTTGCTAAATGCTCATTTTTTTGTAGTGTATGTTTTATCGTACTTTACACGATAGTTGTATAATTAAGTTCTATTTGTATTCTGTACCATGTATTTAACGACTCAGAATAGGTGATGTATACCTGTTTTGGGGGCGTCACATAAATTATAGGATTTCCAATTTAGGGGTTGCATAAAAAATTAAATAAATTTAAGTTTTCTAAAATTTTGAAATTAGGGTTTTCTTAAATAAATTAGTTTTCTAGTCACTTTATACATGAACATTAGGGTTTAATATCACTCATTATAATTAACATTGCTAAAATAGCAACTAGGGTTTATAATTTTGATAATTAGGGTTATCAAATTATAATTAGGGTTTCTAATTACTAAATTAGGGTTCTAGGTTAGTAATTAGGGTTTAAAAAATTTAGGGTTTCCATAATTAACAATTGTAATTCTAATACTTGTTAATTAATCACATTAACACAATTACAAACAATCTCGAACTCTAATTTGAGTTTCAAATTAGGGTTTCTCATTTTCAAAATTAGAGTTTTTATAATTAAGGGTTTTCTAAAGATTAATTAGGGTTTACCTAATTAATCAAAACATTATATAACACACATCATAAATCATATAACACAGTTATATAACAGTCTTAAACTCACAATTGATTTTCAAATTAGGGTTTCCCCCAGTAAAACTAGGGTTTATCCAATTAGTATTAGGGTTTTGAAATTATACACCATAATTGACCAATCATTATCAATACGTACATACACTACCAAAAATCTGGGCATCTAAGACAGACAAAATCCGTCTCAAATACAGCAAAATCCGTCTCAAAATTGATTTTGAGACAGATTTTGAGACGGATATTGGCCGTGTCAGTTGGTCGCGTCGCTAATTATGCATGTCTCAAATTCCGTCTCAAAACGTGAAATTAGATACGAAAAATTACCATCTCAAATCCGTCTCAAACTATCTGAGACGGACATAGTCCGTTTCAAATTCGTCTCAGATCTGACCCATTGGGAACTGAATTTTGAAACCATTTTGCCGGTTTCAGATTTGGCGGGCAGATTTGGCAGTTTTATTTTAATTCACGTAAGTTGAGACGGAAAAAGCCGTTTCAAATCTGTCTCAAAATAGGCAGCAACTATTTATTTTACACATTGGTATCCGTCTCAACCCCGTTTCAACTTTGACGCCAATATCTTTTTAGCGCGCATATTTTGAGACAGGCTGTAGCCATCTCAAAATTCGAGTCAACTTTAACGCCAACATCGCAAATTCTTTGAGACGGAAAGAAGTCATCTCAATTCTGTCTCAATATATTTATTAACAACAAATTATAAATATTTTCATAATTTAATTTCAAAATCTAAAAATAAATATGTTCAAAATAATAATGATAATTACTAAACTGTTATTTATAGAGAATACTAGATAAGACATCTATCGATGAGTACTATTACAAATATCAACGTACTATAAGTCTCACCATATACAACAAAATAACTTCTAAAAATTACTTCTTTAAAGCTCAAAAATATGCATAATCACACCATCATATCACATCCTCGATGGTAAACAAAAGTAACTTTTAAAAGATACTACCTAAAAGATCAACATGCATATATAATCACGAGTCTCCATTGTGACGCCCCCAAATCCGGGTCTCTTCCAACCCGATAAATGGTGTTACACGGTACTACCATTCATTCACACATTTCCTCAAATAGTCACAAGAGGACTAATATAACCCCATATTATATCAAAGTAATATTACATTCCCCAGGTTCTTTGTAACCCTTTCATTTATTCTTGTCATAATATCAATATATTACAGACATTCGTCCTATACTATTACATAAGTATGCTACGGGTTCGTCTTCGCCTTGCCTTTATCCTTGACGGATCCTTCAGTCCGCTCGATCTTAGCTGTGTTCATATAGTTCAAGCAAGAGTGAGCATGACTAGCTCAGCAAGTACTATAATTCTAATAAACAACATGCTTGAAACATAGAACTAATATATTTCCAGTAACTGAACAATAGTTACGAAGTACTATTGGTGATTCAAAATAGCACTTCATTTCCTTCAAAACGTTTTTCCATCAATATTCAATAGAATAACAATTATGGCTCAAGATTATGAGCATACATAAGTTCTTTTGAAAAGGACATCCCGGCACTAAGTCCGTAAGTCCGGCATAGCTTACGAGCACTTCTGAGTGATCAGCTCATAGTACTTTATGTTGATCAACACTACATTCTTTAAACGTGTATACGTTTAATTGTGGCAACCTCACGTGCCTGTCGTTAAACGACAAAAACATTTGAACATGCGTGGTCTTCGATTGAAAACCATACCAATATAACTCGGTAATTTACAAATCATGCTTGACAAAATCATAATATAAGTCTAGCCGGAAGAATTGGCTTAAGACTTCATCATTCTAGATTTCATGTGAAAGAGTACACGAATTACAAAGCTTGTCCAGACTGAACTGGAACAAGGGTTAGAATACTTGCCTTTGGCGTCTGCTTACTGGTTAATACTCGTACACTTTAAGTCTCTATGATTCTACAATTCATAATCATACAACGTACCATATTAGTTCATAATTAACCAGGTATGTTTTCTATTATACCTTACCCTTCATCTCAATGTAATTCTAACTTAGTTTCGTTATTAAGGGTTTCGGCTTTCATTACG
This sequence comes from Panax japonicus, assembly GCA_020205505.1. NCBI lineage: Eukaryota > Viridiplantae > Streptophyta > Magnoliopsida > Apiales > Araliaceae > Panax > Panax japonicus. The sequence continues at coordinate 18,143,385 of CM035100.1, read as the reverse complement.
TCATTCATATCCCGCTCGTCTTTGATTGATTATAAACATGCATTAGTGTATTACAAGCACCTTACAATGTCTTAATTATGTTATGATTACATCACAATTCATTACTATTAATCCCTCTTTCATTCTACACTTGGAACCCTTCTTCTCTATCTTCTTCCTTGTACTGGCGCCGCGGCGCCACTAATTGGTCTGTGACTCGCGCTGCGGCGCGAGTTAGCAGTGTGCCATCATCCGGCCTCGCGCTGCGGCGCGGCCAAGAAGGCTTAGAGTCGCGCCGCGGCGCGGACTCTGGTCCTCAGAAAATTTTGCAGTTTTTGAAAATTTTGCTAACTTCCCGGACGCATAACTTCTTCGTTTTAACTCCGAATTGGTCCGTTCAAAAGCCTACGGTTCACAAATTTCAAAATCTACGCGTTCATGCAAGAATTTTATCTATTTGACTTCATTTGCTAAAATTTGACCTATTAGTCCATTTTAACGAAAACGATAAACGTTCGTGAACGTTCAACGCTCATTTCTTCGTTCTAAGTCGGAATCCGGTCATTTTCGAGTCCGCAACTCTATAATGACTATGATGACTTGTCTCCATCGAAAACCAACGTTTCCGACTTCCAACACAAAATATGACTTTTATTCCGAGAATTTCACGAATTCGACGTTAATCGTCTAATCGTGCGAAGTTTGTCAAAATCAACCATACTAAGCGTTCTAAGTGGATTTTAGCCAACATATAATCACTACAAGTTATTTACTACACCAACTTATAATCAAAGTAGGTTTTGACTTATTTCCATAAGTCATTGACTTTCTCAACTTATGAATTAGAAATCTTCATACTCATGACTTACCAACAATTTAAGTCCTTCAATCAATGTTCTCATGTTATAAACAACATACTAACATCATATGACAAGTCCTTCATGATCCTAACAACTTATTAGGGTTCAAGTTGCTTATTCAACTTATTCGGCTTAAGTTCATTCCTTATAACTTATTACATGTTATCCTCAAGCAATCCCCTTCTCTATAAATCCTATCATAGAAAAGATATAGATAAAAGAAAATGAGTCTTACCCTTGAAGACTTCTATTTGCTTTGGAAACTATCAAAGGTTGAAGTGGCTTATAAGTGCTTTAAGTAACTTATTCTCTCTACCAAATAAGTAGCTTATATGCTTGAGAGGAAAGTGTTGGATGATAACAAAACAACCAACAAAAATGAAATGAACTTGGTATTTATAGGCCACCAAAGCTTGGGGCAAAATGGACAATAATCAATCCCACCTCCTCATTCCACCTCCTTACTATTCACAACTTAACCTTCAAGTCTTCTTGCTAGCCACTTCTTTTACTTGCTCACCACAACACTTGGTCATCACACTTAATCCTTGCCCATCAAGACTACCCACTTCCTCACTTGGTTTGACCCATGGGTCAAGGCTTCACCTTGGGCTTGGTTAATTAATCCAACTACTTTCCTATTGGGCTTGAGTTACAATAGATTGGACTTGTGATAATCATACACTTGGGCTTCTATCAATAAACTAGAAATTCCACAAGTCCATTACCTTAAATTTAATAACTTAACATACATATCCTACGTATAATTCTCGTATGCTATCTCGTATATTAATTCGAAATATACGATATCTCGTTCTTCGTACATAATAATACAATACGTCGTATTATACCTCCATTCCTTACTCCATATAATGTTTACACATTATACGATCACTACTTCATTCTTTTAACGCTTAATAACCTAACTATCTCAATTTAGGTACGCATGCGAAATATTTCATTTTCCATACTTAGATTATTATTGCATAATCGATATCATCTCGATATTATAACATTACGTATTTCTCGGAAGTTCAAAAATAATTCCCGAGCAGAAATTGATGAATAGTATTTTTCAGAAAATTTCTCGGAAAACTTTTATTTTCGTTTTAGAAATTCAAACACTTTAATTCTCCCACACAGTTAAAATACTACGACGTTACGAAGTTTCTAGGTTATAGAACGACATCCATCTTCTCAATACGTAATAATAATAAATAATATTATTTTATTCATTATTAAAAGAAATTACAAAATGTTAAATTTTCTGGGGCGTTACATCCATCCTCGTTACTATCGTTTGAATCTTCATCATCCTCATCCTCGACATCAACATCCTACAAGTAGTAGTACATGGAATGTATGTCAAATATATGAAATGAATGCATGCATTCTAAACATAAGACTAAGAAAACTGATTACATACTATGGTCTATAAACAAACATGAGCAACTTGCAGATTGCACCTATTTTAAGCAATAATCTCAGCACGAGTTTATACATAAAGGTGCAACAAATAGTACTACACCAACGAAATGAGAAACCATATATATGTAGGTAATAAAACCTAAAACATGTAACACGTAAATCTGCAATCACATTTGGATTTAGCCCAAACAACTTATAGAAGAAAGCAAATTTAACTCATGTTTTATCCTTGTACATTACCAAAACAAACTGACTGACCGTCATCTAACATCAGGAAACCACAAAATAAGCAAGTTCTACAACACAAATATATACCACAAGTTAAAAATTAAATAAAAATTAATCTTTTAACAACAAGAAGGAAATTCACATCACTTTTCTAAAGTTATAATTTTAAGAAAGTAAGACATAACGGCTTTCACTCAAAAACTTCCACAGTAACTCGTAATTTCCAGAAATTCTCTTAATGCTGATTAAAAGATTAACTTCAAATTGGATAAATGAAAATTGTGTCCAAATGAAGATAATAGCATTATAATTGAACACACTACCCAGTTTAGAAAACTTTTAGAAAAAATCATATCTTAATTCTCAACCAAGTAAACAAAAATTACAGAATACCAGGTTGAGAAAAGAGGTAAATGAAGAACAAGTGAACTGAATGAAGAACAAGTGAACTGCAATTCTCACTTGTATTGTATGTGGAGCATCAAATCATCAAAATAAGAAAACCCAAATCCAAGAATAGTTAACTGACTAGGTTTTATGTTCTATTTCAGGTGAATAACTAAGGTATTCCACGTATTAGTATGATTGTATATAACTTGCAGTCTTTACTACTATACACTGCTATTGTCCATAGACAGCAGCTCGCATTCCTTCTTCATTCTATTTTGATCTTGTTAACACACTATAAAGGTTATATAAGACTGCTCTAGCAGTCTATTTCTAATAACTGCCGCTGCCATCGCTGCTGTCAAGGACAGCAGCCCTGCACCCCTAAACAGTCCTCCTTGTAATTTTATAACTTATGTTATACAAAATTATTTTAAATCCAACCTTTAGCTCAACTTAGATAGTTCAGCAGTCTATAATGCTAGGCTTTTAAGGTTTCTTAGATGCCTAACTTGTTAACAAATGCTACTATTCACCTCTGCTGCCCATGAACCTCTTTCTTTTTTTTTACACAATGCTTTGGACTTTACAAAATTGGAATTTACACCTAATACAACGTAATGCTAGGTGGCTATTTTAGAAGTTCATATGTACTAAATGAGAGCCAAAGGAAAGCCCCCACCTGATGCCATAAATAGTTGTGGCTGGGCAGCAGCCCTGATCTCATACTATGCCATTTTTGACGATCATTTAGTAAGTTATGTTCAACCTTTATTAGAAAAATAAAAATAGTGCACTTACCATTTAAAATCAATTGCTTTATTCTGCACACGTTCAGACCTCTTTGCTTCCATTTTCCTCGAGGGTGTTTGATTCTTAATTTTAATGTTGGTAACACGTTTTTATTTTTATTTTTGCAATTTCAATATAAAAAACAACAGGTCTAATATTTATGTAGTTGAATAATCCAACAGGTGTTATATGGTGAGGCGTAATTTACTCGCTCTTTGAAAGCAATATCTTTGAAATTCAAAATAAAAGTAATCACCTGAGCTGTTTCTCGCACCAAGAAGTCTCCAATGACTTTCCTAAAACCGTCATCCAAAATATAATGAAAGCTATAAGTTGTCACTGGCTAATAACCTCGCTGAATTTTGTGCTCCCCTTGAGCTCCCGCCTCCACTTTGTTGAGATTAAGTTCAATAGCGGCTTCTATTGCCCGTGATATCATAATAGAACTTATAAAACATAGACAAATGAACACCAATTCTTTATGAAGCAAAGAATTTGTAGGTCATTCTTTAAGATTAGTAATAATAATCAACATACCAGCAGATTACAAGATTGAAATATACTTGTACCGTAAGTAGTGGCTATAAATTATCCTATGGTAATAGCACATATGTAATTAAGGTGGGTTCTTATTTTTTGTGACCCAGGCACAACTTGATTTCAAGATTGATCATCTCACTTTGTTTTCTAAGGCATGCTAAAACAACCAACTTTTTTTATGGTCTTCAAACAAAACAATAATCAGCTACCAGTTCCATATATGTTGTTATTAAGTATCATAGTTAACCTGATAATAACATGCTTCAACATGCAAACTTGGATAGTACACATGTGGTAGACATCCCCATAATCGCCCGAATAAAGTATCTCCTCCGATAAGGTTTAGTTCTCCTGCAATAATTTTGTCCCCTTCTTCAGCAACAATGAGCAGTACTTGATCTCCCATCTTCGAACCCATGTTGTGAAAGAAATCCCTTGTTAGATATGCATTATCCCTTGTTGGTATGATATTTCAAGTATTTTTCCTGCTTATGGATACAGTGAATGACAAGAAGCTAATGTGCACCAAACTTGTTATAGGTTGTGTTCCTGTAGAACTTATAGAAAGTATCCCAGTGACTAGCCTGCCAACACAAGAAATAAAGTAATAACTTCAGCCTCTTTTCTAAGTTAAAAACTCAATTTAATGGGCCACAATAAGCTTAGCTCACAGAAACTCAAAATGAAGTTTACTTTAAAATTTAGAGTAAAAGAAACTAGAGTGTGCTGCTTTACAAATAGAGGATATTAAACTGAGGTAAGATAAACTATAGATATTTCTTCAAACCTAAAGCAAATCAGGAAGAGTTATTTAAATTTTGTGATTTCTACCGAATAAGTCAATCCACAAACTGCAGAGGTGCAAAAAGTACTTGTGCAAAGTTATCAAGCTTGATATGTAAGCAAATATACATATAATTTTCATTAAATTCAGACAACTCTTAATTGCACGTATTATATTTACAAAGGAACAAAATTCAAATAAGAAAATTGCTTACCAAAGAAAAGGAGGAAAAAAGGAAGAAGAAGAAAGCATGACTAGAAGGTACCTTGATTTGATATCCTCGTAGGCGCTTCATTGTCAAGTTGTGAGCAGAAATCTACAAAAGGGAATTGCATTCAGATAATTAGCAGCTGAAGCCGCTGAAACAAGCTAAATCAATTTATATCCCTCTATTCTAATCATGAACTAAGGTAATTAATATTATGCCGAGTGAATGAAAACAGAATTATAATGGCATCCTGAAATGACAAAAGAGAGGGAGAGGGAGAGGGAGAGAGGGATGATATTGATTGGCCATAACGGAGTATTGAAGAAGACGGGCTAGTCTTTGCAAAGTCTATTGATTTATTTCTCAAAGGCTACGTTTCTCAAAGATATCAGATTAGCTTTGATTGTAGGGAGGTGGTGTCATTAGCTTGATTGTACTGACTCCTTTGATCAGGCATATAATCCTTATATTGATTACAGGTCAACAATCCAGCAAAATAATCAATTATTACACCACTGATCAATCAATTATAATATCACAACACTGATCAGCTGTTATATGTAGACACTCACTTTTTATAGTTATGGTTTTTCCAATGGTATTGCATTCCAGTCCTCTGCAGAAAACCTTTGTCCTTCAATCTGTGCCACTCACTTACAGAGGGAAAGGTAATGTGCAGCGATGAAACTTGATACTGTTAAGATAGAATTATAATCATTGGTAAGGATAACATGTTCAAACAGTTAATCAAATTTTGGATTCCTAGCAAATAAGGATCTTCACATCGATAACCATAACTTGCAAGTGCATTGTTTATGGAATTTTGGGGTTCAAAGTAAATAAAAATAACTAGAAAAATCTTCACTTGCACGTAAATTCATCATGGCCCAACTAGAAGACGTAAACATAATACCAAACTCATTAATTACTGTTTGATTGAGAAATGATATACTGGAAAAAGATAAGGAGATACTAAAAACCCAAGAACAATAAAATACAAATTTTGATAAACCAAAAATGAATTCTCTTAATTTCTAATAAAATCCCCAAAATTCTCTGACAACTTTTTTTTACCAGATTTTGTAAACAACCAAACACTGAAGATTGGGTACCTTCAAATCGAGCCGCTTTTCATACGCAGAAGGAACTTGCAAGTCCAGGTCTAATTCTTTGGAATCAATGGTAGAACAACCACCCAGCAAATCCCGGGTAATCAGAGCCGATGATTTCGATTTCCCACTCCCCTGCTGCTGCTGTTCTTCCTTGTTCCCGTTCATTGACCGAACCAGTTTCTTAAACCCTAGATCGTCGAATTCAAAATTCTGAACAGTGAAATTGGAAAAACTAAATGCCGATTTGATGATAGTCATGGATTTGAGAGAGAGTTGGGGAAGTCGTGGATTTGAGAGAGAGTTGGGAAAGTCATGGATTTGAGAGAGAGTCGGGAAGTCGAAGAAAGAGAATAAAATAGATCTGAAGCTTGTTTTAATTTAAAGTTTTTAGTTTCGTATTTTTAGTTTTTGCTCCGTATTTTTTTAATAGACAACATTTTTAAAAAAAAATGTTATCCAGTTAAAATTAAAAAAATATCATTTTAAATAGATAACGATTTTTTAAATATATTTACAACGTTTTTAAAAACGTTTTGGAAAAAAATACCACTATTTTTATAAAAAAAACGTTGTGCTTTAAGTGTTGTCTATTTAGTATTTTGTAGTAGTGTGGTTAGGCGCGATTTAGTCTTATTTTTTTTTCTTCTTTTTTTTTTGTTTTGTTGATATAGTTGGAGGGAATTTTTGGTGGGAAACTAAAATATTGAGACGGACTATATCCGTCTCGAATCCGTCTCTAACAATAAGGATGTAATTGGAGACTAATATTTGGAGGGAAAATAAAATTCAGAGACGGACATTTCGGTCTCTAATCCGTTTCAAACATAAATATTTATTTCTTTTTTTAATTATTAATCTGAGACTGAGCACAATTGGTCTCAAATCTGTTTCAAAAATGGGTTTATAATTTTTTAAAAAATACTTACTTTTTGAGACGGTTAAATCCGTCTCTAATCCCGTTTCTAAAATTTGAGACGATGCTTGTGGTTTCAGAATCCGTCTCGGTTTTTTACTTCCAAATCATGTCGAGACATGGCAAAATTCCGGTTTCTAAGTCCGTCTCAAATTATTAGAATTAGAGACGAAACTTAGTCCGTCTCTAAAAATTGGTTTCAGTTGCCCAGTATTCTAGTAGTGATACTGTTCATATTTATAACACTGAAAAATCAAAATATAATTAATATTATATTATTATTCTCATTCCTTGATCAAAATCCAAAATTAGGGTTGGATTCCATATCTGATTTATTCTTCATATTTAACCTTAAAAATTAAGGTAAAATAATTAACTTAATAATCTCTACTAAAATTCATATAATAAAATAATTATTATAATTATTCTAAAAATCATTTCATATATTATTTAAATAATATATGCTTATATTTTCATGAAAAATAATTAATAAAACATTTCTACTATAAATTAATTATTATAAGAATATACTTTAAAATAATCAATAATCCTAAAATAAAATTATTTGTAATTATTTATGTAATAAATATATTTTTATTTATCACATAAATACATATACACATTATCTTGTACAAATCATCAACCTTAAAATAATAAAAAAATTATACGCAAAATTTCTTATTTATTTATATAGAAAATATCGGGTTTTTACAATTAGGGTTTACAACCCAAAAATTATGGTTTTTAATAGAAAAATAATTTTCTAATTTAGAAATTAAATTTCATAATTAGATTAAGATTTTCTAATTATTTATAACCTAAAAATTAGGATTAATATTTCCTAATTAATATTAAAACTATTTAATTAACAATTAGGTTTTCCCTAATTATAAATTAGGGTTTCAAATCCATAAATTAGGGTTTAAAAATTTGAAATTAGGGTTCGCTAAATAATTAAGCTTTACCCTAATTAATATTATAATTAATAGCACTTGAGCAATTTAATTCTCCGTTTTGTTCCAAGATTAGTGTTTTAAATTTTCGAATTTGGGTTTCGGATTTCCGGAACTGAAATTAGGGTTTTCCAGAACCGATTTTAGGGTTTCTTGTCAATCGCTAGGGTTTTCTAACCGAACGTTGTCGTTCTTAATATATACCTGGGGTTTGTTACATATATCGTTTATCTGGTCAACCCTTGACTCTTAATCACTTACTATACACATACAAAACCATATTCACAGAATATATTCACCTATTCCCTTAATCTTGAATAATTCACCTAAATCCTTCACAGAATTTTGAAATCCTCGAAATTCATTCTCAAAAATATCAAATACATACACTTATTTTTTGTCTAGGTTCTAATATTGAACCTTAAATCAATTAATTAAAATTTTAAAAATTTTCTAAATTCTCGGGTTATCACATTCACCCCTTCTTCTAAAAATTTCGTCCCCGAAATTTACCTTACACCTTACATCATACACCATTCACCATTCCTTCTCATCATCACATGCTACCCAATACATTCTTCACAAGAATAAAAATTTTGAAATTGTGCTGAGGGGTTTTACAGACTATTGTCTATCATTTTCGCAAAGGTTATATGGAAATTCATCCGCAAACCTTCTTAACTTACGGGCATAGTGGGTAATTAGCCCGATATGCCATGTACTTATAAAGTACTTCTGGTCTAATCTGTTTCTCGTCGATCTCTGCCATAGGCACAAAATTTTTACCTCAGTCTTATTGGATTCCACACCAAAATAATTTGGTTCGGGAAAGTTTTTAAAGAACATTTACAGTTTTCATAAACATTGGTCTAGCTGAATCAAATAGCATTGACTCATATCAATAATTCAATTCAATCGAATTATTTAGGTGTAGCTAAACCCCATTGGCAAATTAAATTTTTTGAAAATACTTTTGAGAATGACGTCATGATGTCGTACTGTATTAACAGCTCGTTTAAGGATGTCGTCATCGTATGACTTTGTCATAACACATCATACAATAGTGGAACTGTGACGCCCCCAAAATAGGTATACATCACCTATTCTGAGTCGTCAAATACAAGGTACAGAATACAAATACAACTTAATTATACAACTGTCGTGTAAAGTACGACAAAATATAAGCTGTGAGTTTTAATACAAATATTGTCGTCTAGACAATATACAAACTCAAATTCAATATTATTACATTTATTTTCCACTATTTAACTGAATAGTGAGGACTACTAATGCTATCATCTGGTCCGTCACTCCGTTCCCCTACTAGTCCTTGCTACGTTCTCATTTCCTGAAGAGAACAATGAAAGTAAAAGGGTGAGCTCAACTAGCCCAGTAGAAAATATTATGACTAAGATAATGCAGAATATATTATCGTTAGCCTTCAACAGTGTTAAACTGATACAATATAACAACCATCAAGTTTAACTGCAGCGGAACAAACAATCCATTAAAAGAGTCAAGTAGAGAATAAAATCTACTATCTTTTATGATTTAGAAGGTTTTTCATCACATTTATCGCTGGGACTCAGCTTAATAAATAATCCATATCATCGAATCACCCCTGCACTATGACCAAGGATATTCTTTAGTATCATGACCACAATTATCCATGCACTACGGGCCAAGAATATTTGTGTATTCAATAATGGTCATGATCATGCCAACAACTGTCCATCAATGCACTACGTGCCAATGAGGACTTTTACCACATCATTTGTAACATTACGGTCATGATTACACCTAATAATCTCTGGTCATAAGCATACCAAGTCCATCTATGAACTATAGGCCACATATGACTTTCAACAAAATATAAACATGAGGATGATAACAATGATATAAGAATTCAATAAAACAAGTTCAAGTATAGGGTAGCCCGCGTATACAGGTTATTCCAACAGAATAAAAAAGAATGGAATAACAGAAGTTCTCTTCATGGATAAGAAAGAAATAATACTCCCTACCTTAGAAAAAACTGAATACTGGAATAGTGAGGTAGCAGACTTCTCTTCTTATTTTGCTCTATAATTTTTCTCTATAATAATCGCTCTAAAGCTTTTGTGAATTGGTGAGAAATGAAGGAAGAATGAGCTTCTATTTATAGGAAAATATAGTTTCGATAATTGCACATTTTGGGGCTCGAAAAATTATAGTACAATACCTCCAACTTTTTCTTCATTTTTAATTTAGTCCTGCAAGAATTATCAAACTTGCACCACCTCCCCTAATAGTAAATAATGTGAATCAATAGTTCAATCATGTGAATCAATAGTATAATCATGTGAAAAATACGAATTACAGTATAGTACCTCCATCTATACCTCCATTTTTAACTTAGTCATGCAAGTATTATCAATCTTGCACCAACTCCCCTAATAGTACAAGAATGTGATTCAATAGTACACACATGCGAACAAATAGTTATATAAGCATGTGAATTAGTAGCAATTAATTGCTCATTTATCCGATAAATTACCCAATTTATCAATATAACCCTCAAACATCAATTATCATCGAAATAATTGTCGATTTTCACTAACACAAATAATTCCAACACAATGAAACCATTTTTATCAAAAATATAAATTTTGAAATTTTGAAGTTTGACGTTTCCCGAAAAAGTCAAATGTTGACTTTTTGACCAAATAGTGAATTCTGGAAAATTTTGTGTTTATAGACTATTTTTACTAATTTCATCGTTCTAGACTCAAATATCACGTCCGCGTACCCAAATTCAACTTCGAACACAACTTCAATTTTAATAACATTCATCATTAATATTATAACTCACAATATTTAACAACCAGATCGTTCCCAGGAAAGAGGGGGCTTTCCAATAAGGATTTCTCCTTATTGGCGCGCAATTAGGTGACCAAACCTTTCCTTGACAGAACTTCTAGACATTGTCAATATTGCAAATAATAATATGAATAACTTTGTCATCTTAATTATTGATTTAATAAAATAACATATTATGCAGATGATACTGTGACAATAATCGAATCAATAATATGAGAGATATGATGCAGCAATTACTGTAGTAATAATCTAGTATAACTGAGTGACTTCTCACATAAGCATCAATAATCAATACTGTGTGCTACTATGTAACCACGCGTATTACTGTACTTTTACTACTAGGTAGTTCAACAGTTAACGGTAAAACTTCCGCCGTTATTTTCATAAAGTATTTTTGTCGTTTTCTCAATCCGACAATAATTTCGTTGTGGTGGTCCATCAATGATTGTGTCATTGTACGAATATTCCTTGTTAAAGAGAATATTCCCCGACCAATCGAATATTATATAACAACTTGTATACTTTGAAAAATTTGTAAATACTACCCACAACTATAATATTATATCAAATCCACATCATAATATTAAAAAAATTATTTCGAGAAAATTAAATATTTATTCATAAAATTTATGGTCTCACAATCTCCCCTCCTTATGGAATTTCGCCTTTGAAATTTACGTACGTACCTGGTATGCTGAAGAGGTGAGGATACCTCGTCAGATTCTAACTCTTGAGGTATAACCTTTGAGTGTTGAATACGATTCTTCTTATCCAAGATTTTAAAACGTATTTCCTCATACGTTAAATCTTTTTCTATCTCGTCCGGTTCTAAATTATTAATGTGGTTCGGGTCGTCCACATATTTACGTAACATCGATACGTTATGAACACGCGACATACTTGACAGTAAAACGAGTCTATAAGCCACAGTTCCTACTCGACCAAGGATTTCAAATGGGCCAATAAAATCGAGGGTTGAGATTTCATCTCTTCATCGATTTTTGCTTCTAGAATAACGCCCTCTTGAACCTTCTTCATTCATCAGCTCTGAGTATGAAGCTTGAGCGGCTTTAACTTTATCCATTAAAGTCGATTCTAATTGTATATTCGTTATCTTCACGTGGGTTCGTATATTCGCACTCGTAAACGCATACGAAATTCTACTCAACGCGTCAGCTACCACGTTCGCTTTCCCACGATGGTATTGAATGGTACGATCATAATCTTCAATAGCTCGAGCCAATATCTTTGGCGCATGTTACGTTCATTTTAAGTAAAGAAATATTTGAGGGTTTTAGAAATGGGTTTTGTACTGAGGTCAATACAAAATTCGATTTTACGCTCTAGTGGTAGGCTAAGAAGTCTTCAAGAATACGTCAGGAAATTTATTAACAATAGAAATGTCATTCAAAACTGTGACTCTCATCCAAGACTTGGATAATACGTCACATTGATACCTATCAACTTGTCATCGTCATTCACGACATCACCTACAGAAAGTCTGGCTTTGGTGCATTTCACACAAGGAAGTCAACAACGAAAGGCTCGGGGCTCTTTACTTATGGCTTGATATGACAGTGATTGACTTTAGTGGTATGGTTACTTAAAAAGTTAGGAATATGAAAGCTAACAACCTTACGAAAAGCATGATGAGTAGTTAACCAATCGATTCCAAAAATCACATCAAAGGAAAGTATTTTCAAAGAGATAAGATCGACAGGTAACGTGAAAGTGTCGATTTGAATCAACAAGATTTATAAATAGTGGAGGTAATAAAGGTTTATACTAACGAAGTTTCAACCAATAAGTCAAAGTCTAATTTCTCCAGAGTCAAATTTAAACGTTGAGCGCAAGCAAGAGAGATAAAAGAATGGGTAGAACCGGTATGTAATAAGGTATAGACTTCGCAAGAATTTATAATTAACTAATCCGTGCTAACTTCGTTCGGGTTACTCGCTTTTTGAGAAGTCACGAAAAATGCTCTTCTTGAAACCATCGACTTTGTTTTGTCTGTATCCGCCTTTGGTGCCACCGTCCCAGCTGGACTTGACTTTGGTGCACGACAAAATCGGGCTAGGTGACCTTCTCTTCCATAATTATAACACGCTTTGGATGGCATCACGCATTTTGGACTGATGTGTCCTTCCCCTCCGCATTTGAAGCATATGATAGGCGGTCGTTCTCCTTCCTTGACAACGGGTGTTGGTGCTGACGTCTTTCCATCATTGTTGAATCTCCTCTTCTTGAAATGTCTATTCTTGTTGTCTTGGCTATGATTACCACCGAAGTGGTTACCATTTCTGGCATGTTGATTCCCTCCACGCTTGTTGTCACCGTTTCGATGACTGTTACCATTGGTATTTTCATGCTGTCGGCTGCTTTCCCTTGGTTGCGTTGATTCGTTACCGCGCTCCAATAACTGAGCCCTATTTACAACAATTGAGTACAAACACAGTTTATGAGAAATAAGATATTGACGTATCTCCGGTTTCAAACCTCTTAAAAACATTCGCGTCATTCGCTCCTCATTATCGACCAAATGGGATGCAAACCGGGATAACTCCGCAAATTTAGCCTCATATTGCGACACGGTCATATTATTTTGTTCTAACTTGATAAACTCCACCTCCTTCATGTAACGAATACTTTCAGAAAAGTACTTGTCGTTCAATAGCTCTTGAAACTTCTCCCAAGACATCTTGAGTGCGTCAGTGATGAGTGAGTTTTATACACATGAATTAGATACATTCGGGATTAATTTATTGTTGTTCTCAAGTCTTTTAGAATTGTTTTAAGTGTTTGGGTCCATTCATGCATGTTTTACATTGTTTTGTAGGATTTGGGACAAAAGTTACTTGGATCGATGTTTGGGGTGGCTAGATGCGCGTATTTGGCTTGCCATTTACACAGCAGTCACTTCAGAGCTAATTTGAGTATTGCTTGGAACCTTATGTCGAAAAACTCAAAGAATGGAAGTTTTAGATCTACTTCTCCTCTTTCCAAATCATCTTGAATCATCGAAATCGGAGTTCAGACGAAGAAGTTAGGCCATTTTCTCAAAGGACGTCGGAGCAGAAAATGTCAGAAAAAGTGGCAGCGCCGGTGTGCCCATTTTAGGCCTATACCCAGCGCCAGAGCTCTGGGGAGTAGAGTTTGAGCGTTGTCCCCAGCGCTGGGGCGTTGGGGAAGAGGTTGGTTGCGGCTTGGACGCGTTTTTGGTGAATTTTGACTCCTTTTTGACTCCAAATTGGATTGGGTTCGTTCCTAAGCTAAAAATTGAACTTGTAACCTATAAATACATGAGTTTTGGAGATTGAAGGAACTTGAAGAACATTGAAGATCAAGAGCAAGAGCAAGAGGGGAGCATCAGGTTTACTGGGAACAGATTCTATTATCTTCTCTTATCATACTTTTATCTTTTAATGTCTATTCAATTGTGGATTCTTGGTTTTAATTCAGTAATTATGAACTAACTCTTTTATTAAGATTTTAATTGAACTTTTTATGGCTATGAATTAGTTATTCATTATATTCCAATTATTTATGTTAAAGTGAGTTGTTTATCTTACCTTATGCTTATTGATTAATTATCTGGTCAGTAATTACGTTGTTACGCTAGAAGGAATTGAAAGAGAAATTCTAGGGTTAGAACTGGGCATGATAACATGTGACTTAGTTATTTGCATGGTGAATAATTAGGTTTGTGAATTGAATGGAAATATCTGTTCACCGCATGTAACACATAAGGAATTGAAATTGAAGGAGTTTAATTCAATTGTTTTGCATAGGAATATAGCAAGATTAATCTGGATTAAATAGAAGTCAATTGATCACTTGGAAAAGGACTTTTGGCACTTGAGAATTCCTGTTAACAATTCAGTAGGCATAATAATTGGGATAATTGGTTTATAGTTCATAATTGGGAATATTAGAGTCTTAATATTTATTTATTTGAATTAATTTTAGAGTAATCTAGTTTTAATTGATTAATTTAGTTTTCTTAATTAGAAAAATCACAATTTATGGTTGTTTAAATAAAATTGATTTGGTTAAGAGTTAGTACTTGGTAATTTTTTATTAAATAATTTCTCGTGGGAACGATACTTTTCTTATCACTTTATTACTTGTTGACCGTGTATACTTGCACGTATTCATTGATTGCGAAATCGACCAACAAGTTTTTGGCGTCGTTGTCGGGAACTTAATTTAATAATTATTTATCAATATTAATTTCAATCAAATTAGTCTTAATTTAAACATTTTTATTTTTAATTCTCTTCCTATATTTCTCTCTTTTCAGGTACCATGGATGAGTTTGAGTATCAATGGCCATACACGTTCTTGGCTCAACCAAGGGAAACATGGATTGATGGACTTAATACATCTTCTATAGAGGCAACTTCGAAGATGTTGGAGGTTTGCGTAGCCATACGGAGTCGAAGGATGACAAGAATGACTCAGCCAAGGGGACAGGAGATGACAGACTCAAGAAACTTTCTGCATTGTCAGCACAGATGGAGACACTTTCGAGGATGTTTGAAGCTTTTAAAGCTCAACGTCATCAAAGTGTGGTGGTTACTTGTGATTATTGTGCTGGAAATCATATGAGTCATCAATGCGCCATCAGTTTCGATCTGGTACAGTACGGTGGTGATTACCCCAATAATTATGTCTATCCTAACAACTATTATCAGGATTGGGGGTATCACCCGAATTTTTCATGGAGCCATACTCATCAAGATCAATTTTATACTCCAAGTCCAACATACCCACCGGATTTCTCGTGTCCACCTCCACTACAACAGGAAGAACATTCAAATTTGGAGGAAAATTTGTCCAAGTACATAGCTTCATGTGAGGAGAGAAGGATTAATCAAGAGATATTGAGTCAAAATTTTATGATCCAAACAGAACAACTAACCAATACCTCAAACATTTGTCCTCAATACCCTTGGCTCTATGACATGAATTTCGAGACTGATGGTGAGCCCAAACCAAATCTGCTACCGGATGTGCCAAATGGTATAGATGTTGAAAGAGAGGAAAGACTTGGAGACCAAGAAAAGGAGATCGGCGAAGATCTAACTTTGAGTACCAACGAAGATTAACCGATTTCATTAGTTTCCCATGTACCTTCTCCACCATAAAGAATCCGGGCAATTTTGCAAAACCATGCCCAATTGGCAGTCATGTCGTCGACAAAGCTCTTTGTGACATAAGAGCTAGTACAGTTATGGAGTCATGGTGGGATGAAAAGGAGAAGATAGAGGAAGACTCCATTATGTTTATTAAGCTTCAATGCCCCAATCTAATCATAGACATAATGGAGAAAACACCTAGTTGTTGGACGTTCTTAATAGGGAACCTATCTACAAAGAGCATGCTAGGTGACTTCAATTCAAGGGTTTTTGTGAATGGGAACCTCCCAAAAGAGACATTGCTTTGATGGATGGAGGGTTCCTCAATTTTCGTAGGGGAATTGGATAGAGAATTGAAGAAGTCAGGCTGAGACTATAAAACAAGCGCTTATTGGGAGGCAACCCAAGTTTAATTTTTATTTTTAGTTTTTATTAGGTTTTATATTAGTAGTTTTGAATTTTCATTTATTTAGGATTTAATAAAATTTCTTCTATCATTGTTTTACAGGTTATTCAAGTCAAATTCAAGTGTGGTGCCCAATTTGTTCCATGTGCTTAGCCTATTCTCCAAACTTAGTGGATAAGGAGGAAGATTGTTATATTTTCAGGGAAGTCCTCTGCTTTACCTTTTTATATTTCATCCATTGAGGACAATGTCTAGTTTAAGTTTGGGGGCATTTTAGTGTCGTATTGCATATAGTTAGTTATCTGCATAGTAGCTCGTTTTTTTGTGTTAGCATTGTGTTTTTTTAGGTTGCATATAATACATGGTAGTTATTTGCATATTCATATATGTGTTGCATTACTATGTGTTCATGTAGTATAATTGCATTTTTTTTATTTTTTTTATGAATCTGTGTGATAAGTTGGTGTGGTCTTAGCTCGGCCTATGATAAGATTGGTATTAAATGTTAACTTGAACAGTGTTGATAATTGATGATGAGTTCTAATTTTAATCATGATGATAATCTGAGCCTGTCTGAAACTTATGTAACTGGTTAGCACTTAAAGTTTAACTATTTTAATCCACTTGGTTTAAGGGGTGCATAATTTGTTTATGAGGGAAAATCTTGGTTAAAATTTAAGGTAATTAGTGAACTGACGGTAAAGGTTAGAATGACGTAAAAGCTTGAGCTTGGGAGAATTTATGGGGTATATATTTACAATAAGAAAAAAAAGAAATTATGAAAAAAAGAGAAAAAAAATAGAAAGAAAAGTAGAAATAACATGGCTAGTCTTATTTCGGGGCCCTGGCTACTTGAGTAAGTACGCCCGAGGGGATTGTCTCTACACCTAGCGCCCTAAGGTCTTTCATGGTCTGGGAGTCGTTGGTCAAAAGCTCGCTAAGGGGTAGCAGTGCGCCTTATGTAGTAAGACATTGCACAGTCATGAAGAAAAAGAAAAGAAAAGGAAAAAACACGAGAAAGAGCAAAAATGCCCTTGTGGTTGAATAAAAGTATAAATAAATCATGTATTTACTCTAAGACTTCGTAATTGCTTAGTTTTAACCGGAGTTGTCATGTTCACAAAAGTAATTGAATTGGAACTGAAAATTTTCTTATAAGAAGTTTGTTATGTGATTATCTTGAATTGTGGTTGGTTAGAATGGTTAACAAGCACACACACACAACATGGGTGATGACAGGTTTGGATTGACTAATTGGTTAGAGTTATGGATTTTGACTTGATTGAATATATTGTTTGAGTACCAATGGTATCTTTGAGGCCTGTTGCTATATATCATACTGATTTATTACTGGGTTCGTAGGTATATTATAAAGTAGATCATGCATATGCATTCATGTAGTTGAGTTAGTTTGTTTATTATTAGTTCTTTTGTGTTTTGCTTGAGGACAAACAAAGGTTTAAGTTTGGGGGTATTTGATGAGTGAGTTTTATACACATGAATTGGATACATTCGAGCTTAATTTATTGTTGTTCTCAAGTCTTTTAGAATAGTTTTAAGTGTTTGTGTCCATTCATGCACGTTTTACATTGTTTTGTAGGATTTGGGATAAAATTTACTTGGATCGACGTTTGAGGTGGCTAGATGCGCGTTTTCGGCTTGTCATTTACACAGCAGTCACTTCAGAGATAATTTGAGTATTGCTCGGAACCTTATTTCTAATAACTCAAAGAATGAAAGTTGTAGATCTACTTCTCCTCTTTTCGAATCATCTTGAATCATCGAAATCAGAGTTCGAACGAAGAAGTTATGGCCATTTTCCCAAAGAACGCCGGAGCAGAAAATGTCAAAAAAAGTGGCAGCGCCGGGGCGCCCATTTTAGGCCTATGCCTAGCGCCAGGACTCTGGGGAGCAGAGCTTGAGCGTCGTCCCCAGTGCTGGGGCGCTGGGGAAGAGGTTGGTTGCGGCTTGGACGCTTTTTGGGTGAATTTTGACACCTTTTTGACTCTAAATTGGATTGAGTTTGTTCCTAAGCTAAAAATTGGACTTGTAACCTATAAATACATGATTTTTGGAGATTGAAGGAACTTGAAGAATATTGAAGATCAAGAGTAAGAGCAAGAGGGGAGCATCAGATTTGCTGACAACAGATTCTATTCTCTTCTCTTATCATACTTTTATCTTTTAATGTCTATTCAATTGTGGATTCTTGGTTTTAATTCATTAATTATGAACTAACTCTTTTATTGAGATTTCAATTGAACTTTTTATGGCTATAAATTAGTTATTCATTATATTCCAATTATTTATGTTAAAGTGAGTTGTTTATCTTGCGTTATGCTTATTGATTAATTATTTGATCAGTAATTACCTTGTTACTCTAGAAGGAATTGAAAGAGGATTTCTAGGGTTAGAACTGAGCATGATAACATGTGACTTAGTTATTTGCATGGTGAATAATTAGGTTTGTTAATTGAATGAAAATATCTGTTCACCGCATGTAACACATAAGGAATTGAAATTGAAGGAATTTAATTCAATTGTTTTGCATATGAATATAGCAAGATTAATCTGGATTAAATAGAAGTCAATTGATCACTTGGAAAAGGACTTTTGGCACTTTAGAATTCATGTTAACAATTCAGTAGGCATAATAATTGGGATAATTGGTTTATAGTTCATAATTGGGAATATTAGAGTCTTAATATTTATTTATTTGAATTAATTTTAGAGTAATCTAGTTTTAATTGATTAATTTAGTTTTCTTAATTAGAAAAATCACAATTTATGGTTGTTTAAATAAAATTGATTTGGTTAAGAGTTAGTACTTGGTAATTTTTTATTAAATAATTCCTCGTGAGAACGATACTTTTCTTATCACTTTATTACTTGTTGACCATGTATACTTGCACTTATTCATTGATTGCGAAATCGATCAATAGTCAAGCTGGGTACATTTTACAGATTCCCACCAGTAATCTGCCTCTTCACGCAACATAAAGGTGTTGAATGGAACTTTTTGCTCATTGGAGCATCCCAAGACATCAAATATCTTGGTGATCTACTTTTTCCATGCTTCAGCCTTAAGTGGTTTTGGCTCTCCAATAAACTCTGGTGGTTCCAACTCCTTAAACTGTTTAGCGGTAACCGTCCGAGAGTTTCCATTGTTTCCACCTACATTTTGGACAGGAGCCGCTCTCGCCTGATATTGCATGAATTGCATAAAGCCTCTGAACATTCCATCGTTCATCATTTGGTCAGTGTTGTTGTTTGCATGAGGATTTTCGCCTTCCTGATGCACATTATTCTGATTGTTGATCTGTGGAGACTCAACGGTCTCTTGTGCTCCATTGCTATTCTCAATATTCTCGGATTCCATTTTCAAATACTGCCACAAAAAAAGGTTAATTGACGTGCAACATATTATCCATATACGCTGACCAACCAATTAAATACCAAATAAACTTAGGTAGGTCATACTGGCGAAAGAATTCCCCGTCTCTCCCCTCCTAGTTCTAGTCTCACATCTTAGCCAGGGATCATATCCCTAAGCTTTGATACCAACTGTGACGCCCCCAAAACAGGTATACATCACCTATTCTGAGTCGTCAAATACATGGTACAAAATACAAATACAACTTAATTATACAACTGTCGTGTAAAGTACGACAAAACATAAGCTGTGAGTTTTAATACAAATATTGTCGTCTAGACATTATACAAACTCAAATTCAATATTATTACATTTATTTTCCACTATTTCACTGAATAGTGAGGACTACTAATGTTATCATCTGGTCCGTCACTCCGTTCCCCGACTAGTCCCTGCTACGTTCTCATTTCCTGAAGAGAACAATAAAAGTAAAAGGGTGAGCTCAACTAGCCCAGTAGGAAATATTATGACTAAGATAATGCAGAATATATTATCGTTAGCCTTCAACAGTGTTACACTGATACAATATAACAACCATCAATTTAACTGCAGTGGAACAAACAATCCATTAAAAGAGTCAAGTAGAGAATAAAATCTACTATCTTTTATGATTTAGAAGGTTTTTCATCACTCTTATCGCTGGGACTCAGCTTAATAAATAATCCACATCATCGAATCACCCTTGGACTACGACCAAGGATATTCTTTAGTATCACGACCACAATTATCCATGCACTACGGGCCAAGAATATTTGTGTATTCAATAATGGTCATGATCATGCCAACAACTGTCCATCAATGCACTACGGGCCAATGAGGACTTTTACCACATCATTTGTAACATTACGGTCATGATTACACCGAATAATCCTTGGTCATAAGCATGCCAAGTCCATCTATGCACTATAGGCCACAGATGACTTTCAACAAAATATAAACATGAGGATGATGACAATGATATAAGAATTCAATAAAACAAGTTCAAGAATTAATTTATCCAGGAACTAATAACGTCCAAATTGTCAACATGATACTGCTTTGTAGAGTAAAATTCAAGAATGCTCAGAATAATATTTCCATGAAAAAATACTGGATGAAGCGCAAATATCAAGGATATTCCACTAATTTCATGGAGTATAGAAGTTAAAACTTTAACCAACTGAGTATAATAAGGAATGTAATAACAAAAGAAATCACCAGGCATACGATAGACCGCACATGCAGGTTATTCCAACAGAATAATAAATAACGGAATCAGGTTCGGCGTAAAACGCACAGACAGGATATTCCAACAAAATAATAAAGACGGAATTAGGTCCGACGTAAAACGCACAGACAGGATATTCCTACAGAATAAAAAGACGGAATCAGGTCCGGCGTAAAACGGACAGACAGGATATTCCAACAGAATAATAAAGACGGAACCAGGTCCGGCGTAGAACGCATAGACAGGATGTTCCAACAGAATGATAAAGAATGGAACAACAGAAGAATTTCACCAAGTATAGGGTAGCCTGCGTATACAGGTTATTCCAACAGAATATAAAAGAATGGAATAACAGAAGTTCTCTTCATGGATAAGAAAGAAATAATACTCCCTATCTTAGAAAAAATTGGATACTGGAATAGTGAGGTAGCATACTTCTCTTCTTATTTTTCTCTATAATTTTTCTCTATAATAATCGCTCTAAAGCTTTTGTGAATTGGTGAGAAATGAAGGAAGAATGAGCTTCTATTTATAGGAAAATATAGTTTCGATAATTGCACATTTTGGGGCTCGAAAAATTACAGTACAATACTTCTAACTTTTTCTTCATTTTTAATTTAGTCCTACAAGTATTATCAAACTTAAACCACCTCCCCTAATAGTAAATAATGTGAATCAATAGTTCAATCATGTGAATCAATAGTATAATCATGTGAAAAATATGAATTACAGTATATTACCTCCAGCTATACCTCCATTTTTAACTTAGTCATGCAAGTATTATCAATCTTGCACCAACTCCCCTAATAGTACAAGAATGTGATTCAATAGTACAAACATGTGAACAAATAGTTATATAAGCATGTGAATTAGTAGCAATTAATTGCTCATTTATCCGATAAATTACCCGATTTATCAATATAACCCACAAACATCAATTATCATCGAAATAATTGTCGATTTTCACTAACACAAATAATTCCAACACAATGAAACCATTTTTATCAAAAATATAAATTTTGAAATTTCGAAGTTTGACGTTTCCCGAAAAAGTCAACTGTTGACTTTTTGACCAAATAGTGAATTTCAGAAAATTTTGTGTTTATAGACTATTTTTACTAATTTCATCGTTCCAGACTCAAATATCACGTCCGCGTATCCAAATTCAACTCCGAACACAACTTCAATTTTAATAACATTCATCATTAATATTATAACTCACAATATTTAACAACCATGTCGTTCCCAGGAAAGAGGGGGCTTTTCAATAAGGATTTCTCCTTATTGGCGCACAATTAGATGACAAAACCTCTCCATGACAGAACTTCTAGACATTGTCAATATTGCAAATAATAATATAAATATCTTTGTCGTCTCAATTATTGATTTAATAAAATAACATATTATGCAGATGATACTGTGACAATAATCGAATCAATAATATGATAGATATGATGCAATAATTACTGTAGCAATAATTGAGTATAATTGAGTGACTTCTCACATAATTATCAATAATCAATACCGTGTGCTACTATGCAACCACGCGTATTACTGTACTTTTACTGCCGGGTAGTTCAACAGTTAACGGTAAAACTTCCGCTGTTATTTTCATAAAGTATTTTTGTCGTTTTCTCAATCCGACAATAATTCCGTTGTGGGAGTCCACCAATGATTGTGCCGTTGTACGAATATTCCCCAACCAATCTAATATTATATAACAACTTGCGTACTTTGCAAAATTTATAAATACTACCCACAACTATAATATTATATCAAATCCACACCATAATATTAAAAAAATTATTTCGAGAAAATTAAATATTTATTCATAAAATCTGGGGTCTCACAAGAACAACGACTTTAGGTCAATTCACACTAAGTATTTCTGTATTTACAACTCCATCAACGTTTTATCATCTCTATACCAGGTTACATGGTACATGAGTAATAAATAAAATATATTTTGATATTTCAAATCATTTGCGTCTAGCTAAAATAAGTAGCATAAACTATGCTTTAAACCGTTTCAAAAATGATTACGAGTCTATTTTTTTTAAAGCACACAGTGCGTATTTAGCTTGATGTCAAAATTTTAAAATCTAACATAACTAGGAGTTTTGGAAAACTTATGTCTCCACTAATAATTATTTGCTTAACAATCTATCTATTTCTATAATCTTTAATATTCCATTTACACACAACTATACCCAGTTCGTCAAACAACACTTATGAGTTCATTTACTTGCCACAATCATATGAGTTTAAGAACTTGTCCTAGTCAGACCTTTGGCGTCCATTCGCTGAGGGGTTCATAAACATTTCATATAACTATGAATCAAGAATGTCACATAAGTATGAGTTTTAAGAACTCGTACTTAACCCTATAATCTCTACCTATAACCTATCTATCTGTTCTACACACGAGAAAGGAATCACCCTCTTAACATGCATATAGCAAATAGTGCGACACAAACATTTAATCCCCACTTAATCTTAACTCCCTTCTCAATATGAATTTCATTCAACTCGTATTCTTAATCCTTTCCTGAATCTGTTCCAATTCATAGTACAACTGACACTCAGCTATCTTGTTGTAAACTTATCAATCATTCACTTGATTCTTCTCCCTGCTATCACCTTATCAGATCACGGGGTGATCTCATCGTATATATTACGATTCATTTCTATAATGTGATCGTTTTGTTTTTCGATCTTTTATCACTGTACTTTTAGTCTTTTAGACTCTATCTATTCATCACTACTGTTCAACTTTATTATCAGAGTTAGGAAACTCCATATCTTTTAACTCGCTGAGATTCGTCTTTGAATCCTACCGAATGACTAACTCTATGTGAGTTAGATCTTATCCTAATCACTATGATTATTAGTCTCAGTATTCCTACCTAAGGTTCATAACCTACAACTTTGATACCAACTGTGAGGGCCCCGAATCCGGGTCCCGAATCACCGCGGATCCGGTTCGATCATTCTACAACTATTACTACTATTTGCGGAAGATATAAATTAACATAAATTATTTATACAATAAATTTACACACTTTTCCCCAAGATCGAGTAACCTTAATTTATACACAATCATAACTTATTTAACCTACAATAACATTAATATATAATACTTATTACAACTCTAATCACGCACATTAACTTTAAGATGGAACTATCTTTAACATTTCCTTGTATCTGACGCATTCATCTTAATCTGCAATGTTTATCATGATATAGCAAGGGTGAGCATAAGATTGCCCATCAAGTTTAAGTTCAATAATTTAACGATATATCATGATTGAAAGAATCTGAATAATAAGCTGGCTATAATTCAACAGTATAGTTGTGAATTAGCATGAACAAACTTTTGACTGAACAAGTATTAAACATAAACAAATATATCTGGACCGAAGGGTAATGAAGGTGATCAGCCTTTCATACCTGACTTATACATGAAATATTTACAGAGTACAATTCTATGATGGCAATCAACAATGATTGGCATATCTGAATGAAATAACTCTTAGTAGAGTTAAGTAAAAACTTGTCTGCACCGTTGTTTACGGCTATGCAATTTATAACGCTTTATCCGAAGATCTAATATTAATAATATAGATCTCCAATATTATAATAATATCATCACAATATAATACTATTATATATATAGATATACATAGAATAACCTAAACACATAACACATAACCCTATCAGTCTATAACACACATAAGACTCGGTATCAAGTCAAACTATTGCAGTCTGAGTTAAACCCGACACAAATCTGGTATCCCGACGGTCTAGTCGGACTTTTATCGAGTCTAAGTTCAATTAAACTCTGTCTAACACTTAATAATTATCTTAAATAATTTTAATATTAGTCAAAATATTTTTCATAAGCTCGTAATAATTTTTAAATAATTATTATCATTTTTCATAATTTTTCAATCATTAATATCGTATTTATATAATATAAATACCACAATATTCTATTATCATTAATATATATTTATTATCAAATATTAATGAAATACATGTCATAATATTATAATGACTTATAATATTTCAAAGTATTTTTGTAATCACCTTTATATGATTTTTAAACGATTAAATTCATTATTCGATAATTGCTATTAATATTAAAATATTTATATTTTCATGACAAAATATCAAAAGTTATATTTTATAACTTAAAATATTTTTATAATACTTAAATCATTTTATATAATTTATAAATCATTAATTCTATTTTTTCATAATTTATTTAATATATTTATTAAATAAATTAATTATCATTAATATTAATTAATTAATGAAATTCATCACAAAATATTAAATGTTACTTAAAATATCTTAAAATATTTTCTTATACCATAATAATATTTTTCATGATTTTTTATGTATTAAAATAATTTATTTAATATTATAATTAAATTAATTAAATACCCTTTATATTCCAAAAATATTAAATATTTATGAAATATACTCAAAATAATTAAAAACTATTTTTCAGACTTTAAAATAATTTTTCGGAATTTATTTATATTTTTAATAATTAAAAACTATTTAATTCAATTTATTTATTAAAATAATTAATTTTCGAAATTATGTGTCGCTAAAGGGCCCTATAGCTACAGACCCGTCACTATAGGTGTTCTTGAGCCTGTTCTTGAGTTGCCCAGAACTTCAAGTCAGTGTTCGAGGTTAGTACTTTGACCAGTAATTGATGTAGGTTCGTGTTGCTTCTGAGCTACTAACTTGTATTTCGATTGTAGTATAAGTGTAGAACTACAACTAGAATCATGTTTCATGGCTAATACATAACATCACAGCAAGATCTAAGCTAGCAAAATGTCTGACAACGCTATTCTTGAGTTTCTGGGTTGTTCATAAACTCAAGCAGTGTTAAGGGTCCTTCTATGCATCCTTAAATATTTGATTTCCATGACATTTTTATGTGCTATTAAGGTTCAATATTGTATTCAAGGTGTCAGGGAACAAAAATAATACACTAGATCAACTCTACAACATCACCACAAGAATTTATGGGCCGGTCAAAGTAGCCCAGAAAATCTGTTCTTGAAGATTCTGGGTTGCCCAGATTTCTCCTTCTGGCAGTTCGGTTAACGTAGGTTTGACCTTGCATACCTTTGATCTTGTTATGGTTGTAGGAGTTATAGAGGCATGATTGAGTAGCCTTCATGTCAGTCTACAAATATATAACAACAACATGGCCGAAAGTATTAACAGTAGCAAGATCCATGACCTTGAACATCTTTTCAGAAATTCTGGAAAATTTATGGGTTGCCCAGAAGTCAGTTTCGTGGTCGGTCAACGTGTTTTGACTGTTCATATCTGAAGATCTAGACTTTCTATAGATGTGATTTCACTTCCAGTCTACTCTCCTCATGGCAGAGAACAAATCCATAACTTTAAACACACATAACACTTAACAAAGACATATCTAGAGGCCCTGACATATGACCGTCATGCCTTAAAAGTAGGGTTCTTGGTCAGTTTTAAAAACTTGATTTTCGTGCATCTAGATGTTATAGATCCATGATCTATTAACCCAGATCACTCAAAGACACCCTAATACACATTTCTAACCAACAAATAACAACATCTAACATCAGATCTAATGATTTTTGAAATTAGGGTTTATACATCTATTATGCTTTGATTCTTGATTTTGATCTATGGAGTCTGATCTTGTTAAGCTATGGTTTGATAATGACATATCTCATCTCACTCTCTCACCCTAAATTTCGAAGATGGTGGAGAGAGAATGACTTGGGGAAAATGAGAATTAAGTAAGTGCCCTCTTTCTCTTTCTTTAATCTATATGTAATAATGCAATGTATGTTGGCTGTCAATTTTGGCTGAGATATTGCTAGATTTTATGTCACAATGTCAACATAGTATGTCACCAACTCAATTATTGCAAGATTTACAAATTATTTCCAATAATGCAACAAAGGGCATTATGCTCATTTCCCTAAAATTTTAATTCTAGAATTGTCATTTGATACAACCCCTTAGAGTTTAGGGTCTGAACCCTTTAGGGTTTAGGATTTGAATCCTTAGGGTTTAGGGTTTAACCCTTAACTTTGCAATTTAATTTCTAAGATTTTCGAATTTCGGTTTTAAAAATAGAAAATTAATATTTCTAAATTGTAATTAGAATTTTATAATTATATTAAAATTTCTTAATCATAATTTAAATCTTGCTAATTAGTATTTCCTAATTAAAATTGCTAATTTAGCAATTAGGGTCAAAATTGGTCATTAGGGTTTATAACCCAAAAATTAGGGTTTCTAATAGAAAAATAATTTTCTAATTTAGAAATTAGGTTAGGATTTTCTAATTACTTATAACTTAATAATTAGGATTAAAATTTCCTAATTAACATTAAAACTATTTAATTAAGAATTAGGTTTTTCCTAGTTATAAATTAGGGTTTCTAATCCATAAATTAGGGTTTAAAAATTTGAAATTAGAGTTTGCTAAATAATTAAGCTTTACCCTAATTAATATTATAATTAATAGCACTTGAGCAATATAATTCTCCGTTAAGTTCCCAGATTAGGGTTTTAAATTTCCGAATTAGTGTTTCGGATTCCCGAAACTGAAATTAGGGTTTCCAGAACCGATTTTAGGGTTTCTTGTCAATCGCTAGGGTTTTCTAACCGAACGTTGTCGTTCTTAATATATACATAGGGTTTGTTACATATATCGTTTATCTGGTGAACCCTTGACTTATAATCACTTACTGTACACATTTATAACCATATCCACAAAATATATTCACTTATTCCCTTAATCTTGAATAATTCATCTAAATCCTTCATAGAATTTTGAAATCATCAAAATTCCTTCTCAAAAATATCAAACACATATACTTATTTTTTGTCTAGGTTCTAATATTGAACCTTAAATTAATTAATTAAAATTTTAAAAATATTCTAAATTTTTGGGTTGTCACAGTATGTAGGTGCAAACGAGGCATAACACTACTTCCAAACAACTGAACATAGACCTAGCCCACACACACATACATAGATAAAAGTTTTTTAATGAAAAGTTATGGTAACCTTGTAATCACGGAAGTCGGGGGGGGGGGGGGTGCCTAATACCCTCCCTCTACTTAATCAAGCCCCTGGACCCTAACGAGTTTCGGTTTTCAAGACCAGTTAAACAGTGTCATATCGCTAGGTCTTTGTGCAAACCTTTTCTCAGTTGAGTTGGTGTAACCATTTAAAAATAACCAACTGGCGTCTCTTACAGTCAAATCGCCGACATTTACAAGTCGGACCTTTTCAAACTTGTTTTTTCAAAAAAATCTCACCTAACATGAGAACACCATAAGGCAAGAACAGAAAAGGACCAATAAAAATCCCGACGTCGACAGGTGGAGACTCTGTTGGGGTATCCAGTAAGATGGCTTAAGCGGCTATTCTAGATTTTCAAAACAAAAATTTTATTTTCTTATTTGTGAATACTACATTTACATTGAATGGATGTATATTAATGCTTTATTTACTGCTCTTAGTGTTTTTCACCATATCTACATGTGATATTAGTGCTTCACACATGTCATCATTTCCATATAGTGAGACGCGATGTATGCAAATGTATGTTGTGTGGTCCCTCCATCAGGAGGCTATACCGTCGGTGTTTGATTACTGGACTCGTCGGGGGACTAATTCCACGAGGCTCTGGAAAGGCACCACCCATATTCGCTCCAGTTGAAAGACCGGATTAACTTCCCATCAAGTAAATTACGATGATATGGGAACCTTCATGCCAAAAAGTTGTGAGAGTAGCCTAAGATAGGTCAAACTTTGATAAACCAAACGCGGAGGGAAGTCTCTTCATACCTTCCCATTTCAATTACCTTGTAATTTCAATTACTTGTAATTTTATTTCCATGTCAATCTCAATGTAATGGAAAATATAAAGGAGTATGTGAACATGCATTCCTTTTCATATCAAAATCTGTCATGCTATCCTGTCATTAAAATATCTGACATCCGTTTTGCTGGATAATACTCCTAATAAAAAATTAACACATTACATAACATTTAACATTTCCACGTTTACCCAGACGAAACTACATAAGTCTTTTTATAGGGAAAAGATTGGTCCCGTTACCCTTTCAAAGTCCAAAAAGGTACTAAGCCTACAGTCACACATGGCTACAAGTGCCCAGTCTAATCCTACTCATGTCTCTCGCGAGGAGTTCGAATGATTAAGGAATAAAATAACAGAGTTGGATGTTCTACTACAAGATTTACATAAATCAACTCAAGGTCCATAAATACCTATCCACACAGAACCCTCTGCACAAGGAGGAACCCAGGGTCTGGACAGAAAAATCCCAACACCTGAGTATCAAACTGGGAAGTCCAACAAAACCCCTAAAATCACCCATCTTAAAGAAGATCAAGACACCGATGATATTCAGAAGAAGGTTTTACAAATGGAAGAGACCATTCAGTCCATCAAAGGGATTTGAACACACGGAAGTGTTTTATATTTAGACCATCGTATCTTCCTCGGAGTTCATTATCCGGAGAAATTAAAGAGTTTCGATTTTTAGAAATATGATGGAATGGGAGATCCCTACATCTTTCAAACTCAGATGGCTCCAGATATGTATCAAATTACCAAAGTCAAGAAGTAAGCCAATGAGTTATTCAGAGAGTATACCCAAAGATGGAGGCGTTTGGCTGCTCAAGTTATCCCATCTGTTACAGAGTATGAAATGGTGATGACCTTCATAAATATTCAAGAAAATCCTTTTTATGAGAGGGTTCTAGCTGGAATAGGAAAGTCATTCTCTAAAATGATCAGGCAAGGAGAAATGGCAGAAATTGGATTGAAGTTTGGGAAGATTCAAGACCTCGTCGCTTTAAAAGCCGTTGCTGAGCATATCTAATCTGGAGTTATGGGAAAAACCCCCGGAGGGTCCATAAGAAGAAAGAAGAGGATGTTTCCTTGATACTACAAGGGCAAACACAAAAACGCAATCAAAACTTGCCTATTCAAAGGAGAAACTACTCCCCTTTTTAAGCACATTCATCAAATCCTCCCTTGCCAAAGAGTGGAGAAGTCAGACGCTCAAGAGTGTTCACACCCCTAGAGGACTCACTCGAACACATTTTCAAACTTCTAATATCTTAGAAGAAAATCATTCATCTCCTTCCACAAGCCAATCCAAGTGGAAAGGGCTTCAATACAAGTAAAAATTATGCTTAACATTCTGGATCTCCAGGCCACGACACTCAGGATTGTTGGGCTCTCAAGCATAAGATCCAAGACTTAATAGACAGTGGTGAGATTGTGCTGACCAAGCTTGATCAACCATGTAACGACCCCAAAATCCATATAATTTAAATCTCGACTTCAGTCGTTAACCATACATTCAACCTCTAATTTTACATCATTATTCGATGTTAAAATCACTAAAATTGTGGAATATTTAAAAATTTTATACATTTCTTTCTGTATTAGCCCTATATCGCAACCTTTACACCCAGTAAATGGCTCCTCCTCGATGTGGGAATCAATGTCCTCCATGGGCTCTACATCATCTGAATCACTACTCGACATTGTGGATACTGCCGCAGCCGCTGAAGTCTTTGTCTCCATCCACATAGAATACTCCGGTGAACAGCCCGGATGGCTAACATAAAAAGAATTTATCTCACGATGATCCCAACAAGCATACACCCGGGATCGGTCCTCTACTGAAAGGTGGCGAGAAGTTAAACGCTGACCTAGCGCCCCATCAAAAGGATGAAAGTCCTGGAACTGGTCAAACTGTGACATCACGACTAGTGGGTGGTAGGTAGTCATGCCCCTCAAACCTGCCAGAGGGAGATAATCCATGCCTAGAGCATGAGTAATAAAACTGTAGGGTGAGCTAAGCCCTGAGCACGGCAGAATGCCAAACGGATCTCTGATCTTTGCCAAGAATACCGACCAAGACATAGCATCTGTACACTGTGATGGCTGAAAGGAGTAAGACATAGCTATATCATGGGTAAAGTAGTACCCGTGTCGGCGGAAGTTCCCAATCGGTCTCAAGTGTAACATAAACCACACGTATAGTATGACCGAACTGCCTGTAAATACCCGTGCAGGGTAGGTACTGCAAAACGTGGCCGACCTCAGCGTCTCCACCAAAATCATCGGAATAATGGTATGACCCTCCCTGAGAGCTCTCGCCGCTATGATAATACCGATGAAAAGCTCATCCATATATCATGGCATGTACACATACGCCACTATGCACATCAAGAATGCATCCACTCTGGCCAAATTCCACTGGTCCTCTGGTATGGAGAAATCCCAAAAAATGTCGCGCATAGCTATCCTTAGAGCCAAATCTATCAATAAAAAAACGATGGGATATCACGTGGCCGGATACAATCTCATCCTGCATAACCCTTCTCCTCAGTTCGGTGAGGGTCATGAACTATTGACTCATGTCCCCAATAGCCATATACACGTAAGGTCTATCAAGTGGTAGCATCGTCAAACGTTCATACTCCTCTAGAGTCGGAGTCAACTCATGGGTCCCAAACTGGAAAACCTGCCTCTCCGGTACCCAGTGCTCCAACATGCCCTCCACAAATCCTGCGGGAACCTAAAAAATCAAGAGGGTCATAGTATGTTGCAACAGCTGATCTTCAGTCACCCTGTCTGATGGTGACATACTATCATACCACGATCTCAACCGAGATGTCACCAATACTGGTGGGGTGTGATCTATGTGGCTGACTGTCGAAGAAGACATCTGTGTGGGCTGTATCATAAGACCATCCAGGGGTCAATGCTGAATATCTCTAGACATACATACATATGCATAACATGAGACATGCATTACAGATAATAGATGGCAATATGATATAGGGAATGAAAAACTGTACATACATTCCTAAGTATATCCTCATCTACAAACATCATCTCTGTACAGCTAAAAATACAACGAAATGGGGCACAGATGCCCTACTACTAACAGAGGCCTATCAAAAGATATATCGAGAATGGGGCACAACCTCCCAATATCTAACAGAGGCCTATCAAAAGAGATAACGAGAATACACATCAGAAGAAGATAATGGTGTAAATATCTACATCATCAATCATGTCCACCTGGTGTAACACCTCATGAGTCACTTGATCTCTATCAACAGGGATATCAGGCCTATGTAAAGGAGGATC
Source organism: Panax japonicus (assembly GCA_020205505.1). NCBI lineage: Eukaryota > Viridiplantae > Streptophyta > Magnoliopsida > Apiales > Araliaceae > Panax > Panax japonicus. The sequence continues at coordinate 18,110,922 of CM035100.1, read as the reverse complement.
TATGCCGGCAAAGCCAAATGGGTCATCTGAGGGGCCAGTGCCTGAGCTGGAAGGATCAAACGAATATGCATCTGTCGGATCTCTGCCCAAATGTTGAATAAAGAAATGTGCTCGGTCCAGTCACCGGGTCAAGCTATCAATCTGTGTCACATGAGTCGGATCTCGAACACAGGCTAGCCAATCCATCATCATCACGGATCCTAGAACAATATCCCCCATGAACTGAGTGGCATGGGTCTGGGCTCCAATAGTACGAGGGGACTACCAATGCTAGAATATCTCCTGAGTACAGGGACCCTCTGATCGTGCAAAACTGTCAACACCCAACAAAGGGATATCAATGACGGGTGACTACGACACAGACCAATAACGCCTGACAAGGGGCAAGATCGGCATACGAATCTCTCATGTGGTGCTCCTAATAGCACGTTCTCCTAAATAGAGCTCCCATCCTCCATCAGTAAATAGAGGAACCCTATAGGTGGAAATCACGTACTCGATGTAGACACTCGAAATTCTCTGTACTACTATCACTAACATTGTAGGAGGGCAGATTTGTCTTTTAAGAGGGAACCCTGAAAGATAATCCATATCCATACCCGATACGACCGGAAGTTCAGCATCAACCCCGGAGCACACTCTGGGAGTAACAATTTCAACCTCGGATATGACCCCGAGGCGTGCAGATCCAATATCGGAACACACACCGGAGAAGACCGATTAATCTCGAAGATAACCCCGAGATATCCAGTCTCAGTCCCAACCATGGGAATAGCCACCAACCTTGGTGATAACCCCGAGTAATGCAGTTTCAACGATAACCCCGCAAATGCTTGTTTCAAATGCGACCAGCTTCAATCTCGGTGCTCACAATGAGATACACTGTACCAACCCGACGATAACATCGGGAAGACAGGCACACCTCAAAGATGACAATGAGGACCTTCAATAAATGCAGCAGTCCAATCTCAGTAAAGCTCTGAGCAACGTCTACTTTATCAGCCCAATTAAGCGATAACAACGGTAAGGGGAAACATCGTCATCTCGCCAAATGTGATGCCACATCACGTCATCTCAACATCTCAACGCAACGATTTCCCATAAAACTAACCAATCCCGAGTGACTATTCTGCGGGGTAACGGATGAAAGTTGAAGCTTGAAGACCGGAGGGCATCGTCCCATCTTCAATGACTTCGTACAAACTCTAATTCCATGCCATCGTACAACTCTTGACAAAGACGGTCCGAAATAGGTCCTGTATACCTCAAACGGATGCCCGAATTGCACTTTTGAAAGTTTGAGTGGACATTATAGTGCCCGAGTGCACGTACTACGAGACAACCCGACCTGAGAAACCCGGGCCCACCCGGGTTGCCTGTGGTACACCTGCGGCCCAGCCGCAGGTACACCTACGGCAAAATCGTCTATAAATAGAGGTCTTGGGCTGCCCATTTTGCAAGAGAAAATGGCGAGGAAGCCCTGTCCAATTTGCTCTGCACTCACCCCATGCAGTGTACTTTCTCATTTTAAACACCTGTGAGCTCATATATAGCCTCTTTTGTACCTACAAAAGCCAGTGTTTACACACTCTAAAGATATAGAAGTATTCTTTGGCAGTTAACTGTAAGCCTTCTAACACACTTTAGAGTCTTTCTCTTCATCTCTGCACACACCCTTCTTCACGTTGAGAGTCGTGTTGCGCGCTTTTGCCCGGACTTTGGTTCGCGGTTTTGTTTAAGCTTGTATATTTATATATATATATATATATTTATATATATTGACTAACATTATCGAGTTATGCCTCGATTGAGCTAAGACTTCGGTCTGGAGCGTTTAATTGCTTATATATATATATTTGTAAATATATGACTGTGTCGAACTTTGTTCGATGAGCCTAGACTTCGGTCTGGAGAGTTTTTTACTTTAATATATATATATATATATATATATATATATAAACTGTGTGTCGAACTTTGTTCGATGAGCCTAGACTTCGGTCTGAAGCGTTTATTGCTTTAATATATATATATATATATATACTTATATATATGAACTATTATTGAACTCTGTTCGATGAGCCTGGAGTTTACTTCGTGGTGATTGATCGCTTTTACAGCTTTCTTTACGTTTCGTCCTGCCCAGAGTTTACTTCGTGGCAGTTGATTGCTTTGTACAACTTTCTTTATATTTTGTCTCGCCTGGAATTCCCTTCATAGCGGTTGACCGTATTTACAGCTTTATTTATGTTTCGTCTCGCTGGGAGTTTCCTCCGTGGCGGTTGATAGCTTTTACAGCTTTATTTACATTTCTGATCCCCCATGGAGGTGCTTCGTGGTTGGTGATCATGTCTGTATATTTATATTTACAAGCTTTTATATATATACCTGTTTACTGCTTTCATACAAATTGCGGTATTATGTGCGCCTAGGAATTATGTGATCACAGATTCAACCCATTGGATCTAGATTCAGTTCCCATGATGGAGATTTTCAGCTGTAAGTAACTTGTAAATTATTCTGCATTGTCTGAATTTCCTCATATGGTTTCCATACCCATGAGGAAGTCGACATTTTTTTGTAAATTATTTTCGTACGGATGCCTCGTATCTGTCAAATAAAATCAATCAAGCCGTACACTTAATAAAATAGGAGTGCAAAAGGTCTTAATTACTATTATTGAGCATAAGGGTTTGAAAAACCTCTTTTATAAAACATCACTGCCATATCTTGCTAAAAACTGAATTTTTACATAAATTCAAACCTTGTGTATATAGGTGCGAACGAGGCCTCGCAGTACTTCCAAATAACAGCACATTGACCCACACACACACACATTCAGATAACAATTTCTTGAAAAGAGGCGGTCATCATGGTAACACGGATGTCGGGGGGTGCCTAACACCTTCCCTCCCATAACCAAGTCCCTGGACCCTAATGAATCTCGGTTTCACTGACCCGTTTAGATGTGTCACATCACTGGGTCAATGTGCAAACCTTTTCTCGGTTGTGTTGGTACAACCATTTAAAAAACCAACTGGCGACTCTTAACAGTCCATCATCGACATTATACACGTCGGACCTTTTTTACTTATTTTTTCAAACTAATTTCACCTAAAATAAGAACACCAAAGAACAAGTAACGGAAAGGGACATCTAAAAATCCCGACGTCGACAGGTGGCGACTCCGCTAGGGACTCCAGTAAGAGGATTTAAGCCGCTATTACAATCTTTTCAAAACTGTTATCTGCTTGTGTGTGGATGTTGCATTTACATTTGATGAATGTGTACAAATGCATTTCCTGATTGCACTTAGTGCTTCGCACCATAATTGCTTGTGATATTAGTTCTTCGCACCATATATGTTTGTGATATTAGTGCTTCGCACATGTCATCATTTTCATACGGTGAGACGCGATGTATGTGAATGTATATTGTGTGGTCCCTCCACCAGGAGGCTATCCCATCAACGTTTGATTACTGGACTCGTGAGAAGACTAATTCTCCAAGGCTCAGGAAAGGCACCACCCAAATTCGCTCCAGTTGAAAGACTGGATTAACTTCCCGTCAAGTAGATTAAGATAATTTGGGAACCTTCATGCCAAAAACCCGTGAGAGTAATCTAAGATAGGTCAGCCTCTGATAAACCCAAAATGGAGGAAAGTCTCTTCATACTCTCTCATTTCAATTACTTGTAAACACAATTACTTGTAATTTCATTCCATACATATCTCCATGTAATGGGAAATATGAAGAAATGTGTACACATACATATTTTAATTAACATGCTACAAATAACTGACATTCGCTTTGCAGGATAAAATTCCTAAAATGGACACATCACATAGCATGTTATTATACACATTCCCTAAAGACTAAACTATGCAAGTCTTTTGCAGGGGAACCAATCGGACCTATTACCCGGTGAAAGTCCTAAAAAGGCAACAGACCTATAGTTAATCATGTCGTCATCTGACCAAATTGAACTTAATCTAGTTTCTCGTACAGAATTCAACGGATTAAGAAAGCAAATTACAGATTTGGTTGTTCTGCTCAAAGAATTACACCAGTCTAATTAGGGTCCAAAAATACCCGTACATGCTGAATCCTCCACACAAGGAGGAAGCCCGGTTATTACAATACCTGAACTGCAGTTGTATACGACCAACAAAACTCATGATGTTGCCCATCCCACTAGAGACCCAGAAACTGGTGACATCAAAAAGAAAGTCCTTCAAATAGAAGAGACCCTTCGTGCTATCAAAGGAATTGGAACACACGGGAGTGTTTCATATGCTAATCTTTGACATTTTCCCTGGTGTTCAATATCCAGAGAAATTTAAAACTCTTGACTTTGAAAAATATGATAGGTTATGAGATCCTTACACACATTTAAAGGTGTTTATTGGAGAACTTGGATCTTATGCAGAGGATGAAAAGCTTAGGATGAAATTGTTACAAAAAAGTCTAACTGGAGAAGCTTGTTCATGGTACACAAGATTAGACAACTCTAAGATCCATAGCTGGGAAGAGCTAGCACATGCTTTCCTCACTCAATACAACTTTCAATCTCAGGTGGCTCCTGATCGATATCAAATTACCAAGATCAAGAAACTGTCTAATGAGTCTTTCAGAGAGTATGCTCAAAGGTGGAGACGCCTGGCTGCCCAAGTTAGTCTTTCCATGACAGAATCAGAGATGGTCATGACTTTCATAGACATACAAGAAGCGCCTTTCTATAGAAGAGTTTTAGCCGGCATCGGCAAACCATTTTCTGAAATGGTCAAGCATGGGGAGATGGCTGAGATGAGATTGAAGTTCAGAAAATTCAAGACCTAGCTGCACTCAAAGCTGTTGCAGATCACATCCAATCCTGAAATAATGGGAACAACCCCCAGAGCGTCCATAAAAAGAAAGAGGAAGATGTTTCCCTGATACTACAGGGTCAAAAGTAATCAAAATATGCCTATTCAAAGGAGAAACTACACTCCCTTTCAAGCACAAGTCTGCGAACCCTCCAATACCAAAAGGTGGAGAAGTCAAACGCCCTCGAGTGTTTACACACATAGGGGAAACCCTCGAGAACATTTTCACCCTTCTAACAACACAAAAGAAAATTACACATCTTCTTCCACCAGCCAGCCCTAATGGACGGGGTTTCAATGCTGCTCGGAAATGTGCTTATCATGCCGGGGCACCTGGACATGATACTTAGGATTATTGGGCCTTGAAACACAAGATCCAGGACTTGATAGACAATGGGGAGATCGTGGTCACCAAACCAGATCAGCCTCACGTTCAAGACAACCCTCTTCCTCAACACAAAGATGAAGAAGTCAACATGATCAACTGGAGCAACGGACAGAGTTCCAATTTCAGCTGTGAATCCTCCCAGACCCTTAAAGATGGTGATGATAAATGGGATAATGCCAAGTTTTAGTTCACAATGAAACGAAAGATAAATGCTTTAGGCAAATAAATTGAACAATTGGTAGAATAGGTGACTTATTAGCATCAAGTGACACGTTAGTTAATCAGCCAGGAGCTTGCCAGTCTCCTACCTCTTGTCATGAATATTCCCTCGTCACTTTTAAAAAATGAAATGTTGGAAGATAAAGTAACAAAGAGAGCAAATGCCAAAGCCCGTCGGGATTTTTCCAACAAAATGGAATTCACCTATTTGGGCCAACCTATGGAGGAAATCCTTCATATATTAATCAATGAAGGAAGGATCAGTTCCCTTCTACCTCCAATCAACCCCCGTTCAGGGTGGTACAACTCTGATGGAGTATGTCAATATCACTCCCAGTCTCGCGATCACAGCACAGAAGAATGCTGGGCACTCCGCCACCTTATCCAAAATCTAATTGACAGTGGTGTCCCGCGCCTAGCAGACGACGATACTGTGTTATGTGCAAGTGAGAATTCAGGTCCTACTAAGTGGAAGAGTGTGGTAGCAGTCATATCCACTGAAACTGATGGGATTAACAAATCACTCACAATGCCAACAATTCAACTCAAGGGAAGCAACAATCCTTTGAAAGTGGCTATTCCCGAGCCAATCAACTTGCCGTGCAGAGCACAATATCCTATTGTTGGCTTGCGCAAAGTTCCATGGAATTATGGAGAAGATGAAGGATTCACCTCACATACAACTACTACTGTGTCAAAGGAAAATCCACTGTATCTTTCCCAACGGGTGATGAAGCCTACCATCAAATCAAAGGGGAAAATACCCATGGAGAAGATTGAAAAATTCCTCCGCACTATGGGTCATAACAAAGCCACGGTGGTTTTAAGCTTAAAAGAAGCTCCACAATAAATATCAATTTTGGACCTGGTCCTAACTTTCGAGAATCACCGGAAGGTCTTGCTAAAGGTTTTAGAAGAAGCCTATCTACCACCATCAGTTGACACGGAAAAATTTCAACATCTGGTTGATCACATTTTCAATAACAATGTGATATGCTTCACTGATGACGACATATCGCCCGATGGGATCAGTCATTGCAAGTCGTTGCACATTACGGTCTTGTCCTCTGGATACATGCTAGCTGGAGTCTTGACATATGGAGGTTCATCTATAAATATCTGTCCATACGCTACCTTGGTGAAGATGAATATCAATCTCAACAGAATTCGGAGTAGCCATACTATCATCAAAGCTTTTGATGGAGCCCGTCAGAATTCAGTCGGAGTAATTGAACTGCCAATCGAAATTGGTCTTGATACTTTCTGCATGTCTTTCCATGTACTCAAGATAGATTCAAGATACAACCTACTCTTGGGATGACCATGGATTCAGATGGCTGGGGCAGTCCCCTCTACTTTTCATTAACAGTTGAAATACATTATCAACAATAGCATGGTCACGGTCAACGCTGAACCAGAATGTCCTCAACATGGGAACATGTCATTCATCAATACCAATGCAGATGTTGAACCGGTCAATTTTCATACTTTGGAAGTAAGCAATACCCAATACCATGCTATTGGAATGCCATTGCCTGAACCCAAGATTTTTGCCGAGGTATTGTCGGCTACTCAAGAAATGATGTCGTTGGGTCATAAGCCGGGACAAGGGTTGGGTAAAAATTTCCTGGGTATCAAGTACCCAATTCGATTAACCAAGCAAACTGGAATAGCTGGGCTAGGTTATTCTGCCAGTTCTAGTCACAGGAATCCTCATAAGCATCAACAGATTCCTTCAGCTTCAACCATGCGGCGTTTATCTTCGCCTTCAAACTCTGAGTCTGCACAACCTCTTGTAAAGGTGACAACAAATATAATGGCTATGTTATTTCCCAAGCCGGTATCGGTGAAGGAGAAAGAAGTCTTTGTTCCAAATCCCGCAGTGGAAGAGGAGGAATGAAGAATTAAGCAAGACGTCATCCGAATGATGTCAGGCATACACATCATCGTTTATGATGAACATATCAACAGATACACCCCAGACGATGATTGCCCAAATGTAATGGCCATCATTCGGGACATGGACGATGATGGCAATCCCTCCATCACTGCGGTCCACCTAGACTTTGCACTTGCCAATTGGAACAACACTCCTTGCATTGGTCGTCAAGGGTAAAACGGGTAGAACTCTTTTTGCCCTGTAGATATAATAACTGCTTACTTTTCTGTACAGTATTAGCAGTTTATTTTGCCAGTATATGCTAACACTATGTATGATCAACACATTTCATGTATACTAAGTGAAAGCATATTTTGTTTCAGGACTCTTAATTTAGATATGTTTGTACTTGCTGATACAGTGCCTCTTCTCCACAAGGATTATACCTTTGATGTAGAGATGAATTCAACCTTGATGGAAATACAGGATGACATTGAGGTGCCTCCGGAAATTCAAGAATGGGTCAAAGACAAACCTAAACCCAACCTTGATCAAACCACTTCTTTCAATCTCAGAACCTTAGAAAGCCCTAAGTTAATCCATATTGGTTCAGACCTTACCCCAAACCAACGGAATGACATGGTTACGCTATTAACCCAATTTCAGGATGTGTTTGCATGGTCTCATGAAGACATGGTGGGTTTGTCCACTGACATTGTCCTTCATCACCTTCCCATTAAAGAGGGATTTAAACCAGTCAAGTAAAAGCTCAGGCGATTGAAACCTGAGTGGAGTTTAAAGGTGAAAGAAGAAATTGTGAAACAATTTCAAGCTGGCATCATCACGGTGTCTACATATCCTGAGTGGATATCCATCATTGTTCCCGTGCCTAAACCTGGAGGAAAGGTGCGAGTTTGCATGGATTACCGGGACTTGAACAAAGCTTGCTTAAAAGATAGCTTTCCGGTGCTATTTATCCACATTCTTTTTGACAATACTGCGCAATACGACATGTACTCCTTTGCTGATTGCTTTACGGGGTATCATCAGATCATGGTTGCTGAGGAAGATCGTGAGAAAACTGCTTTCATCACGCCTTGGGGAACCTTTTGCTATAGACGGTTGTCATTCGGACCTCATCAACGCCGGAGCCACCTATCAACGAGCTATGATGGCTCTTTTCCACGACTTAATGCACAAAGAGATTGAGATCTACGTGGATGACATCATTGTCAAGTCTCGGAAGGAGGACGACCATATAGACCATCTCAGAAAATTGTTCAACAGGTTGCGTAAGTACAACTTGAAGTTGAATCTAGTCAAATGCGCCTTTGGCGTTAAATCAGGCAAGTTGCTAGGATTTCTAGTCAGCCACAAAGGGATTAAGCTGGATCGTGCAAAAATCCAAGCCATCACAAAAAATGCCCATTCCTTAGACAGAAAAGGAAATACGAGGATTTTTGGGAAGAATCAACTTCATTAGCAGGTTTGTCTCTCAACTCACAGCAACCTGTGAGCCCATCTTCAAGCTATTAAGGAAGAACTCCTCCATGAAATGGAATGATGAGTGTCAAAATGGCTTCCTCACAATCAAGAAATAGCTAGTCAAAGCTCCCGTGTTGGTACCACCCAGGGACGATGTTCCCCTATTCATGTACCTGTCCATAAGTGACAATGCCATTGGATGTATGCTGGTACAGAAGGACGATAGATGCCAAGAATGAGCTATCTATTACCTCAGCAAAAGGTTTAGCAGCAGTGAACAAAAGTATACTCTGATTGAGAAGACTTGTTGTGCTTTAGCATGGGCTTCCATGAGGTTACAACATTACCTCCATGGTCACACAACCCATCTCATATCCCGCGTGGATCCTCTCAAATACGTGTTCAATAAACCCATGTTAAATTGCCGGCTGTCCAGATGGCAGTTGATCCTACAATAATTTAACATCGTATATGTGACCCAAAAGTCCATCAAAGGTCAAGGAATTGCGAATCAACTGGCCGTCGTACCTCAAGGGATTTCAAACCCTTGGAGATATACTTCCCCGATGAAGGAGTAATGACAGTTCAGCAACACCATTAGTACGATACGCGCCAATCATGGAAGATATATTTTGATGGAGCTGTTAATTTAGAAGGTTCTGGAACTGGAGCAGTTCTAGTATACGGTACGGGGGAGCAGTATCCCGTCGTCGTGAAATTGTAGTTTGTCAGCACCAACAACACAACTGAGTATGAAGGCTGTCTCATGGGGCTAAAACTTGCCCGTTCAATGGGCATCGGGCGATTAACTATCTTTGGAGATTCAGAGTTGGTAATCAGACAATCCACCGGAATCTATCAAACTAAGGAACTAAATTTGCTGCCCTACCATCGGCAGGTTTTGAAGATGGCTTTGGAATTCGAAGAAATCTCCTTTCTACACGTTCCTCGTAATAGGAATGACTTTGCGGATGCATTAGCAACTTTGGCCTCCTTGATTCCCATATCTGATAAGGAACACTTGCCAAGCGTCACAATTTCCCTGCACAAGGCCCTAGCTTATGGTAATTACGTTGGAGAAGTATCGAATGAGCTACCTCCCATCCAACATCCTTGGTATCAGCATATCAAGTAATATCTGCGAGATGGATATACACCCACGAAAGCGAGCCCGACTGAGAAAAGGCGGATTCATCAACTTGCTATGAAATTCTACCTGAGTGGAGATGTACTCTACAAAAGAGATGCAAGACTAGATCTCCTCAGATGCTTAGACAAAGATCAAGCCCAAAGGCTTATGGATGAAATCCATGGCGGAGTCTGTGGCCCCACATGAGTGGACCCCTCATTGTCAAGAAAGTCTTCAGGACAGGACATTATTGACTATCTCTCAAAGCTGATTGCAATGACCACGTCAAGAAATGCTATCCGTTCCAGATTCATGGGAATGCTATACACGGCCCTCCACGGGAACTCCACAATATGAGTTCACCTTGGCCCTTCTCAATGTGGGGAATGAACGTTATCGGGCCCATTTAGCCTAAAGCCAGTAATGGACACTGATTTATCTTCACCATGATCGACTACTTCACCAAGTGGGTAGAAGCAGCCTTTTTCCCCAAGGTTACTAAAGAAGTCATCATTGCTTTCATCAGAAACAATGTCATTTGTCGATATAGACAACCAGAGGTGATTGTATCCGACAATGCCAAGAACCTCAACAACAAAATGATGGAGGAATTATGCAGTAGATTCCACATCAAACATCTCAACTCTGTCATCTATCGTCCGAAGATGAACGGTGCTATTGAAGCAGCTAACAAAAACATTAAGAGGATTATGCAAAAGATGTCTGCCAACCACAAAAATTGGCCTGACCTATTGCCTCTGACTCTGTTAGCCTACAGAACCTCAATGCGCACTTCCACTGGGGCAACCCCCTACGCATTAACCTATGGGATGGAAGCAGTACTCCCCATAGAAGTTGAAATGGAATCCCTCCGAGTGTTGATAGATGCTCAGCTAGATGAAGACCAATGGATACAAGACAGGTATCATCAAAATGAAAGGCGAACCACGACTATATTCCCTGGTCAGTTATATCAACAAAGGATCGCCAGATCCTACAACAAAAAAGTCCAGCTATGGTAGTTTAAGCAACATGACTTGGTTTTGAAGAAGATCCTTGACAACCAAGATCAATCTAAGGGAAAATTCGCTCCTAACTGGGAAGGCCCGTTTATTGTCAAGGAAGTATTGACAGGAGGTGTTCTCAGATTACAAGAAATGGACGGCGATGAATTTCCACAACTCATCAACTCAGACACCGTGAAACGATACTATGCCCGAAGTTGCCATCAAGCAAACATCCTGGCGTTGGACCATTAGATCACAAACCATTCCGGTTCTTTAACTCCTTTACCACATACAACTCTTCTACACTTTGCCCCTCAGGGAAACATACTTTTCAGGCCAGCAGCCTGGCTCCTTTGTGTTCCTACGACTTAGGTCATCCCACTACGGATTGAACCTCTCTCGTTTGCAGTTTGGCCATCCATACATGGGATCAACCTTCTCCTACCTGCAGTTTATCCTCAACCTAGTATTAAACTTTTTCCTCCCCACACTCTAACCTGCACATGGGACTACGCTTTTCATCTCGCCCTGAGGGACGAACTACGTCAACCTGATCTCCTCTTCAATAGGAGTACATAGGCAACCATTTCATATGGCCTGGTTGTAATAAAATAAAAACAACAAAAACATTTCTACCCTCTTCTCCTTGATAAAAAAAAACAACCAAAAACATTCCTACACCATTTCAGCCATATACAGCATTGAACCTCTTACACCAGGTTTGAACTACGCAAACCTGATCTCCTCTTCAATAGGAGTACGTAGGCAGCCACTTCATGGTTCGGTCTCACCCCCTACCACAACACAAACCCTTGTCAGTTGGTACTGGGATCATCCTTCAATCCACTACATTTCATTCGGCTTTAGACCAAAGGGGTGGAATTACCTGAACTCTTCCCGAATAAGAGATTCGGCGACCATCTAAGTTGCGGTCATACCTTGAAGAGCAACACCAATCCATAAAAGATGGAATTAACTAGGCTTCTCATAAATAGAAGTACTAGCGACCATCTGTGGTGCGGTCAATCTCAGAGAGGAAAGCTACACTCCTCTCCATATTTCCTTCCGAAACCAGTCCCAAGACACCAAAGATGGTAGGGATACATACAGATCGATGATCCATTCTGAACTGTCTAGAGACGACTCAATGTCCATCCACCCAGGAGGAATTAAGAATACATCAAGATCACAAGCCTTGAAGCAGTAGGAAAAATATCAAGCAAGTATTCAGGCATATCTAATAGGGAAGTGATCAAAATTATATTTCCCTGTCATATATATAATGATGTTTGATATACACAATATAAAATGTGCATGACAAAATGGCTAAGCTAGTCTGTGCAGGAAAATACAAATCCATCTACAAGTCAGCGTATATGTGAGCTAACAAGCCCAACATAGCATCCCTCTCAGAAGAAGGAGGTAAAGCTGTGGTCTCCTGTATGAGGACATCCACACGACCCAACAGATCTGCAGCCATCTGCATGGTGACCATTTGATCATCAATGTAAGCGCTCATCTCTGCGATCATGCCAGTGATAAGGGACCTCACTGCAGTACTATCTGTGACGGCTACATCCCGGGAAGATATGGCACTATCCCGCTCAACTATAACTACATCTTTGGCTGATCTGTCCTCATCCCGCTCAACAACAGCGATATCTCTGCGAGCTAATGCCTCGTCTCTCTCTAATAGAGATGTGTCTCTCCCATCAAGGGCAGTCAATATCATAGATCGAGCCTGATCTCTCTGAAAGGTCATCAGATGAAAACTCTGCTCAAAGTATTATGACGAGTGCTGAAAAACAACAGTACTAGTACTGGGAGAATTCGAAGGAAATGCTGGCAGCCCAGCAGCGGGCTACTCCTCGATATAGGAATCGATGTCCTCCATAGGCTCTACATCATCTGACTCGCTATCCGATACTGTAGATACTGCTACAGTCGATAAAATCTCTGTCTCTATCCATGCGGAATACTTTGCAGAACAACCCGGATGGCTCACAGAAAAAGCAACTATCTCACACTGATCCCAACAAGCATATACACGAGATCGGTCCTTTGCTGACAGATATCGAGAAGCTGAACGCTGACCTATCGCCCCCTCGAAAGGATGAAAATCCTGAAACTGGTCAAACTGCGACAGCACGGCCAGTGGGTGGTAAGTAGTCACGCCCCTCAAACCAGCTAGAGGGAGATAGTCCATGCCCGGAGCATGAGTAATGAAGTTGTATGGTAAGCTAAGCCCCGAACACGGAAATATGTTGAATGGATCTCAGATATCTACCAAAAATGTGGACCAAGACAGAGCATCTATACACTCTGATGGCTGAAAGGAGTATGAAATGGCTACATCATGGGTAAACCAATACCCATGCTGTCTAAGAGTGCCAATCGGTCTCAAGTGTGACATAAACCACACATACAACATGACCGAACTACCCGTGAAAACTCCTGTCGGATAAGTGCAGTAGTAGGATGCTGACCTCAGGGTCTCTGCTACAATCATAGGTATAATGGTGAGACCCTCCCTAAGAGCTCTCACCGCCATAATGACACGTATGTCTATCTCATCCATGTACCATGGCATATAGACATATGACAGTATGCATAACAGTAGTACATCAACCCTGGCCAAACGCCAATGATCCTCTGGTACGGTGAAATCCCCGGAATGTCGTGAATAGCTATCCTCCCAGCCAAATCTGTCATACAAAAACCGCTGGGATATCACGTGGCCAGACGTCAGCTAATCCTGCACTACTCTACGCCGTAATCCAGTGAGAGTCATGAACCGTCTACTCATGTCTCCCAAAGCCATATGCACGCAAGGTCTATCTAATAGTAGCATCGTCAATCGTGCATACTCCTCCAAAGTCATGGTAGCCAATGCTCTAGCATCCCGTCCACAAACCATGCGGGAACCTGAAACATCAATAAAGTCATGGTATGCTGCAGCAAATGATCTACAATCACCCTGTCTGGTGGTGACATGCTATCATACCACGATCGCATACTCAATGCCACCAATGATGGTGGGTATGATCTATACGGCTAACTGTCAAAGAAGACATCTGTGCGGGCCGTGTCATAAGACCATCCAGGGGTCAATGCCGAATATCTCTGGACATATATATATATATATATATATATATATATATATATATATATATATATATATATGTGTGTGTGTGTGCATAACATAATACATGTATAGCAGATAATAAATGGAAATATGATATAGGGAATGAAAAACTGTGCATACATTCCTAAGTATATCAACATCTAAAACATCATCTTTATACAGCTACAAATACTGGGAAATGGGACATAACCGCCTAACAACTATCTGCGACACCGCTATGTGGGCCCCACCCCTCTGGCTCGGTCCAGTTCGAGTTGCAAAGGAGTTCTTATGGACTAGAAAGGACAAATCGGGAATAAAAATGCCACGCGATTGAGCAAAACAACATACAATCCTGGTCTTCTCAGATGAAACTTTGAGCCTGTACATCGTTCATTGGTAGTCACCCGAACATGAGGTATACCCTGCCAATGATCTCATTTGTCACAAATCACATCCAACAATACCTTGTACAGGTCTAATGCCGCCAACTCTGGGTTATTACCCTAAATGAGTCCCCAACGGGGGTTATAATGTGAAGCCCCAGGAGGGGATTACGATGTACATTTAAGCCGTTAACACACATATCAACGAAGGTCAAGCAACCTTGACGTTATCTCAGCCGATAACGATTAAACCTATCAGAGCTCTAGAGTTATTCGAGGATTTCATGTTCGATTACTCATATTCCCTAGCGGATCCCCGACGGGGGTCACAACGCAATGCTCTGTTTATTCACATGTCAGCGAAGGTCAAGAAATCTTGACAATCTACCCACATAATATCAGTTGTTGATTCACACGTCAGCGAGGGTCAAGAAGCCTTGACAGTATATCCCACATGATTTTTAAGCCGTTGATTCACATGTCGGTGAAGTACACGTCAGCGAAGGTCAGGCATCCTTGACAGCACTTGTTGTTGGCAGTAAATCCAGTAGAATCTTGACATATTCTGGTGATACTAACAAGGAAAGATCAACATTATCAAAGAGGATAGATGATGAAATATGTTATACACATCCTCAAACAGATCAAGCTTTATCCCCACGGATCTCTTACACATAAGAGGTACATCTTCAGGATCAAGTAATTATCAAGGGAATTTTTAGATGTCCCTTTTCGTTACTTGTTCTTTGGTGTTCTCATTTTAGGTGAGATTTGTTTGAAAAAATAAGTGAAAAAGGTCCGACATGTATAATGTCGACGATGGACTGTTAAAAGTCGCCAGTTGGGTTTTTAAATGGTTGTACCAACACAATCGAGAAAGGGTTTGCACATTTACCCAGTGATGTGACATTGTGACACCCCCAAATCCAGGTACTTTATTCCCACAGGATTCGGTGTTCACTTAATCAAAACATTCATTTCTAACTACCCAATTATAATAAAATTGAATAATAAAAACCTACCCATACAGGATTAAACTTAAATAAAAATCTCCTACGTTATCTAACCTTTAATCGTCATTCAAATACAGAAAACATTACATAACTTCTTTAAAATAAAGTCTAAGATCAACATAATAAAAGTCTAACATCTTAATCAAAGTAAAAATTACAATTCTTCATCACTTGTACATTTTTCCATTTCCTTTGCTAGACGAAGGTTCACCTAACTTCTCTTCTTTAGAAGCAATAAGTTTATGAATATGCAAGAGTGAGCAAAACAATTGCTCACTGGATATAATATGGAATCAACAGGAGTATAACAATAATAACTGTCGAAATAGGCTCATCAAAAGTTAATAGTACTCTATCAATAATAATCAAAAACTGAAATCTCAAAATATGGAAAATATACATCACTGAGGGTCCTAAGACCATGAATTACGCCCACAGTTGCAAGTAATCTTTCAACTCCAACTTTAACAGTCATAAGACTATAAAGACCTTTTACTTAGGGGGATCAGCCATTCGTACAATGTATTGTGCACAAACATTTTAACGCTATGCGTAAGTTAACCCCTAATCATAACAATAGGGTTATTCATCTCAGTATTTAGAGTACAAATTCGCACCAAAGGAAGTTTGGTTTGGATAAGATTTCAAGGTAATTTGGAATTCAACGAACATCAACTAAGGAGTAGTTGAATAAAACTAATAAAACTGTACTGTAGAATAATTGTGATTGAATCAATCATAGTAAACTAAAGTCATGCTTTAGGAATAATCTAATAGCATAAAATTTGAATAACTATAGCATACCTTGCTTGAATAATACTAAGCCAAGGTTAATTAGAACTGAATACTAAGCATGCATAGCAATTTGAATGATA
This sequence comes from Panax japonicus, assembly GCA_020205505.1. NCBI lineage: Eukaryota > Viridiplantae > Streptophyta > Magnoliopsida > Apiales > Araliaceae > Panax > Panax japonicus. Next base: position 18,094,555 of record CM035100.1, on the reverse strand, counting down.
GAAATGTTCGACATTAGTATAAATAGTTGTACATGCTAAACAACAAGTTAAATAAAAGAATAACTTACTCCAGAATAACTTACATCATTATATTATAATCAAATTGAAAATAGTTACTGAATTAACAAGATAATAGATTAGAAAACTTGCCTTGTTCGTAGATTAAACCGAACAATTCGAATCACAATATCCTATATACTTATGTCATCATGACATAGTTAGTCATTATCACATAACTAATACATTCATCATGTAGGTTTGACTATTTAATCACATAATCAAGTTATAACACAAGTTAATCGCTAGTAACATGCTTATTCATGATATAAAAAATACTAAAATCATAATTTAGCAGTCCTACTATCATCACATTAATTTTCTTAAAATTTCGTGTACAAAAAGTACACTGTCAGACCATTCTGCTAACTCGCGCTGCGGCGCCACAGTTTACACTGTGGGTCACGCTACGACGTGGGGATGGCGCTGCGGCACGGTAAATAAACTACGAAGCCGCGCTGCGGCATGGCGATGGCTCTGCGACGTGGCGATGGCGCTGCGGCGTGGCGATGGCGCTGCGGCATGGCGATGGCGCTGCAGCGCCACTAACGTACTGCTGGCCGCGGCGCGGCGCGAAACTGCAGTTTCGACTGACAGCTTCAACAATAGTACAAGAAAAAGCCAATGTTAGCCTATAAGCTCGTTTCTAACAGACTAATTCACATGCAATTCATAAAAAAACTTCATGTAAACATAATTCAAGAACTCCTAACATGTTTCTACCCATACAACAACATAAACAACAAATTTAAAACATCCAATTTCACTGTTTTTGATAAAAACTCACTTTTTGATATTTCAGTGAAAATCAACACTGTAAATTTTGTTTTTCAACCAAAATAATTAATTCAAAGTATCTTTATCAATAATTATACATACTCTATCATATTAGATGATCAATTTATCAACTAAACAACTAATTAACTCTCAATTTCTACTTTAAGCTACACAATATATATTCACAAAAACACTCTGCAAAAGTAGTTTTTCTTCACAAATGTGATGCCCCCAAAATTAGGTATACATTACCCATCTTGAGTCGCCAGATACATGGTACAGAATTCAAATACAACTTAATAATACAACTATCGTGTACAATACGACAACACATAAACTATGAGTTTGAATACAAATATTGTCTACTAGAGAGTATAAAAACTAAAAATGAGTCCTCATTACAATTATTATCACACAATTTCACAGAATAGTGAGGACTACTAATGTTAACATCTAGGATCATCACTATGTTCCCCGACTAGTCCCGGCTACGTTCTCATTTCCTGAAGAGAACAGTGAAAGAAAAGGTGAGCTCAACTAGCCCCGTAAGAAATATTATGACTAAGATAATGCAAAATAATTTATTGTTAACCTTCAACAGTGTTAAACTGATAAAATATAATAACTATCAAGTTTAACTGCAGCGGAACAAGCAATCCATTAGAAGATTCAAGTAGGGAATAAAATCTACTATCTTCTATGATTTAAAAGATTTTTCATCACTTTTATCGCTGGGACTCAGCTTAATAAATAATCCACATCATCGAATCACCCTTGCACTACGGCCAAGGATATTCTTTAGTATCACGACCATGAATTATCCATGCACTATGACTAAAGATAATCATGTTTTCATCAACGGTCCTGATCATGCCATAAAACAATTCATCTTTGCACTACGACCAAAGAGAATCCATAGCCATAATCATACCAAAAACTGTCCATCAACACACTACGGGCAAATGAGGACTTTTTCCATATCATTGGTAACATTACAGTTATGATTATACCGAATAATCCCTGGTCATAATCATACCAAGTCCATCTATGCACTACAGGCCACATATGACTTTCAACATAATATAAACATGAAGATAATGACAATGATATAAGAATTCAATAAAACAAGTTCAAGAATTAATTTATTCAGGGACTAATAACGTCCACATTGTCAACATGATACTTCTTTGTAGAGTAAAATTCAAGAATGCTCAGAAGAATATTTTCATGAAAAGATACTAGATAAAGCGCAAATATATAGGATATTCCACTAATTTCATGGAGTATAGAAGTCAAAGTTTTAACCAACTGAGTATAATAAATAATGGAATAACAAAAGAAATCACCATGCATGTGATAGACTGCACAGGCAGGTTATTCCAACAGAATAATAAATAACGGAACCAAGTCCGACGTAAAATGCACAGACAGAATATTCCAATAGAATAATAAAGAATGGAACCAGGTCTGGCGTAAACGCACAGACATGATATTCCGACAGAATAATAAATAATGGAACCAGGTCCGGCGTAAACGCACAGACAAGATATTCCAACAGAATGATAAATAATGGAACTAGGTCCGGCGTAAACGCACAAACAGGATATTCCGACATAATAATAAATAATGAAATCATAAAAGAATTTCACCAAGTATAGGATAGTCCCGCGTATACAGGTTATTCCAACAGAATAATAAATAATAGAATAACAGAAGTTTTCTTCATGAATACAAAAGAAATAATACCCCTTACCATAAAAGAAACTAAATATAAGAGTAGGGAAGTAGCAGAATACTTTTCTATAGTTTATCTATAATTTCTCTCTCTAGAGTTTCAGTGAATTCGTAGGAAATAATGAAGGAATGAGCTTCTATTTATAGGAAAATGGACTGAATAGTAGCTAATTCATGAACGGTCCAGATTGATTTACTATTATAACTTCAACCAACGGTCTGAAAAATTAGCATATCTCCTCATGGAATAATATTGTACCCAAAAATGATTTGGACCGAAAAGAAATATATTTTACGGGTGGTCAATAGCACCCCATGAATAGTAACTCATGAATAGTACTCCAACACGAAAAGTGTCCTGAATACCCGATTGAACAATACTGAGTGACTTCTCACATAAGCATCAATAATCAATACCGTGTACTACTATGCAACCACGCATATTACTGTACTTTTAACACCGGGTGTTTCAACAGTTAACGGTAAAATTTCCGCCGTTATTTTTATAAAGTATTTTTGTCGTTTTCTCAATCCGACAATAATTCCATTGTGGGGTCCACCAATGATTGTACCGTCGTACGGATATTCCCGTACAAAAATAATATTCCCCGACCAATCGAATATTATATAACCACTTGCTTACTTTGCAAAATTTGTAACTATTACCCACAATTATAACATTACATCAAATCAACACCATAATATTAAAAAATTATTTCGAGAAAATTAAATCTTTATTCATAAAATCTGGGGTCTCACAACAACCATATACATAATATAAATTCATGGACTATTCTCAATTATAGCTTAAGAAAATAGTTTAACAACACTAGATTATCATATAAAACAATATACATAACAAAATTACACTTCTACAAAGCTTTCATGGAGAAAATTGGGAGAGAGAGAATACAACTGTAACTTTGAAAAGAACAATAATAATAGAGTTTAGATGATACCTTGTTTGAAGAAGATGATGGCCAACCCTTTTTGATTCTCAAGCTTCTTCTTCTCTCCAATTCTCTCTCACTTTTCTTTTTCTCTTCTTCTTCTTCTCTGAGTTTTTGTTTTTCTCCCTAACTCTAACTACGTGCTAGATATCTAACGTATATAAGATATAATATATATTAATTATATAATATAATACTAACATAACTGACATCAGTTATAATTTTTTTGAAATCAAAAGCCATAAAGCTTGTTTGGTTAACTAACTAAAAATAACCCATTAATCCTTATGCCTTGTTTGGTAAAACACAATTAGATAAAAGACTTAATAGGCATTAGGTCTTGTTTGGAAAAATTGAATTAAACTCCCTTAATTTATTTTAGTAACTCCTTTATAGCAATGTTATTTGTCACACTTCTATTTAATTAAATAATCAATTTAATCAATTCAAATACTATTCTAATGAATTACTTTAACACATAAATCATTATCACAAAATTATAATTTCTTTATAATTATAATTTTATTCAACCAACTAACACTTTATTTTAATCACAAATTCCAATTAAAATATTATAATTCATTTAATCATTATTAGCTCTCTAACTTACTTATTAAATTACATTAGTATATAATCTCATAGCAATTAATTTTCTTAGCTCCTTAATTATTTATTCAACAAATAATTAACTAAATCACATCAACTTAAATTGCCATTAAATACTTATATAATTCAATAAATATTTAATATTACAAATAAATATTTAATATTTAATATTTAATTATTTATTCAACAAATAATTAACTAAACCACATCAACTCAAATTGAATAATTATTTATTCAACAATAAACATATCTATTAAAAACTTATATAAATCAATAAATATTTAATATTACACTTTAAAATTCTAGAATGTTATAGACACTGCTAAACGGGTCGGTGAAACCGAGATTCATTAGGGTCCAGGGACTTGGTTATGCTGATTGAAGGTGTTAGGCACCCCCCGACATCCGTGTTACCACGGTGATCGCCTCTTTTCATGAAACTGTTATCTAAATGTGTGTGTGGGTGGGTTAATGTGCTGTTATTTGGAAATAGTGTGAGGCCTCGTTCGCACCTATATACACAGGGTTTGAATTTATGTAAAAATTCAGTTTTTAGCAAGATATAACAGTGATGTTTTATAAAAGAGGTTTTTCAAACCTTTATGCTCAATAGTAATTGAGACCTTTTACACTCCTATTTTATTAAGTGTTCGGTTTGATTGATTTTATTTAACAGATGTGAGGCATCCGTACAAAAATAATATAGAAAATAATGCCGACTTCCTCATGGGTATGGAAACCATCTGAGGAAATTTAGACTACGCAAAATAATTTACAAGCTGCTTACAACTGAAAATGTCCATCACGGGAACCGAATCTAGATCCAATGGGTTAAATATGTGATCACATGATTCCTAATCCGGCGATAACACCAGTAAGGGGCAACATCGTCATCTCACCAAACGCGATGCCACGTCACATCGTCTCAACATCTCTACGCAACAATGTCCCACAAAACTAACCAATCCTGAGTGACTATTGTGCGGGGTAACAAATGAAAGTTGAAGCTTGAAGACCAGAGGGCATCGTCCCATCTTCAATGACTTCGTACAAACTCTAATCCCATGCCATCGTACAACTCTCGACAACGGCGGTCCAAAATAGGTCCTGTATACCTCAAACGGATGCCCGGATTGCACTTTTAAAAGTTTGAGTGGACATTACAGTGCACGTACTACGAGACGACCCGACCTGAGAAACTCGGGCCCACCCGGGTTGCCTCTGGTACACCTGCGGCCCAGCCGCAAGTACACCTGCGGCTAAATAATCTATAAATAGAGGGCTTGGGCTGTCCATTTTGCAAGAGAAAACGGCGAGGAAGCCCTGCTAAATTTGCTATGCACTCACCCCATGCAGTGTACTTTCTCATTTTAAACACCTGTGAGCTCATATATAGCCTCTTTTGTACGTACAAAAGCCATTGTTTACCCACTCTAAAGATATAGAAGTCTTCTTTGGCAGTCAACTGTAAGCCTTCTCACACACTTTAGAGTCTTTCTCTTCATCTCTGCACACACCCTTCTTCACGTTGAGAGTCGTGTTGCGCACTTTTGCCCGAACTTTGGCCCGCGGTTTTGTTTAAGCTTGTATATATATATATATATATATATATATATATATATATATATATATATATATATATATATATCAAAGGGTGAGTATGAGGTCACCCTTTGATTTCATTATTCTCTTCAGGAAATGAGAATATAGTTGGGACTAGTCGGGGAACGGAGTGACGATCCAGATGTCTACATTAGTAGTCCTCATTATTTTATGAAATAGTGTGAAAATAAATGTAATAATATTGAATTTGAGTTTGTATATTATCTAGAAGACAATATTTGTATTAAAACTCACATTGTGTCGTACTTTACATGACAGTTGTATAATTAAGTTGTATTTGAATTCTGTACTATGTATTTGGCGACCCAAGATGGGTGATGTATACTTGTTTTGGGGGCGTCACAGTTGGTATCAAAGCTTAAGGATATGATCCCTGGCTGAGATGTGAGACTAGAACTAGGAGGGGAGAGACGGGTAATTCTTTCACTAGTATGACCTACCTAAGTTTATTTGTTATTTGATTGGTCGGTCAGAATATATGGATATTATGTGGCATGTCAATTTCTTTAATTAACCCTTATTTTGTGGCAGTATTTGAGAATGTTAGCTAAAAATGTTTACAATGGAGTGAATGAGACCGTGGAGACACCTCTAATCACCAATCGGGATAATGTGGTGTCAGGCGAAGAAGAAATTAGAGATATCTATGCGATGAGTGAAGAATTAATAGTTTCACCCGAGCTAGTCGCAGAGGTAACAGCTGAGAGTGAAGAAGAAGAGGAACCCGAGGAGAATTTATTAGAAGAAATTTTTGATCAAAATGTAGAACTGCAAGATCGTATTCGTGAGTTAGAAGAGAAGGTTGAAGAACGACAGGCGGTCATCGAGCAAAAGGATGCAACAATTCAAAGTTATGTTACCCGATATGTGATGTTGGAACAGAAAAACTCTTTGGCAGAGTGTACGATAATAAAACTGGAATCTGAGAATTCAAATGTCAAGGATCGGCTGAAAGAAGAAATAACTGAACGAGTGAGAATGGTGGATACATGGGTAAAAGCCGCACGACGTGTTGATATTGTAGAAAGAGACGTCCGATCCAAAAAGGTTAAAATGGATGATATATATTTCTCTTTTTGGACAGCAATTGGGAGAACCCAACATCGAGTTTTGAATTACCCTGTACAGAGTGGTCAACCTCAATTGATATGGATCGAAGATTGATGATTCAGATCATGAATCAGGAGTACGACGAAGTAGTTAAGGGTGGAATATGCCCTATAAAAAAGTCAATTCTAACGGTAGTGATGACACCAAATGCTACCCTAGACAAGTCAAAGTCGAGTAGTTCAAGGGAGAGCAGTTGTCATGACTTCCCAACAAGTGAGGAACCCAAATGAAGTTATCACGGGTAAGCTAATCATAAACTCTTGCGAAGTCTATACCTTATTCGATACCAGTTCTACCCACTCTTTTATTTCTCCTATTTGCGCTCAATGTTTAAATTTGACTCTGGAGAAATTAGACTTTGACTTATCTGTTGAAACTACGTTGGGAGAAACCTTCATTACATCCACTGTTTATAAGTTTTGTTTGATTCAAATCAGTACCCTCACGTTACGTGTAGATCTTATCTCTTTGAAAATACTCGCCTTTGATGTGATTTTAGGAATCAACTGGTTAACTATTCATCATGCTAAAATTGATTATTTTCGTAAGGTTGTTAGCTTTCATATTCCTAACCAACCTATTATGCGAATTCAAGCAACCAAACCACTAAAGTCAATCACTGTCATATCAAGCCATAAAGCTATTCGTTTATTGAAAAATGGATGTCAAGCTTTCTTAGCTCATTTCACAGATTTAAACAAAAATATATCAGATTTGAATGATATTTCTATTGTTAATAAATTTCCTGACGTATTCCTTGAAGAACTTTCTGGCCTACCCCAAGAGCGTGAAATCAAATTTTGTATCGACCTTGAACCCGATACAAAAACCCTCAAAAATTTTTCACCTAAAACGAACGTAACAATGCACTAAAGACGCTGGCTCGAGCTATTGAAGATTACTACCCTACCATTCAATAACATCGTGGAAGAGCGAATATGGTAGCTGGCGCGTTGAGTAGAAAATCGTATGCGGTTACGAGTGCGACGTTGTTAACACAAAGTCCCATTTGTACGATTTACAAAAAATAGAGATAGAGTTAAAAACTACAAGAACCTACGTGAAGATAACAAATATACGATTATAACTGACTTTAATCGATAAATTTAAAGCCTCTTAAGCTACAGACTCAGAGCTGATGAATGTGAAGAAGGTTCAACAGGGCATTATTCTAGAAGCAAGAATTGATGAAGAGAGGAATCTCAACCCTCGACTTTATTGGTCTATTTGAAATCATCGATCGAGTAGGAACTGTGGCATATAGACTCGCCTTACTGCCAAGTATGTCGCGTGTTCATAACGTTTTTTTCATGTATCGGTGTTACATAAATATGTGGACAACTCGAACCACATTATTGAGATAGAACCGGACGAAGTAACGGAAGATTTAACGTATAAAGAGGTATCTGTTAAAATCTTGGATAAGAAGAAACATATTTTACGCTCAAAGGTTATACCTCAAGAGTTAGAATTTGAAATGAAATCATGGTATTATCATCTCTTCGAACTACCAGGTACGTAAATTTCGAGGGCAAAATTTCATAAGGAGGGGAGATTGTAACACCCCGAATTTTGTGAATAAAGATTTATTTTCTCTAAATATTTTTAGTATTATGGTGTGGATTTGATATAATGTTATAGTTGTGGGTAGTATTTATAAATTTTGTAAAGTACGCAAGTTGTTATATTATATTCGATCGGTCGGGGAATATTCGTTTTAGCAGGGAATATTCGTACGACGACATAATCATTGGTGGACACCAAAATTGAATTATTGTCGGAATGAGAAAACGACAGAAATATCCTTTTATGAAAATAACGACGGAAGTTTTACCATTAACTATTGAAATAACCGGCGGTAAAAGTATAGTAATATGTGTGGTTGCATATTAGCACATGGTATTGATTATTGATGCTTACATGAGAAGTCATTCAATTTTATTCAATTATTGCTACATTAATTGCTGCATAGTATCTCACGTTATTTGATTCAATTATTGTTAATATTTAATATATTATTAAATCAATAATTGAGACGACAAAGTTAATTAATATTATTATTTTTAATATTGATGATGTCTAGAAATTCTGTCAAGGAGAGGTTTGGTCACTTAATTGCGCGCAAATAGGGAGAAATGCTTATTGAAAAGCCCCCTCTTTCCTGGGAACGACCTGGTTGTTAAATATTGTGAGTTATAATAATGATGAATAAATGTTGTTAAAAATATTGAAGGGATTTTTATGAAATATATGTTGTAAATTTTGCTTATTTTATGGACCCCCATTTACCCATTTTCAAAATAATCGGTAAAAAAAATTATTTAATATAATAAAGTTGGGGCCCACAAGTGGGGCCCATATGTGTTGAAAAACTAAAATGGGAAATGGGGGGGGGGATGGTTTACGTATAAGGAAGGTAAGTTATATATATATATATATATATATATATATATATATATATATATTATAAGTTTTGTTATATATATATATTATAAGTTTTGTTTTACTTGATTATAAATAGAATATATTATATATTATTTAAAAGTTTTGTTTTATTAGAATATTTTATTGCGCAGTAATGAATAATAAATCAAATTTTCAGAAAATTTCACCGGCTGAATTCACTCGTGAATTCGTTCGAATCTTTACTGTGTAGTCCGTGATTGTCTAAATTCAAATTGTATCCTTTCCATTCTCCTATAAATAGGATGCTTAGTTAGAATTGAAAATCACACCAGAATCAGAGAATTCTTCTTCTATACTCATTTTGTTAAAGTTTTGGCTTCTATACTCCATGAAATTAGTAGAATATCCTTGATATTTGTGCTTCATTCAGTATCTTTTCATGAAAATATTATTTTGAGCATTCTTGATAAGTTTTAACTTTTTTATGCCAGAGTACTATTTACGAGTTACTATTCATGAATTACTATTCATGAGTTACTATTCATCAGTTACTATTCACGAGTTACTATTCACGAGGTACTATTCATGACAAAAATTGATTTCTTTCAGTCCAAATCATTTTTGATACATTATTATTTTTCAAATTTACTCCACAAAGCAGTATCATGTTGAAAATTTGGACGTTATGATTTATGGATAAATTAAATTATAAATCTTTAAAAATTTATCCTTGAACTTATTTTATTGAATTCTTATATCATTGTCATCATCTTCATGTTTATATTATGTTGAAAGTCATATGTGGCCTGTAGTGCATAGATGGACTTGGTATGATTATGACTAGGGATTATTCGGTATAATCATGACCGTAATGTTACAAATGATGTGGTAAAAGTCCTCATTGACCCGTAGTGCATTGATGGACAGTTGTTGGCATGATCATGACCATTGATGAAAACACGAATATCCTTGGCCCGTAGTGCATGGATAATTTGTGGTCGTGATACTAATGAATATACTTGGCCGTAGTGCAGGGATAATTTGATGATGTGGATTATTTATTAAGCTGAGTCTCAACGATAAAACTGTTGATAAACTTTTTAAATCATAGAAGATAGTAGATAGCATTCTCTATTTGACTCTTCTAATGGATTGTTTGTTCCGCTGCAGTTAAACTTGATGTTTATTATATTTTCTCAGTTTAACACTGTTGAAGGCTAACGATAATTTATTCTGCATTATCTTAGTCATAATATTTCTTACTGGGCTAGTTGAGCTCACCCTTTGATTTCATTGTTCTCTTTAGGAAATGAAAATATAGCTGGGACTAGTCGGGGAACGGAGTGACGGTCCAGATGTCTATATTAGTAGTCCTCGCTATTTTGTGAAATAGTGTAAAAATAAATGTAATAATATTGAATTTGAGTTTGTATAATGTCTAGAAAACAATATTTGTATTAAAACTCAAAACTTATGTTGTGTCGTACTTTAAACGATAGTTGTATAATTAAGTTGTATTTATACTATGTACCATGTATTTGGAGACCCAAGATGGGTGATGTATACTTGTTTTGGGGGCGTCACAGGTAGAATCATAACCAAGCCTCAGTTAAGCCCTGCGAACGCATACACATGCCCCTGAGGAAATAGTCAAAGTTGTAGGAACCCCAATCATACTCTCTTATACGGTCCACATGTCGCGTGGCCCTGATCAAAGCGAACGACACCGTAGAAGAGTTATCTATTATGAAGCAGCCCCTAATGATCGTCAGGAACAATCGCCGAAGAATGTGATCCCTAACTCTAACATCAGCTGGTATGGGCTCACTCAACAGCCCACTCATAGCATCCACGCTCAAAGGACCTGTACGGACAATGCTGCCCTTGAGCGCCTCCGCCGGAACTCTTAGCAAGGATCTGACGGTAGTCGGGGTAATATTCGCTATACAAGGCACTAGTGCCCCTCCAAACTCCATACATGTGATAAACCGCTAATCCATCGGCGTTATCATCACCTCACAATCCAAGAAATGGAGTGACTGAGTCTGGTGAAACCAGTGCTCAGACAATGCCCTGAGGTAACCCTAGGGACAGCGGCGGGGAAGGATGGAAAAGAACGCCCCAAATCCCCAATCGTACACAATCGCTCTATAGTCAGGATGCATAGCTTGGTACATGGAGTGAATGCTGAACCAATTCCCTCGAGGCTGTGTAAAGTCGGGAACCTATAATGAAATCCAAATCTACATCAGAATCCTTTACTCCTCATCAATAGGAAAGAAGGAAGATTATGATCTAACTTTATACCTCGTTAGCGTGCAAGTACATCGAGGGATGTCGACTCAAGTCACCTAAAAGTTCTGGATTTGCCACCTGAATACTCGGGAGGTCCCTACAGGAAACATGTGCAGCAGGAGTAGAATCTTCAACCAGAACATCCTCATCCTCATTCTCGATGTCCAGCACATCAACCTGGACTGGACGTATCACCGCCTCCACCAATATGCAAGGCTGTCTAACAGAATGGGGTAGAGGCACTTCAGAAGCCCTCCTCCGTACACCAGAAGAGGTCCTACGGGAACTACTCGGCTGATCTGGATCCATAATATCTGGACAACAAGTTTCCAAATCACCTCAAAAAGGGTGTGGTAATGTTGAAACCTGGAGCTTTCTTTTCAAAATGCATTTTTTATGATTACATGCATGCATGCATTTCTTTAACATACGTCTACAATAGAGTTAAAAATGCATGACTATTCAATGCCTATATTTTGAAAAATTTTGTCATAGTCCCCTCTGTAAATAGGACTATCCACATGCACATAGGCATGACTAAGTGGCCATTCAGTAGCACACATGCCCACATTCATAAACATACTATATGTATCTAAATGTCAAATTCATCAATCCATAAGGGTAGCATAATTACCAGGATTACTTTGCATTTTAACCTTTTGCTCATTTGTCCTCAAATAGTAAGAAATAGCAGAAAAGGGTGTCAACTTGACTGTCTCAAAAGTCAAATTTTTTCACATTATTATGTTCACCATGGTTTAATACTAACATTTACTATGTTGAATATTTTTTTATCAAGTCATTTGAGCATGCATATTCACTACTATGTGTTTAGATGTATTTCATGTGATAAGTCATTTTCCAAAGGATAAAAACTGGAAAAGAAGACATGCATACGTTACCAGGACAGTATAGAACACTTGTACAGTGACAGAATTTGCAAAAAGTCTCCCGAACTCAGCAGATCTGAAGAAGAGCTCTCGGATTTCTTTCACAATGTAACCTGAAAATGACTTATGAAAGCAACCTGCAGGCATTTAATAGCCACAGCTTGCCGCAAGTCAACCTGCGGCTGCTGCAGGTATACCTACAGCATCCCCACAAGGGTCCCACCCCTCCAACTTGGTTTAGTTCGAGTTGTAAAAGAATTTTCACAAGCTGAAAATGTAGCGCCCCCCCCCCCCCCCCCCGAATCCGGGTCCCGAATCGCCGCGGATCTGGTTCGCTATCTCTACAACTGTTTGCGGAAGATATAAACATAAATTGTTTATACATTAAACTTTACACACATTTCCCCAGTATCGAATAACCTTCACTTATACACAATCATGAACTATCTAGCACATGACAATACTATTCTTCGACATACTTTACAACTTAACTTCACATTCTGTACCAAGCTGAACTTGGCATTATCCTTTTTCTGTATCTGGCCGTATTCGCCTTATCTGCAATGTTTTATCATGATATAGCAAGGGTGAGCATGAAAGTTGCCCAGCAAGTTTAAAAACAAGGTAAAGATATATCATGATGGAAAGAGTTTGAATAATAAGCTGGCTATCCTTCACAATGTATTTGTGAATTAGCATGAACAAATCTTTGACTGAACAAGTATTGAACATGAACAATAATATATCTGGACCAACTGGTAATGAAGGTGATCAGCCTTTCATACCTGACTTATACATGCAAGATGTACAGAGTACAAATCATAAGCATATCTGTCTGAAACCACTCTTAAAAGAGTTTAAGTAAAAAGAAACTTGCAAAATAATTAGAAGTTCAAGGTTAGGAACTTGCCTGATTCGTTGACTACTGCTACGCAATTTAAGTTAACTTCTTTTGTAAGACCTATCAATTATAAGATTGATCTTTCAATTAGCATATCATACTTTGTATCATAATACAATTACTTAAGCCTTAAATTATCTAACACTTAATCAAATATTAGATAACATCTTAACCCATTAGTATTATTATCATTTTATAGTATTTAGATCCTTTACTAATATAATTAATCATTTAATAATATTTTAATCACCTTCTAATATTATTAATCATGTAATAATATTTTACTTATTTCATAAATAATAAAGGTCTCACACACATTTTAAGATGCAAATATTTTACATCTTGAAACTTAAACCATTTAAATTCATTTCAGAAATATCTTTTATCTCTACTCGCAAATATGGAGTTTAAACAGCTAATGCATAGCTTTTATAGTAAAACTCAATTTACTATATTATTTTTCTATCATTTGTCCAAACACATAATATACTTCATTGAATATCAATTTCAACAATTACATAGAAAAATAGCATAAATCTCTCATTTTAATCTCCCGTCGAATATTATTAATATATAATAATATTTTACACTAAGGTTATCAACCTTTTAATAACATTCTAGTCCAATACTACTAATAATATCTCAATACAATATTATTAGTCACATAAAAATAATTTATGACATTAATCACATAAATAAACAATTTATTTCAATTGTTTTTCCTTTCCGAAATCAATAAACTCGTTTAAACATTCTAAAATGTCATAAACATCATAACACTATAAACCCGACCCAAAACTTCATCAAAATCTGCATAAAACATGCTCAAGGGTCTCACGTCGGAAAAATTTATTTTTCCATATTTCTAAATTTTAACCAGCTTCGTTCAAACAGTCATAACGCTCTCGTTTTAAAACATTTTTGAGCGATTCTTGAGCCCACGCGAAGATAACTTTCAGGGCTATAACTTTTGTCTCACGACATTTTTCCAAAATCAGAACACAACAGTTCAAAAAATTTAGACAAAGGAGGCTGTTCGGAATCTTGGACAGTTTTACATACTCTCCTTCCGAATGCCATAACTACCTCATCCGTAGTCGGAATTAGTCCGTTCCGGAGTCTATGGAAAGCTAAAACAGAGTACTACAACATATCAAAAGCCCAGAATTTTTAAAGCACAAAAACCGGACCGAATTACCCTCGTCTTTGACTGTCCCGAGTCTGCCATTTTTTTTATAAAAACTGGACTGTTTTCACCAAATCAGCTACTACACCATGAAAACTCAATATTTTTGAGTCCTACCACTTGGGTTTACTACTACACACATATATTTAACACCCCTCTTTGATTGATCACAAAAAGAAGTTATAGATTTAAAACGGTGAAATTTCAAAGTATAAAGAAATTTCGGTTCCCCAAAACTAGAAAATAAATTTTCTTTATTCTTTTGATTCACCCAAATCAACATCAAAATGAGTAAATCCATACATGAATCCATATATATCACATAGATCTTAGAGTTTTAAACCTCCAAATCAAAAACCCTCATCATCAATAAGCAGTAGCATGGCATCATAGCATCAACACAACGTAGCTCCAATGGCCACTCAAGCATTTTCTTACTAGTTTCTAAAAACATATACATGGGTCATGGCTTACCTCTTGCTGCAAATTTCTTCTTATAGATGGAGATAGCTACTGATCTCTCCCTTCTTGCTTGCTTGATTATGCTCCTCAAATTCGTAGACAACCTTGACCCACTCTCAAACTCTAATCCTTTCTTCTCTATTTTTACTCTCTTAGTTGTAATGTTGCAAAGTGAATGAATGCTTGAGTTGGGTGTATATATATATATATATATATATTATTAAGACTGATATGCTCAGCCCCTTCACCTCTCCAACCATCAGTTATATATTCATGGATCATTATACACTAGTTAATGGTTATAAGGGAGGGAGTTAAGAACATGGAAAGCCTTTGCCAAATAATTATAACCTCCTCTTTCCTCACACTCTATATTATACGTATATACACTCTCCTTGTCCCAATATACTTGTCACGTGTGACCCACCAGCTGTTGTCTTGTATAAAATTAAAATAATAATCATTTAATCAATTAACAAGTCATTTTGGCCATTTTGCCCCTTGTAGTCAAATGTGTCGATACTTATATCGATTCCTACTAAAGTCGACGTCCCGAACGTCATGGAACTCCCCGTTTCGTCAAAATCAACTTCAAAATTCGTAGTTGACTTTTCTCCCAAAAAAGTCAACCCGTTGACTTTGACCAAAAAGTCGACCATGGCGCATTTTCGTGGTTACAGTCTATCCTGACTAATTTCGACGTTCCAGACTCAAATACGCTGTATGCGTCTCTAAATTCCGCTCCGAACTCAAAATCATGTTTTAAATGTTGGCTTTCTCTCCTTTGTGGGAACTATATATTTCTTAATTACAGTATTTAGCATGCACCTTGGTAATATGTATGGTTTTATTTTTGGGTGATTTTCCCATGCATGACTCTTGGTATTAACAAGGCTTGGCTTGGAGTCTTCAAGAAGATACAAATCCTTATAAATCTGAGACATGTCCCATTTCTAATAGAGGTAGAACATTCATTTTTTGATACATTCTCCTATTTTGATAAATTTGTTCTTGGAGATTTGTTTTCTCATTGGTGAGGTATTTTCCTCTTGTGATTTACACCTGTGGGAAAGTCATTTTTTTTTTCAACATTAAAGTCATCCCACGAAATTAATTAAAATTAATTCCATACTTAGCCAAATTGAATAGCTGACTCAACTGAAACAACCATTCCAAAACATCTTATCACATAACATATAATAAAAATAAATAATTCATCTAACAATAATTGTCATCTAAAAATAATTGTCACATACAAACGTAACTAAATTATTATACCACAATTTCATAAATTATTCATTTTTCTCAATAAATAAATTATTTAAAATATTTATTTAATTTAATAAATATTTTAAAATTAATTACCAAATTTATTTTTTTTCTTCAATATTTAACTTAACTATTGAACATCACTTTCCCAATATATGAATATATATTTATTTTCACACCAGATCACATATTTAAAAATATATAGCATGTATATATAAATACTCAAACTCAAAATATCTCATAATAAGAATTTTAATTATTAAATTCTTATTTTAATAACTTATAAAAATTCGGGTTGTCACATCCTTCCCCCCTTATAAGGATTCCGTCCTCGGAATCACCGAAACCCTACTTTACTCAAGTTTTCATCAAATCTCTTCGTTGAATAACTTCAACATATTACCTTAATATAGATTTTATATTTCTACTCCCACCATTCTTGATAATAAATTATTGTAAGTTTTATTTCATAACTTTCACTTGAACTCAATTATATTTTGAGTATTATATATATTCCTTAACCCATTCATTTTCCTTTTCTAAGGATCGTTATCATAAACACTCGGGATATTACATTCACCCATTCTTCTAAGAATTTCGTCCTCGAAATTTTATTTATTCATTCGATCTAACAAAATAGATTTTACATTAATACTTCATTCATTCATTGGGTTCTATAACTACTTCTTTTCACAAAGATCTTTTTACAATTATTAAACTTTTCTATTAAAAGTTTTACATTATTCTTTGAGAACTCATCACCTCCTCATTTTAAAATTTCTTTTCTCACTTATTCAATATATTTATCATTCAGTGACGCATTCTACGACTCACTTCTTTTTAAGGAATAACATCCTTACCACATTCGCCTTTTAGAATAGCAAGAATCTTCCATAATTGCTCAATAATTCGGGAGCAATATGAATAACTCGGGAATTTAAAAGATTTCAAATAATGCTGAGGGGTCATAAGACCATGAACTCATCTCTAGGTTTTATAGTGCTTCACCCCTGGTTCTTCACACTTTAAACCCTTTTAACAGAATGTTTATCAATCACAAAGACTGAAAACATTCTCTGCAAGTACTCCAGGTGATCAGCCTATCGTACCCCTACGTCGTGCACAACGTATTACATCTCAACATCGTAACGACTATATACGTTACTTTCGGAACCATTGTCTCCGATAACATGTCCCCTTTTATAGGGTTGTTCACCTCAGCTTTTCTACATCTGAATCCGCACCAAAACAATTTGGTTTGGCATAACTTTTCAATAAACGCTTGAATTTCATGAACATCTTTCAATATTCGTCTAGCTGAATCAATTAGCATAGACTTTTACAACAATTCGGATATCAATTGAAATATACCTATATATATATATATATATATATATATATATATATATATTCTCATATCTTAAAGAATCTCAAATTTTTTTTTTGACGTCATGATACCGCACTGTATATACAGTCCGTTTGAGGATTCCACCATTTTATGACTTTGTCATACTACATCATACTATAGTGGGCTGACGATCCTTAGATCACATCCAACACTAAGTAATTCTGCATTGATAACTCCATCATTTTTATCATCTTTGCACCAGGTTGCATGATGCTTTAACGATATAAAAATACATTTTGACATCTCAAATCATTTTTTGTCTAGCCGAATCAATTAGCATAGACTATTCTTTAAATCGTTCAAAAATCTTTACAAATTAGTTTTATCATCTCAACAGGTAACGAGGTGTCGGTGGCCCGAAGTCCACGCATACACAATAGTCACCAGGAGTTGAGAATAAAAATTCATTTTTCAAAAGCACATAGTGCGTATTTAGCTTGATGTCAAAAACTTCGAAGTCTAGCATAGCTAGAAGATTTGGAATACCTATGCTTCCATCATTAACTTCACTTTCTCTATTGATCAATTTCTTAATAGATCTATCTATTCATATAATCCTCAATGCTCCATTCACATTTAGCTATACCCCAGTTCATCAAACTTACCACACATTATGAGTTCAGGAACTTGCCACAATCATATGGGTTTAAGAACTTATCCTAGTCAGACCATAGGCGTCCATTTGCTGAGGGGTTCAAAAACATACCATATAATTATGAGTCACGAACCTACCATAAGTATGAGTTTTAAGAACTCGCAACTTAACCTTATATCCTCTACCTATTCGTTATACACATGAGAAAAGAATCACCTTCTCAACATACATATAGCAAATAGCGTGACATTAGGTTCCAATGATTATCAATGTCAGAAACTAAGTGGTTGTTAAACCAAACTCGGCCACTAATCAATATAGGAAGCTAAGCGGACAATTCCCCGCCATACAAAGAATTTGTCAACCTAACCACTCTATCAACCAGGAAGCTAAGTGATTTTAAAACCAAGTACAAATTCCCCGCCCATACAAGGAATCATACAACTCAGCTACTGATCTGAGTCCTCAATTGAAAACTCACATACTCTTAACTTTCTCTTTTCTTAATACAGATTTTTTTTAATCCGTATCTTAACATTCACCACTCTTTTCTGAGTTTACATTGTACCATTTCATAGTACCTTCTCTTTATAGCATAAAGCTATATCATTCCAATCACTTAACAAATCATGTCATTCAATGATTTAATCTGATCACGTGGTGATCTTATTTTTGTAATCATTTCTCCTTATGCTTACGATCGTTTTATTTTACGATCTTCTTATTCTTCTCTTTAATCATATTATATTATGATTTTATTTACACTTTTCATCCTATAGACACCGTCTATTTAGTATCACCTTTCATCTCTATTACTGGAGTCAGGTAACTCGGATTCTTATCCTTATAGCTCTTCAAGATTCTTCTTTGAATCTTCTTTATCTTTCTCTTTACTTTAATAATGAATTTCCAAAAATTCATCTCTTATCGATTAAACTATATTCGAGTTTATTACTTATCATCTTCGCGGTTATAGCCTAAGGTACACCTACCTAAGGTTTATAACCTACAGCTTTGATACCAACTGTAGCGCCCCCCCCCCCCCCCGAATCCGGGTCCCGAATCGCCGCGGATCTGGTTCGCTATCTCTACAACTGTTTGCGGAAGATATAAACATAAATTGTTTATACATTAAACTTTACACACATTTCCCCAGTATCGAATAACCTTCACTTATACACAATCATGAACTATCTAGCACATGACAATACTATTCTTCGACATACTTTACAACTTAACTTCACATTCTGTACCAAGCTGAACTTGGCATTATCCTTTTTCTGTATCTGGCCGTATTCGCCTTATCTGCAATGTTTTATCATGATATAGCAAGGGTGAGCATGAAAGTTGCCCAGCAAGTTTAAAAACAAGGTAAAGATATATCATGATGGAAAGAGTTTGAATAATAAGCTGGCTATCCTTCACAATGTATTTGTGAATTAGCATGAACAAATCTTTGACTGAACAAGTATTGAACATGAACAATAATATATCTGGACCAACTGGTAATGAAGGTGATCAGCCTTTCATACCTGACTTATACATGCAAGATGTACAGAGTACAAATCATAAGCATATCTGTCTGAAACCACTCTTAAAAGAGTTTAAGTAAAAAGAAACTTGCAAAATAATTAGAAGTTCAAGGTTAGGAACTTGCCTGATTCGTTGACTACTGCTACGCAATTTAAGTTAACTTGTTTTGTAAGACCTATCAATTATAAGATTGATCTTTCAATTAGCATATCATACTTTGTATCATAATACAATTACTTAAGCCTTAAATTATCTAACACTTAATCAAATATTAGATAACATCTTAACCCATTAGTATTATTATCATTTTATAGTATTTAGATCCTTTACTAATATAATTAATCATTTAATAATATTTTAATCACCTTCTAATATTATTAATCATGTAATAATATTTTACTTATTTCATAAATAATAAAGGTCTCACACACATTTTAAGATGCAAATATTTTACATCTTGAAACTTAAACCATTTAAATTCATTTCAGAAATATCTTTTATCTCTACTCGCAAATATGGAGTTTAAACAGCTAATGCATAGCTTTTATAGTAAAACTCAATTTACTATATTATTTTTCTATCATTTGTCCAAACACATAATATACTTCATTGAATATCAATTTCAACAATTACATAGAAAAATAGCATAAATCTCTCATTTTAATCTCCCGTCGAATATTATTAATATATAATAATATTTTACACTAAGGTTATCAACCTTTTAATAACATTCTAGTCCAATACTACTAATAATATCTCAATATAATATTATTAGTCACATAAAAATAATTTATGACATTAATCACATAAATAAACAATTTATTTCAATTGTTTTTCCTTTCCGAAATCAATAAACTCGTTTAAACATTCTAAAATGTCATAAACATCATAACACTATAAACCCGACCCAAAACTTCATCAAAATCTGCATAAAACATGCTCAAGGGTCTCACGTCGGAAAAATTTATTTTTCCATATTTCTAAATTTTACCCAGCTTCGTTAAAACAGTCATAACTCTCTCGTTTTAAAACATTTTTGAGCGATTCTTGAGCCCACGCGAAGATAACTTTCAGGGCTATAACTTTTGTCTCACGACATTTTTCCAAAATTAGAACACAACAGTTCAAAAAATTTAGACAAAGGAGGCTGTTCGGAATCTTGGACAGTTTTACATACTCTCCTTCCGAATGCCATAACTACCTCATCCGGAGTCGGAATTAGTCCGTTCCGGAGTCTATGGAAAGCTAAAACAGATTACTACAACATATCAAAAGCCCAGAATTTTTAAAGCACAAAAACCGGACCGAATTACCCTCGTCTTTGACTGTCCCGAGTCTGCCCTTTTTTTTTTTTTATAAAAACTGGACTGTTTTCACCAAATCAGCTACTACACCATGAAAACTCAATATTTTTGAGTCCTACCACTTGGGTTTACTACTACACACATATATTTAACACCCCTCTTTGATTGATCACAAAAAGAAGTTATAGATTTAAAACGGTGAAATTTCAAAGTATAAAGAAATTTCGGTTCCCCAAAACTAGAAAATAAATTTTCTTTATTCTTTTGATTCACCCAAATCAACATCAAAATGAGTAAATCCATACATGAATCCATATATATCACATAGATCTTAGAGTTTTAAACCTCCAAATCAAAAACCCTCATCATCAATAAGCTAGCATGGCATCATAGCATCAACACAAAGTAACTCCAATGGCCACTCAAGCATTTTCTTACTAGTTTCTAAAAACATATATGTTCGGGAGCGTTTTACCGACCTCCATCTGGGCCGAAGGCTTTCTGGCAGAAGGGCTAGATAGACCGATGGGATGAAGCCCATGAAGGCGTTATAGGTGTTCGGGTCGGCATACGAGTTCTTCGGTGTCGGGGCCAAACCCATTCTGGTGATGATGAGGGGTCGGACCTTCGAGTCCTTTGGGCCGAAGCCCAGACCAGATAATAGGACCGTTTGGGCCTGCACAGTGGGCTCTCCTGCGTACAGAGTCCGGGGGCCTATCCATACACGGTAACTCCAAAGGTAGTGGTGGGATTGGATTCTACATGCACCTTTTAAGGAGATTGTGTTGGACCCAAGTTATGGTAACTACCATATACTAGGAGTCCTAATCCGACTGGGAGAAGGATTCTAAGGTGGTGAGCTCTATAAATACAAGGCCTAGGTTAACATTATGAGGTAATACCTACTTTTGAGCACTAAATACTTTGCCTCCATTGTTTACCCTTGTAACGGCCTGTACTCATTCTCACACCGGAGCTATCCCCCGGCGGCACAAGCCGTCAAGCTTCTGTGTGATCTGTTACTGTGCAGGTTCTGGCGCGTGGATTCTGTGATTGGACGCGCCGACGAAACTTGGCATTAACATTGGCGCTAGAAGGAGGGCTTTTAGTGCTTAAACAATCACAATCAGATTCCTTTCCGGCGAGAAACGATGGCGAGTGTGGAATATGCAGTTTCCGACCGGGAAAAGGCCAAGTCCCACCAGACCACTCAGGTGAGGGGGTCGGTGAAGGACAGACTGGGTTCCAGAATCCAGGAAGATCAGAGGGAGTCAGCGGGCTCCCCCCGGAGGCGGCTCTTTCAGGGAAGCCAACATACCCCCAACCAGGCTAGTCGGATGGGCGAAGCTAACCCACAGGCGTTGGAGGTGCGTGAAAAGAGTCGTACACTGGGTAGTCGAGACCAAAGAGAATTCCTCCTGCAGAAAAAGATGCAGCAAAATAAAGATGCCATGACTGCCCTACGTCTCCAACAGGAGGAACTCGAACTACAAATTGCCAACATGGCCGGGGAACAGGAGGCATCCTCCAAGAGGCGTAGGCCCCACAGCCGGTCTCGATCTCCCCGAAAACGAGAGGCTGGTAGGGAGAGGAGCAGATACCGGAGCCGTTCAAGGGACGCCCGGAGCCGGAGGAGGAGCCGTTCAGCGGGACGCCGATCAGAACACCAAGGCCACTCGGGAAAGAAGGGAGACGAGACACCCGACCGTGAGAGGGACAGACCCCGATCGTCCCCTCATGAAGGAGAGTCCGACCCCCTCGCCCGAAGAGTGGCTGAGCTGGAAAAACTTCTATTGGCAAAAGGTTCGACGGGGGAACCTTCGACCTGTATAGGGTCCCCCTTTTCTAAGGAGATTAATCGGGAGATCGCCGACCCCAAAAGGAAGATGCCCCTAATGGAGACTTACGACGGGCTGGGAGACCCTTATGACCACTCCGATGGGTATGATAGGTTAATGACATACTACGGCCATTCTGACGCGGCCAAGTGTCACATGTTCGCAACCACCCTGAAGAAGAGTGCCCGAGAATGGATGGGAACCTTGGCATAAGGGTCAATAAGCTCGTGGAGGGACCTTCGAGAAAAGTTTCACGCTCGGTTTGGGAGTAACAAGAGACGGGGAAAGATCACAGCATCCCTCATGCAAGTCAGACAGAGACCCGATGAGAGCCTGGGGCAGTATGTTAAAAGGTTCCGAGAGGCTGTGGGGTCGGTGGCAGAATTGAACTCCCCACAGGCCTTGGGATTTTTCACAACCGGGCTAGACATCGGAAAATCCAAAAAGCTGATGAAGGACCTGGTGATCAACCCTCCGACGGACTTAACAGAGGCATTTCACAGGGCCGAAGGTCATATAGCAGTTGAGGAAGCGATGGGGAACTTCAAACCACAATCCCAATCATACGATAAATCCAAAGATCGGGACAAACAGAATCATCAGAAGCCCGACACCCAAGGCAGGTCGGACAACTATAGTAAGAGGAATTATAGTGGAGGAGGGTTGGGCAGTGGAAGGCCGCCCTTCCCAAACAAAAATGTCAACAAAGTGTACACCGCACTCACCACAGATCGGGCCAAGATACTGGAGGAGATACGGAACAAGCCCTTTTTCGAACCCTGCCAAACAGTCACCAGACCGGGGAAGAGAGGTCGGGACAAGTACTGTGCGTACCACCAGAGTCGAGGGCACACAACGGACGAATGCATCAACTTGAAAGACCTGATAGAAAAGAACGTGCAGAATGGACAGCTGGTGCGCTATGTAGTCGGCAGAGAAGGATCGGAGACACCCCAAGAGAACGTCAGAGAACCCCCCCGGGAAGCACAGCCGCAACCGAACACCCAGCCCCGAGGAGTTATCGATGTGATATCGGGCGGGTCGGTAGGGCGTGTAACCGATCGGAAAAGGAATGGACATCTCGAGGCAGTACTATCATTAGTCGGCTCCTCGCCCCGGAAGGACAGGCCATACTCAGGCACGACTATCTCCTTTTCAGACGAGGATTACCCGACCGATCACATTGAACCGCATGACGGGGCTCTGGTCATAACAGCTCAGGTCGGGCCGGTCGACATGAAGCGAATGATGATTGATAACGGATCCTCAGTCGACATACTCTATACACATGCCTACCAGAGGATGGATTTGGGAGGAAAGAAGATGGAATTGGGGGGCGAAGGCCCCCTATACGGCTTCAGTGGAGACCCGGTTCACGTGTCGGGCACGATAGAACTGCCAGTTCGATTTGGCACGGCCCCACAACAGACAGAAATTTTGGTAAAATTCTTCGTGGTACAAGTGGATTCGGCTTACAACGCCATCCTGGGGAGGCCTACCCTAGCAGCATTACAGGCGGTAACCTCGATCCCCCACT
The DNA here is from genome assembly GCA_020205505.1 of Panax japonicus. Lineage (NCBI taxonomy): Eukaryota > Viridiplantae > Streptophyta > Magnoliopsida > Apiales > Araliaceae > Panax > Panax japonicus. The sequence continues at coordinate 18,070,074 of CM035100.1, read as the reverse complement.
TCAAACTAAAGTTTCCAACACCGAACGGGATAGGGGAGGCAAAAGGAGATCTTGATATCGCCCGAAGGTGTTATCGGAACACTTTGATATCTTCAGGAATCGGGGTCAGTAAACATAAACAGGCGATGACCATTGAGTTAGAGCCATTCACAGAAGGAAGTACAGAACCCATGGCTCTACCAGCCGAAGAGACGGAGGATGTAGAGTTAATACCGGGGAATCCAGACAAACTGATCAAGATCGGGGTCGGGTTAACCGAACAGCTGCGAACAGGTCTGGTTGAATTACTCAGGGTATACGCCGACATCTTCGCTTGGGAACCCAGTGACATGCCCGGGGTAAGCAGATCAGTAGCACTGCATAGGCTTCATACCGATCCTAAAAAGAAGCCGGTGATACAGAAAAGAAGGATCTTTGCCCCGGAAAGACAAAGTATCATAGACGACGAGGTTGCCAAATTGCTAGAGGCAGGGTTCATCTTCGAAATCGATTATCCCGAATGGCTGGCGAATGTGGTATTGGTTCAGAAGCAAAATGGGAAATGGAGGATGTGCATCGACTACACTGACCTGAACAAGGCATGCCCTAAAGACTTCTATCCCTTACCCAACATAGACCAGCTGATTGATGCCACTTCAGGGTATGAGATGCTAAGTTTCATGGATGCTTTCTCGGGATATCACCAAATCTCGATGCATAAGGAGGATATCCCAAAGACTAGCTTCATCACTCATCGGGCAATATACGCGTATCGGAAAATGACCTTCGGACTACTGAACGCAGGGGCAACCTACCAACGTATGATGAACTTCGTATTCAGAAAACAGCTGGGAAGAAGTATGGAGGTATACGTAGATGACATGATCGTCAAGAGCATGGCAGCCCGAGATCATCTGGAGGATTTGGCAGATTGCTTCGAGACGGTAAGGCAACACAATCTAAGGCTAAACCCGACCAAGTGTACCTTCGGATTGGGTTCAGGAAAATTCCTGGGATATCTGGTCAGTAAAAGGGGAATCGAGGCCAATCCTGAAAAATTTTTGGCTATTTTAGACATGAAATCTCCGAAGACATACAAGGATGTCCAGAGGCTAACGGGCCGAATCGCAGCCCTTCGAAGATTCATGTCAAAGTCAGCAGAACGGTGTCTCCCCTTTTTCGACACTCTCAAGGGTCCGAAAAATGACAAAAGCTTCCAGTGGACTTCAGAATGCGAAGATGCGTTCCAAGAGATCAAAAGGTATTTGGGTTCGGCACCGTTGCTGATGAAACCGGTTGCCTCTGAACCTTTATACTTATACTTAGCTGCCAGCCCGATGGCAGTAGGGGCGGCACTGGTGAGGGATAAGGGAGGCAAGCAGTTTTCGGTTTACTACGTCAGTCATGTTCTCAGAGACGCAGAGATGAGGTACCCGAACCTGGAAAAGTTCGCCTACGCCCTCATAATTGCTAGCAGGAAACTCAGGCACTTTTTCCAGGGTCGAGTGGTGGTGGTCTACACGAATCAGCCTTTGAAAAAAATCCTGCATAAACCCGAGGTGTCAGGTCGGCTGGCCGCATGGGCGATGGAATTGACGCAATTTGCTATAGAGTACCATCCCCGAACGGCAATCAAAGGACAAGCGTTGGCAGATTTTGTAGTAGAGTGCTCTTTCACAGAGCCGGAGACGAACCTAGTGGCTGAAGCACAACCGAGGCAGACCTCGTGGACATTATACGTGGATGGATCATCAACTTCAGACGTCAGTGGAGCAGGAGTCATTCTGACAAGTCTAGAAGGGTTCAAAGTCCAACAAGCCATTCGATTCGGATTCAAGGCCACGAACAACGAAGCAGAGTACGAGGCCATCTTAGCAGGGATCCGATTGGCCCGAAGTCTAGAGGTGCAAAGGTTAATCATTTACAGTGATTCACAGCTGGTGGTCAAGCAGTTATCGGGCGAATATGAAGCTCGGGGGGCGAGGATGACCAAATATCTGGCCGAATTAAGAGATAAGCTCACATACTTCGCATCACACAGCTGCTTAGGGGTGGATCGATCAGAAAATACCATAGCAGATGCCCTGGCACGATTGGCAACTACTGAAGCAAGCTCCTTCGAAGGATCAGTATATTTAGAGGTTCTGGAAAAACCCAGTGTCCCGAAGACAGACATCCTAACTTTGGACCGACTCGATTGCTGGCTCACCCCTTATATCTCATATTTGTCCGACGGGACCCTACCCTCGGACCGAATTCTAGCCAGGCAAGTCAAACATCGAAGCTCGAACTTCGTCCTCATTGATGGAGATCTCTACCGAAGAGCCTTTAGCTCTCCACTGCTCAAATGCTTGACTCCTTCAGAAGCAAACTACACACTTCGAGAGGTTCACGAAGGGATCTGTGGGGATCACATGGGAGCAAAGTCACTGGCACATAAAATTCTGAGGCAGGGGTATTATTGGCCGACTATCTACACAGAAGCTAAGGAATTCGTCAGAAGGTGCCCCAAATGTCAGCTGAACAGCAACATTCCACATCAATCTCCAGAAGAGTTATACTCGGTTCTATCCCCAATTCCCTTTGCTGTGTGGGGGATCGACATCTTAGGTCCCCTACCAAAAGCTAAGGGACAGGTCAGCTTTGTGATCGTGGCCATCGATTATATGACCAAGTGGGTCGAGGCCAAACCATTGCAAAGGATAACCGAGCAGGAGTGTCTAAAGTTTACCAAGGAAGGAATAGTCTACCGGTTCGGCATCCCGATGGCAATAGTCTCAGACAATGGCAGACAGTTCGTCGGATCAAAATTCGAGGGCTTTCTGAAAGATCTAGGGATCCAACACCGAAAGACTTCGGTTGCCCATCCTCAATCAAACGGTCAAGTGGAAGTAACCAATCGAACCCTACTCAACGGGATAAAACGTAGGCTGGATGCATTAAAGGGTCGGTGGCCCGAAGAGCTATTATCTGTTCTATGGTCATACCGAACTACCCCACGAACTACAACGGGGGATTCTCCATTCAGATTGGCATATAGGACCGATGCTCTAATTCCTGTCGAGATCGGATCACCTACCCTTCGGGTTAGCCAATATAAAGAATTATACAATGATGATGGCTTGAGAACAAATCTGGATCTGCTAGACGAAGTTCGGGATTCGGCTGTGATGAGGTTGGCAATCTATCAGCAGCGGACAGCCAGACACTATAATCAGAAGGTGAAGTCTAGGAGGTTTGCAGTAGGAGATCTAGTCCTCCGGGAGTCGGAGGCTTCAACCCCCCAGAACACTGGCAAGTTAATGCCTAACTGGGAGGGTCCTTACGAAGTGATAGGAGTGCCGAAGCCCGGAACATACCGGCTTCGAGCAATGAACGGTTCGGAGGTAATGAATACATGGCATGCTGGAAGACTTAGAAAATTTTACCAGTAATAGTTGTGTTATTCTTACTTTTGTCTATGCAACCGATTCAATTTAAATGATATAAATGAAAGTTTTTATTCTTGGCAATGTTTAACTTCATCTATATTCATATGTTTTATTACTACTCGAACGGACATGCTTCGGGCCATATCTGATCAAGAGGTTCGGGAAGACACCACTGATCGATATAAATCCCGAACATAACTGACCGCGAGTTCAATACATTCTCAAAGAACAGATCCCGGCTACTATCCGATCAAGAGGTTCAAAAAGATGCCACTGATCGAGATAAGTCCCGAGTATAACTGTCGGACCCTTCAATATCAGATAAACTCTAAGGGCAATCCGATTAGAAGGTTCAGATGAACATAACTGATCGAGATTAGTTCTAAGTAAAACTGATAACAAACATTCATGGGCCAAAAGAGTATATTCCATTTATACTTATACAATTTTTACAACCCGATCGCTTACGAGTCGGGCAACAGTATAAAAAAAATAAATAAATCTAAGTATCTATGTGGAAGGGGGGTCGTCTTCGTCTTCGGCTTCAGATTCAGAAGAATCAAGAATGGAGGCGTCGAGCCCGGCAGCCACCAACTTCGCCTTAGCCTCCTCCCGATAAGCTTCATATCCTTCTCCGAATTGGGAAAGGACCTTATCGTTCAGGGCTTCAGACTCTTCATACTCGGCTATCGCCTGCCGTCGGGCCTCGGCGATCTCCTCAGGAAATGCATCGACAGAAGCAGTCAAGGTGTTGTTCTCCTTAATCAGGAACATCATCTTGCTGTTCATCTCAGAATACTTGTCGGTTATCTGGTCGATAACATTCTCCCGATCCTTGATCTTCTGAAGCATCTGATCCTTTTCGGACAGAAGCGAGCCCTTCTCCTGCTCCAACTCCTTGACCCTCTCCTCGGCTAAGACCGCCCGAATTTGCGTCTCAACGAGGGCCTCCTGCTCCTTCTTCATCTCGGACTGCAGCCCCGACACGTCAGCCTCAAGAAGCTCAATCTCCGTCCCCAGATGAATCTCTTGCTTTGTAGATCTGCCAAGGGAGGGAATGGCTCTGGCTAAGATGGCGTTGGCCTACAAAAAGCATGTACATCAATACAAGAGATAAGAGTTATAATTACTAGCAGAGATTATAACACTAAAGAAAAGAAATACCTGAGTCTGAGCTCGAACGAAGGCCACTAAGAATTGCTCCGAGGAATACCCCTTAAACCGCTCGTCGTCACCGGGAAGCTTGAAGTGCTCGAAGAGGGAGAAAGGGAATATTTCCGACGGGCTCTTAGGCCAGCAGGTTGTCGGCGAGCCTTCGGAGGAGCTGGGCCCGGAGGGAGGAGTGGCAGCATGTGCCGGGCCTGCCGCCACCATCTGATCGGCCGAACGATCAAGGTCTTCCGACACTCGAGGCCTCTTTGGACGAGGTTCGGCGGGAACATCCTCAGCCTCCCCCGAATCCTCGATGACCTCGGTCGGAGGAGGGGGTGGTAGCGTCGGCCTCGGCACAGGAGGTGGAGGAACTTTTGCGGGCGCCTTGATGGCCGGCTTGGAGGGCTTCTTAGATTTCTTCATTAAAGCCGCCTTCTCCGCGCGGCTTATCTTCAGCGCCCCTTTATTTGCCTTCGGGGGTTCGGGCCCCGACGTGGATCCAAGTGACAGCTCGTTGATTGGGACTGTATCCTCCTCAACAGCCTCGTCGGTCACGGGGGGTCGGATGAACCCCGAAGTAATGGTAGCTGGTACAAAGGAGTCGGCGACGTCCTCGGGCCTGAAAATAGTCACTGCACAGAAAATAAAGGGTTAGGACATGTAGTGCTTGACAGGAAATAAAGTAAAATATAGAAAGACAGAAGGTACTCACGGCCATGTTTGTACAGCCAGGATTCGTCCATTAGAATCCCCACGTTCCACTCGGTTTTCTTCCATCGGGCGTAGAACGTCTTGAACGCCTCTGCCCGACCCGATGGGAACTTGGAGATCTTGGCCGCCTGGTCGGCAGGATGAGCCCAGGAAGGAAGGAGTTGGAGGTCGGATCCCTTGGCATAGAACCATTGTTCATGCCATCCCTTGTTGCTTGAAGGGGTTTTGATGGGGACCGTTCGGTTGGGGCGTTTGGTGAGTTGGCGGAGCCCGGGCTCTTTTGACCCGCCGAGGGTGAAGAGTGCAAAGAAGAGGTCGAGCCCGGGAGTGAGACCCACCTCTTGACAGACGGCGATGAAAGAAATCAACTGGATATACGAGTTCGGCACGAGTTGTCCGAACCCGATCCCCACGAAGTTCAGAAAAGAGGAGATGAAGTCGTGCAGAGGGAATCGAACCCCGTACTTCAAGACGTATAGGGGAACGGCAACCCATTCACCCTCGAGCCTCCAGAACATCTTCTCTCCGGGTCGAGGGATCCTCAGTTGATATTCGTCGGGAATTTTGAAGAGAGTTCTGATGTCGGAAATTTGGGATGGTGTGAGAGTAGAGCGAGTATGGAGGTGAGAGAATTCCTCAGAGGAGCGGTAGGCGTCTCGGATCTTAAATTCAGCATCCCCTGAACTAGGAAGGTTCAGAGGAGCGGTGTCAGTAGGGGAATCCGGCATTATGACCTCTAGGAGGTCGCCGGTGGTTACGTTGGTAGGCTCAGAAATGGGGATGATGCTGGAATTGGCCATTTTTTGTGCGAAGTGAGGGAAATAAGAGGTTTAGAGGAAGAAATGAGCAAAAATATCACTCAAACGAACAAAGAGGTGAGGAAAATGGTGAATACGACAGAATAGTGTCTCGCCGGAAATCGCCTTGCCGGAAAATTTTATGTGAGAGGATTTGAGGAGGAGGAGTCAGCAAAGGTGATAATGATGGGGGTGAGGGGTTTTTATAGGTTGTACGGCACGGAGCCCTAGGGCGGCTAATAAATGTTGAGGTGGGTCCCGGCGTTAAAAGGCGTGCAATGTTTAAAATATCTATAACAGACCGTTGGACTTCCCGAGATGACTCATCATTAGCTGTCGTGACCCTTCAAGTCTCTAGTCATAAATATGTTATAACCAGAGACTGGGGGGCAATGTTCGGGAGCGTTTTACCGACCTCCATCTGGGCCGAAGGCTTTCTGGCAGAAGGGCTGGATAGACCGATGGGATGAAGCCCATGAAGGCGTTATAGGTGTTCGGGTCGGCATACGAGTCCTTCGGTGTCGGGGCCAAACCCATTCTGGTGATGATGAGGGGTCGGACCTTCGAGTCCTTTGGGCCGAAGCTCAGACCAGATAATAGGACCGTTTGGGCCTGCACAGTGGGCTCTCCTGCGTACAGAGTCCGGGGGCCTATCCATACACGGTAACTCCAAAGGTAGTGGTGGGATTGGATTCTACTTGCACCTTTTAAGGAGATTGTGTTGGACCCAAGTTATGGTAACTACCATATACTAGGAGTCCTAATCCGACTGGGAGAAGGATTCTAAGGTGGTGAGCTCTATAAATACAAGGCCTAGGTTAACATTATGAGGTAATACCTACTTTTGAGCACTAAATACTTTGCCTCCATTGTTTACCCTTGTAACGGCCTGTACTCATTCTCACACCGGAGCTATCCCCCGGCGGCACAAGCCGTCAAGCTTCTGTGTGATCTGTTACTGTGCAGGTTCTGGCGCGTGGATTCTGTGATTGGACGCGCCGACGAAACTTGGCGTTAACAATATACATGGGTCATGGCTTACCTCTTGCTGCAAATTTCTTCTTATAGATGGAGATAGCTACTGATCTCTCCCTTCTTGCTTGCTTGATTATGCTCCTCAAATTCGTAGACAACCTTGACCCACTCTCAAACTCTAATCCTTTCTTCTCTATTTTTACTCTCTTAGTTGTAATGTTGCAAAGTGAATGAATGCTTGAGTTGGGTGTATATATATATATATATATTATTAAGACTGATATGCTCAGCCCCTTCACCTCTCCAACCATCAGTTATATATTCATGGATCATTATACACTAGTTAATGGTTATAAGGGAGGGAGTTAAGAACATGGAAAGCCTTTGCCAAATAATTATAACCTCCTCTTTCCTCACACTCTATATTATACGTATATACACTCTCCTTGTCCCAATATACTTGTCACGTGTGACCCACCAGCTGTTGTCTTGTATAAAATTAAAATAATAATCATTTAATCAATTAACAAGTCATTTTGGCCATTTTGCCCCTTGTAGTCAAATGTGTCGATACTTATATCGATTCCTACTAAAGTCGACGTCCCGAACGTCATGGAACTCCCCGTTTCATCAAAATCAACTTCAAAATTCGTAGTTGACTTTTCTCCCAAAAAAGTCAACCCGTTGACTTTGACCAAAAAGTCAACCATGGCGCATTTTCGTGGTTACAGTCTATCCTGACTAATTTCGACGTTCCAGACTCAAATACGCTGTATGCGTCTCTAAATTCCGCTCCGAACTCAAAATCATGTTTTAAATGTTGGTTTTCCCTCCTTTGTGGGAACTATATATTTCTTATTTATAGTATTTAGCATGCACCTTGGTAATATGTATGGTTTTATTTTTGGGTGATTTTCCCATGCATGACTCTTGGTATTAACAAGGCTTGGCTTGGAGTCTTCAAGAAGCTACAAATCCTTATAAATCTGAGACATGTCCCATTTCTAATAGAGGTAGAACATTCATTTTTGATACATTCTCCTATTTTGATAAATTTGTTCTTGGAGATTTGTTTTCTCATTGGTGAGGTATTTTCCTCTTGTGATTTACACCTGTGGGAAAGTCATATTTTTTTCCAACATTAAAGTCATCCCACGAAATTAATTAAAATTAATTCCATACTTAGCCAAATTGAATAGCTGACTCAACTGAAACAACCATTCCAAAACATCTTATCACATAACATATAATAAAAATAAATAATTCATCTAACAATAATTGTCATCTAAAAATAATTGTCACATACAAACGTAACTAAATTATTATACCACAATTTCATAAATTATTCATTTTTCTCAATAAATAAATTATTTAAAATATTTATTTAATTTAATAAATATTTTAAAATTAATTACCAAATTTTTTTATTTTCTTCAATATTTAACTTAACTATTGAACATCACTTTCCCAATATATGAATATATATTTCTTTTCACACCAGATCACATATTTAAAAATATATAGCATGTATATATAAATACTCAAACTCAAAATATCTCATAATAAGAATTTTAATTATTAAATTCTTATTTTAATAACTTATAAAAATTCGGGTTGTCACAGAAAAGGCCAAATCAGGAATAAAAACGCTATGCGATTGAGCATAATAACTTATAATCTTGATTTTCTCAGACTAAACCGTGGGTCTGCACATCACTCATTGGTATACGCCCAAGCAGAGGGTACACTATGCCGATAATCTCAGATATTACAAGTCACACTCAGCAATACCTTGCGCAGGTCCAATGCCGCTAATTCAGGGTTGTCACCCAAATTCTCAAGAAAATCCCTGGTGGGGGCATCACGCATTCTCAAGCAAATCCCCAGCGGGGGCATCACACATTCTCACGCAGTTTCCCCGGTGGGGGCCTCATGCATTTTCATATGTCGAAGTACATATCCCTGGCGGGGGCATCACGTATTCTCAATCACGTCCCTGGTGGGGGTATCACGCATTTACATGTGGCGAAGGACACATCCCCGGCGGGGGTATCACGCATTTTTCGTTGATGCACACGTCAGCGAGGATCAAGCAGATCCCCGGCGGGGGTTATAACGTGTGTGTAACCGTTGATTTACACGTCAGCGAAGGTCAAGCAGCCTTGACAGTCTGCCTAACAAGGGTGTTCATTCATTGATTCACACATCAGCAAAGTTTAGGCATCCCTAACAACACATACTGTTGGCAGTAAATCCAACAGAACATTGATATGCCCTGGCGATACAAATCAGGAAGGATCAACATCATCGGGGAGGATCGATGATGGAATATATTATACACATCCTCAAACAGACAAAGCTTTGTCCCCACGGATCTCTTGTACACGAGAGGCACATCTTTGGACTAAAGTCTGTATCAAGGATTAAGGACTTTGGTGAAAGCACCAACGTCAACATACTAAAAGATTTGAATCACACGTCCAATCTTGTCATTGTTGCCAATCCCAGGCAGAAGCAACAGAGAGCCGGCAATCATCCCAATATGTTAGAGAACCATCCAACAACACACCTGCATAATAAATTTGCATCATGTTGCTGCACATGGCATAATGTTTATTTTGTTGCATTTCAAGTGTCTAAGATTCTTTATCCTATCCATGCCATTGTATTGCATGAATATGATAAAGAGGGGCATCTGTAGACACTCGAAATTTTCTATACACCTGTCACTGACATTGCAGGAGGGCAGATTCATCTTTCAGAGATAACCCTGGAAGATAACTCATATCCAGTCCGGATACTACCAGAAGTTCAGTATCAACCCCGGAACACACACCGAGAGTATTAGTTCCAACCTCGGATATAATCCCGAGGCATGCAGTTCAAATACTGAAAATTCAACCGGAGATATTTAGTCTCAGTCCCAGAAATAACACTGGGAGTAGCAGTTCCAACCTTGGAGATAACCCCAAGGAGTGCAGTTGCAGTTCCTGAGATAACCCCAGAAATGCTTGTTTCAAATGAATGCAATCAGCTTCAACCTCGGCACTCACACCGTGGCACTCAGTACAAGATGAAAGTAGTATGCACACAAGCCAATCATGTTTGATAATAAAGCATATACTTTGTAACAATCTTATTCATTTATTAATAAAAAGTATTAATTTATTAAAGGCTTTTAATTATCTACATGATGTTATTTTATAATATGTGATAAACTCATAGTTTTAAGCAATGCTTTTAGAATAATGATGATGATCATTCTAATGAGATCTAAATTCTTAGAAATCTTAAAACTAAAATAGTTCCCAATCGTTAGATAACTAAATTGGGGATTAGTGAATCCCGATAGATTGGTATATACGTTGTTTGCACATTGGATGACGATGATTGATCTCATGATCATTTGTGTGGAGACACTAAAGCGAATATATAGGTGTTCATTAGAGAATAAGTTCACTGAATGTGGCTCGCTAAGGAATACCTAATGGAGTTTTACTTGCATGTCAATAGGAATTCATGTAGTGATAGTAGTACAAGTGATCCTTGGACTTGAGATCATCATAGTATCTTGTGTATGATGAGTTATACTTTGACTTATTCCTTAAGACCCTTAGGGTATATCAAAGGGTATGCTTGGGTATAATAAGTTGTACATGGAGATAATGTTTGATCAATAAAGAATCTACCGCTTCTAGTAAAAGAAGAGAAATGTTCTATGTGATTCAATAAATGACAACACAGTAGTCCTTAGCCAAGGTAGAATGAAATTATAAAGGAGTTTCTAATTTGTATTATTTGGTGTTGTGCATTTAAGAGTCGAAATACATATAATTAAATAAATTAAGACTTGACAATAATTCCATGTCTTATATTTAATTGGGACATTGTATGGTGGAAGGATTGAATTGTACGATAACTATTTACTCAAAGGTTCTTTTATGATTAATGTTAAAATCTATATTATCTGGAAAGTCATTAATCGCTAGGGAGGCTTATCCCTATTATAGAATAAATATTATTTATTTAAATAAATTAATAGTTTAATTTATTTATTTAAATAAGATTAGAATTGTTCTAATTGATTTATTCACAACCGGTTTAATATGGAGAACCTAAAGGGTCACACCATAAAAGGAAGAATAATTATTTAAGAAGTTAATGGCATAATCGTAATAATAAGTTAAGTATAATTAATTTAATATATGGTGATAGAATAAATTAAATAACTTAATATTTTTTATTTAATATTTTGGAAATATTAAATATAAATTAATAAGAGGAGTCTTATTATTATTATTACTATTATTATTATTTAATTCCTCAAGGAGTTTGGAAATTAATTAATAAAAGTACTCTCATATATTCCTAATAAGATTAGGAGGTTAAATTAATTAAAGGAGTTTAATTAATTAAAATAAAACTCAATTCCTTAATTGTTAAGGAAGGTTGCCTACATCTATAAATAAGAGGAGTCTTATTATGGGTGTGGGTTGTTGACTTTTTCACAACAGACATAATTTCAATAGTTGGGAGAGTACACCTTTTCTATAAGAGATAGAAAAATTAGGGTTTTGCCAAACATTCATCTTCTTGAATCTTTTTTCTTCCTTGGTGGATCACCTCTAGAGGCCAAACATTTGGGTGGTTAACATTGATCAAAGGAAGAAACCAAACCCGGTGGATTTAAGTTGAACGCGAAAAGGATTTGGAGGTGAACTTGTACCTGAGGAAGCTCGAATCTTCAAGGGTATGATTCTTGTTCTTTATCTTTTCGTTTAATTAATAATTGTGCATAAAGGATGATCCAGGTATATGGTTTGTAAAATTTTAAAACTTTAATTTTTCACGTTTTCGCTTATTTTGTGCAATTTAATTGCGTTCATGAATATTACAAACCTAACAATGGTATCAAAGCCAAACCTTTATGTGAATTATTAATTATTTTAATTTAATATGTATATTAATATGTGTTTAGAACAATTTAATTGGGCATAATTTTGTTGTATAAAATTTATTTTATGAAAAGAAAAATAAATAAAATTCACGGGGCCTGTTTCGTATTCCGTTGTTTAGCTTTAGTTGTTTCCTGCTATTTCCTTATTACTTTGATATATATATATATATATATATATATATATATATATATATATATATATATATATATATGAGTCCGGATCAGGTCCGGACTCCCGGATTTTATAAAATCCGGACCTTTTTTTTTTTTTTTTTTTTGCTTTTTTTTTTTGAAACAACTAAAAAAAAAAAAAAATTTATGGAACTGAAATTTTTCCATAATACAGTGTTTTGGGCGTGATTTGGATGCCTATAACGAAATATGTCTGTACAGTCTGGGCAGACTGTACATACATTGGTTGGGGTAAGTGTTAAAAACACGCCCAAAACACTTTATTATGGAAAAATTTCAGTTCCATAAATTTTTTTTTTTTTTTAGTTGTTTCAAAAAAAAAAAAGCAAAAAAAAAAAAATTTGGGGTCCGTATTTTAAGTCCAGTCCGGGAGACCGGACTGGATCCGTGGTGTATATATATATATATATATATATACTTAACAGGCTTGATCATATATATATATGATCATTGGATTCACGTTATATATAATATATATATATATATTATACTCTCTCCGTCCCAAATTAATTGCTCAGTTTTAACTTTTTAAAGTCAAATTGATCATTTTTAAAACTTATCTTTTTACTATTTTTGCTAAAATATAGGTGAAGAGATTATAATCAAAAGAAAGTACGTACAATTTATTACTAATCCCAATTTTTATAATTTTAAAAATATATTTATATATGCTTAATTATTAATTCTAAAAATAGTCAATTTGACTTAAAAAAGTCAAAACTAAGCAATTAATTTGGGATGGATGGAGTAGTATATATTATAATGTAAAGTACGATTATGTTATATATATATATATATATATATATATATATATATATATATATATATATATATATATATAATATTTTAATAATTTTACAATTAAAATAAAAAGTTTATTTTAATCGTAAAATAAAAGTTTTTTTAATCTTAAAATAAAAGTTTTTTTTAATCTTAAAATAAAAAGTTTATTTTAATATTAAAATTAGATTTCATGCTAACTAATTAGAGTTGGAATTAGATTCCATGATAACTAATTGGAGTTGAAATAAGATTCTATGTTTCCTTAAATAAAGGAGTTTATTTAGATATAAAATAAGATTTCATATTATTTAAAATAAAGGAGTTTATTTGTGAATAGGAAAGAGAATCCATGTTTCCATAAATAAAAGAGTTTATTTAGATATGAAATAAGATTTCATATTATTCAAAATAAATGAGTTTATTTGTGAATAGAAAAAGAATTCGTGTTTCCTTTAATAAAGGATTTTTTTTTACTTGGAATTATATTCCATAATTAATTAAAATAAATGAGTTTATTTTGATTAAAATAAAATAGTTTATTTTATTCAAAATTGGATAAATTAAAATAAAAAGAGGTTTATTTTGATTTAAATAGGGATTAAAATAAAAGAGTTTATTTTGATTCAAAATTAGATTTTATGCTAACTAAATTTATCCATTAAATGATATCAATATATATTGATGCATATGTAGATGTGTATGATAATAAATGGGATTGATTATGGACTATTGACCAATTTGATTAGATTTTATTTTAGTTGGATGCATGAATGAATGAGTTTTATTAAATGGGGTTTGCGTACCTCGTCTTCTCTAAATTTTTCTTAATGTAAATTCTAACTCCCCCCCTATGTACTTTCCCTTGACTGTTGATCAAGGTTTCTTTTTATTTTAAATAGTTTTGTAATAGCAATAGTTAAAATTAATTTTGAAGAATTGGAGATCAAGGAGCGCTTGAAGACCTGTTTGTAATGGAGCCCGTGTTTAAATGTAATAGATATATTTAAATATTAATTCTTGCACCCCTAGGGTTTTACCTTTTGGTTCACTTGGTGTTTCTAGTGAACCAAACTAGAATAAAAGTCCATAATCAATCCGGGTAGAATATAGTATTCTATATGTGCATGCTTATATATATATTATATATTATGCAAACATGCTTCACATGTTAATTAATATGACGCGTATTTTATATATATGTGCATGCGCGCTAAAGAAGAGACAAATTAATAACAAATCCCACAAATATTTTATATTAAGTTGTAACGTTCAAAGATATTTGAAATATCGAACGTCGCCTTCTAGCATGATAGAAACAATAGAGTATTGAATATTTAATATGAGTTTGTTGTGCACACACAAGGCAAGTATTAAATATTTAAGATGTTTTTATTACATATGATGTTTATAAGGAATTGAACATTACTACTTTGTTGTGCACACACAAAGGCTGTAGTTTTCTCTTCACTTATATAGAAATGTTGGGTCTGACTTAACTTAAATCATTTTAGTTCGGAAATGCACACACTTGAACATTATGATTTAAGAGGCAAAATACAAGGAGGTGAATAGTTGATGTAATTGACACGAGTTGTCTACCTATTTATTTATATATAGTTTATTATACATATACAAGGCTATATACATTTGATATGGGATCCTTATTCCTACTAGCATATCTTTAATTAAATATTGTCGAACTATATATATTGAGGGTAATATAGTTTGAAGAAAATAGTGGGAGATACCAATTTAAAATAATTACCTAAATTATTTTGGTAATTAATAAAAGAATGTATGCTAAAATGTTGTTAATTACAAATTCATTCATAGAATTTTACAATGTCTAAATCACTATCACTGCGAAGCATATTTGATGTTATTTAACAGGACCGAATTAAATGGATTGGTTAAGGAATTTGAGAATAGTTTTCATGGTTGAAAAGCTATCTTATGTCCTTAATACGCCTATCCCTGCAATGGTTGCAGACAATGCTTCTGAGGAAGAGATTGCTACTTTTAGAAACTGGCAAGTGTTAGGTTTGTAATATTCATGAACGCAATCAAATTGCATAAAATAAGTGAAAACGTGGAAAATTAGAGTTTTAAAATTTTACAAACCATATACCCGGATCATCCTTTATGCACAATTATTAATTAAAAGAAAGGATAAAAGACAAGAATCATACCCTTGAAGATTCGAGCTTCCTCATTTACAAGTTCACCTCCAAATCCTTTCCGCGTTTAACTTGAATCCACCGGGTTTGGTTATTTCCTTTGATCAACGTTAGCCATCCAAGTGTTTGGCCTCTAGAGGTGATCCACCAAGGAAGAAGAAAGATTCAAGAAGATGGGTGTTTGGCAAAACCCTAGTTTTTCTATCTCTCACAGAAAAGGGTGTACTCTCCAATAATTGGAATTATGTATATCGATATCTGATATAAGACTCCTCTTATAAAGATATCAGTTAACCCTTCTAATCTAATTAGAAAATAGGGTATTATTTAATTAATTAAAATTTTTTAATTAATTAATTAGGGATAATTATTAAACTCTTTTAATTAATTTAACCTCCTAATCTTATTAGGAATATATGAGAGTATTTTTATTAATTAATTCTCAATCTCCTTTAAAAATTAAATAATAATAATAGTAATAATAATAAAAGACTCCTCTTATTAATTTATATTTAATATTTCTAATATATTAAATAATAAATATTAAGTTATTTAATTTATTCTATCAGCATAGATTAAATTAAATATATTTAACTTATTATTATGATTATACCATTAACTTCTTAAATAATTATTATTCTATTATGGTGTGACCCTTTAGGTTCTCCATATTAAACCGGTTTTGAATAAATCAATTAGAACAATTCTAATCTTATTTAAATAAATAAATTAAACTATTATTTAATTTAAATAAATACTATTTATTCTACAATAGGGATAATATCCCTAGCGTTTAAGGACTTTCCAGATAATATAGATTTCAACATTAATCATAAAAAGAACCTTTGAGTAAATAGTTATTGTATAATTCAATCCATCCACCATACTGTGACAACCCGATATTTTCTATATAAATGAATCATAAATTTTGCGTATAATTTTTTTTTATTAAAATAAATATGAATGATATGTGTTAAGGTAATGTGTAATTATAATTATATGTGTGATAAATAAAATTTATTTATAACATTAAGTATTGCAAATAAATTTATTTTAGAATTATTTAATTATTATCAATTATATTTTTATACTAATTAATTCCTTATCGGAAATGTTTTATTAATTATTTTTCAAGGAAAATATAATCTTATATTATTTAAATAATATATGAAATAATTTTAGAATAATTATCTATTATAAAGGTAAGAATGCGTGAAATGTATTATGTATGTATTTATGTGATGAATATAAAATATATTTATTACATGAATGGTTATGAATAATTTTATTTTAGAATTATTGCTCATTATAAATTATATTCTAATAATAATTACTTTTATAGTAAAAATGTTTTTAATGTTTATTTTCCATGAAAATAAGATAATTATATTAATTGAATAATATATGATATGAATATAGAATTTTTATAATACTTATTTTATTATATGAATTTTGTTCAAGATATTAAGTAAATTATTTCTACTTAATTATAAGGTTAATTATGGCAGATAAAATCAGATATGGAATCCAAACCCTAATTTCGGGTTTTGATCAAGGAATGAGAATAATAATATTATATTATTATTTGCCAGTATTATAATTATGTATGTTATGTGTGTAATGTTAATGTGTGAAACAGTTTTATTATATTACTACCAAACCCTATTGATATTTTTATAAACCCTAAATACTAGTCTGATAAACCCTAATTCTGGTGCTGGAATAAGGAATGATGATAATAATATAATACTAATTATATTTTGATTTTTCAGTACTATAAATATGTATTGTATATGCGTGGACTTATATTATTGGTTAAATATTGTGTAAAATGCCAAAACCCTAATAGTATTATTATTAAACCCTATTTAATATTTAGAAACCGTGATTTAAAAATAGAAACCCTAGTTTCAAACTGTCAAACCCTAATTTAAAAATTAAATGTTGGCTTAAGGCTGTTATGTAATCACGATAATGTGATTTATGATCGGTGTTATATGTATTAACCCTAATTAGGGAGAATCGTAATAATTTAAAAATCTTTATTATTTTTCTATATTATAATCCCTAATTATAATTTTGAAACCCTAATTTGCTTATTATAAACCCTAATTGCCAGTTTGGAAAATGAAATGCTAATTAGTGTTGCTTAAACCTAATTAGAAAAATGCTATATAGTTAAAGACCTAAATTATTTTATAAACCTTAATTATAAAATTTAGAAACTAAATTGTTATTTATTTATTTTAAACCCTAAATTGGAAATTCTAGAAATTATTTTTAAATCCTAAATTGGCTCAAACCCTAAACCCTAAACTAAACCCTAAGGGTTGGTCCCAAATGGTAAAATTCTAGAAATAATAGGAAAAGACCAAAATACCCTTGCATTATTAAAGCTAAATAGCATAGGTTTTGACCTTAGGTGAGTTGGTGACCAAATCCAACCACCCCATGTGACAAATTCCAGCAGATCAGCAGCAAAGCTTAGCCATATACACTGTATATATCATGTATATATAGATTAAGGAGAGAGAAAAGGTCATTTGTTATCTCATTTTTTCACAAACTCTCTACCAAATGCTCTCAAGCTCAAGACCCACGAAATTATCAAGTAAACCAGTTCCAAAACCAAGCCCCCACGATCACAGATAACAGATCAGAAACACAAATCAAAATTTGGACATCAAAGGTATAAAAAAACCCTAATTTTAGAAATCCTTTGATTTGTTGTTAAATGTTGTAATTGATTTGTTAAATATGTGTAATAAGGTGTCAATTGATGATCTGGGTTGATAAATCAAAGACCCATAAAATCAAAGTGCACGAATTTGAAGTTTTAAGCAAGTTGGGAAAAAAACGAATCTGTGATTTTTCATCAAATGTCAGGGCTTATAACTCTTTGCTAGATCATGTTTTTTATTGTTTAAAAGTTTTTATATGTAGTCTGTAATGTTCGCTTTAAGGTACAAAAAGAATCAGGTCCATATCTATTGTGGATCAAAAATTATTTAAGGTCAAAGTGGGTTGACCGGCATTGACCAGACAATTTCTGGGTAGCCCAGAATTTTCTAAGTGTTGATTTTTCTGACACCGTTTGACCATACTTTAGATGCTTTATTTCTAGTTTTTATTATTATGTTAAGCGATATAGTTGTAGTCCTACATGTTGTCTACACACTGGAGTTGATAGATCACATTAACGTTACACGATCACCAAGTTATAGAGGTCCAAAGTAGGCACCTCAAACTGTTTTTCATGAAGAACAGTGTTGTCAGATAGTTTGGAGGCTTATATCTCCCAGATCTAATGTTTTTTAAACGTTATGATTGTTTTTAATTGTAGACTGGTAATTTCTCTACAAGATCCAAGTCATAGATTTCCTAGATTCATTAAGAGGGGAAAGTTATTCACGGCCAAAGTAGTGCACTCGCTCACTGCCTTATTATTTCTGGGCAGGCTCAAGAACACCTATAGCGACGGTTCTGTCGCTATAGGGGCCTTTAGCGACGGTTTATTATAATTATTTTCCGAAAATGATTTAAAAATAGAAAAAAATAGTTTTTAATTCATGAAAAATCATGAAAAAATATATTATTATGTTAGAAAATATTTTAAGTTATTTTTAATAGAATTTAATATTTTGTGATGAAATTTCATTAATTAATTAATATTAATGATGTTTAAGTTATTTAATAAATATATTAAATAAATTATGTAAAATAAAATTAATGATTTTAAAAATCATTTAAAGTATTATAAAAATATTTTAAGTTATAAAATATAACTTTTGATATTTTGACATAAAAATATATTAATATTTTAATATTATGTGATAATTTTCATTAATAAATTAACATTAATGATAATTAAGTTATTTATTAAATGAATTAAATAAATGAATTAAAAATGATTTTAATAAATTAAAAATCATTTTAAATAATAATAAGGTATTTAAAAATATTTTAAGTTATAAAATATAACTTTTAATATATAATGATTAACTTCATTAATTAATGATTAATAAAGATATTAAATTTATTTAGTTATTATATTAAATAATTAGTTTAAAAATGATTTTAATATTTTAAAAATCATTTTAAATGTAAATAAAGTATTTAATGATATTTTAAGTTATAAAATATAACTTTTAATATTTAAAGGATAATTTCATTAATGATTTAATATTAATGATATTTATTTAATGATTAATGATATTAAGTTTATTTAATAATTATATTAAATAAATAGTTTAAAATGGTTTTATTTATTTAAAAATCATTTAAAAAGGATATAAATGAATTAAAAATATTTTAAGTTATAATTAATGACTTTTAATATTTGGATAAATAGTTCATTAATATTTAAATATTAATGGTAATTATTTAATAATGATTTTAAATGTTTTAAAAATCATTTAAGGGTAATATAAGTACTTTACAAATATTTTAAGTTATTATAAATAACTTTAATATTTTGGCAATGGTTTGATTAATAGTTTTATATTAATTAAATATTGATGATAATAGAATTGTTTGATATTTAAATCATTTAATAATGTTTCTGATATTTCAAAAATTATGATAAATGGTAATAATTATTTTATAATTATTATAAGGTCATGAAAAATGATATGACTGTTATTTAATTAGTCTAAATGGATATTGAACAACTGTTTAGAGTCTTAGACTCGATAATTACCCGATAAAGATGTCGGTAGACCGACATGGTTCAGAAATTGACCTGGACTTAGAAATTTAGTTAGTTAATTATTTTATTTGTGATTCAATGGTGGATAAAGTTGTGTGACAATGTGATTAGGAATGAGTTGATGTTTGTTTGTGATAACATGATTGTTGAACATGTATGACAATGTGATTATGTTATGTGCTGACTGCAATAAGCAGTACTATGTGTTATGATATGTGATTCTAATCGATAGAATGATTTGATTAATGATAGGTCGTGATAGAAAAGATAAATCTAAGTTGCGTAATTGTCAGCAGCGCATCAGGCAAGTATCCTACCTTTGCATTTTCTTTATTAAATGGACAAGTGTAAGAATGTTTCAGAAATATTATTATTACTGTACAGATTGTTAAACCTATATTATATACGCCCATTAATTATCAACATGTTAGTATATGATAATTCAGATATATATTCTGTTCGTTAATTTATATAAATGATTATACAAGTGTCCCCACTTGGATAATCATTGTATTTAATCACATGTTGATACACCTTTGATATACATATATGTTTAATTATATAAGACCTTTGTTATGAAAACCCGACAGGTATGAACATCCCGATAATGGGAAAATTTTTATGCGCTACGGCGGACAAAGGATGAACGATAATATCGTTCTAGCAATGTAGTATTGATCAATACAGGGCCCATGGACTGTACACCCTCAGGCCCGTAAGCAATTGCCGATTTACAGATGAATTTCTGTTTAAACCCTTTCGAAAATGAAAAAAAATGTTCATAATGTGTCACAGAAACCCCATGTATAGACAATACATAGTTTAAAAAATTTGAAAGAGGGTTGTTATGTTATTGTTATTGGTACAGATTACTTCACAACTATTGACCGGTTGTAGAAGAATATTATAAAGAAAACATTTAAATTCTTTCAACTTATATATATATATAAATACTTGCTGGGCACTCAAATGCTCATCCTTGCTTAATTTAAATATTTTCAGCTAAGTGTGAAGAACTGGAAAGTTCGGCCAAGACCAAGTGAAAAGGAAAGCAAAGACGACATGTTATTGGTATCATTTGTAATATATAGATTATATTAAGTTAATGATATGTATCATATATCATGTAAAGAATGTAGTAAAGGTTGCGTACTTGGGATTAGACTCTGATAAATGTAAGTTAAGTTTAAAATTTATATTATTGTTATTATTATTAGTAATATTTCCGCTCAGAGAAATGGCATCGTGAAGTACCGAGTTCAAGTTTTAAGTATCCGGATTTGGGGACTTTACACATACAATGTCCCAATTAAATATAAGATATGGAATTACTGTCAAGTCTTATTTTATTTAATTATATGTATTTCGACTCTTAAATGCACAAAATCAAATAATGCAAATTAGAAACTCCTTTTTAATTTTATTTTGCATTGGCCAAGGACTACTGGGTTGTCATTTATCGAATCACTAGAAGCGGTAGATTCTTTATTGATCATACATTATCTCCATATTCAACTTATTATACCCAAGCATACCCTTTTATATACCCTAAGGGTCTTAAGCAATAAGTCAAAGTATAACTCATCATACACAAGATACTATGATGATCTCAAGTCCAAGGATCACTTGTACTACTATCACTATAGGAATTCCTATTGACAGGCAAGTAAAATTCCATTAGGTATTCCTTAGCGAGCCACGTTCAGTGAACTTATTCTCTAATAAGCACCAACATACTTGCTTTAGTGTCTCCGTACAAATGATCATGAGATCAATCATGCTCATCCAATGAGCAAGCAACGTATGTACCAATCTATCCGGATTCACTAATCCCTAAGTTAGTAATCCAACAATTGGGATCTTTTTTAGTTTTAAGCTTTATAAGAATTTAGATCTCATTAGAATGATCATCATCATTATTCTAAAAGCATTACTTAAAACTATGGGTTTATCACATATTATAAAGCAGCATCATGTAGATAATTAAAAGCCTTTAATAAATTAATACTTTTTATTAATAAATGAATAAGATTATTACAAAGTATATGTTTTATCATCAAACATAATAATATTTGATTTGAAGAAGTATAACAGTTCAAAACTCAACTGATAGTTGCTACCATTTCTGGAATTTCTATTTCAACCATTTCTGAACCTTTTTATTTTTGTCAGTCACAAAGACTTAGAAATTTTTGTTTAGATATGAGATATGGGATCAACCTATTCAATATCCTTGGAGTATGCATCTCATCCTACTAGTCCTCACATGCACTAAACGTCAATATTTAATTGACCAAACATCGATCCCTTTTCGGGATACACAACTTCGGTATAGGATATCTTACCAAAGCAATTTGGTTTGACACAACAGTTTATGCTCAATAATATTATATGAATAAACAATTCATTTTTGAGTTATGCTGAAACTATAGCAATAAATTTACAACAATTGGCAATTCAAATTTAGGTTTGATATAACATATTAATAGCAATTCACGATAAAAATCTTGTTCAACGAATAAGTAGGGTTTGAGAAATTTACGTAAATAATAATTTGGATTAGTCAAGTAATGCTACTCGATTCGTTAATAAACACCTAAGATGTTCATTCGTATAAATCTAACACATTAGTATTGATAACAATACTCAAATAAATAAACAACATATGTCCGGGTTAAGTTTGATATAGTTTTGGTATCCAAAGACTTTATCGAGCACTTAATAAGTTGATAACTCGACTAAATTTTATTTATAATGTTTATTATATTTTTAGATAATTTAAATATCATTTATAATAATTTTTGGAAGCTTATAATAATTTCTAAGTATTTATTTATCCCTTCAATGATTTTTAAATCATTTATTTCTATTTATAAATAATTTAATATTTACTTAGAATATTATAAAAACTTTGTTTACTATTTTTAAATAATTTATAATCATTTATTATGATTTTTATATCATAAATATTATTTTTAAATAATTTTTTATTATTTATAAATAATTATTCTAATTACTTTATTATTAACTTATTTATTAATAATATCCAAATAAATTAAATTATTTATTGAATTTATGTAAACATATTAAAAGTTAATTATTATAACTTAAAATAATTTTTAAAACTATTTTTATATTTATTTATTAATTATTTCTAATTTTTATTAATTAATTTCTTAGAAAACAATTTATGTCCGTCGCTAAAGCCCTATAATGACAGGAAGTGTCGTTCTAGGTGTTCTTGAGTTTCTGGGAATCAGTTGGTCATGGCCAAGGGACCACTTTGACCTGATTTAATTTGCTACTATTAATGATTTTGGGTTTGGACAAGTATGGATGTTATAGTACTTATACAGTAGTACAACATCAGACTAAATCCATGCTTTAACCTACATATAACAAGAAGTTATAGAGGCTCAAAGTCACTGTAAAAGTTGTTCTTGGGTTTCTGGGTAACCCAGAATATTGGTCAAGGTCGTTCAATGGTTTTGTAGCTTCTATATCTTTTAATCTGTGTGATAGATTTGTGTTTTGTTTGTTGTAATAGGTAGCCTATATGTCAAGGTATATATATGTAGCATTGATTGGGACAAACTATGATTCTAAGGTCTCGATCTATGATGGTTAAAGTATAGCCAACGACTGTTCTTCAGTTCATCAGTTTTCTAGGTAACCTAGAAAACTTAGTCATGCTCGGTCAAGCGGCTTTTGACCAATAATTCTGGTAATCCTATGAATTGATTAAACAATTGAATGTCATAGATATGTAGTATGTATGTCAATGTATTAATTCATTACAATACGACATTATAACATCAAATAGAAAGCGATTAAATGGCTGGTCAAAGTAGCCGGTTCAACATGTTCTTGAGATTTCTGGGTAACCCAGAAAACAGAACTTTGTGATCGGTCAACCACTTTTGGCCACCTATATCTTGCAATATATGGTTCCAATGAACCTATTTTATTTTCTAGATTAAAGACCTCATGTCATACTACAAATAACATACAATTAACAGACCTAACTATTAAATACACGGATCTACAGGCTCTGACATTCGACTGTCAGAACTATTTTTTCCAAAATTTTTAGATTGCTTAAAACACTAATGTGTTGCATCTAGAAGTTATGAAACCATGTTCTATCAAACTTAGCATACTTTCTAACATTTTATTACATATATCTAAACATCTAAATAACAATTTGAACAAAACATTAAAGATCTAGCTACCAATTAGGGTTTGCACATTTTCTTGCTAGATTTTGATTTCTAGCTATTGAATCTGTTGTTGCTATCACCAAGGCTTCTTTAGGCAGGTTATATGAGTGTATAGGCTTATAATTTTCGTGAGTTTGCACTGAACTAGGGTTTCCTTTTATAGAATTTTCTAACTTGGCTTTTTGGTCATTTAATCACCTACTTGCCTCCTAAAAGATCTTATCTGTGACTCTTCTGCTGCTTGGGAGTTTGGAAGCATGTCATGTGATGTTTTAGAACTTGTGTTGATTACTCTTAACCTACTTGTAAGCTAGTTGACCAAGTTACTAGCTTACTTATGCCCTAATTCTCATTAATCTTGACTAGGTTTTGTTTTTTTATGATTAGGGTTACTTAATGATGTTTATTAGTACCTAATTGAAGTTTAGCAACCATAATTAGGTGTTAGGATAACCTAATTAGGGTTTGGTCTAGCTAATTAGGGTTTGATTTAGTTAATTAGGGTTATGGTTTGTAATCTAGGATTTCTGACTTAGATTTTCCACAAATCCTAACAAGCACGACAAAGCATTTTATCAGTGTAAGCACGACAAAGCAGCTTGTCAAAACAAATATACCGAAAAGGCTATTTTCGGAAGAAAAATTTTAAACATGAGGTGTCAATCACGTTAATTTTTGGACAAAATTTTATTTGACCCATCTCTCTCTACAATGTTTCTCTCTTTAGTCTTTTTGCTCTCCCTTCTCTCTAGCTTTAGTTCCCAAGTCAGCCCCCCCCTCTGCTCCCTCCTAAATTCCTCGTCCTTTCTACTTTGTGTGTTCCCCCCCCCTTTTATCCCTTTTTGGTTAGTTTGTCCCCTTTTTTTATCTGGCCCCTCTTCACCTAATTTCTCTGGTCCCCTTTCTTTCCATTTCTGTCTCCTCGGTCTTTCTGCCTTGCTTCCCCCCTCCAACCCTTCCCTCTTCCTCGGTGCTACCATGGTGGACCATCATCATCTCTCCCCCAGGAATTTCGAGAGTAGTCAATCTTGAGACCTCTTCGCAGAGTTTAGCGTCTCACTTCCAAACTCTCTGATTTATTCTATTGCTATAGCGGAATCAGAGCCTATTCCGTCTAATTTTTCCATCAGCTCTGATGAATATAATGCACTTAATTCTCATTTTGGGGGAGAATAATGGTCTCGCCTCTAGTTCGGCTATGACGGCCCGAATCTAGGTCCTAATACACCTCGGATCTGGTTCGATCATTCTATACAACTATTACTATATTTGCGAAAGATATAAACATAAATTTTTTATACATTACATTACACACTATTCCCCAAGGTCAAGTAATCTTAACTTATACATAATTCATAACTTTTCTAACATATAACATTATTAATATCATAAAATACAAATCTAACTACACGCGTCTACTAAAGCTGGAACTGTCTTGGACCTTTTCTTATATCTGACATATTCACCTTAATCTGCAATGTTTTATCATGATATAGCAAGGGCGAGCATAAGGATTGCCCAGCAAATTTAAGTTCAACAATATAATGATATATCATGATTGAAAGAGTCTGAATAATAAGCTGGCTATAATTCAGTAATATAATTGTGAACTAGCAGGAATAAATTTATGACTGAACAAGTATTATACATGAACAAATATATCTAAAACCAACTGGTAATGAAGGTGATCAGCCTTTTATACCTACTTATACATGCAATATATACATAGTACAATTCATGGCAACCAGCAATGATTAACCATAAGCTTATCCGAATGAAACACTCTTAATAGAGTTAAGTAAAACAAACTTGCCTGAACTGTTGATTACCGCAACGCAATTTAACGCTTTATCCGAAGACCTAATATTAGTAATATAGATCTCCAATATTAGAATAATATCATCACAATATAATACTATAATATATTTATACATAGAATAACCTAAACACATAACATATAACACATAACCCTATCAGTCTATAACACAAATAAAACTTAGTATCAGGTCAAACTATTTTAGTCTGACTTGAAACCGACACAAATTCTAACGTCCCGACGGTCTAGTCAGATTTTTATCGAGTTTAAGTTCAATTAAACTCTGTCTGAACACTTAACAATATCTTAGACAATTTTCTACGTAGTCAAAATAATTTTCAAAGTCTCGTAATAATTTTTAAGTAATTATTACTATTTATCGTGAATTTTTAATCATTAAAAACGTATTTAAATAAATTAAATACCACATAATTCTTTTATCATTAATATTTATTTATTATCAAATATTAATGAAATACATGTCATAATATTATAATATATTTATAATATCATAAAGTATTTTTAATACTTTAAAATCATATTTATATGATTTTTAAACAATTAATTTCATTATTCGATAATTGCTATTAATATTAAAATATTAATATTTTTATGACAAAATATCAAAAATTATATTTTATAACTTAAAATATTTTTCTAACACTTAAATCATTTTTATATGATTTATAAATCATCAATTCTATTTTTCCATAATTTATTTAATATATTTATTAAATAAATTTTTATCATTAATATTTATTAATTAATGAAATTCATCACAAAATATTAAAAGATACGGAAAATAACTTAAAATATTTTATTCTACCACAATATTATTTTTCATGATTTTTCATGTATTAAAATAATTTTTAAATCATTTATTTAATATTATAATTAAATAAATTAAATAACATTTATATTCCAAAAATATTAAATATTTATGAAATATACTTAAAATAATTAAAAACTATTTTTCAAAATCTAAAATAATTTTTCGGAATTTATCTAGTATTTTTAATAATAAAAATCTATTTTTTCTATTTTTAATTAATTTTCGGAAAATCAGAAATTAAAATAAATGTAAACCGTCATTAAAGGGCCCTATAACGACAGAACCGTCGCTATAGGTGTTCTTGAGGCGGTTCTTGAGCTGCCCAGAAAACCATGTCAGAGATCGAGGGGCTTGGTTTGACTGCTTATGTTTTCCAGTTAAACGTGTTTTTGGGGTATGTTAAACGTTGATCATGTAGTGTTTATGTAACACTATATGAAACAATCATCATCTCGATCATACAACAAACGAACAACAAGATCTGGGTGTGCAAAACTCTTGTCAGGCATGTTCTTCATTTTCTAGGTTACCCATAAATGAAGAACAGCCAAGGTGCCTACTTTGTAGCTTTAAATCATAACATCCTGGACTTGTTTTGTGTAATCTATTGGTTCAATCTTACAGACCACATGACAGGGTATAACGACATAACATTAGAATATCATAACAACACCGAATATAAGAGAAACGGATCGGTCAAACTAGTAGTCAAGAACTGCCTTTGAAGATTCTGGGTTACCCAGAATCTTCATACGGTCTTGATGGTCAACGCTTATTTGACCGGCTATAACATCAGTTTCTGTTATGGATCTTGGTGATCTAAAGATTTTAACATGTAGTATACATACCAGACTATAATATAACAACAACAACAACGTGGCTAAAATAACAATCCACAGCAAGATTCATGGCCAAACAAAACTTGTCAGACTAAATATGGAAATTTTGGGCTGCCGAGATTTCATTTCCGTGAACAATCAACGACTTTTGACCGAGTATAACTGCCGATCTAGACTTGATCCGACCCTGATTTTTGTTTTAGATCACAGTCCTAATGTCGTAGAACAGATCCAAAACATAAAACACATAAAATAGTAAACACATAAAAATCTACAAGCCCTGACATATAGCTGTCAGGTTAAAATTTTTCAGTTTTCTAGATTTTTGAAAAATGCTTGATTCGTGCATCTAAGTGTTATATATCCATGATCTATCAACCCAGATCACTTATAGACACCCTAATACTCAACCTTAACCAATAAATTACAATAACTAACATCAGATCGTATGATTTCTAAAAATTAGAGTTCTTACCACTTTGAGCCTTGATTTTTGATTCTGACCCTTTGATTCTGTTCTTAACTTGATATGAACTGATCATGCTTCATATTTTATCTCTCTCATCTCTCTCACTCTAAATCTCGAAATTCTAAAGAGAGAGGGTCTAGGGAGAAAATGAAAATTAAAGAAGCTCTTTCTCTCTCCTTAATCTATTTATTTGCTACTTGTTGCTATGATTTAACAAAATTCGGCTAGTATGGCTGATTGCTGTGATATATTAGCACATGTGGGATATCTAGAGTTAGTCACCAACGTAATATATTGCAAGATTTGCAAGCAACCTAATAAATAATGCAAGAAGGCTATTTTGGTCATTTGACATTTATTTTTAATGGCATTTTGGACATTTGCCAAACCCTTAGGGTTTAGAGTTTGATTAGGGTTTGGAGCATTTAGGGTTTATGGTTTATAAATTTAATTTTCTAAAATTCTCAATTTAGGTTTTAAAAATAGAAAATTAATAGTTCTTAATTATAATTAGAATTTTCTAATTATATTAAAATGCCTTAATCACAAATTAAATCTTGCTAATTAGGATTAGTATTTCTTAATTGAAATCGCTAATTAAGCAATTAAGGTCAAAATGGTCATTAGGGTTTATAACCTTGAATTAGGGTTTCTAATATAAAAATAATTTTCTAAATTAGAAATTAAATTTTGTAATTAGATTAGGGTTTTCTAATTACTTAACTTAAAAATTAGAATTAATATATCCTAATTAACATTAAAATTATTAAATTAACACTTAAGTTTTCCCTAATTATAAATTAGGGTTCTTAATCCCGAAATTAGGGTTTCTAATAATTAGATTTTCTAAGTATTAGGGTTTCGAGTAAATCTTTAGGGTTTTCCCTAATTAATTATAACATAATAACGTTAAACCTTATACATAGAATTCATATTCCCAAACTAGAGTTTCATACACCGAATTAGGGTTTTGGATTCCCGAAACTGAAATTAGGGTTTCCAGAATCAATTTCTATGGTTTCTTTTTAATCGTTACTGTTTTCCAACCTAACGTTGACGTTCTTAATATTTACTTAGGGTTTGTTACAGATATCGTTTATCTGGTCAACCCTTGACCCTTAACCACATACTGTACACATATACATCCATATACACATAATATTTTCACGTATTCCTTAATCCTGAATAATTCACCTAAATCATTCTCAGAATTTTGAAATCCTCAAAATTCTATCTTAAAAATATCAAATACATACACTAATTTTCTATCTAGGTTCTAATTTTGAACCTTAAATCAATTATTAAAAATTTTAAAAAAATTTAAAATTCTCGGGTTGTCACATCGGCTGCCCAAGATTTCTTTAGAGCAGCTCAAAACTTTTCCAGAAATGACCGAGAAGAAGCGCTTGCTGACAGAAAGAAAAATGCCAAGCTCATGGATTACATTTCTGCGCTAGGGCTTCCATTTGATGACGTTAATAACCTATCCTTTATAGTTTCTTTCGCTGCTCTAGCCAATGCTCGCAAGGTGCTCGATTCTTGTCCTGTTTTTGTCCAGAGCTCTACTAATATCGCCATTTGCCCACCCATTACTCCGACTTGTCCAGTGGTGGGTAGCTATTCGGTTCAAATTTTCTGTGTTGGAGAGCAGTCCCAGCCTCCCTTGTTTACGGGTGAAGTCCAGTTACACGCTGGTTTAAAGCAGTGCGTGGTGATGCCTCCTCAGCCCCCTCCTACAGTCTTGGATGCTACCCATCCTAATTCTCCTTCTCAGGTGCCAGAAAATGGGGGGGGGGGGGTCTGTGCTACCTAAGTCTTGGAGCTCTATGGTTTCTAACTCTGCCAATGAGAGAATTTGGGACTAAGCTTCTTCCCTCTTAGGCCCTCTGTTGGGAATGTCACAGTTAATCCTCCAGTTGAAGTCCTCAAGCTGAGTATTAGTAAATGGTCTTCCAGTCTGGTGGGCCAATTCATTCATTCAAAATTACCTTTCAAGTTAGTTGAATCTTCTACCAAGAAATTATGGGGACACTTGGGGTTGTCCAAAGTTTATCTGAACGATAAGGGATATTTTATTTTTAAGTTCGACAGTGTGATGGAAAGGGACAATGTCCTAGCTTCAGGACCTTGGTATATTGCTTCAAAGCTTCTGTGCTTACAGCCGTGGCAAGGAGGAGTTAACTTTATAAAATCTGATTGCAACAAAGTTCCCATTTGGGTTTAGTTTAGCAACATCCCCCTCTTGTACTGGACGAAGGAGGGGTTAAGCTATTTGGCTAGCGCAGTAGGCAAGACCTTATTTGGTGATGTTATGACCTCAAAACTAGAGCCTATGAGCTATAACCGTATTTGTATTGAGATGAATGTGTTATCTACGTTTCATGCATCTATCAACGCCGTTGTGTTCGATGTTACTGCCTTAGTGGATGAAACTGTTGCAGTCAAGGTGGAGTATTGGTGCAGGCCCCCTTCATGCTCAGATTAAAATTTTTTTGGACGTTCTCTAACCAAGTGTCCTAAATCCAATTTTTAGTGGGTGCCTAAGACCTCTCCTATTTCTTCCGAAGCACCTAGTCCCCCTACTCCTAATGATGCAAAGGCTTCTTCTTCCTTGGGTATTGTTGTCAAGGCTTCTGCTTCCTTGGGTCCTCTTGAGGCCGAAGGTGATTAGACTACAATTTCTAAAGGGCTTAAATCACCTTCGATTCCACCTGCATCTCTTATGCCATTAGTTAATTCAAATTCTTTCTCCCCCATTGCTTCACCTTTGTCCCTTGGAGAGGAGTCGGAGTCCCCAATTCCTTACAACCCTCTGATGGATAAGGTTAATCAAGTTGATGAGATTGAACGCAGAGAGTTGAAGCATAAATCTAGACTTGGCAAAGAACCTCTTCATAACTCTAAGAAGAGAAACAAGGGTCCAAGGGGGTCAACCCCTTCCTGATTCCAGACTGTTCTTATCCCCCATTTTGGTAATGACATTTTTTTGTTCCTATAATGTCAGGGTTTAAATAAGAAGCCAAAGTAGTCTTTTGTTCGCAACATTTTATTAAATAATCATATTTCCTTTATGGGGCTTATTGAGACTAGAGTTAATGCTTCCAAGGCTCCTAAAATTTGAGCTATCTGTCGAAATTGGGTTTGGGCCCATAATTATGACTTTCATTTGAATGACGGAATTTGGGTGGGATGGGATCCTAATATTTGGAGAGTGGATATTCTTTTCCAATCTGCTCAACTATCCCACATTAGGCTTTTACCTCTCCATGGTTGTACTCCAATTTTGGTCTCTATTATCTACGGCTTGAACTCAGTGGTTAAATGGAGGCAATTGTGGGTTGACCTAGAATCTTGTTCCTCTCTTGACACTAGGTGTATCCCAGGGGACTTCAATACTATTAAACGGGTTTCTGACGCAGAGGGGGGAGACTCGTCCTGGGATATTTGTATGACTGACTTCAATGATTGCCAGATTAATATTGGGGTTAACGATATTAGAGCTATTGGTCCGCAACACACGTGGTGGAATTTCCAAGTCGATAATCCAATTCACAAAAAGCTCGATATTGCGATGGAAAATTCTTCATGGTTCACCTCTATGCCGGATTCCCAAGATACGTTTGGTCCTCGGGGTCTCTCGGGTCACAGTTCGGTCATTCTCAATACTGGCCTCCATCTCCAAAGATTCCCGAAGCCTTTCTAATTCTTTAATTTCATTCTTGAATTAGATGGGTTCAGTATTGCAGTTTTGGGATGTTGGAATTCCAGAGTTCGAGGTACTGCTTTTTTCATCTTTAATGAGAAGTTGCGTCAAACCAAAAAGGCCCTTGTGACCTTAAATTCTTCAAATGGCAACCTTATGAGTAATGTTAGCTGCCTACAAGCTCAGTTGGCTGCAATTCAGTTATCTCTCCAGGATGATCCCTTGAATGTCCTTCTGCTTTTCTCAAGAAACAACCTGCTCTCAGTCTCTCTGGAAAGCTTTAGTTCTTGAAGAATCTATCCTGCTTCAGAAATCTCGTGCTATTTGGCTTTCCCATGGAGATAAGAATACGAAGTTCTTTGTTAATGTTATTATAAGTAATTGGAACCACAATAAGATCCTCCACATCTTCAATAGATAGGATGTTCGCATTGAGGACCAATTGGGTATCTAGCAGGTGGCGGTGGATTATTTTCAGGATTTGTTGGGGACTTCTCCTTGTACCTATCCTGGTCATGACGAGCTAAAGAATTTTGTCTTTAAGAGAATTTCTTCTGCCCAGGCTGCCGCTCTGTCAGCTCCTATTCTTGATGCAGAAATCCTTGCAGTAATTCAATCCATGAAGAAGAATAAAAGCCCTAGCCCTGACAGATTTAACGTTAACTTTTTTCTTCACTGTTAGGATACTATTGGCCATGATTTTACCGAGGCAGTCCACTCTTTTTTCAATATTGGGTACTTATCTAGCAGAGTCAATTCCACAGCCATTGCCTTGATCCCAAAAATAAAAAACTCTTCATGTATGTCTAATTTTAGGCTTATCTCCTGCTGCAATACCATCTATAAATGTATCGCAAAAATTCTTGCCAATAGACTCAAGATTGTTCTTCCTTCTCTTATTAATCATGCGCAGTCTGCCTTCATCTAGGGAAGAAGTATTAGCGATAATATTTTCCTAGCGCAAGAACTTTTTAGGAATTACCACAGGCTCTCTGGTCCTGCTCGTTGTGCTCTAAAAATTGACATCTGAAAAGCTTTTGACACTGTTGACTAGGGATTTATTTTGGATTTGCTGAGCCTCCTTCAGTTTCCACCTATTTTTATCAACTGGATTAAAGGGTGTATCACTACGCCCATGTTTTATGTCAAAGTTAATGGCGCTCTAGCTGGTTATTTTAAAGGTGGAAGGGGTCTTAGACAAGGTGACCCTTTATCTCCATATTTGTTTTTCCTTGCTATGGAAGCCTTTTCCATGATTTTTTGTAAGGAAACTCTGCTGTCCAATTTCAAGTTTCCCTGAAAAGCTGAGCCTTGTAACATTTTGAATGTATGCTTCGCTGATGATGTTCTCCTCTTTTGTTATGGGGACCGGACCTCGGCTTCAATTATTCACTCATGTATTCAGTCTTTCTCATTGTTTTCCGGCCTTATTCCTAACGCTCTTAAAAGTATGTGTTTCTTTACAAATGTCCCCAACGATGTCAAGACTAGTATCCATATGTTGTTGGGTTTTCCGATTAGTGTATTGCCAATCAGGTTTCTTGGTGTGCCCCTCATATCCTCTCGTCTTTCTCACTCTGAATGTCAGCCTTTAATTAAAAGAATTACTTCCCGGGTTTCCTCTTGGACTTCTCGCTTCCTCTCTTACCCAGGGAGAGTACTTCTGATTTGAAAAGTGTTTTTTTGCCATACAGTCGTACTGGGCAGCCCATTTTATTCTTTCTGAATCGGTTATAAAAGTTGTTTAATCTATTCTCTGTAGATTTCTTTGGAAAGGATCTTCTCTTCTGCGTTATGACTCTAAAGTATCTTGGAAGGATTTAGCCCGTCCTTTTTATGAAGGCGGACTAGCCATCAAGAATCTCACAAAATGGAATTCGGCTCTCATCATCCACCATCTCCTTAAGGTTATTTCCTCCTCTTCAACCTCATTGTGGGCTAAGTGAGTCATTTCTACTGTGCTTTCTAGGAATAATTTCTGGCATATCTCTATCCCCGCGGACTGTTCTTGGATTTGGCGTAAGATTCTTAAATTACGTCCAATTGCTCTCAATTTCCTTAATTATTCTGTTGGGAATTAGAATTCTTTAAGTCTTTGGCATGATCCGTGGTTGAATGGTCAGGCCATCAACCCATCAGTGGCACTTCTCTCCAACTCCAGAATCCCTGAAAATACCCGTATCTCCGCTCACATCCCTGGGTGCTTGGTCGTTACCCCATATCAACCATCATGAAGTGCTACAATTTAGGAGTTTGTTTATTTCTCTCCCTACTCCTTCAGCTTCAGAAGAAATTTTTTTTGGGAATCTCGTGATATTAAATTCTTAAAGACCTCCTTTATATGGGATTTTATTCGCTATCACTCTCAGAAGGTCCCTTGGGTTAAACTGCTATGGCACTCCCATCACGTTCCTCGGTTCTTCTATACCCTTTGGCTGGCCTTACACCTTTGATTGCCTAATAATAACAGATTCTCTTCATACTCAAGTTTCCGTCCTTTAAATTGCCCTTTTTATGAAAATCATGTTGAGACTTTTTCCCACTTGTTCTTTGATTGCACCTATTACGATGATGCTCTCTCCTCTGTATTTGTAGTTGGAGGTTGGTCTAATGTTCCAATGAGGTGGGATGACCTTGTGGACTTCATCATCCAGTTGAGAGGAAGAACCATAAGGTCAGATATCCTCAAGCTTGTTTTCGCTTCTACCGTGTACAAAATCTTGGCGGCTAGGAACTCTTTTGTCCATGATCGAATTAAGATGCCTTTGGGTGTCTTAGTTAGGGAGACTTTAAACGTCATAAAATCCAGGCTGTCTACTTCATCTAAATTCCTTTTGGTTGCTCAAAATCGTCCTAGTCTCAGAGTGTGGTTGTATCCAGATTCAGATGTTTCTGTGTCTGCTGTATCAAATTTTAGACTTCTAGTTGGGCATGTTCTATGGTCTTTTATGGAGATGTCTAGGATGATGTCTAGATCAATTTCTGATTGGGAGGGTGGTGGCTGGGTCCGTTTTGTTCACATCTTAGTTGTTGCTTTCTTGTTTCTGGTTCCCTTCAAAGATGGTTATGTTCACATCTTAATGTTGCTTATGTTTGTTTAGACTGATTTGGTGGTTTTTATTTGTAGGCAACGTATGTTTTTCCTTATTCTGTCCAGATTTGTTAATGGTCTACTCGGTAAGTGGGGTCTGTGTTGGTGAGCTATGCTGTTATAAATAGTTGTGATGTGCAGTCTCGGGTCAGCAGCTTTGGACGAGGTGACTAGAGAGGCAGGTTTGGGCGAGCTGTCTAGATGTGTAGTCTTGGCGAGGAGGTGTGGCGAGCCGGTGTAGTATTGGCGAAGAGTTGTGTTGTGCTATTGGGTTGCTTTGGGCTAGTGTAGTGTGGGCGAGCTGGGTTGTTATGGGCTGCTATTGGCGAGGTGCTGGACGGACTTGAGCGAGGAGTTGGGCTTTGGGCGAGGTGCCGGTGGGTGAGGTACCTGCGAGGAGAGGTTGGGTGAGGTGCTGGTGGGGCGAAGAGCTGGGCTTTGAGCGAGGTGACTGTGTCGGTTGGGCGAGGTGCTGCAAGGAGAGGTTGGGCGAGGTTATGCAGCTTCCTCACGCTAGCAGCTGATGCTTGGCTTCTCCAATTTAGACAGCTACTCATCTTCTTGGGTTTTGGCTCTCATTATAGATCATTTTGGATGCATGTTGTTTATTAGTCTGTTTAGGCTTCTGATTGGTTTTTTTTTCGCTCGCTTTTATTTAAGTACGTTGTAATCCCGATTGGTTTGGTTGTTGGTCTCTAGTTGATCTCTCGGGGATGGCCTTTGAGGTTCAAAATATGTTTGGGGTATGCCCCTTTGCGATTGTTTTATCTTTCATGTATAGCTTCCTCATCTTTGGGCATGTCCATAGATGACGTTGCTATATTTTGGGGTATCCCCCCTTGTCTTTGTTCTTTGGTTCTTTTTATACAAAAAAAATTTGCGAAAAAAAAATTTATTGGACCTAACTTGTTAAACAGAGTATATATTAACACATAACACTTTCAGAATGAAGAGATTTTATTAATATAACTAAATATACATATTCGAGTCTTATTAGGGTTTTGCAGTGTCACACAATGGACGTGTGCATTGACGTTCTGTAGGCTAATAGAGTCAGAGCCAACATGTTAGGCCATCCTTTGTGTTGGCGGACATCTTTTGCATAATCTTTTTGTTATTCTTATTAGCCGCTTCAACAACACCATTCATTGTTGGATGATAGATGATGGAGTTGAGATGCGTGATGTGTAATTTATTGCATAATTCGTCCATCATTTGGTTGTTGAGGTTCTTTGCATTGTCTGATATAATTACCTCTGGTTATCTGTATCGACAAATGACATTATTATAATGAAACAAATGATCAACTCTTTAGTAACCCTAGGGGAAGAGGCTGTTTCTACCCACTTGGTAAAGTAGTCGATCATGGCGAAGATAAACCGATGACAATTACTAGCTTTGGGCTTGATTAGCCCAATCATGTCCATTCTCCACATTGAGAAGGGCCAGAGCGAACTCATATTTTGGAGCTCCCTTGAAGGGGCGTGGATAGAATTTCCATGAATTTGACATTGATAACATCTCTTGACGTGCTCATCATAGTCAGCTTTGAGAGAGAGCAAGTAATGACCTGTTCTTAAGATTTTCTTGACAAGTAGAAGGCAGCTTATATGTGGGCTGCATACTCCACCATGGATTTCATCCATGAGTCTTTGTCTAGGCAACTTAGAAGGCCTAGTCCTGCATCTATTTTGTAGAGTGTGTCTCCGCTCAGATAGAATTTCATGGCCATTATATGGATCCGCTTTCTTTCAGCTTGAATCGCCCCAGTGGGCGTAGATCCATCTCACAGATACTCCTTGATAGACTAGTACAAAGGGTGTTGGATTGGAGGCTGCTTATCCAATACTTCTCTGATGTAATTCTCGTAGGCTGGAGCTTTTTGATGATCAACTGTGATATTTTGACTGCTTCCCCTCTCAGCAAAGTCATTCCTATTCCGAGGAATGTGGCGGAAGGATATTTCTTCAAACACCGAAGCCATCTGGATAACTTGCTGATGGTAAGGTAGAAAATGTAATTCCTTGGTATGATAGACCCCAGTGGTTTGTCTGATTACCAGTTTGGAATCTCCAAAGACACTTAACCGTTTGATGCCTATGGATTGGGCTAGCTTCAACCCCATTATACAGCCTTCATATTCAACTATGTTGTTGGTGTTGACAAACTATAATTTGATGGCAACGAGATATTGTTCTCCTAAAATAGATACCAAAACTGCTCCAGTTCCGGCACCTTCCATGTTTACATCTACATCAAAATACATCTTCCATGAATGGGGTGTATTGTCTTGATGGTGTTGCTGAATTGTCATTACCCCTTCATCAGGGAAATATGTTTCCAAGGGTTTGAAATCCCTGGATGGTGTGGCGGCCAGTTGATCCGCAATTCCTTGACCTCTGATAAACTTTTGAGTCACGTAGATGATGTCAAATTGTTGGAGGATCAACTTCCATTTGGATAGTCGACAATTCAACATAGGTTTCCTGAACATGTACTTGAGAGGAACCATGAGAGGTATGAGATGGGTTGAGTGGCCATGGAGATAATGGTGTAATCTCATGACAGTCCATGCTAATGCACAACAAGACTTCTCAATCAAAGTATACTTATGCTCACTGATGTTGAATCTTTTGTTGAGGTAATAAATAGATCTTTCTTGGCATCTATCATATTTTTGTCCCAGCATGCAGCCCATGGCAGTGTCATTGATTGACAGGTACATGAAAAGGGGAACACCATCCCTGGGAGGTACCAAGACAGAAGCTTTGACTTGTTGATCTTTAATGGAAAGGAAGGCTTTTTGACACTCTTCGTTCCACTTCTCGGAGGTGTTCTTCCTTAACAACTTGAAGATGGGCTCACAGGTTGCTGTTAGTTGGGAGATGAATCGGCTGATGAAGTTGATTCTTCCCAGAAATCCCCGTATTTCCCTCTCTGTTTCGGGTATGGCAATTTCAGTAATGGCTTGAATTTTTGCAGGATCTAACTTAATGCCTTTGTGGCTCACTAAAAATCCCAACAACTTGCCTGACTTGACGCCGAAAATGCACTTAGCCAGATTTAGCTTCAAGTTGTACTTGTGCAACCGGTTGAAGAGCTTTTTGAGATGGTTTATGTTGTCTTCTTCCCTTCGGGATTTGAAAATGATGTTATCCACATAGACTTCTATCTCTTTGTGCATTAGATCCTTGAAAGAGCCATCATAGCTCG
This sequence comes from Panax japonicus, assembly GCA_020205505.1. Classification (NCBI taxonomy): domain Eukaryota; kingdom Viridiplantae; phylum Streptophyta; class Magnoliopsida; order Apiales; family Araliaceae; genus Panax; species Panax japonicus. Next base: position 18,032,029 of record CM035100.1, on the reverse strand, counting down.
CTGATAGGTAGCCCTGACATTGATGAGGTCGAATGACAAATCGTCTATAGCATAAGGTTCCCCAATGAGTGATGAATGTTGTTTTCTCTTGGTCCTCTTCAGCAACCATGATTTGGTGATACCCAGCAAAGCAGTCAATAACATGCCATATTGAGTTGTATTATCAGTGAGTATGTGGATTGAATGGCACGAGAAAGTTGTCTTTTAGACAAGCTTTGTTCGGATCCCTATAATACACTCATACTCGCACCTTTCCTTCGGTTTAGGTACGGGGACTATGTTAGATAGCCATTCAGGGTATATTGATACCATGATGATGTTGGATTTCAAACTCCACTCATGTTTTAATCGTCTGAGTTTCTATTTGACTGACTTGAATCCTTCTTTAATGGGTAGGCGATGAATGACGATGTCAGTGGACAAATTTATCATGCCTTCATGAGACGATGCAAACACATCCTGGAATTGGGTCAATAATACAACCATGTCATTCCTTTGGCTTGGGGTAAGGTCCATGCTAATCTAGATTTCTTTGGGGTTTTTGAGGTTCCAAGGTTAAAAGAGGTGCTTTGATCAATGTTTGGCTTGGGTTTGCCTTTGAGCCATTCTTTGATCTCCTCAGGCACCTCATAGTCCTCTTGTTTAATCTCCATCAAGTCAGAGCCCAACTTTACATCAAAGTTGCAGTCCTTGTGAAGAATTGGCACTCCATCAGCAAGTTTAGACAAATCTAACTTTGGAGTCCTGAAATAAAATGTTTTCACTTAATATATGAAACTGTTTGATCATACAGAGTGTTAGCATGGCATGATAAAAACAAATGATAATACTATGCAACAAAAGTAAGCATTTATTGTTATCTACAGGGCAGAGGGATTTTCTGCCCTTTTTGCCCTTTTCAACAAATGCAAGGAGTGCTGCTCTAATTACCTAGGGTCAAGTCCTGGTAGACAGCTATGATGAAGGGGCTGTTATCGTCCTCCTCCTCTTGAATGATGATCATGATGTCTGGACAATCATCATATGGGATGTCCCTGTTCATACCTTCTCTGTATGTATCACGACTCGCATCTTTGACAAATGTCTCTTTATCTCTTGTTTGTGCCTTTGATTCTTTTCTTTAATGTCTGGTTCTGGAATCAGGACTTCATTCCAATTAACCGATATCGGCATAGGAAATAGCATATCGGCCACGGATACAACAATTTTCCTTAGAGGCTATACATAATCTACATCTGTAGGTTTAGGCAATAGTATTGCAGATGAAGAAACTGGTTTATGCTTGTACGGGTTCCTGTGACTTGACCTAGAGGAGTAGCCTAGTCCGACTTTCCCTGTTTGGCTGGGAATGTGAATTGGATATTTGATTCCTTGCCTATTATTTCTTAAACCTTTTCCTGGTTAGAAACCCAAGGATATCATCTCTTGACTAATCGACATTACCTTGGCAGAAACTCTGGATTTCAGAGCTGGAGCCCCAATGGGTTGATAGTGAGTGTTGTTCACCTCAAGGGCTTGGAAGCTGACAGGCTCAACTTCTTCATTGAAACTGATTAGAGGTATATCACTTTGGACAGAATACTCTGGTTCAGCATTGACAGTGACCAGATTACTGTTGATGATATACTTGAGTTGTTGATGAAAAGTGGATGGGATGGCTCCCACCATATGGATCCAAGGTCTTCCCAACAGTAAATTATATCCTGTAGTGATTTTAAGAACTTGAAAGGATATGTAAAATGTATGTGGACCGATTTCAACTGCTAATTCAATATATCTGAGAACATTTCGCCGAGATCCATCAAAGGATTTGATGATTGTATGGTTGCTTTGAATCCGGTTGATATTGATCTTCATTATTTCCAATGTGGCGTAGGGGTAGATGTTTAGGGATGACCCTTCATCTATTAGCACTCTTCCGACCACATATCCAGAAGACATCACTGCTATGTGCATTGGCTTACAATGGCTCATCCCTTCCAGAGGTATGTCATCATCGGTGAAAGATATCACGTTGGTGTTGAAGAAGTGGTCTACCAGACGATGAAACGTTTCTACATCCATTGTCATTAGCAAGTCGGTTTCTTCCAATTTCTTCATTAAAACCTTCTGATGATCTTCTAAAGAGAATACCAAGTCCAGAATAGATATATTTTGAGGTGCTTCTTCCAAGCTTCGCACCACCTTGCCTTCATTACTGGCTTGCAGAGCAATTCTTTGATTTTCTCCTTGGTCACTTTCCGCTTAGATCTGATGACTGGCTTCATCACTCGTTCAGAGAGATGCATCGAATTTTCTTTAAATGCCCAAACAGTTGTGTTTGATGTTGATCCTTCAACCTCTCCATAATTCCATTGTACTTTCTTAAGGCTGATGATAGGATACTGTGGTCTGTATGGCAATATGAGTGGTGTTGGTGCAGCCACCATCAAAGGGTTTTCAACTCCTTTAAGCTTGATGGGTTGAATTGTAAATGATGTGGTTGTCAAATCTCCCTCAGAGGATATAACTGTTATGATTTCCTTCCATCTTTGTGATCTTGGAGGAAATGTGCTCCCACTCTTAAGTGATACGGTGTCATCATCTGCCATTTATAGGTCACTTCTGACAATCATATTTTGTATAAGATGACGGAGTGCCCATCATTCTTCAGTGCAGTGACCGCGAGAATGGGAGTGGTATTAATAGACTCTAGTAGCATCAAATCTTTTTAAGCGTGGGTCGACTTGAGGTAGCAGTGTAGTGATCTTTCCCTCATTGATCAACATCTGCAAAATTTCTTCCATCAGTTGGCCTAAATAGGTAAACTCCCTTTTGTTGGCAAAGTCCCAATGGGCTTGAGGTCTTGCTTTTCTTGAAAGCTTTTCCTCCAAGGTTTCACTTTATTGGGTGAGTGGTGGAGTCTTTGTGATAAGAGAGAGGAGACTATCATGCTCTTAACTGAACAACTATCATGTGACTTGGTGTTGGTATATCACCAGTTCTGCCAGTTGATTGACCTGTTCGTCAAGAGACTTTGACTCACGTTCCATCATGAACTAGAATTTTAAATAATCTCATTTGTCGGAATTATCCTTGCTGGTTTGGGAAGAACCACCCACATATTTGAGGTACATGGAAATCTATCCACTACATTGTTGATCATGTGAACATCCTCATCATTGTGTTAAGGGAGAGGGTTATCTTGAACGTGTGGTTGTCCAGGCTTGGTTACCACGATTTCACCACTGTCTATCAAGTCCTGGATCTTATGCTTGAGGGCCCAACAATCTTGAGTTTCGTGGCCTGGAGCTCCAGAATGGTAAGCACACTTCGTGCATGTATTCAAGCCCATTCCACTTGGATTGGCTGGTGGAAGGAGATGGGTGATTTTCTTCTGAGTTGTTAGAAGTTTAAAAATGTTTTTGAGTGAGTCTAAAAAGGTGCGAACACTCTTGGGCATCTGACTTCTCCACTATTTGATAAGGGAGGATTTGAGGATTGCACTTGAAAATAGGAATAGTTTCTCCTTTTAATAGGCAAGTTTTGATTGCCTTTTTGTGTTTGTCCTTGCATTATCAAGAAGACATCATCTTCTTTCTTCATACTGGACCCTTCGAGGGTTGTTCCTATAACGCCCCCAAATTCAGGTACTTGAAACCCGAACTCGGTGATTTACGATACCATTTCTATGAGCGGAATAATACTAATAATAATAACAATAATATAAATATCAAACTTAATTTACATACATCAAAGTCTAATCCCAAGTACGCAACCTTTATTACAATACATTACATGATAGATAATAAATATCATTGTCTTAATACTGTCTAACTATTACAAAAGATAACATAAGATTATTCTGATTGCTTTCCTTTTCCCTTGTTCTGGCCTGAACATTCCGGTTGATCATGATTAGCTGACAACATTTAAATTTAAAGCAAGAATGAGCATTTGATTTCCCAGCAAGTAATAGCTACAATAAATATAAGCTGAAAGGATTAAATGTTTTCTTTGAATAACACTTCTACAACGAATAAAAAGTTGTGAAGTAAGCTGAACCAATAATAACAACATAACAACTCTATATCAAATTTTTGAAACTACATTCTGACTATAACTGGAGATTAGTCGACAAACTATGAACATTTTTTTTTAATTTTTTCTAAGGTTTAGCAGAACTTCATCTACAAACCGTCATAAATTATGGGCACGAGGGTGATCATCCCAATGCGCCCTGTATTGATCAATATTATAGGCAATAACGATATTATCATTCACTCTATCCACTTTTAGTGCCCAAAAGTTTTCCCCATGTTCGGGAGGTTCATACTTAGTCGAGAATCCGAACCAAAACAATCTGGTTGGATACAATAAAGTTCTATCATGATCAACAATATTTCTAAATATGTGTCTAGTTGGATCAAGTAGCTTAGATAGCTTTTAATTAATGTATACATACCGGAAATCAATAGGTATGTATCAACATGTGATTAAATACAATGATTATCCAAGTGGGGACACTTTTCTAACCCTATATAGGAATTAACGACTAGAATAAATATCTAAATTATACAATAATACAATGATCGGATAATGTAAGAACTTGTATGAATACAAAGATTGGATACATAATCAATAACAATAGAGTTAATAATCTAGCATAATAATATTATTCTGAAACTTTCTTACTCATGTCCATTGCATAAAGGAAATGCAAAGTTAGGATACTTGCACAACGTAAAGAATAGTTCAGATACTTGCCTGAGCTGCTGCTTACAATAACACAACTTAATTTTATCTTTTATACTGAAACCTATCATTAATAAGATCATTCATTCGATTAGAATAATGTATCATATCACATAGTACAGCTAATTGCAGTCAACACATAACCTAATCACATTGTCACATATGTTTAACCGTCATTGCATCACAAACCAATACGTATCTAGTCAAATTATCTAAGTCCAAATCACTTTCTAAAATATGTCGGTGTACCGACAGCTTTATCGGGTAATTATCGAGTCTAAGACTCTATCGTGTAGTTCAATATTCATTTAGATATTTTAAATAACAGTCGAATTATTTTTCATAGCCTTATAATAATTTTTTAAACAATTATTATAATTTATCATAATTTTTAAACACCGAAATCATTATTAAATAATTTAAATATTATAAAATTCTATTATCATTAATATTTAATTAATATTAAACTAATAATGAAACTATTGCCAAAATATTAAAGTTATTTATAATAACTCAAAATATTTTGAAACTTCTGCTACCTACTTTGACTCATATCTTCGGTATACCTCAATACCAGACAAGCACAGGAAAGGATATTCAACCAAAACCGGGCTATCACCCTATCTAAGCAGGTTGACCCTCCGTCACCTCGAAACTAGAAACTTTCCTTTTTTTTTCATCTATTTCTTTTAGTTCCTGTGTTTATCGCTATCGCCCTATTATCTCTCAATTGCCTATCCTTTATAGATGAGGGGGAGGCCCCATCACTCTATCTCGAAGGCAGGTTAAGTCAAGTATAAAATCATGGTAGTGCACTGGTACCGCCCATATGGTTTGTTTGTCCGGAATGAACCATCTCATTCTAGAAAAAGATCTCTGGCTCTAAAATCTAACTTCGATCATTAACCCTCCATAACCATCCATATATGACCAGAGGTAGGTCGGGGTGCCCCTAGTTGGTAAAAGAGTATGAAATGGAGAAGGACATTGGTGGAAGTAGATCTCCCGTTGCTAGCTTTTACTTTTCTGTGAAGAGCCCAGTTTGTCGAGTAGGACAGTTGATTTCGGTTAGGTTGGGCTTCGCCTCTTAGCAACTTTAGATACGGATAAAAAAGAATTGGGCTCAATAAGTGTGCCATTGATCTATCTCCCTTATTTTGCTTTGTGTGGGGCCGGTCTCTTTGTGTTCCCTTCGGACAAGGCTTCTTACTTTTTAACATCCATGATCCTTAATCCATACTTTACTTATCAAACTATCATGGTAGAGATAGAAGATATTGGAGAAGAAGTCTTACTTTTGAATTCTTGGTAAGTAGCTTCTTCTTCTTCTTTCTTATGGAAGTGACTTATTGTAGCTTATTGTCTCTAACACTTACGCACTTTGAGATGTTTGGATTATTTGAACAACTAACAAATGGCTTGCAAGGCTTCTCTATTTATAGAATTTGCATGGTTAGGGTAATTTAGTCATTAAATCTTCCCACCTCCTTTAAGCCACCTCATTACTATTCATTACTTGCAAATCACAACTCTTATCCTGTGCTTGGCCATTACTTCTATTACTTGGTCATTACTCCTAACTTGGTCACCACATTAACTTGGTCACCATACTTACCATATTAATATGGTTTGCCCCATGGGTCATTACAACTCATGGATTCTAGCTTGGGCTTGGATTAAATAAATTCTTGGGCTTTACATTAATTAATAATTGGGCCTTAACATTTTATTCACTTGGACTTGTTAAATTCAATCAACCTTTCCAAGTCTATTAACATTACTTAATACATATACATATATTTTATGTATCATTTTCGTATCCTAATTCATATAGAATTTATATACTATATTTCATCCTTCATACAAACTCGTATAATACTTCATATCATAGTTGTTTTCATTACTTTGTACAATACCCAAGTATCATACAATTATTACTTATTCATTACTACTTCACCTTCCTTAACATTTATAAATTAAGTCTGCAAGCGAAATATTACATTTTCCATAACTAGATTTTTATTACATAATCCATCTTACCTTGTTATTCCATCATTTCGTATTTCTCGGAAATTCAAAAATATATCCCGAGCAAATACCGATGAATAGTGGTTTTTGGAAAATCTCTCGGAAAACTTTTATTTTTCTCTTAGAAATTCAAACACTTTAATTCGATCACGTAACTCAAATACTACAATATTCCAACATCAATAGGTTATACAATGACAACCATCTTGATAACACATAGAATAGGATTTTATTATTATTTAATTTAATAAAATCATTTTACAATAAGATTCGAATTTCTCGGTCGTTACAAGAACACCATCAGAAGTTAGGAGTTTCTTGGGACTGGCTGGTTATTATAGAAGATTTATTCAAGATTTTTCTAAGATAGCCATTCCGCTAACAAATTTGACAAGGAAAGCTGTAAAATTCGTTTGGACGGAGAAGTGTGAAGAGAGTTTCCAAGATTTGAAAAGAAAGTTAAGTATGGCACCTGTGTTGACATTACCAGATAATACAGGAAATTTTGTGGTGTATAGTTATGCCTCACACAAAGGGTTGGGTTGTGTTCTTACGCAAAACGGCAAAGTTATTACGTATGCATCAAGACAACTGAAGGATTATTAGAAAGGCTATCCGACTCATGATTTGGAATTGGCTGCAGTTACATTTGCTCTGAAGATATGGAGACACTATCTTTATGGAGAGAAATGTGAAATCTACATAGACCACAAAAGTCTGAAGTATATTTTCACGCAGAAGGATTTGAATATGAGTCAAAGAAGGTGGATGGAATTGATAAAAGATTATGATTGTGAAATATTTTATCATACCGGCAAAGCGAATGTGGTGGTAGATGCTTTAAGCGTGAAAGGTTGGGAGAAGTTGATGCTGATAACAACTCAAGAGGAGCTCATTTCAGCAATGAAAAAACTGGAGTTAGAAATCAAATTTCTAAAAGAATTTGACGAACAACTATTCCAGATAGAAGCGGGTCCAACTTTAGTGGAGAAAGAGAAGAATGCTCAACTACAAGATGAAGAGTGTAGAAAAATCAAAGAGAATCTGATTGAGAGTAGTGATGTAAAATACAAGATCGATACCGAAGGACTACTACGATTTGAGGGAAGAATCTGTGTTCCAGCAACACCAGAGCTGAAAGAAGAAATTTTGACCGAAGCTCATAGCTCAAAATATTCAATTCATCCAGGAAGAATGAAAATGTATCAAGATTTGCGCTGACAATTTTGGTGACCGAATATGAAAAGGGACGTTGTAGAATGCGTAGCGAAATGCTTGACATGTCAAAGAGTAAAAGCCGAACATCAAAGACCCAACGGATTACTTCAACCATTGGAAATACCGGAATGGAAGTGGGAACACATCACGATGGATTTTGTGGTGGATCTTCCAACTACTCAGAGAGGATGTTATGCGATTTGGGTGATAGCAGACAGACTGACGAAGTCAGCGCACTTTTTACCAATAAAGATTAGATTCAATCTTGATCAGTTGGCAAGATTATACATTAAAGAGTTCGTTTCGAGGCATGGAGTGCCAGTATCAATTGTGTCCAATAGAGATCCGCGATTCACGTCAAATTTCTGGAAGAGACTATAAGAATGCATGGGGACACAGTTGCGAATGAGTACGACTTATCATCCACAAATAGATGGCCAAAGCGAACGAACAATTCAGACATTGGAAGATATGTTGAGAGCATGTGTCATGGACTTTAAAGGAAGATGGGAAGAACAATTACCGTTGGTGGAATTTGCTTACAACAACAATTATCACGCGAGCATCTGCATGCCACCTTACGAGGCATTGTACGGTAGAAAGTTTAGAACTCCACTGTGTTGGGATGAAGTCGGTGAATGCAAACTGTTAGGACCAGAACTAGTGCAACAAACTGCTGACGTTGTCAAACTCATCAGGATAAGACTAGTAGCAGCCAAAGACAGACAGAAAAAGTTTGATGATCAACACAGACAAGATCGTGCATTCGACGTAGAAACTTTTGTATTCCTAAAAATTTCTCCCTAGAAGGGGAAAATTCATTTCGGTAAAAAGGGAAAGCTAAGCCTGAGGTTTATTGGACCCTTTGAAGTGCTGCGAAGAGTGGGAGAAGTGGCTTAAGAGGTAGCCTACCTCCAGAGTTGGAAAACATTCATAATATTTTTCACATTTCGGTGTTACGACCATATAAACCCGACTACAAACATGTGATCGAATATGAACCGTTATAGTGCAAGAAAGATTTGTCTTATGAAGAGGTTCCTATCGAGATAGTCGACAGGAAAGAACAAGTGCTCAGGAATAAAGTGATACCTTCTGTGAAGGTGATATGGAGGAACCACAACGCTGAAGAAGTTACGTGGGAACTCGAAGAGAAAATGTTAAAAGAGTTCCTTGAGTTATTTGTTTAACCCGTGTCTTCGATTCTGGGGACAGAATCTTTGTAAGTAGGGAAGAATGTAACGAATGATTTGTTTGAGTTGTGATTCTGAGGACAGAATCCTTGCAGGGAGGGAATGATGTAACATTCTACAATTTTAAAATGTAATATTAAATATTTATTGATTTATATAAATATTTAATAGATATTTTTATTGTTGAATAAATAATTAGTTCAATTTGAGTTGATGTGGTTTAGTTAATTATTTGTTGAATAAATAATTAAATATTATATATTAAATATTTATTGGCAATATTAAATATTTATTGAATTATATAAGTATTTAATGGCAATTTGAGTTGATGTTGTTTGGTTAATTATTTGTTGAATAAATAATTAAGGAGCTAAGAAACTTAATTGCTATGAGATTATATACTAATTTAATTTAATAATTAAGTTAGAGAGCTAATAATGATTAAAGGAATTATAGTATTTTAATTGGAATTTGTGATTAAAATAAGGTGTTAGTTGGATTAAATAAAATTATAATTATAAAGAAATTATGGTTTTGTGATAATGATTTATGTGTTAAAGTAATTTAATAGATTAATATTTTAATTGATTAAATTAATTTTCTTTTATTTAATAAGGAGTGTGACAAATAACCTTACTATAAAGGAGTTACTAAAATAAATTAAAAGAGTTTAATTCAGATTTTTTTTTGCCAAACAAGGCCTAATGCTTATTAAGTCTTTAATATAATTGTGTTTTACCAAACAAGACATAAGGATTAATTGGTTATATTTTTAGTGGCTAGCCAAACAAGCCTTATGGCTTTTGATTTTCAAAAACTCAAATAACTGATATCAGTTATATGTTTTATTTTTATATCATATAATAAATTATATTATATCTTATACGTTATATCATAAGACGTAAGAATAGAGGAGAGAGGTTAGAGAGAAAAAAAGAAAAACTCAGAGGAAGAAGAAGAGAAGAAGAAAAGAAGAAGAAAATAAGAGAGGAAGAAAGGCTAGAGATTGGAGAAGAAGAAGCTTGAGAATAGAAGGGAATAACCATCATCATCTTCTTCAAGGTATTTCTCCTATTCTTTTTAGTTTTAAAAGTTTAGTTTTTCTCTTCCCAAATTCTCTGTAGAATCCTTGTGTAAACATGAATTGTTGTTGCTATTTGGCTTTATATGACATACTAATGATGTTAAAATAGTTTTCATAAGTTATAGTCAATGTATTGTTGTTATGTATGTAGTTTGTGAAGAAAACCTTTTTTACAGAGAGTTTTTGGTGAATGAGTATGGGTTAATTTAAAGTAGAAATTGAGGGTTAATTAGTTGTTTAGTTGATAAATTGATCTTCTAATTTGATAGTGTATTATAATTATTGATAAGATGTTTTGAATTAATTGTTTTGGTTGAAAAACAAAATTTACAGTGTTGATTTTCATTGAAATATCAAAAATGGAGTTTTTGTCAAAAACTGTGAAATTGGATGTTTTAAATTCGTTGTTTATTTTGTTGTATGGGTAGAAACATGTTAGAAGTTCTTGAATTATGTTTACATGAAGTTTTTGTATGATTTTCATGTGAATTAGTCTATTAGAAACGAGCTTATAGGAAAAATTCTTTTTCTTGTACTGTTGCCGAAGCTGGCAGTCGATACTGAAGTTTGGCGCCGCGCCGCAGCCCAATAGTACGTTAGTGGCGCCGCAACGCCATCACCACGCCGTAGCGCGGCTTCATAGTGTATTAACTGTGCCGCAGCGCCATCACCACGACGCAGCGCGACCTACGCTGTAAACTGTGACGCCGCGACGTGAGTTAGCAGAATGGCCTGACTGTGTACTTGTTGTACACGAAATTTTAAGAAAACATTATGTGATGATAGTAGGACTGTAAAATATTGATTTTAGTATTTCTATACTATGAATAATTATGTTATTAAAGATTACCTTGTGTTATAACTTGATTATGTGATTAAATAATCAAACATACATGATGAAAGTAGTTAGTTAATTTTGTAAAGTGGTAGTGACTAACTATGTCTTGATGACGTATATATATGTATATAGGGTATTGTGATTCGAATTGATTAGATTTAGCCTACGAGCAAGGCATGTTTTCTAATCCTTTATCTTATTGAACTAATTATTGTTTTTAATTCGATTACATTATAATGATGCAAGCTGTCTAAACTTTGGTTTGATGTTGAACAAGTTATTCTTGTATTTCACTTGTTGATTAGCATGCATAACTAAATTGATATGCATGTTTAGTATTCAATTCTAATTAACCTTGGCTTAGTATTGTTCAAGCAAGGTATGCTATAGTTATTCAAATTGTATGCTATTAGATTATTCCTAAAGCATAATTTGAATTACTATGATTGATTCAATCACGATTATTCTATAATATAATGTTATTGATTTTATTCAACTAGTCCCTTAGTTGATGTTCGTTGAATTCTAAATTACCTTGAAAGCTTATCCAAACCAAACTTCCTTTGGTGCGGACTTGTACTCTAAATACTGAGGATGAACAACCCTATTGTTATGATTAGGGGTTAACTTATGCATAACGTTAAAATGTTTGTGCACAATACATTGTACGAAGGGCTGATCCCCCTAAGTACGAGGTCCTTATAGTGTTATGACTGTTAAAGTTGGAGTTGAAAGATTACTTGCAACTGTGGACGTAGTTCATGGTCTTACGACCCTCAGTGATGTATATTTTCCATATTTTGGGATTTCAGTTTCTGATTATTATTGATAGAGTACTATTCACTTTTGATGAGCCTATTTCGATAGTTATTATTGTTATACTCATGTTGATTCCATATTATACCGAGTGAGCAATTGTTTTGCTCACTCTTGTATATTTATAAACTCATTGCAGCTAAAGAAGAGAAGGTAGGTGAACCTACTACTAGCAAATGGAAGGGAAAATGTACAAGTGATGAAGACTTGTAATAGTTTTGATAGTTTTATCATCAGACTTTGATTTAAAGATTGTAATGAAGTTTATTTAATTTTCCGCATTTGAATGTTTGTAATTAAAGGTTAGATAACCTGGGAGATTTTTATTTAAGTTTAATCCTATATGGGCAGGTTTTGATTATTTAATTTTATTATAATTAGGTAGTTAGAAATGAATGCTTTGATTAAGTGAACACCGAATCCTGTAGGAATAAAGTACCTAGATTTGGGGGTGTCACAAGCGCCATGAGCGAGTTCTAGGTACAAAACACTTGCGCCGCAGCGCGAGTTGTAGAGCTACAGTTGGCGCCGCAGCGCCAGCACTAAGTGAAGCATAGAGAGGAATGTTTTAGAATGTAAAGTAAAGGAGAAGTGAATGAAGAGTGAATTAAATTCTTAATCAACTTAATGAAGCATCATTTAGGATGTATAACCTTAAGTAATACACCAGAGGTTGAAAGAAAGAATAATTAAACGAAGAACGTGAAGGGTAATTAATTAAACCATGAATGATATTCAAAATTGGTACTTCACTAATGACGATCGAGTTTTGATTAATAATGTAAGAATGTTAGTAAGCTATAAGTAAGATTGATGAGTCGAATTGGTCTTTATTAATGAAGTAAGTTCACTTAAGATAGAGAAGAGAACGAAGTTTGTAAGAATGATGTAAAAGAACGACGGCAAGCCGGAACCAATAATAACAAATCTAATACATGATTTGATTGAGAAGGAGGGTAAGATTCATTAGGAACCATGTGTGTTCATTCATGACCTAATGTGGTATTTTATATGGTTATGTGTTGTAGAGACTGTAAAGACTCAAAAGGAAAAGTAATTATAATGTAGAAGACGCTAAAGGCAAGTTTTTCTAAACGCTTTTCTAACCTTCGTGTTAGCCAAGTTTTCAAATGATTTAGGTTATAAGATGCATGTATGGTTTTAAAGAAAGAGTCGATGCTTGTTTTAACTTGTCAAGACTAATACTGATAGATAGATTGATTTATTTACAAGTCTTTCAATATAGAATTGCTAACGCTATCCAACGCAAATTGTTTGGTACAGATTTAATGTAAGCCTGAATATAAATAAACAAATGTATTTTCATCGAGTATTCGATGGGCACGTGAAGTTGCCACAACTTAAACGTACACACGTTTAATGGATGTAGTGTTGATCAACATAGAGTACTATAGGTTGATCACCTAGAAGTGCTCCTAAGCTATGTCGGACTTAAGGACTTAATGTCAGGTTGTCCTTTTCAAAGAAATTATGAAACGCTCATGGTCTTGGACCAGAATTGATGTTTTACTGAATATTGTCATTGTGAAATGTTTTAAAGAAAAAGATGTGTTATTTTGAAGTATTGATAATACTTCGTAACTATTATCCAGTTATTGAAGATATACGATTCCTATGTTTCAAGCATGTTGTTTAAATGAAATTATTGTACTTGATGAGCTTGTTATGCTCACTCTTGCTTGAACCATATGCATGCAACTGAGGACGGGTAAACCGAGGTTTCCAGTAGAGATAAAGGCAAAGCGAAGATGAATGATTAGTTTATCTTGTAATAGACTAGTAAGTATATGTATTATATTATGATGAACAAAGAATGTAATGGTTGAAGAACCTGGGAACATGATTTATTATTATTAATGTAATAAGAATGTTGTTGGAACACACATTTTGATGTTGTTTCAGTAGAATGAATGTACAGTTATGAGTACCGTGTAGCACCATTTATCGGGTTTGAAGATACCCGGATTTGGGGGTGTCACAAGTTGGTATCAAAGCATTAGGTTATAAAACTTATGGGGAGAAGAACCTTAGGCTAATAACCTCGGTAAAGAAGGAAAAAGTTCGAAGGAAGTAAACTCGAGCTTTACTTGAGTTGAATGAGTCAATAAGGTATTGAGGAAACTCAGTATCATAAGATTTAAAAGATGGAAATTAATCCTAAATAAATTAAATGTGATTTGTACTTATACTAGTGTGTATTATGTAGTAATCAACATGTTGTATGTTATTGTAGGATGTCGATCGATAGCTTGATGTATAAAGATATACACTCGGTGAGCGTAGAAATTGTGAACTGAGTAGAGCTTGTACCCATGCCAGTTGCGGAGGTACCATTTGTGATTCTAGAGGAGTCGGAGCCAGAGGAGTATTTTTCTGAGGAAGACTACTCCAAGGGATATGTATCTTTGACATCATACGTCGATATGATGACTGATGAGGAGGAAGAAATGAAGGTGACATCAGTTGATACGGTGGTACCTACACTAGAGTCATCACCTCCAGGTGTAATGAGAGCATTGTATCTGGCAGTGCTTGACAGGAATGTACAACTGAGTACACTTGTGCAGAATCAGAGTGAAGAGATTAGTTATCTCCATGAAGCTAAGATGTCTGCCGAAGAAGATTTTGAGTCAGAGCATGATAAACAGGTGCTTATGACAGAGCATGCTATGATTATAAGGAAGAGGCCGATGAGCTTCATAGGGAACTGGGGGAGAAGGACCAAAAGATAGCACGGATGTCTTATATCCATGAGAGTGCTAATAAGGATTTCAAGCTGAAAGTTGCTTGTTATTCCATTGACTCAGGACAAACCCGTCATATTATTAGTCAGGATACTGTAACAAAGATTGCGAATGAGAAACACGAGGACATTGTTATTTATTATTAGAAATCTAGAGTTATAAATATGTGTGTAGTGACGTAAGGACCCTCTTTTGTATAAAAGGGCGGTCTTTTTGTAAATCTCAACTTTTGTGAAGTACAATTGCGGGATAGAGATGTAATATCTTTTGGCCATGAAAGCAAATTGTAAATAGTTTCAAACTATGAAGAAGCATATGAATATAATGAAGTTTTCATTTAATATGCTTTGTTATGGTATGAGTTGGTATGTGGCAATAATAACGAAGTAAGTAAATAGATAATAATGAAATTTTTATTAGTCAGAAAATGTCGTCACAAAAAAAACAACGTACTCGGAAAGTGGAATCACATAATGATAATCAAGGGGGTCAGAACAACCATATACAAGAGTTCATTAATTTATTAATGGCTGCATCTAACCAAACCGGGGGTAGAGTACCCGCAGGACCTAGGGTAGCCCGAATGACTACCGTGAAAGGATTTAAAATATAGGTCCGCCGGAGTACCAAGGAACGACGGACCCAATAGAGGCTCAGACGTGGGTAAAAGAGATAGAGAAGGCGTTTGTTATTACAAGCATAGGTGAGGTGCAAAAGACTTCTTTTGCGACTTACATGACGGAAAGGGAAGCTAACTTTTGGTGGGAGGCTCACCAGGGTGGGGCTAGAACAGATACGGTAACAAGGGAACAATTCAAGAGGGTTTTCTTTGAGAATTATTTCCCTACAAACATGTGAGGGAGGATGGAGATTAAGTTCTTAGAACTTAAACTAGGGGACATGATGGTTCCCCAGTACGCGGCCAAATTCAATTAATTGGCAAGGTTTGCTTCACATCAAGTGGACACTGAGGAGAGGAAGGCTCGTAGGTTTGACCAAGGCTTGAAACCCTGGCTCTATAGTAGGATTTCGGTGTTCCAAAGTGTTTCCTATGGGACCATTCTGGAGAAGGTGATTATAGCATAGGGTGGTAGTGAGGCGTTGACTCAATACCACAAAGAAAGAAATAATGATGGCAAAGGAGAGGGAGGAACCAAGGCAGAGAATGCTAGTGGTAGTATGCCAAAAAGAAAGAATATTGACTCTGAGAATACTCGAGTGGGATAATGGGATCCTAAGCGTAAGATCGAAGCGTGTAAGACATGTGGAAAGACTCATCTAGGAGTCTATCTGAAAGGGATTATAAGTACCTTTAAACATTAAGGTAGAGGAGGAGGAAATAACTTTCGTTGATTGTATTCGTGAAAATTATTTCATGGATAATAAAGGTAAGGAAGTGTGGGTAGATAAGTACTGTTAATGTTGAGAGAATTTGAAGAAATTCTAGGTATGAATGGGTTGATTAACCATAGAGCTATAATAAATAGTTATAAGAAAAGTGTGAATCTTCAATTGTTTAGAAAATCCAAGGTAGTAATTTACGGTAATAAAATACCGCGACGCTCTTGTTGTCTAACCATGATGCAAGTTAGGAGGATGTTAAGGAAGAGGATGAGTCGTTACGGTTGTGTATCGACTATCGTAATAGGATTAAGTTAGCGGTTAAGAATAAATACCCATGGCCCAGGATCGATGATCTATTTGATCAGTTGAAGAGGGCAAATAATTTTTCTACGATTTATTTGCGTACGGGGTATAGTCGATTGAAAGTAAGAAAGAAGGAGGAGGTACCTAAGATGACGTTCAAAACTCGTTATAGTTATGACAAGTTTCTGGTTATGTCATTTGGGTTGACTAATGTACTGAAGCTAGATATTCCGTAAGAGGCACCGAGCAAGTCGGTGGTAAACAGATAGGTTCTCTTATGAGGTGCTATGGTTGAATGTATTATTAGCGTCATAGAGTGTTCAAATAATATTTGGACAAAGATGTCGTAATGATCATTGGTGATATTCTAGTCTATTTTAAGACACTAGAAGATCACGCTGAACATTTGAAGATAGTGTGAGAAACACTACGGAGGGAGAAATTAGATATGGAATTCACTAAGTGTGAATGTTAGCTTAAAAGATATACAAATATGTTATTGATAAGTATGTTGGGAATGAGAAGTGAGAAAATAGTTTTCAGGAACTAAAAGGAAGGTTAATTGAGGCACCTGTATTATCTTTATTATTTGATACGGGGAATTTTGTAGTGTATCTCGATGTTTCGCATAGATGACATGATTGCATGATCTTATAGCATGGGAAGGTCCTTGTGTATGCATCATGCCAATTAAAGGATTATGAGGAGGTTCATCCTACTTATGATCTATAATTGGCAACTATAGTTTTTGAATTAAAAATCTTAAGATAGTATTTATACGGGGAGAAATGTGAGATATACACGGACTTTTAAGAGTCTGAAATATATCTTCACACATAAGGAGTTGCATTGCGGTAGAGAGAGGACTGTGATATCTTATATCATACAGGGAAGGTAAACGTAGGAGCCAACGCATTAATTATGAAGGGTAAGGAAAAGCTATCGATGTTAACGACTCAGAATGCGTTAATAACGGAGATGGCAAAATCAGAGTTAGAAGTAAAATTACATAATGAAATGGTAGAAATGTTATTCACAATGTAGACTCAATCCACGAAAATTGAACGAGTTAAGTAAGTACAACTAGGTAATGAGAAATGCAAGCAAATTAAGAAGAAGATGCAGGATGAAGAGAAGATCAAGTATAATCTTGTTTTGAAGGAGGAATTTGAGTTCCAAATAAATCTGAATTAAAAGAAGAACTAATAAGAGGGAGATAGCGTAATATGTTAGTAAGTGTTTAACTTCCAACTCAGATTATTGATAGGAAGGAACAAGTTCTTTGAATTAAGATAATACCTTCGGTGAAGGTGAATGTGAAGAACCACAATGCCGAAGAAGCAACGTGGGGACTCGAGATTAAAAACGATGGGAATTTTTTTTCTTCAATAGTGTATGTATTATTAGCGAGATTCTGGGGACATAATGAAGGTTTTTGACACAAAAATGCACAGCAGAAATAGAATAATTTAAACCAAATTCAAAACCCTATACAGGATCCATATGAAAAATTGTTAATTCAGTGGTTAGAAATTATACCGATTAAGAAAGTGATTAAACGATGCGGTCAAATCTCCAACGCAATTCGAACGAACTGCGTCTCTACGGTATCCACACGAATGCTCCACGAATCGTCCTACGATCTGCAGAAGAAGGAATCGCGGTACTAGCCACCAAGGATGAGAATTTTTGAAACTATTTTCTCTAGTCTCTCTCTAAGAGCGGCTAGGGTTTTTGTTTTGATTAACTTTCTAAAGACGCTGATATATCATATATATAGCAATAAATAGGAATTAATCAAAACCCTAATCTAATTAAAATAAAATCCGAATTTATATATATATATATATATATATATATATATATATATATTATATCTTAATTAAGTATTACTTAATTAATATATATACATATACAAAGCATCCTTTTAATTTAAATTCGTGATTTAAATACTATCAATCATATTGATATATTTAAATCCTTATAATTTAAATTAATTCCCTTTTAATAACGTTCTTTGTGTGTGACCTATAGGTTATTATTACATTGGCAAAAATTTTAAAATCATATTATAAAATTATAAACAGTGAGCGGCATCTAGTAATGCATCACTGCTACCCAAGTAATAATAAGATCGATGATTCGATGCAACCTTTTCGTAACCAATGTTTCAATGTAATTTAATCCTTTTAACCTTAATACCCTATATTAAACTCGAGTCATGGAATGTGTCATACTCTTCATAATTTAATCTGAGTTTTCTTGATCAATGAGTAGACTATATGAAACAAATCAATATTTGAGCATGGACATGCATTTCATAGTCCTACTCAATCAAGAGGCCTATGGATATCACCCCTAATATATAGGATGGTTAAATTTCATCTAGATCACTCATATTCCTCACACGATTCATGATGTACCCAATAATCACCTTTATAGTCCACCCTATTAAAGGTGACATTTGATGATATCAAAGTACATAAATTTCCGTGTAGAAATATAGTAATTTCAGGTCAGAGGACCATTACATCATTGTCACTATGAGAATCGCTAATGACACTTCGATGCTCCACATAGAATTCTCATGGTGGGTCTGTCCAGTACATCGTTCTCTAACACATACCTATGCATTAACTTAATATCTCATATATTTATGACCAATGAGATTTGGTCATCATTCAATCCATATACTAGTCTCAATGCATAATTGTTGTCCTATCAACAAAGGTACTCGACTAGGGACATTTAAGAGCAATGATACGAATTGTAATTATATAATCTCATGTTCAAGTCATATACTTGAAACTATATAAATTGTATCACTATTCTAAGGAATTTTATTATGTTACATTTATATAACGCAATAAATAAAACCATAATAAAACCATTAATTTATTTAATCAAATATAATATCAAAATGTTAAGTAATTATATCAAATAATTGGCCTCTAGGGCATAAACTCTAACACATAATCCTTATAAGGGGGGGAAGAGTGTAACGTACAAAAAAAATCAGATTTTATGAGAATTAAATTTTTATTTGATTATGTGGATTAAATGAATTTAATTGATTATTTATGGGAGTAAGCTAATTGAAGGTCGTTCTATGACCTAGACATATCAAAACGTCGTAGTATTTTGTCTACGTGGTAGAATTAAAGTGTTTGAATTTCCAAGACGAAAATAAAAGCTTTCCGAAATTTTTTCCGAAAAACACTATTAACGCATTTCTGCTCGGGAATTATTTTTGAACTTCCGAGAAATATGTAACGATAGAATATCTAGGTGAGATGGAATATCCAATAATATTTCAGTTATGGCAAACGTAGTTTTTCGCATGCGGACTTAAAACCTAACGATTAGGGAACGTAATTTCTGAGAAGGAATTTAAATGTGTATAATGAATAAAACGATGATCATATAATACGTAGGTATTGTACGAGGTAATGAATATGAGTATTATACGAGGTATTATACGAGTATGTATAAATGATGGAATATCATATATCATGAATTAGTATACGAGTTAGAATATGAGAATTATACGTATAGAATACGTCCTAAGGCTTTAAGCCATGTGTAATAGATTTGTTGAATTGTATAGGAAATTGTATTGTCCAATGAGAATTATGATAAGGCCCAAATGTAGGAAATGGTTAAGTCCAATGTGAATTAATAAACAAGCTCAATGTTTGTTTAATTGCAAGCCCAATGTATAAGTTAAGTTAGTTAAGCTAATTAAATGTAAAGCCCAAAGTAAGTATCCGATGGGTAGGCATGAACCATGGGGCAACCCATGGGTGATCCAAAGTGATAAGCAAGTAACTTAGTGGCTAAGTGTTGTGGTGAACAAGTAATTAATGTGGTGAGCAAGCAAAGTGCTTTTATGTGATGAACAAGTAAAGGATAAGCTATGTGCTAGGCAAGTTAACTTAATGGCTAAGCAAATAATGTGGTGATCAAGTAAACTTGATGGCTAAGATAGGAATAGTAAGGAGGTGGATGGCTTTTTGACCATTATACCCTAACATTGCAACTCCTATAAATAGCAAGCTTGCATTTCATTTGTTAGTTGTTTATTTCATCCAACACTTTATAACTTATAAGTTGAGAGCTTATTTGCTTGAGTGAAAAAGCTAGAAAATTGGACTTTAAAATTCAAGAAGCAAGAAGAAGATCAAAGATTAGTCAAGTGATCATTAAGGGTAAGCAATCTTGAACCGTGATTCTCTTTCTCTTCTATTGTTAGAGAAGTGAGTGGTGGTAGAACATGTATGATAAGAAGGAGTTGGAATGATGAATCAAAAGGGCTTAAGTCTTAATAAGCCGTTAATAAGTAATGTGGTAAGATAAACAATAAATGAAGTTATGAACTTAAGAAGAACTTGTAACATGTTTACATTAATGAAATTGGTATGATAATAAGGAGCAAGGATAGTGATTAAAAGATTAAAGCCATGATAAATCATGATAAATGGAATTATAAGTAGTTTATAAGCTTATGAGTTTTGAACTTATTAAGAACGAGTAATAACTTATCATGATTATAAGTTGATGAAATGAGTAGGTTAACATGTTAATATGATGGATTTAATCCATTTAAAACTATGAACAAATCATATGAAACGAAGTTATGGCGGAATTCATGAGTTTGGACGATAATCGCCGAATTCGTGAAATTCTCGGAATAGAAGTCAAATTTTGATATTGAGCTTGGAAACATTGGCTTTCAATGGAGACAAGTCTTACTTGGAATTATAGAGTTGCGGACTCGAAAATGACCAGATTCTGACTTATAACAAAGAAACAAGCGTTGAATGTTCACGAACGTTTATCGTTTTTGTTAAAAATGGACTAATAGGTGAATTTTTAGTTAACGAAAGCCAAATAGATAAAATTCTTGCATGAACATGTAGAGTATGTAATTTGTGAACCATTGGCTCTTGAACGAGCCAATTCGGACTTATAACGAAGAAGTTATGAGTCTGGGAATCTCACCTAAAAGAAAATCTATCAAATTTTTCTAAGACATAGAGTCCGCACCGCAGCGCGACTCAAGGAGTAAAGATCGGCACTGTAGTACGAGGTTGACCATAGTCCCCTGTTAATTGGTGCCGAGCACGGCTAATAACAAAGGAGATGGCGCCGCAGCTCCGTGAGCGAGTCATATGTACAAAACACCAGCGCCGCAGCGCGAGTTGTAGAACAACAACTGGCGCCGCAACGCCAGCACTAGTGAAGCATAGAGAGGAATGTTTTAGAATGTAAAGTAAAGGAGAGGTGAATGACGAGTAAATTAAATTCTTAATAAACTTAATGAAACATCATTTAGGATGTATAACCTTAAGTAATACACCAGAGGTTGAAAGAAAGAATAATTAAACGAAGAACGTGAAGGGTAATTAAGTAAACCATGAATGATATTCAAAATTGGTACTTCACTAATGACGATCGAGTTTTGATTAATAATGTAAGAATGTTAGTAAGTTATAACTAAGATTGATAAGTCGAATTGGTCTTTATTAATGAAGTAAGTTCACATAAGATAGAGAAGAGAAAGAAGTTGGTAAGAACGATGTAAAAGAACGACGGCAAGCTAGAACCAATAATAACAAATCAAATACATGATTAGATTTAAAAGGAGCGTAAGATTCATTAGGAACCATGTGTGTTCATTCATGACCTAATGTGGTATTTTATATGGTTATGTGTTATAGAGACTGTAAAGACTCAAAAGGAAAAGTAATTATAATGTAGCAGACGCTAAAGGCAAGTTTTTCTAAACGCTTTTCTAACCTTCGTGTTAGCCAAGTTTTCAAATGATTTAGGTTATGAGATGCATGTATGGTTTTAAAGAAAGAGTCGATGCTTGTTTTAACTTGTCAAGACTAATACTGATAGATAGATTGATTTATTTACAAGTCTTTCAATATAGAATTGCTAACGCTATCCTACGCAAATTGTTTGGTACAGATTTAATGTAAGCCTGAATATGAATAAAAAAATAGTATTTTCATCGAGTATTCGATGGGCACGTGAAGTTGCCACAACTTAAACGTACACACGTTTAATGGATGTAGTGTTGATCAACATAGAGTACTATATGTTGATCACCTAGAAGTGCTCCTAAGCTATGTCGGACTTAAGGACTTAATGTCGAGTTGTCCTTTTCAAAGAAATTATGAAACGCTCATGGTCTTGAACCAGAATTTATGTTTTACTGAATATTGTCATTGTGAAACGTTTTAAAGAAAAAGATGTGTCATTTTGAAGTATCGATAGTACTTCATAACTATTATCCAGTTATTGAAGATATATGATTCCTATATTTCAAGCATGTTGTTTAAATGAAATAATTGTACTTACTGAGCTTGTTATGCTCACTCTTGCTTGAACCATATGCATGCAATTAAGGATGAGCGAACCGAGGTTTCCAGTAGAGATAAAGGAAAAGCAAAGATGAATGATTAGTTTATCTTGTAATAGACTAATAAGTATGTGTATTATATTATGATGAACAAAGAATACAATGGTTTAAGAACCTGGGAACATGATTTATTATTATTAATGTAATAAGAATGTCGTTGGAACACACATTTTGATGTCATTTCAGTAGAATGAATGTACAGTTATGAGTACCATGTAGCACTATTTGTCGGGTTGGAAGATATCCGAATTTGGGGGCATCACATATTCTATCTAGGCTCATTCGACTTCGAGTTAGACAGTATATATATATATAAGCAATCAAAAGCCACGGATCGACGATCCGGGCATACCCACAAAATACGATTCTCAACGTTAGTAGATATAAATATATAGTAGTAAAAAGCTTAAAATTTGAAAAATCTTACAGTGAGCTGCCAAGAAGATTTTAGATAGCTTTTGAGGCCTGAAAACTGGGTTTCCAACGGTTAAACTTCAGTATGTTACAAAACAGGAGCTTAAAAGTGTTTAGAAAGAAGAATCACACAATTTAGAGCACTCTAGCAGTTGTACAGGCTGAAATGGATAGAGTTTTCTCTCCTTTTTCTTTTTTTTCAAGTGAGCTACCAAAAAGACCTGATGTCCGCGGGTCTACCCGCGGTAGCCGTGAGTCTACTTGTAGCTGCCCAGGTTGCCTCGGGCCATGTGGGTCCCGTTGTCTCGAAGTACACACACTTTGGCTATGCGATGTCCACTCGAACCCTCATAACTTTCAATCCGGGCATCCGATAAAGGAGTGTGATGTCTTATGTAGTAGTTCTTGTGCGACACTTTTGTACGTAGTGTGGATTGAAATGTGTTGAGATGACGTGAATGTGGTATTGACGTGGCAAAATGACTATTTTTCCCCCTCACCGGGGTTATCTCCGGCTTTTGCGCAGATGTAGCAGTTATTTCTCAAGGTTATCTCTGAGATTGGGCTGCTGTGGATGCTGGATGTCCTCAGGGTTATCTCTGAGGTGTGTTTGACCTCCCGGGATTATCTCCGGGGTTGAACTGAGTATATCGGGGCTGTCTCCGGGGTTATCTCTGGAACTTGAACTGCATCCCTCGAGGTTATCTCTGAGGTTGGAACTGAATCTCCTTGGCCTATCTCCGGGATTGAAACTAAGTCTCTCGGGGTTATCTCTGAGATTAAAAATTGGATCTCCCGGGTTGTCTCCGGAGTTGAAACTGATTTAACTTCCAGGGTTATCTCTAGAAGATGATTATTCCCTCTTGCAGGATTAGTAACAGGAACACAAAATTTCGAGTGTCTACATAGACTTTATGAATGATGAGCTACATATGTTTTTGACATAACAATTAAACATGTAAGAACATCATTGACGTGTTAAAAATCTATTTTAACATCACATTGTATTCTTAATACATTTTCATGTTCATTATATTGGGTTTAAATCCCATTTTCTGGACTTAAACAATTAATTATAATTTTCTTGGCAAATCTACTAACCAAGCGCTGCAGCGCACCCCATTACTCGGGAACCAGCGCTGCGGCGAGACCAGACGCTACTACGCCCCAAATAAGCCTACAATAGGCTCTGTAGCTCTGTCTCGGCGCTGGCAAAATGCCATTTATACTGGAAACCGGTGATGCGACGCGCAGAGAAGCCTGCTAAGCACCGTTGCAGCGCGGCTTAGTAGTTTCTGTTTTTGCAGTTCACGAAAAACACAGAACATAGCCAATTTAGGCAAAAATTTCACACAAACAACGAATTCAATATTACCCATGTGTTCTGAACTTAACAAAAACATTTAATGACATTCCTAACATGCTTTTAACATCTTAAGTCACATAAACAACAAGATTTAAAGCCATAATTTTGATGTTTTTAGTGAAAAACTCCTTTTTTGACATTTTTAACAAAATCAACTACTACGACCTTGTTTTTCAACCAAATCGGTCGATAGACATTTCGTTCTTTTCATTTTTACATGTATAAACATAAGCATTCATCATTTTACCAATTAATATGCCATTTAAACATAAATTTTCATACTTTTAAGCCATATTCATACATATTTCTCTATAAACTATAAAATTCAAATTTAAACATAATTACATGGATTAGATTACTTTAAAACCCATAAAAATCATATATTATTGAACTATACATGTTAATAAACCTGTACAACATCATAGATTTAACAATTAACCACAAAAATTCAGTTATAGAAAGTTAAAATTTTGTTTTCATGAAGAACTTTTAAGAATGAAAATTATAAGTTGAGATTAAGGGATTACCCTTGATTTCTATGCTTAGATTACACATAGATGATAAGAACTTCTTTAATTCCCAAACTTCTTTTGTGACACCCCCAAATTCGGGTACTTCAAAATTATGGGATTTGGTGTTCACTGTACAAATATCATCTATCTATCTACCTATAATAAATGAAAGCCATGCAATAGATAGAATAAAAATCTTCCCCTTAAGGGTTACAACATCCGAATAATAATAATACAATCCCAGGTTAAACTAACCTTAAACATCTGTGAGGAATCATAAACAAATAAGTCTTAAACAAAATATATCATCAAATAAACAACATGTCTTCATCACTTGCTAACTTTTCCCTTGCCTTTACTAGTGGAAGGTTCATCTGTTCTTTAGTTCTTAACTGCAATGTTATTATTAAGCAAAAGTGAGCACTATTGCCAACAAGTATAATAACATGTGAGTAAATAAAAGACATCTGAATAAAAGCTCAACTTTTGAATCAAGAATGAATAACAAGAATCAAATGAATTCTGAGGGTCATAAGACCTTGAACTATGTCCTAGGTGATCAAGGGTTATACTTGAACCCTTTAACAGTCATAAGACTATGGACCTTTCTACTCGTACTTAGGGGGATCAACCCTTAGTACCATACTGTGCACAATATCTTAACGCTAACGCATAAGTAAATCCCTTTCCAGGGTTGTTAATCTCAGTTTGACATCTGAGTCCGCACCAAAGGAAGTTTGGTTTGGATAGTTCAATAAGGGTTCTGAAATTTAGAAAGTTCATCAACTAAGGACTAGTTGAATCAATAAAGTTCACTAGTCTAATAAGGTTCAATAATAATGATATTCGATTTGAATAATAATAATCTCAAGAAGTATACAATAGGACAATTATTGTATAACTGAATCATGCTTTAAAAATATAATAAATCTTTAATATAACAATTGTACTTGAATAATAGTAATGATAATTTACTCGAGGTAACTAATAACTTGAACAATAATGACAAGTAGGGTTAGGAAACTTGTCTCGTGTGTAGATTACACTTTAACTAAACTCGTTCTTTGATTTAAATCCTACATACCATTCACATTCACAATACCAATTAATTATAACTTAACTAATCGTCAAAAACTCTTTCTCTTTGTCTACTTTGATAATTAACTATACTTAGTTAATTTACCACTTTGTCACATAATTTATACTTCATGAATAATAAGCTAATTATGTATTCAATAATTCGATTCATGTGCAGTTATGTTATTTACATGTTAAACATTGATTTTAGATCTCATTATACTTCTAACATGTTTACATGTTCTTTATATTAAGTTAACAATACATTGCTAGACTTAACACTTTAAAAATTACATTTTCGGACCATTCTGCAGAGTGGCGCTGCGGCGCCACATTTATACTAGGTCTTGGTGCTGCGGCCGGACACTTGGCGCAGGCCTTAAGG
This sequence comes from Panax japonicus, assembly GCA_020205505.1. Classification (NCBI taxonomy): domain Eukaryota; kingdom Viridiplantae; phylum Streptophyta; class Magnoliopsida; order Apiales; family Araliaceae; genus Panax; species Panax japonicus. The sequence goes on along the minus strand of CM035100.1, from coordinate 18,005,522 downwards.
CATTGGACTGGCGCCGCGGCGTGGCGAACAAGAAATTGTTCTGTAATTCGCGAAAATTGCAGAACACAGTCAAAAAATTCCAATTAAATTATCACTACACGAATTTAATCATAACCACATGTTAGAATTCGTATAAAATCATTACCCAACATTTATAAAGTGATTTTAACCCATTAAAACACATAATCACAGAGTTTAAGCATGTAATTTCACTGATTTTGATGTTCTTGAAGGTTTTGAAAATAAAACATGAAAATTGTCACTACGGATTCGTTATAACACCGAATCCGTTTATTTAAACTTTGGTCTCTTCGTATCAACATGCATAACAACATACGAATGAAAAATTTAAGGATAATATACGATCAACACATGAAATATCACGTATAAGGCCATATGGCCAAAACCCAAACTCTAGAATTTTGAGAAACATATACGACATGTATTTTAATGAAACAGATGATATGGTTTGTGACATATATATAATTAAATATGATTTGATACATCTTAACCCATATATAAACTCATAATCAAACCCTTTCTCAAATACAAAGATTTTAAAAAAGTTTTGAAAGCCATTTTCTTATAAAAACTAACTGACGTGAAAAGGAATTGGGTTGAAGAGATTACCCAAGCGTAGAATTAATGGAAGATGAATTCCTTCTCAGATGACTCTCACAATCCTCTTAACAATTTCTAAATTCTCAACTCTTTCTCGGTATTTCTCTCTGTTAAGCTTTCTAGACTTTGGCAAATTAATGAAAAGAGTACGTATAATAAAGGGATAGAAAACTGACGCGCATACTGGTCAGTTAACCCAGTCATGGGTAACTGCTAGTAAATACCACTAAGGCCATGTTTGGCTAGGCTTAATAGATTTCAAAACCATTTAATTTAATAAAGCTTTATCATATAGTTTAATTAATGTCACGCTCCTTATAAAATAAATCCAATATTTTATTTAATTTACTTTAAATAAAATATAATAATTTCTCATAAATAAATAATGTCAAATTATTAATTCTCTAATTAATAATTAAATTAATTAAAATAATATTAGGCTTATTAAATATTTCTTTTAATACAATAAGCTCACATAATGACATACTTGAATAATAATTATTCTCTACATTAATTTAATAAATGTAACACATATAATTAAATTAATGTTCCACAACTGCATCAATTAATTATTTAATCTAATAATTAAATCATCAAAAAATATTTATTTAATTCAATAAATATTAAAATTAATTTACAAAATCTCGTTCATCACATCTTTCCCCCTTAAAAGGATTCTGTCCCCAGAATCACGACTCAATAAATTAGACCCGTTACATTCTCCCCCCTTACAAAGATTTTGTCCACATAATCGCTTACACATAATTAAGTAAATAAATGAGGGTAATTCTTCATCATATTCTCTTCGAGTTCCCACGTAGCTTCTTCAGCATTGTGGTTCCTACAAATTACCTTAACAGAAGGTATAACTTTATTTCTAAGAACTTGTTCTTTTCGGTCGACAATTTGGACAGGAATTTCTTTGTAAGATAAGTCTTTTTCAAAATGCAGGGGTTCGTATTCAATTACATGCTTGTAATCGGCTTTGTAGGGTTGTAACACAGAAACATAAAAGATGTTGTGAACATTCTCGAGGGCTGGAGGTAAGGCTACCTCGTACGCTACTTCTCCGATTCTTCTCAGTACTTCAAAGGGTCCAATGAATCTCAGACTCAATTTTTCTTTCTTTCCGAACCTGATCTTCCCCTTCTAGTGAGAGACCTTCAAGAAAACATACCTACCTGATTCAAACTCGATATTTTTATGATGTGGATCAGCGTATTTCTTCTGTCGATCTTGAGCCGCTACCAGTCGTGCTCTGATCACTTTGACTATTTCTGCCATCTGTTGTACCAATTCTGGCCCTAGCAATTGTCTTTCACCAACTTCATCCCAGTAAAGCAGAGTTCTGTACTTTCTGCGGTATAACGCTTCGTAAGGCGGCATGCTAATACTAGCGTAGTAACTGTTGTTGTAGCTGAACTCTACTAATGGTAGGTGATCATCCCAATTTCCTTTGAAGTCCATCAAATAGACTCTTAGCATATCTTCTAATGTTTGAATTGTTTATTCACTCTGTCCGTCTGTTTGAGGGTGATAAGTTGTACTCATTCGCAATTGTGTACCCATGCATTCTTGAAGACGTTTCCAGAAATTCGATGTAAAGCACGGATCTCTATCAGAAACAATTGACACTGGCACTTCGTGCCTCGAAATAATCTCTTTCACATATAACCTTGTCAACTGATCTAAGTTGAATTTGATTTTGATCGGAAGGAAGTGTGCAAATTTCGTCAGTCGGTCAACGATAACCCATACTGCATTGTAGCCTTTCTGAGTTGTCGGTAGGCCAACCACGAAGTCCATTGTAATATGTTCCCATTTCCATTATGGGATCTCTAACTGTTGTAGCAATCCACTCGGTCTTTGATGTTCTGCTTTCACTTTTTGACAGGTAAGATACTTGGCAAAACATTCTGCAACATCTTGTTTTAAATTTGGCCACCAGAAAAATTGTTGAAGATCTTGGTACATTTTGGTATTACCAGGGTGAATCAAATATCGTGAACTATGAGCCTTGCTCAAAATATCTTCCTTAATCTCTGTGACTAGTGGTACCCAAATTCTATTCTCAAATCTCAGTATTCCTTCCTTATCCATCATAAATCTCGGTTCCGTTGCTTCAGATATCTTCTTTGTCACCTTTTTGTATTCATCATCCTGAAGTTGAACCTCCTTTTACTTTATCTAGTAGAGTTGTACCAGATTGCATCTAAAATAGCTTCTCATCGATCTCCATAGGATACTTCACCTCTAACTCCAGTTTCTCCATTTCTGAAATTAGCTCCTCCTGAGCAGTTAACATCATCAATTTCTCACGACCCTTTCTACTTAAGGCGTCGGCAACTACATTTACCTTACCCGGATGGTATAAAATCTCACAGTCGTAGTCCTTAATTAACTCCAACCACCTTCTTTGACGCATATGCAAGTCCTTCTGCGTGAAAATATATTTCAGACTCTTGTGGTCCGTATATATTCACACTTCTCCTCGTAGAGATAGTGCCTCCAAATTTTTAAAGCAAAAACAACTGCAGCTAACTCTAAATCATGGGTCGGGTATCCCTTCTCGTAATCCTTCAACTGTTGTGATGCATATGCAATGACTCTACCGTTTTGCATAAGCACACAGCCAAGTCCTTTATGCGACGCATCGGTAAAAACAACAAAATTTCCTGTATCATTCGGAAGGGATAACACAGGTGACGTACTCAATCTCTTTTTCAATTCTTGAAAGCTCTCCTCACACTTCTCCGTCCAAACAAATTTCACAGCTTTACGAGTTAAATTCGTTAACGGAGTTGCGATCTTGGAAAAGTCTTGTATGAATCTTCTATAATATCCTGCTAATCTAAGGAAACTTCTTACTTCCGACGGTGCCATCGGCTGATCCCTGTTAATCACGGCTTCTACTTTGGATGGATCTACCGAAATTCTGTTTTTATCGATCACATGACCAAGAAATTGTACTCGCTCGATCCAGAATTCGCATTTCAAAAATTTAGCGTACAACTTCTCCCTTCTCAATACTTCCAACGCTAACCTCAAATGTTCTTCGTGTTCTTCTTTGGTTTTGGAATATACCAAAATGTCATCTATAAATACCACTACGAACTTGTCCAAAAACGGCTTGAACACACCATTCATTAGTCCCATAAATGCTGCAGGAGCATTCGTTAGACCAAACGACATTACTAAAAATTCGTATTGACCGTATCTCGTTCTGAATGTTGTCTTTGGTACATCCTTTAGCCTCACCTTCAGTTGGTTATAACCATTCCTCAAGTCTATCTTGTAAAAATATCTTGCTCCCTTCAATTGATCAAACAGATCATCGATCATTGGTAATGGATATCTATTTTGAATCGTGACCTTGTTCAGTTCTCTATAGTCAATACAGAGCCGCATCTATCCGTCCTTCTTTTTCACGATTAACACTGGCGCTCCCCACGGCGATACGCTCGGTTGAATGTACTTCTTGTCCAACAATTCTTGTAGTTGTACCATTAATTCCTTCATCTCTATTGGTGCCATTCGGTATGGTGCCTTCGATATTGGAGCAGTTCCTGGCGCCAAATCGATCACGAAATCTACCTCTCTATCTGGTGGAAGTCTTGGAAAATCATTTGGAAATACGTCGACGAAGTCCCTCACAATCGGTATTTCTTCTACCTTCGGATTCTCTTTTCGACTGTCGACTATGTAAGCTAAGTATCCTACACAGCCTTGTCTCAACAACTTCCTGGCCTGCATCATCGTCAGACAACTCGCTTGTCTAGGCGACTTACTACCATAAAATACAACTTTTGACGGAGTCATAAAGTTAATACGCTTCTTTTGGCAATCAATTACAGTACCGTAATTGAATAACCAGTCCATTCCCAATATAATGTCAAATTCCCCAAGTCGAATAGGGATAAGATCTACGTTCATGATATTACCCTTAATATCCACTCTACAGTTCTTATGTGCATACTTAACAGGGATTATTTCTCTATTCACAATTTCTATGTTCATGGGGTAATCCAATTCATTCTTTGGCAAATCTAAATTCTTGGCAAAATCATCAGATATAAAGGAACAAGTGGCACCCGAATCAAATAAAGCATAAGCATTAATTTTATTGATCGGAATGATACCTAACACCACATCACGGGATTGAACTGCATCTTGTACCGTCATGTTAAAAGTTCGGGCGGTCGGTCGGTTTGTTGTGGTTGGTCCGGTGATGGTTAAGGCATTTCCACTGTTGTTTCCCCGGTTTCCTCCTGATCCTGACCCTCCCGATCCCTTCTTGGAACAGTCTCTTGCCAGATGGTCCTTCGGACCACAAGTAAAACAAACACCCTTCTTTGGGTTTGGACAGTTTGGTGCTATGTGTCCTTCCTGACTACAATTGTAACACACTCTTTTTCCTATCATACAAACTCCCAGATGGGCTTTCCCACAGGTCGAGCATGCTTCGATTCTTTTCTTCTGATTACTTTGATGATTTCTCGATGATGAGTTGTCGTTCCACCTTTTCTTCTGATTGACATTTCCACCTCTTGTGCCACTTCAACTGGCCTTGTTATTAATTTCACCTTCACTCTTCTTCTTCTTCTGATCTTCATTGTACTTGGTCACCGCATCGCTCCCACCTTCAGTGAGGATGGCCTTTTCTAGTACTCCAACAAACGTGTTTAGCTGAAACATTGATACCTTTCTGTACACCCAAGGCTTTAGTCCTTGCTCAAATCGTCTCGTCTTCCTCTCATCCGTGTGAACTTGATATTGGGCGAACCTCGCTAACTCATTGAATTTCGCCACATAATCAGGTACACTCATATTTCCCTGCTTCAGTTCCAGAAATTGAATCTCCATCAGATTCTGCAAACTTGTTGGGAAATACATTTCGAAAAACATCTCTTTAAATCTCTCCCACGTAATTGCACCTTCACCTCCTCGCACTTTGTTTGCTTGCCACCAGTAGCTAGCCTCAGACTTCAGTATAAACGTTACAAAAGCTATCTTATGGTCTTCTCTAACCCTAGCAACATCGAAAACCTTCTCCATTTCCATAACCCACGTTTAAGCCTCGATTGGGTTCATGGAACCTTTGAACTCTGGCGGTCCCACCGCCTTGAAGTCTTTAAACGTTGTGTTTGGTGGAGCTTGCGGTTGATTATTCATGGCTCCAGTCAGTAAGTTAACCAACTGCTGTACGGGATTAGCCTTTGCATTATTGTTATTATTGGTTGACTCTTCCTGAGCTGGTTGACATTGTTGTCTTCTCCTTGGTGGCATTTTTCTGTTAAATAAATGCTTATTGGAACTTTATTTATTCTCTAAATAGTTAAGGCATTACTTAACAATTAACATACTCATTTAACACATCATCTCAAACAACTTGATATATTTACATTAAAATCAAAGTTTTAACATCAAACTATAGCATCACTGCTATTTACATCAACTATCCTGGAATAAAGAATTCACAGGATTTAAAATATATAAAAATATTCCTTCATTCATAAACACGTCAGAATTTACATCTAAAAACTAATTAAGTTCTTCACATAATTAAACAAATCATATCACTTTCCGTCAAGGTACTGATTAGCCTTGCTACGCTCCTCTTCTAAGATGCGATACATCGTCCTGCGATCCATCATGTACAATTGTAGTCCTTCGAACTAGATTGGGTACCTCAAAACTCGATCTTGGGTCTCATTCATTGCCTTGTTAAGTGTAGAATATGTCTCCCCAATCTTCGCCTTCTTTGTACGACCATCATCTTCTGCACAATCAGCTCGATGTGATTCTCTTACCCACCCTTCCTCTGCTATTTTTAGTCTATCAGAGGTTTCCTTCAGTTCCTTCTTTAGTTTCTCTATCTCCTCGGTCTTATTTTCGGTTTGACCCTTCTCATGGACCAAATCCCTTTCTACATTTCCCTGTCGAGAGTGAAGAGTCGAAATCTCCCTCTCCTTCTGCTCTAGAGTAATATGCTGAATAACCGCTCGCTCAGTCAAATCCTGGACCTCGTCTCATAACTCCACGTTACGGTCGTATAACGTGTCATACATCTCAGCATCAACGGTGTACCGTGGTAACTCCTCTTCATCCTCTTCCTCTTCCTCAATAAATTCCTCCTCAGGATCCTCCTCAGGATCAGTCTTAGGTTCATGCTTCCTGACCAAAAATGGTGATCAATGGAGATGATTCCCTCTGCAACAGCTGCTCCCTAACGACATGAATGTCTCGGGGCTCCTCCTCTGTCGGTACTATAGGTACACGATGTTCCTCCTCAGTAGGTACTATAAGTACACGAGGTTCTTCCTCCCCAGCTTGACTAGCTTCTCCAATATTCGACATCCTGACAACAAAATTTTAAGTTTTAGTTACTAAGTCGTATCATCTAACGCATACTTTAACACATAAACACATAAGGTCTTTTATTTTATTCAATGAATTGCAGAAATTCATTTCTTATAACTCGATAAGAGTTTTCCATCACTATCTTCTTTCTATAAGGCTACTACCTAAGGTTGTTCCCCTACCTAAGGTTCATAACCTACAGCTTTGATACCAACTTGTGACACCCCTGAATCCGGGTACTTCAATTCCACGGAATTTGGTGTTCACTATACAAATATCATCTATCTATCTACTCATAATAAATGCAAGCCATGCAATAGATAGAATAAAAATCTTCCCCTTAAGGGTTACAACATCTGAATAATAATAATATAATCCCAGGTTAAACTAACCTTAAACATCTGTGCGGAATCATAAACAAATAAATCTTAACAACATCATTAAATCAAGTCTTAAACAAAATACATCATCAAATAAACAACAAGTCTTCATCACTTGCTAACTTTTCCCTTGCCTTTACTAGCGGAAGGTTCATCAGTTCTTTCGTTCTTAAGTGCAATGTTATTATTAAGCAAGAGTGAGCACTATTGCCCATAAGTATAATAATGAAATAATAGTATAATAACATGCGAGTAAACCAAAGACATCTGAATAAAAGCTCAACTTTCAAATCAAGAACGAATAATAAGAATCAAATGAATTATGAGGGTCATAAGACCTTGAACTATGTCCTATGTTATCAAGGGTTATACTTGAATCCTTTAATAGTCATAAGACTATGGAACTTTCTACTCGTACTTAGGGGGATAAGCCCTTAGTACCATACTGTGCACAATATCTTAATGCTAACGCATAAGTAAATCCCTTTGCAGGGTTGTTCATCTCAGTTTGACATTCGAGTCCGCAACATAGGAAGTTTGGTTTGAATAATTTAATAAGGGTTCTGAAATTTAGAACGTTCATCAACTAAGGACTAGTTGAATCAATAAAGTTCACTAGTCTAATAAGGTTCAACAATAATGATATTCGTTTTGAATAATAATAATCTCAAGAAGTATACAATAGGAAAATTATTGTATAACTGAATCATGCTTTAAAAAGATAATAAATCTTTAATATAACAATTGAACTTGAATAATAGTAATGATAATTTACTCGAGGTAACTAATAACTTTAACAATAATGACAAGTAGGGTTAGGAAACTTGCCTCGTGCGTAGATTACACTTTAACTAAACTCGTTCTTTGATTTAAATCCTACATACCATTCACATTCACAATACCAGTTAATTATAACTTAACTAACCGTTAAAAACTCATTCTCTTTGTCTACTTTGATAATTATCTATATTTAGTTAATTTTCCACTTTGTCACATAATTTATACTTCATGAATAATAAGCTAATTATGTATTCAATAATTCGATTCACGTGCAGTTATGTTATTAAATGTTAAACATCTATTTTACATCTCATTATACTTCTACAATGTTTACATGTTCATTATATTAAGTTAACAATACATTGCTAGACTTAACACTTTAAAAATTACATTTCTGGACCATTATGCAGAGTGGAGCTGCGGCGCCACGTTTATACTAGGTCTTGGCGCTGCGGCACCGTAGCACTGCGGCCGGACACTTGGCGTTGTGGCGCGGGCCTTAAGGCATTGGACTAGCGCCGCGGCGCGGCGAACCAGAAACTGTTCTGCAATCCGCGAAAATTGTAGAACACAGCCAAAAAATTCCAATTAAATTATCACTACAAGAATTTAATCATACCCACATGTTAGAATTCGTATAAAATCATTGCCCAACATTTATAAAGTGATTTTAACCCATTAAAACACATAATCACAGAGTTTAAGCATGCAATTTCACTGATTTTGATGTTCTTAAAGGTTTTGAAAATAAAACATGAAAATAGTCAGTACGGATTAGTTATAACACTGAATCCGTTTATTTAAACTTTGGTCTCTTCGTATCAACATGTATAACAACATACCAATGAAAAATTTAGGGATAATATACGATTAACACATGAAATATCACGTATATGGCCATATGACCAAAACCCAAACTCTGTAATTTTAAAAAACATATACGACATGTATTTTAATGAACAGATGATATGGTTTGTGACATATATATAATTAAATATGATTTGATACATCTTAACCCATATATAAACTCATAATCAAACCCTTTCTCAATTACAGAGATTTTACAAAAGTTTTGAAAGCCATTTTCTTATAAAAACTAACTGACGTGAAAAGGAATTGGGTTGAAGAGATTACCCAAGCGTAGAATTAATGGAAGATGAATTTTTTCTCAGATGACTCTCACAATCCTCTTAACAATTTCTAAATTCTCAACTCTTTCTCTGTATTTCTCTCTGTTAAGCTTTCTAGACTTAGGCAAATTAATGAAAAGAGTACATATAATAAAGGAATAGAAAACTGACACACATACTAGTTAGTTAATCCAGTCATGGGTAACTGCTAGTAACTCCCACTAAGGCCATGTTTGGCTGGGCTTAATAGATTTCAAAACCATTTAATTTAATAAAAATTTATCATATAGTTTAATTAATGTCACACTCCTTAGAAAATAAATTCAATATTTTATTTAATTTACTTTAAATAAAATATAATAATTTCTCAGAAATAAATAATGTCAAATTATTAATTCTCTTATTAATAATTAAATTAATTAAAATAACATTAGGGTTATTAAATATTTCTTTTAATACAATAAGCTCACATAATGACATACTTGAATAATAATTATTCTCTACATTAATTTAATAAATGTAACACATATAATTAAATTAATCTACCACAACTGCATCAATTAATTATTTAATCTAATAATTAAATCATCGAAAAATATTTATTTAATTCAATAAATATTAAAATTAATTTACAAAATCTCATTCGTCGCATCTTCTTCTTCTTCTTCTTCTATCTCACTGACTCTCAAATTTCTCTCTTTTCTCTCTAAATTTGTTATCCAACCTTGAAAGAACAAATAAAAGAATGCGTATAATATAACTGATGAGGATGTGGGGTAGCAGCTAAGTGCAGTCTGGCCTTAACTGCTCCCACATTCTTAAGGCCATGTTTGGCTTGTTTTAATTTAGTTTTGTTCTCATTATTTTAATTAACTTTTTATTATATAGTTTAATTGTCACACTTTAATAAATCACATAATATTATTTACACTCAATTAAATAAAAGACAATATTACCCATTAAATCGCATCATCACATAATTAAAAATTCTCATTTAATAATTATAACACATGATTAAAATTCTCATTTATTATTTATAACAAATCAATAAATCTCTAATTAATTATTAAATTAATTAGAATAACATTAAAATTATTTAACAACTCTTTTAATTTAATTATCTCAATTAAATTCACACTTTGAATTATAAACTTATTCCATTAATTTAATCAATGTAACACATTTAATTAAATTAATCAACCACAATTCCATCAAATATTTATTTAACTCAATAAATAAATTAACAAAATATTTATTTAATTCAATAAATATTTAAAAAAATGAATTACAAAAGTCTCGTTCGTCACAAATTTCATCATAACAAAGATCTACAAGAGGTCAAACCGCCTATCCCACTTTGTTTTCCAGTTTCTGGGTTACCCAGAAAAGTTGGGTCAATGTCGGTCAACGCCTTTTAATCTCTAATAACCTCTAAACCGTGAAGTTGTTATGTGTTTAAATGGCTCATAGTTGTAGTAGACATATCAATGTTCAAAAGTGTGACATTGGTTGAGCATAAAAACTCTACAAATGAAATATTTAAACTGTTGAAGCTGTTGTCAGACACCTTTCAGGTGTTCTCCACCATTTCTGGAATTTTCAGAAATCCATCTGTGACCGGTCAATGACATTTGAACTTTAATAACTTTCCTCGTGTGCTTCCTATAAGTAATTCAGTGTCACTTTCTTGAAATAGGTATACTAAGGTTTAAAAGTGTGACACTAGGATATCCTAACAACATAACACATGATAGATCTGAGCCGGTCAAAGTTCCTGCCAAAGTGTGTTGTTCAAATTTCTTGAATTTCCAGAAAATTGAATTTAACCAACAACATCTTGTATCATGTTGATGTAATGAGTGATCTATTGTCATGGAATTGTAGTCTGTAACGGCTCCAAAATTCATACCATTTCAATCTCGACTTCGGTCGTTAACCATACATTCAACCTCTAAATTTACATCATTATTTGATATTAAAATCACTAAAATTGCGGAATATTTAAAACTTTTATACATTTCCTTCTTTATTGCCCTAATTCGCAAACTTTACATTACATCTCTTCGATTCAAATTTATATCATGAATCGTTACAACAAAAGGACTATACAAAGTCTTACATCATAAATAGATTTCCATATACACTGGATAACTCAATTTACAATATGTGCATGCCCGACGCCCTTCGATTGTCCCTGAAAACACAACAGTTCTAAAGATGACCAATTTGACTACTGTTACAGACCTCAAATTGAAGAACTTAAAGAACAAAAGTTGTAGGTCTATTCGTCCTTGTTTCGGATCATCTTTAATCACTTCAATCGGAGTTCGTATGAAAATGTTATGGACATTTTACTACAGGAAGTCAAACTGTCAGACCTAGACCATAATTCCGGCGCTGGGGCGCGAAGACTAAGCTAGCAAGTGGTGTTGGGCGCAAATTTTGGCGTTGGGGCGCGAATTTAAGCGCTGGGTCGAGAATTTCTGGCGCTGGGGCGCGAATTTAGGGTTTCGGCGAGGGGGTGCCGAAACTTGCAAAACCCAACCATCGAAGAACATAACAACTAATTAATGTCTATTTAGCAATGCTAACATCTAAATTAACATGCTAACTTATATAAATTACACATATACACACTACCCAACATGCATATACTAGTTTAAACCACTAAACAATAATTTTAGAAAACTTAAATCATTGTACGTACTATTTTAAAAACCAGAACTCCATTATCGATGTGTTGACAAGGTTTTCCACTGTAAACCACAATTAATCATCACATTCATTTGAACCAATTTCTCATTGACTTCTTACCCAACTAACATACATAATGTTCAGTAAGTTCATAAACAACCAATTGCAGACAATTATATTATATCAATTTTTATACACGTTCAAACATGTATGTTCGCTGTAAAACAATTTCCTTTTATTTTTGAACATAATTTATCATACAACACATATATACATATATACATGCTAGTTATAACAATTACAATTATAATTACATGTAATATCATAACCAATTCTAAAACATAGTTTACAGACACTTTTTGTAAAAACCTTATACACAGTGAATGGATTTCAAGAACATAAAGACTAAGTAATTATACTATAAAACATATCTGTTAAGAGCATAAAACATACCTTTAATTTGTTCAGACAACACTTGTTAGTCAAATAGCTTCGACGAACTCAGAACTTATTTTGAGAATCACAGCCCTTTCACTCTCAAACTCTCTCTGAACTTTTCTCAGACAAACTTCTACTTTCCTTAGGCTTAAGTTAAAAAAAATATATGTAAACTAAAAACCAACGCACTTTTCAAACGTTTAAAACCCAAACGTAACTGCCATATACTAATGACCCTATTAAACTATCAGTTACCAAATATATTATATATTATTTATATTTTGTTTAATTTAATTTATATTACTAATAAATCAAATTTAAAAATCCAAAAGACATAGGGCTTTGTTTGGCAAAATTATTTAAAATTAAAGACTTAATATATTTAAGCCTTGTTTGGCAAAATAAATTAAAAATACTTTAATTTATTTTAATAACCACTTATAATAAAGTTATTTGTCACACTTTATTTAATAAATTAAATAAAATATTATAATAATTCATATAATCATTATAAACTTTCTAATTAAGTTAAATTAGAATATTATCTCATAATTTCCTTAACTCATCAATTTTTTATTAAATAATTAATTAATCAAATCAAATCAAATCAAACAAACATTTATTCACAATAAATACATCCATTAAATATTTATATAATTCAATAAATATTTAAATATTATAATTAAAATTTAGATTGTTACATCATTCCCTCCTTACAAGGATTCTTTCCTCAGAATCACAACTCAAACCACTCATTCGTTACAATCTTCCCTACTTACAAAGATTCTGTCCCCAGAATCGAAGACACAAATTAAATAAATAACTCAGAGTAATCTTTCATCATTTTATCTAAATATAGATTTTATATTTTCTACTACATTCATTACCTTAACAAATTCAAGTTTTCATTTCATAACTTTCACTTGAACTCAATTATATTCTGAATATTATATTCTTAACCCATTTATTTCTTTTTCTAAGGATCGCTATCACAAACACTCGGAATATTACATTCACCCTTTCTTCTAAGAATTTTGTCCTCAAAATTTTATCTATTAATCTTTATTCATTCAATCTATCAAAGTAGATTTTTACGTCACTACTTCATTCATTCATTGGTTTCTATAACCACTTTCTTTACACAAAGATCTTTCTACAATTATTAAACTTTTCTATTAAAAGTTTCACATTATTCTTTGATAACTCATCTACTTCTCACTTCAAAATCTATTTTCTCACTTAATCAACACATTCATCATTCAGTGTCGTATTCTACGACTCACTTCTTTCTAAGGAATACTTTCTTTTTCACTTCCATCTTGCAGAATAACAAGAATCTTCCCCAATTGTTCAATAATTGGGAAGTAGTATGAATAACTCAGGAATTTAAAAGATTTCAAATCATGTTGAGGGGTCATAAGACTGTGAACTCTTCTCTAGGTTTAATAATGCTTCACCCCCGATTCTTCACACTTTAAACCCTCTTTGGCAGAATGTTTATCAATCACAAAGACTGGAAACACCCTCCACTCCTACACTAGGTGGCCAACGTATTGTACCACTACGTTGGGCCGCAACGTAGTGTTTTGTAACGACTATATGTGTTACGCTCGGTACTTAGGGTGTTAAGCCCTTCGTACAATGTATTGTGCACACACATTTCAGCGCAAAGTATAAACTAAGCGCAACCTCTAATAAAAGAGTTGTTCATCTCAGAATTTAAATTGCAAGCATTCAACTGAGGGTCTAATGACCACGAACCATGTCCAAAGTTATAAGTAATCTTTCAACTTTAACTTTAACAGTCAAACGACTATAAGGACTCCAAGGTACTTGAGGGATCAATCCTTCGTACATGTATTGTGCTCAAACATTTTAGCGCAAAGTATAAACTAAGCACAACCCCTAAATAATAGGGTTGTTCATCTTTGCTTTTCAACATCTGAATCCGCACCAAAATAATTTTGTTTAGCATAACTTCTCAAGAAACTCTTGAATTTTATGAACATCTTTCAATATTTTTCTAGCTGAATCAAATAGCATAGACCTCTACAACAATTCGGACATCAATCGAAATATACATATACATTCATACATATATATTCTCATATCTTAAAGAAATTTCAAAAATCTTTTTATGATGTCATGATACCGCACTGTATTTACAGTCCGTTGAGGATTCCGTCATTTGGTGATTTTATCATACTACATCATACCATAGTGGGTTGACGATCCTTAGATCACATCCAACACTAGGTAATACTTCATTGATGACTCCATCATTTTTATCATCTTTACACCAGGTTACATGATGCATTAATAATATAAAATACATTTTGATATATTGCAAATCATTTTTGTCTAGCCGAAGCAATTAGCATAGACATACGAATAACAGTATTGTTGTTAAAACTCATTTGTTCCATCATTTGATCCAATGTTTTTTAAGAAAATAAAAGTGTAAACATCAGCACGAAGTCAATAAATTTCGAAAGTCTAACATAACTAGTAGATTTTGAATATTTATGCTTCCACCATCAACTCCACTTTCTATAATGATCCATTGCTTAATAGGTCTATCTATTCCTATCATCCTCAATACTCCATTTACATTTATCTATACCCAGTTCGTCAAACTTACCACACGCTATGAGTTCAGGAATTTGCCACAATCATATGAGTTTAAGAAATTATCCTAGTCGGACCATATGCGTTAATTCGCTGAAGGGTTCAAAAATATACCATATAATTATGAGTCACGAACCTACCATAATATGAGTTTTAAGAACTCGTACTTAACCTTATAATATTCTCTAACTATACTCTACTTATCTGTTATACACATGAAAAAAGAATCACCTTCTCAACAGGCATATAGCAAATAGCGCGACACAAACATTCCAATGATTATCAATGTGATAAACTGAGTGCAAGCACAAAATCCTCGCCCATACAAAGGTTTGTACAACTCAGCCATCACATGAGTCCTCAATTGAAATCCCACCTAACTCTATGTTGTTTATAACTTGCTCTTTGCTCGATACGAATTCCTCGTATCACATTATCTATAACTCCTCATAAGTTTATCTTGTACTATATCATAGTACATTATCTTCATAGCATCAAGCTATAATCATTCAAACATTACAAACCATCTTTCAGATCACTTAAACAGACCACATCGTGATCTTATTCTATAATCATCTCCCTTAAAATTCTTTTCTTAACTCGTGATCATTTTATTTTACGATCCTCTTTCTTTCCCTTTTTCATCATTTACGACATTATTCGTTATCTTAGCTTTTGGAGTTAGGAAACTCCCATTTCTTATCTTTATATCTCTTCAATATTCTTCTTTGAATCTTTGTGTTTATATAACAATTCTTCCTTTAAGAATTTCCAACTTCATTTATATCGCTCAAAATTTCATTCGAGTTCTACACTTTCATCATACGTGTCCATTTACTAAACTTGGTATACATCGAGTCTCTAACAGTTTCAATATGGTACGCTGAGTGGTTTTCTACAAACAACCAACAAACTAGGTTATGAGTTGCACCATACTTAGATATAACTCTCTATTCTTAACTTCTTTATCATTCTCTTTTTATAGACATTGTCGATTTATTATCACCTTACATCCTTATTATTGGAGTTGGGTAACCCCACATTCATATTCCTTATAACTCTGCGAGATTCTTCTTTGAATTCTTTCACGCAAGTTTTAATCCCTTCTTTATAAACTCTTAATTTACTTCTTATTATTCAAACTCTATTTGAGCTTATTATTTCATTAACTTCATCTTCCTTCTCTAAGGTTATAGCCTACGGTACTCCTACCTATGTTTTATAACCTATAGCTTTGATACCAACTGTAACGACCCCAAAATTCATACCATTTAAATCTCGACTTCGGTCGTTAACCATAAATTCAACCTCTAATTTTACTTCATTATTTGATATTAAAATCACTAAATTACGGAATATTTAAAACTTTTATACATTTCCCTCTTTATTTCCCTAAATTGTAACCTTTACATTACATCTCTTTGATTCAAATTTATATCATGAATCGTTACAACAAAAGGACTATACAAAGTCTTACATCATAAATAGATTTCCATATACACCAGGATAACTCAATTTACAATTCAACAACATGTTACATTCAAAATCTTAAATACATTTCTCATAAAACATAAGTAATCTTTATGAATATAGATCTCTATAACTCACTTAGCACGTATCCTTACCTTAAAATCTTGACCTACAAAAGTGGTTATTTGCAGGAGTGAGCTCGACAGCCCAACAAAATCTAACAGCTTTCATGCATCACATAACACATAATAATATACTAAACATACATATCATAATAATTAAAGTAACATGGCATACATGCTTTTAATTCACATAGTAATTTTAAAGATTGAGTTCCTTACTCAATCCTCCTTATTTAACCAAAACAATGTAGTCATAAATTGACTTTAACATTTCATGATTTCAAATTGTATAACATATTATGCAATTTAAAATAATTCATCAAGTCCACGTAGAAAATAGGAACCGAAAAACATGCCTTGATCGTTGTTTACCAATAACAGTTTAACAGCTTACAGATATCTGCACCTCATGTGTCATACAGAATTATATAATCATTCACATTAACCATTAGTCACATAGAAATACATAGTAGTTGTAATGTAAACTTTATTCTACTTCTCATAACCCTTCCTATCATAAATACACAATGTTCAACTTAATTGTGTTAACTTTCAACTTATATCTCACTATACTTCATATTCGCAGTTCATTCAAGTGCTTAAGTCTTGCTAGGACTGCTTATTGGTTTTATATTAAATTCATTCCATATCTCATAATATTCATTTCATTTGAATGAAAACACTTTTTAAGTTCATTAACACCTGGCACGACGTTTCGACGTTCATTCGTCATACGCACGATTCATCTCTCTTGTGTGTGCTTAGTATGCTTATACAACTTATCTAATACATCATTTAATAATGTTAAGCATAATTATATTTACTAATATTCATGTTTTATAACTTAGAATAACATCTTTTATCGTCAGAAGCACTACACATGCATATTTGCATGCCCGACGCCCTCCGATTATCCCCGAAAACATAATAGTCCTAAAGATTACCATTTTGAATACTGTTACAGACCTCAAATTGAACAACTTAAAGAACAAAAGTTGTAGGTCTATTCGTCCTTGTTCTGGATCATCTTTAATCATATTAATCGGAGTTTGTATGAAAACGTTATGGTTGTTTACTACAGGAGGTCAAAACTGTTCGATCTAGCCTACAATTCTGGCGCTGGGGCGCGAGGACTAAGCTAGCCAGTGGCGCTGGGGCGCGAAATTTGGCACTGGGGCGTAAATTTCAGCGTTGGGGCTCAAATTTCGGCGCTAGGGCGCTGAAACTTGCAGAACCCAACCATCGGAGAACAGAACAACTAATTTATGTCTATTTAACACTGTTAACATCTAAATTAACATGATAACTTATATAAATTACACATATACACACTACTCAAACATGCATATACTAGTTTAAACCACTAAACAATAATTTTAGAAAACTTAAATCATTGTACGCACTATTTTAAAAACCAGAACTTCATTATCGATGTTTTGACAAGGTTTAACACTGTAAACCACAATTAATCATCACATTCATTCCTTTGAACCAAGTTCTCATTGACTTCTTACCCAACTAACATACATAATGTTCAGTAAGTTCATAAACAACCAATTGCAGACAATTATATTATATCAATTTTCATACTCTACAACCCACGTTCCTACATGTATGTTCATTGTAAAATAATTTCATTTTCTTTTTGAACATAATTTAGCATACAACACATATATACATATATACATGCTAGTTATAACAATTATAATTATAATTACATGTAATATCATAACCAATTCTAAAACATGGTTTACAGACACTTTTTGTAAAAACCTTATACACAGTGAATGGATTTCAAGAACACAGAGACTAAGTAATTATACTATAAAACAAATATGTTAAGAGTATAAAACATACCTTTAATTTGTTGAGACAACACTTGTTAATTAAATAGCTTCGACGAACTCAGAACTTGTTTTGGGAATCACGACCCTTTCACTCTCAAACTCTCTCTGAACTTTTCTCTGACAAACTTCTATTTTCCTTAGGCTTAAGCCAAAAACAATATACGTAAACTAAAAACCAACGCACTTTTCAAACGTTTAAAACCTAAACGTAACTGCCATATACTAATGACCCTATTAAACTATCAGTTACCAAATATATTATATATTATTTATATTTTGTTTAATTTAATTTATATTACTAATAAATCAAATTTAAAAATCCAAAAGCTATAGGGCTTTTTTGGCAAAATTATTTAAAATTAAAGACTTAATATATTTAAGCCTTGTTTGGAAAAATATATTAAAACTATTTTAATTTATTTTAATAACCAGTTATAATAAAGTTATTTGTCACACTTTATTTAATAAATTAAATAAAACATTATAATAATTCATTTAATCATTATAAACTTTCTAATTAAGTTAAATTAGAATACTATCTCATAATTTCCTTAACTCATTAATTATTTATTAAATAATTAATTAATCAAATCAAACAAACATTTATTCACGATAAACACATCCATTAAATATTTATATAATTCAATAAATATTTAAATATTATAATTAAAAATCTGGATTATTACATAGTCCACATAATAGGGTTCAAAAGTGTTACACTTATATAATCTATACACCTATCAGAGTTAAGATTAAATTCATTAAAAATCTTGTCAGAGGTCTAATGAGATTTCTTGGTTTTCCAGAAACTGAAACCATGATCGGTCAACGGGTTTTGACCATCAATATCTTGAAATCTATACATCATATGGTCATGATTCCACTTCTAGATTACTAACCTCGTGACATAGTACAACTTGGATACATTAAGCAACTCAAACAACTAAAGGATCTAGATCTACAATGTGAGACCCCATATTTTATGAATAAATATTTAATTTTTTCGAAATAAATTTTTGAATCTTATAGTGTGAATTTGATATAATGTTATAGTTGTGGTTAATATTTACAAATTTTGTAAAGTAAACAAGTTGTTATAAAATATTCGATTGGTCGGAGAATATTCATACGACGACACAATCATTGGTGGACCCCCATTTACTAATTTTTCAAAACGGTCGGTAGAAGTTAACTCAATTTTTGGTTTATATATATATATATATATATATATATAAAGTTTGGCTTGGGTGGGGGGATTCACAGTTGAAATTTTGGTGGAAAAGTGGAAGTGTTAGATTAAGGTATTAGTATTATATATTAAATAGTGTGTGTGGGTGATAATGTGTGCTGTATGGTGGCATGTGAAAGGGGGCAGAATATGAATGAATGTTGGCAAAATATTTTTCAAGTAAGCTTTCTATTCAATACTTTATAAAGGAGGGTGTTTCCTCATTGGTCAATATTTTGACATTAGAATTCCCCTCAGATGGAGGTAGTTTCTGATTGGTCGGTATAACATTTGATGGAAGCATTTGTTTCAGCAACGTGGGAATTATTTTAAAGGGTACTCTCTTATTGGTTCAAAGTGTTAATTAGTGTACTGATACGTTGCAAGTCCGTGATTTCTAAAATTCAAATAGTATCCTTTCCATTCTCCTATAAATAGGATGCTTAGTTAGAATTGAAAATCACACCAGAATCATAGAATTCTTCTTCTATAATATCGAGTGTATTTCTTTCGAGTTTTAGAAAGCTTTGAGTTTAAAAAATAGTGAAAGTTTTCTTCAAGAATATCTCCGCCCTATCAGTCAGAATACTTTTCTTTTCAAAGTAAGGATTATTATTTATTTCATATTCTGAAGAGAAATTAATTTTCATATTCGTATGAATATTATTCGTTTAATATTCATCAGAAATATTATTTCATTCAATATTCGTAAGAACTTTTATTTCGTTCAATATTCGTTGAAATATTATTAATTATTTTAATATATATACATATATTGATATATATTTAGAACAATTTAATTTGACATAATTTGTTGTATAAAATTTGTAAGGAAAAAAAAATAAATTTTATCTCGAAAATTTTCCTGTGGAGCACTGATGTCGGTTTATATTATATATATAACGTATGATTACTTTGGTTAAGGAAGGATTGTGGCTGAATCCTGTTGCTTCATGAAAGGTTAATATAAATATTATATATAAATGATAATATATGATTTGCATGGCAGTAAATATATGATTTGCATGCCCACCATGATTATATATATATCATATTATATTAATCTGCATCATGTAATTTAGTTTGCATGTCCGTTATCCGTGATATGTTGCTTCACGGAATGGTTTTGATATTTAATAATTATAAGGATTATTTTTTATTTTTTATATTCGTATGAATATTATTTCGTTTAATATTTATAAAAAATATTATTTTATTTAATATTTATAAGAAATATTATACCCGTTTAACATTCGTAAAAAATAATTATTTTTATTTAATATTCGTAACATGGAACATTGTTATATTATGTCCCAGTTGGTTTGGTGGAAATATGATTATTCATATTAAAATAAAAATATCTAATGAATATTGCGCAACATAATATTTTGTCGTTATGGGTGTTTTCCTTGGCTCAGCATAATATCTTGTTCATTAGTGTGCATACAAGTGTTTATAATAAACTTAACTTATCATGGAGTGAAAATTTATATGCTTATGACAGTTGTTCATTATGTCAATAATATTATTATTATGAATTATTTATGCATTATCTATTATCCTTAAATTCAATGATTGCGGATAACAGAAATAGCACATAACATATTCGAAAAATTATACTATTTTACTCATCATTATAATATAATATAATATAATAATATAATATAATGAAATAATATTCGAATAATATTACTGTATTATTTTTTCATACTATTATTGGTGCGTTGTAATTGGTACGTAATCAAAATTTATAAATATAAGAAGACAATTTGAACGTAATTAAATTCTGGATAAATTAAAATATAAGTCTTTAATATTTATCATTTATCTCATTTGATTGATTCTTTATATCATTGTCATCATTCTCATGTTTATATTGTGTTGAAAGTCATCTATAGCCAGTAGTGCATAGATGGACTTGGTATGATTATAACCAGAGATTATTCGGTATAATCATAACCGTAATGTTACAAATGATGTGGTAAAAGTCATCTTTGGCCCGTAGTGCATAGATGGACTTGATATGATTATGACCAAAGATTATTCGGTATAATCATGACCGTAATTGAAAACATGAATATCCTTGCCCCATAGTGCATGGATAATTCGTGGTCGTGATACTATCAAGCTGAGTCTCAACATTATTGGTTTTTCATTTGTATATCTTTGGCCTAGAGTGCAAAGATGGATTGTAGTGCAAAGTTAGACTGTTGATTTACTTGATTATAAATATGAATTGTGATTTAATTATAATCTGTGGTAGTTCAGGTGAAGACAGGTGATGAGAGTTCTCTTTGTCATGAGTATAATAAAGAACTATTGATGAGTATTACAGGAATGAAATATGAACGATGGACTTTTAATCTAGAGGAGATAGTAGACATTATGTTCTACTTGACTCTTCTAATGAATTGCTTATTCCGTTGAATTTTTTTGTCTATTGTATTCTATCAGTTGTTATAATGTTGAAGGCTAACGATAATTTATTCTGCATTATCTTAGTCATAATATTTCTTACTGGGCTAGTTGAGCTCACCCTTTCTTTCACTGTTCTCTTCAGGAAATGAGAATGTAGCTGGGACTAGTCGGGGAACGGGGTGATGGTCCTAGATGGTGCATTAGTAGTCCTCACTATTCTGTGAAATAGTGCGATAATATTTGTAATGAGGACTCCATTGAGTTTGTATACTCTCTAGATGACAATATTTGTATTCAAAGTTACAGCATATGTTTTGTCGTATTTTACACGGCTGATGTATAATTAAGTTGTATTTGAATTTTTTACCATGTATTTGGCGACTCAAGATGGGTGACATATACCTAATTTTGGAGGCGTCACATACCAGCCCTGCCAATTGACTGTCATGCCTAGTTTTTAGGGGTTTTGACAGTTTGTGTAAATCTTCTTTTTGAATCATTTAAATGTTATAGATTCATGTTTTAGCAACCCAGATCACTTATTAACATTAAACTCAACATATATAAACATTATAACATGAAATCTACTGAGGCCTTAAAGATCTAGCATGAATTATGGTTTATTACCTTTTAAAGAAAATCTTTAATTTTTCCTTTCTGATTCTAATCTAAGCTTGCTATGCATTGATTAAGGACTACTATATGGAGTGTATGAATGATAGAACTCATGAGTTCACTTATGAAAGGCTTAGCTTGTATATAGAAATTTAAGTGAGGGTAATTGTCTTTAATTCATTAGTTTTGACAAGTGTTCTTGATTCATTGCATAATCTGATCTTAGGTGTTAAATTGGGAGTTGGTATAGTTATTTTTCATCATATAGGATCTCTTGAGTGATGAGTCACCGAGATTTGATATTATCCTTTATTAAAAGATAAGCTAATGGAATTTTGGTCATTTTACAATACTAAGGGTAGTTTAGTTGTAGACACTTGAAATTTTACGTTCCTATTACTAACCCTGCAAGAGTGCATAATCATCTTCCAGAGATAATCGTAGAAGTCATATCAGTTTTAACTATGGAGACCACCCTAGGAGATCCAGTTTTTAATCTTGGAGACAACCCCGGGAGAATCAGTTTCAACCTCAGAGATAACCCCGGGAGATCCAAATCCAACGTCGGAGATAACCCCGAGGGATCCAGTTCAAGTTCCGGAGATAACCTTGGGGATACTCAGTTCAACACCGGAGATAACCTCAGGAGGTCAAGCCAACCTCAGAGATTACCCTGAGGACATTCAGCATCCACAGTAGCCCAATCTCGGATATAACCCTGAGAAATGACTGGTACATATGTGCTAAAGCCGGAGATAACCCCAGTGGGGGAAAATTGACATTTTGCATCCTCAACATCACATTCACGTCATCTCAACACAATTTAAATCACATTGCGTATTAAGATGTCCCACAAGAACCATAGCTCAAATCCCAAGTGACAACTGCACAAGACAGTACAACAGATAAACTTTAAAGCTTTGGAGATCTAGTTATGGACTCATCTTCCCAGCTTCGTACAACCTCTAATCCCATGTCATTGTGTAGCTCTCGACAATAACATTCTGAAAAGGTATAACACTTCTTTATCGGATGCCCAAATTGAAAGTTATGAAGGTTTGAGTGGATATCACGTAGCCCAAGTACACGTACTTCGAGACAATTGAACCCGCATGGCCCAGGGTAGTCATAGGTAGACCCGCGACCATCTGGTCTTTAAATATGAACTCTTGGCAGCTCGTTTAAAAAAAGGAGAAACGAGAGAAAACTCTGTCCATTTCAGCTTGCATGTAACCGCTGCTAGAGTGCTCGAAACTTAGTGATTTTTCTTTCTAAACACTTATAAGCTCGTGTTTTGTAACATACTGAAGTTTAATAGGTGAAAATTGAGTTTTCAGGCATCAAAAGCTATCTGAAGTCTTCTTGGAAGCCCACTGTAAGATATTTTAGATTTTTAAACTTTCTACTAACTATATATATATATATATATTTGCTCTGATACCATCAGTAATGATGAAGGTTCAAACATTCCTTATTCCTCTAATAACAGTTCCAATAACAAAGAAACAGATAGTGATAATGAAGTTGTCACTATTTGTGCTAATAATTGCAAAAGATTAAACTGTTAGGTTTGTAAGATTCATACACACAATCAAATTGCAAAAATAAACGGAAGCATGGAAAATCGGAGTTTAAAATTTTTACAAACCATATACCCGGATCATCCTTTATGCACAATTATTAATTAAACGAAAAAGATAAAGAATGAGAATAATACCCTTGAAGATTTGAGCTTCCTCAGGTACAAGTTCACCTCCAAATCTTTTTCGTGTTCAACTTGAATCTACCGAGTTGGGTTTCTTCTTTTGATCAACTTTATCCACCCAAGTGTTTGGCCTCTAGAGGTGATCCACCAAGGAAGAAGAAATATTCACGAAGAAGGGTGTTTGACAAAACCCTAATTTTTCTATCTCTCATAGAAAAAGAGCGTACACTCCAACAATTGGAATCACGTCTTTTGATATCTGATATAAGACTCCTCTTATAAAGATATCAGTTAACCCTTCTAATCTAATTAGAAAATAGGGTATTATTTAATTAATTAAATTCCTTTAATTAATTAGGCTCCCTAATCTTATTAGAAATAATTAATTAAACTCTTTTAATTAATTTTCCTCCTAATCTTATTAGGAATAAATGAGAGTACTTTTATTAATTAATTCTCAAATTTCTTTAGGAATTAAATAATAATAATAGTAATAATAATAATAAGATTCCTCTTATTAATTTATATTTAATATTTCCAAAATATTAAATAATAAATATTAAGCTATTTAATTTATTTTATCACCATAGATTAAATTAAATATACTTAACTTATTATTATGATTATGTCATTAACTTCTTAAATAATTATTCTTTCTTTTATGGTGTAACCCTTTAGGTTCTCCATATTAAACCAGTTATGAATAAATCAATTAGAACAATTCTAATCTTATTTCAATAAATAAATTAAAATATTAATTTATTTAAATAAATAATATTTATTCTACAATATGGATAAACCTCTCTAGCGATTAACAACTTTTCAGATAATATAGATTTCAACATTAATCATAAAAGAACCTTTGAGTAAATAGTTATCGTACAATTCAATCCTTCCACCATACAATGTCCTAATTAAATATAAGACATGAAATTACTGTCAAGTCTTATTTTCTTTAAATATTTGTATTTTGACTATTAAATGCACAACTATAAATAATACAAATTAGAAACTCATTTCTAATTTCATTATGCCTTGGCCAAAGACTATTGGGTTGTTATTTATCGAATCACATAGGACATTTCTCTTCTTTTACTAGAAGCGGTAGATTCTTTATTGATCCTACATTATCTCAATTTATGACTTATTATACCCAAGCATACCCTTTGATATACCCTAAGGGTCTTAAGGAATAAGTCAAAGTATAATTCATCATACACAAGATACTATGATGATCTCAAGTCCAAGGATCACTTCTACTACTATCACTACAAGAATTCCTATTGACAGACAAGTAAAACTCCATTAGGTATTCCTTAGCGAGCCATGTTCAGTGAACTTATTCTCTAATAAGCACATACATACTTGTTTTAGTGTCTCCACACAAATGATTATCGGATCAATCATCCTCATCCAATGAGCAAGCAACGTATGTACCAATCTATCCGAATTCACTAATCTCCAACTTAGTAATCCAACGATTGGGAACTATTTTAGTTTTAAGCTTTCTAATAATTTAGATTTCATTAGAATGATCATCATCATTATTCTAAAAGCATTGCTTAAAACTATGGGTTTATCACATATTATAAAGCAGCATCATGTAGATAATTAAAAGCCTTTAATAAATTAATATTTTTTATTAATAAATGAATAAGATTGTTACAAAGTATATGCTTTATCATCAAACACGATTGGCTTGTGTGCATACTACTTTCAATCTCCCACTTGCACTAAAGCCAATCGATATGGTATCTCATACCCTTTTTCTCTAAGTGACGATTATCCTGCTGTTGGATAAGCTTTTGTTAATGGATATGTAAAGTTGTTCTTGAGAGTCCACTATCTCTATAGTGATTTCCCATCTTTCAATAATTCTTATAATCAAATGAAAGTGCCACAACACATGTTTAGATCCAAGATGAGACTTAGGAACTATTCCTAGTTTTGTAATAAACTTTTCATCCAAACAATCAACTTATAGCTTCATTTATAGTTATATACCTCGTCTTTATTACTTAACCAACAACTCTTTGTTGTTTGGATCCTTTTCAATTTCACTGCACCACCGTTCAAGGTAACCCTTTACCTTAAAGTGGATTTTCTGTCATCTTGGTCTGTCTGAAAAACTTGAGTTTGTTAAGCCCTCTAGTTTTAATTTAGACCCACCATAAATTTTAATCACATTCTTAGTGCCGGTTAAGTACTTTAAGATGTTTTTCACTGTCTTACAGTGATCTTCTCCATAATATGACCAATCAACATTAGGTCTCGTATATTTTATTGTATACATAATTGTCACTCATGCGATCTCTCTTTTTCAGGAGTCTATGGGGCTATTGAGAGAGATACACTCCTTGACTCATCAACGTGAGACATCTCTTGGAGTTTGACATGATAAACGACTTTAGCATCAAATGAATATACGTTCCTTGGGTTAATCCGAGCATCCTTTTAAATCTATCTATATAGATTTATATCCCCAATTATGATACTCTTCCCAAATCATTCATGGAGGAATGTTTGGATAACTTTATCTTTACTGATTGTAGCATTGGTATGTCATTCCTTATCTGTAGTATATCAACATATAATACTAGGAATGTCACGACGCTCCCACTGACCCTTTTGTACACACTAGGTTCATTCTTATTTTTGATAAAATCAAACTCTTTTGATTGTCTCATCGAAACGAATGTTCCATATTTGAGAAGCTTGCTTCAATCCATTTCTCTGAGTGTCTACAACTTTTACATCATCGGATGTAACTGGATCATCATCTTCTATGATGTGTACCTCATCATCATCATTTATCATGAATCCATACCTCCTAGGTGTCTTCGGTACTATTCCAGATTTACGTTTCGGTTGTGGTACAATAGCTCTATCTACATGTTCCTTTTATTTGACTTATAGTGTTTTATGGTTCTTGAACTCTTCAAGATCTATTATCCTCCCACTAGCCCCTTCAATGATAAACACCTTTTGCTAAGTAGGATTATAGAACATATACCCTAAACTTACTTTAGGATGTCCTACAAATTTGTACTTGTCAAATCTTGTCTCAAACTTATCCTTTGAAACCTTTTTCACATAAGATGGACAACCCCTTATCTTAAAATACTTAAGATTAGGAATCATTGTCCATAACTCTTATAGATTCTTGGGGCCGGATTTTGAGGTTACCTTTTCGTAGATTTATAGCCATTTCTAGGGCATGACCCCAGAAGGATACTGGAATGTCGGTAAAATCATTATGGACTGTACCATGTCCAACAAGGTACGATTTTTCCTTTTAGATACATTAATCAATTATTGCGTATCAGGATGCGTCCATTATGAGAAAACCATTTGAGATGATCTAGAAACTTATTGCACAAGTATTAATTCCTTGATCTAATCAAAGAATCTTAATACTTTGCCAATTTGTTTCACTTCTGAATTCTTTGAACCTTTCAAATAATTCACACTTGTATTTCAATAAATACATACATTCAACTCTTTGAATGATCATCTCCTTTTCTTATACTAGTTTGTTTAATTTACAAAATAATTTTATTTACGTAAGTTAAGTATATAAAATCCATTAAGTAATATTTCAGTTCTATACAAAACATTATATTATAAATAGAACAACAATTTTTCTTAATTATAATACCAAATATTTCATTATCCAACAACAAAAATGGAAATAATATTTCTAACGAGAACTGGAATACAATAACAATTTATTGACTTAATAGACTTGCTTGTAGGCAATGCTAAACAATAAGTTCATATGGCTAATGTAGCAACCTTTACTTTATTTCCCACACATGAGATTACTTATCTTTGTTTAGCTTTCTATTTCTGCTTGGTCCCTTCATAAAACTATATTTATGAAAATCAAAGTCGGTATCCAATACCCAAGTAGAAACTTGACTTAAAGAAGAAAAAAAATTATTTTAATATGAACAAAATTGTATTTGTAACCGAAACTTCACTAAACATTTTCTGGTTAGCCTATGCAAGATACTTCTTGCAGTTTCTTTCCAGTGTCCTGGCTTATTACAGTGGAAGCAAACTCCTTTGCTATCTGTATCAGTTTCGTTCTTATTATTCTTTGTTTTTGTCTTTCAATTTACCTTCTTTGAATCGTTCTTCTTTTCAGAAGATCCTTTGGCCCCTACCAGTAAGACTTGGTCTTTCTTGGTTGAAAAGTGACTCTCAACATTTTTCAACATGTTAAGCAAATCATCGAAGCTGATATCTTGCTTGTTCATATGAAAAATTCACAACAATTGTGAAAGGAGTCCGGGAGTGAGTGCAAGATCAAATCTTGGCTCAACTCTCCATCCATGACAAAACCTGTTGTCCTAATTGTTCAATCAAATTGATCATGTTTAGGACATGTGTCTGTACTGTAGTGTCGTTGGTCATTCTAGATCGGAAGAGCTCCATAGATATCTGATATGTATTAGTCCTACTTTTCTTACCATCAACTACTTGACGTGCAGGAGTATAGTAGGAGCATCCATAGTTTCATGCTGACACTGAAGCTCGTTACTCATGGATGCGAGCATAATGCGTTGAGCCAACTGTGCATCATCTTGCCACTTTTTAAAAGTAGCAATCTCTTCCTCAGAGGAATTATCTACAACCATTGTAGGGATAGACATATTAAGGACATAAGATAGTTTTTCAGCCGTGAGAACTATTCTCAAATTCCTTAACCAATCGGAGTAATTCGGTCGTGTTAATTAACATCTAATATGTTTCGCAGTGATATTAATTTAGACTTCGTAAAATTCTGTAAATAATTTTTTTCTTAACAACATTTTAGCATACATTCTTTTATTAATTATCAAAATAATTTAATTCTTGTTTTAAATTGGTATCTCCCACTATTTTCATCAAACTATATTACTCTCAATTTATATAGTTCGACGATATCTAATTAAAGATATGCTAGTGAGAATAAGGATCTCATTCCAAATGTATATAGCCTTGTGGTGACACAACAAACTATATATAAATAAATAAGTAGACAACTCTTCTCAATTA
This sequence comes from Panax japonicus, assembly GCA_020205505.1. NCBI lineage: Eukaryota > Viridiplantae > Streptophyta > Magnoliopsida > Apiales > Araliaceae > Panax > Panax japonicus. The sequence continues at coordinate 17,976,043 of CM035100.1, read as the reverse complement.
TATCAACTATGCAACTCCTTGTATTTTGCCACTTAGATTATTTTAATTAAGTGGTGGCACATCCGAATCAAAATTATCTAAGTTAAGTCCAACCTAGCACTCCATATATTCAAAAAAGAAAAACATTGTCCTTGTGGTGAAACAATAAAACAACATTGTTCAATTTTCTTTATAAGCATCAAATGTGATAAAATTAACATCTCAAAGAATTAAGATAAGCCTTGTGGTGACACAACAAACTTATAATAATTAATTGATACTCTATTATTTTTTATCATGCTAGAAGTCGACGTTCGATATTCCAAATATCTTTGAACGCTTAGGACTTAATATAAAATCTTTAAGGGGTTTGTATGTTATTAATTTGTCTCATCTTGTTTAGCGCTCATGCACATATATATATATATATATATATACAATACGCATCATATTAATTAACATGTGAGACATATTTGCATAATATATAATATATATATATATATATATATATATATATATATATAGTATAAGCATGCACATATAAAATACTATATTCTACTTGGATTGATTATGGACTTTTATTCTAGTTTGGTTCACTAGAGCCACCAAGTGAACCAAAAAGTCAAACCCTAGGGGAGCAAGAATTAATATTTAAATATAACTATTACATTTAAACCTGGGCTCAATTACAAAACGGGTCTTCAAGCGCTCCTTGCTCCTTAATCTCCAATTTTTCAAAATTAATTCTAACTATTCTTATTACAAAACTATTTAAAATAAATAGAAACATTGATCAGCAGTCAATGGGAAGTACATAGGAGGGAGATAGAATTTATATTAAGAAGAAATTAGAGAAGATGAGGTACGCAGATCCCCATTTAATAAAACACATTCTTTCATGCATCCAACTAAAATAAAATCCAATCACATTGGTCAATAGTCCTTAATCAATCTCATTTATTATTATACACATCACCATATGCATAAATAAATAACATTCATCTCATGAATAATAAACATTCAATATATATATTGATATCATTTAATGGGCAAATTTAGTTGGCATAAAATTTAATTTTGAATCAAAATAAACTCCTTTATTTTAATCCAAATTTAAATCAAAATAAACCTCTTTTATTTTAATTTATCTAATTTTGAATAAAATAAACTATTTTATTTTAATCAAAATCTTTAATCAAATAACTCATTTATTTTAATTAATTATGGAATCCAATTCCAAGTAAAAAAAACTCATTTATTAAAGGAAACACAGATTCTCTTTCTTACTAAAAAATAAACTCCTTTATTTTGAAAAATATGAAATCTTATTCCATATCTAAATAAACTCCTTTATTTAAGGAAATACGGAATTCAATTTTAACTCTAATTAGTTATCATGGAATCCAATTCCAACTCTAATTAGTTAGCATTAAATCCAATTTTAAGATTAAAATAAATTTTTTATTTTAATTATAAAATAATTAAAAATTATATATATATATATATATATAAAAGGTATATACATGGAGTAATTAAGAATCATACTCTATAATTCTTAATTACTCCATGTATATACCTTATATATATATATATATATATATATATATATATATATATATATATATATATATATATATATATATATATATATATATATATATATATATATATATATATAGAAATGGGGCCACATGAATTAGGATTCATGAAAACGTAATTCATATATTATATACATATAAATCACCAAATCACGATTACCGCATATAACCAATGAATCGAGATTACCGTAATAATTTATATATATTTTTTAAAATAAATTTTATACAACAAAGTTATGCCCAATTAAATTGTTCTAAACACATATCAATATACATATCAAATTAAATAATTAATAATTCGTATAAAGGTTCTGCTCTGATACCATTGTTAGGTTTGTAAGATTCATACACACAATCAAATTGCAAAAATAAGCGGAAGTATAGAAAATCAGAGTTTAAAATTTTTACTAACCATATACCCGGATCATCTTTTATGCACAATTATTAATTAAACAAAAAGATAAAGAATGAGAATCATACCCTTGAAGATTCGAGCTTCCTCAGGTATAAGTTCACCTCCAAAACTTTTTCGTGTTCAACTTGAATCTACCGGGTTGGGTTCCTTCCTTTGATCAAAGTTAGCCACCCAAATGTTTTGTCCTCTAGAGGTGATCCACCAAGGACAAAGAAATATTCACGAAGAAGGGTGTTTGGGAAAACCTAATTTTTCTATCTCTCATAGAAAAATAGCGTAGACTCCAACAATTGGAATCACGTCTTTTGATATCTAATATAAGACTCCTCTTATAAAGATATCAATTAACCCTTCTAATCTAATTAAAAAATAGGGTATTATTTAATTAATTAAATTTATTTAATTAATTAAGCTCCCTAATATTATTAGGAATAATTAATTAAACTATTTTAATTAATTGTCTCCTAATCTTATTAGGAATAAATGAGAGTACTTTTATTAATTAAATTCCAAACTCCATTAGGAATTAAATAATAATAATAGTAATAGTAATAATAATAATAATAAGACTCCTCTTATTAATTTATATTTAATATTTCCAAAATATTAAATAATAAATATTAAGGTATTTAATTTATTCTATCACCATAGATAAAATTAAATATACTTAAATTATTATTACGATTATGTCATTAACTTCTTAAATAATTATTCTTCTTTTTATGGTGTGACCCTTTAGGTTCTCCATATTAAACCAGTTGTGAATAAATCAATTATAACAATTCTAATCTTATTTAAATAAATAAATTTAAATATTAATTAATTTAAATAAATAATATTTATTCTACAATAGGGATAAGTCTCCCTAACGATTAACGACTTTTCAGATAATATAGATTTCAACATTAATCATAAAAGAACCTTTGAGTAAATAGTTACCGTATAATTCAATCCTTCCACCATGCAATGTCATAATTAAATATAAGACATGGAATTACTGTCAAGTCTTATTTTATTTAATTATATGTATTTCGACTCTTAAATACATAACTCCAAATATTACAAATTAGAAACTGCTTTCTAATTTCATTCTACCTTGGCCAAGGACTACTGGGTTGTCATTTCTCGAATCACATAGGATATTTCTCTTCTTTTAATAGAAGCGGTAGATTCTTTATTGATCATACATTATCTCAATTTATGACTTATTATACCTAAGCATACCCTTTGATATACCCTAAGGGTCTTAAGGAATAAGTCAAAGTATAATTCATCATACACAAGATACTATGATGATCTCAAGTCCAAGGATCACTTGTACTACTATCACTACAGGAATTCCTGTTGATAGGCAAGTAAAACTCCATTATGTATTCCTTAGCGAGCCACGTTTAGTGAACTTATTCTCTAGTAAGCACCTACATACTTGCTTTAGTGTCTCCACACAAATAATCATGAGATCAATCATCCTCATCCAATGAGCAAGCAACGTAATGTACCAATCTATCCGATTCACTAATCCCCAATTTAGTAATCCAACAATTAGGAACTATTTTAGTTTTAAGCTTTCTAAGAATTTAAATCTCATTAGAATGATCATCATCATGATTATAAAAGCATTGCTTTAAACTATGGGTTTATCACATATTATAAAGCAGCATTATGTAGATAATTAAAAGCTTTTAATAAATTAATACTTTTTATTAATAAATGAATAAGATTGTTATAAAGTATATGCTTTATCATCAAACATGATTGGCTTGTGTGCATACTTCTTTCATAAACGTTATTACCAAAGAAGATGAAGAAAGTTGTCTGTTAATCGACTTAATTAGTAAATTTTTTGACCCTGAGTTAAAAGTTCAATACACCAAAAAGTTAAAGGATTTATTATCTCATTCATCTTAGCTTTCTTCGTTGGGACCTTAGCTTCAACACGGTCTGCATGGTGAGTCGCCTTCATCCAAGCGTCCTTTACTCTTGCACGCTTAGCTGATTACTCTTTGAAGTCATCTTTTAATTTCTCCATGTCAGTTTTCATCTTCTCGTTCACTGTAAACAGATCCTCATGCTGACCCTTAGTATGAACTAGATCCGACTCTTTGTTTCCAAGGCATGAGTCGAGTTCCTGAATCTTTGCATCCTTATGCTCTATCGTTACGTGATGCATCTCAACCAACTCCTTCAGCTCCTCAACCTTGTCATGTAATTCTATGTTCTAATCGTACAAAGTATCATACATCTCAGCTGATATGGAGTTCGTCATCATCCTCTTCTATCTCCTTAGAACTATCCTCCTCGGGATCAGTCACAGGCTCATCCTCCTAGATCAACTATTCCCGCACTACGTGAATATCCCGGGGTTCGTCATCTCTAGGTATCTGAGGTATCACCTCCCTAGCTGGACTGGATCCTCCTTCGTTAGACATCCTGATAACAAAATATGTTTTAAGTTTTATTTATTATACAACATTCTTCGATACTCACTAGCACATAAGTTATTAACACAAAGCACATAATGTCTTTTATTGTTTAGCTTCAATGGATGCCTTAATCCATTACCTAAAACTCGATAAGAGTTAAACACCTCTATATTTTCTATCTTCTTAAAGGTTACTTTCTAAGGTTTCCCCACCTAAGGTTCATAACCTAAAGCTTTGATACCAACCTGTGACCTCCCTAAATCTGGGTACTTCATTCCCACAGAATTTGGTGCTCAATATCCAAAAATAATTACATCTAACTACGCATAATAAAGGATAAAGACATCAAATAACTTAAACAATAATCTTTCCCATTAAAGGGTTACATCATCTCTAAAACAATCCTAGGTAATCTAACCTTAAATTATTATATAAGTTTGCGGAATCCATCATAAAATAAAACAAGTCTTATAACATAATTCATTTAAATAAATTCTCATAAATCTTCAACACTTGGACATCTTGCCCTTTCATTTCCTAGTAGATGGCTCATCAACTCTTTCAACTTTAGCTGCAGTTTTAATTGCATGAGTGAGCAAACAATTGCTCAGTGATATAAAGAGTAGTAACGATAAAAACATGAGAATGAACAACGAATGCTGAACAAGAATGAACTAGTTCTACGAATCAAAAATAGAAAACAAGCTCAAACTTTAATGTCTGAGGGTCCTAAGACCATGAACTATGTCCCCGGTAATTAGGTACTACTACCCTAACCTTAACAGTCATTTAGACTATACAGACCCTTCTTAACGTACTTAGGGGGATCAACCCTTTGTATCATGTATTGTGCACAAAAATCTAAACATTACACGTACAAAATCCCCAATGTTACGGTTGTTTGTCTAATTTTGGATTTAGAATTTCCGCACTAAAGAAAGTTTAGCTTGGAACTAACTTATCAGTGGTTCTAGAATTTTAGAAAACTATTCCATAATAAACTAGTTCAATCAATAAGAGTTTGCTTACTACTTGAAGGTTTAATACAATAATATTGAATTGAACAAGGTTATCAAAGTCAAAGATCGAATAACAATAATATATAATTGAGTAAACATGATATACATGCAAAGTACTATATTCAACAGAGTTAGAACAATCTCCTTTGAATCAGGTTATTAGAACAATATATGCTTCAAATAATATTAAGGAAAGTGAAACTTGCTCGATGTAATGAATTAGGTTACAAGATCTTGTACAATCATACACAAGATAGATTAGTTTGCTCAACTTCAACATAGAACTTAGAAACTTGTGCAATGATAATTTAGGAATAGAAAACTTGCATTCTTATAAAGAGAATGAAGTTAGGAAACTTGTCTTGTATGTAAGCTACACAAGTATAATAATATTCGCTAATTACCCTACATATATAATTGAAATCGCAATAACAATTAGTTGTATTAATATTAGCTTTAGGGGTTTAAATAACCTTTTAAGTCATAACCTTATCTTAACTTCTAATCACGTTAGTTAATATCCTTAACGAATCTAAAATCACACTATACACTAACATAAACCTTATCATTTATCTTTAACTTTTGAAAATATCACATTTGGTTCATTACATAACTTAATTAAATAATCACTTAAAATCTTCACACTTTGTATTACAACACATTACAATCTGTTGTTGTAGTCCACATTATGTCTTAACTTCACTAACATGCATGCCAAACTAGATTAAGTCCACAGACTACGATATGCAAATAAATAGAACTCTCTGCCTAGGTTCAGGGCACGGTGCAGCTGCGCTGTCACAAGCCTTGGCACCAGCTCAGCTGCGCTGCTGCAGATTCGCAAGAAGGCCTACGACGCAGCTGCGTCATTTCTGCTTGTGGTAACGGCGCAGCTGCGCCGTGCACAGACAGAAATTGCAGCAGTTCTGTTACACAGCAGTCACCCAATTCAACCCAATATTTACAGAAATCACCACACTCAACTTCTAAAACTTTGTAATAACATAGTTAAGCATGCTATACACCATTCCAATTACATAAGCATTACATATATTCAATTTAAAGAATCAAAACCTTAATTTTCCCAATTTCTTCATTTTTTTCACTTTTTGCGAATTCGATCGCCACGACTTCGTTTCTTAACATACTAACACAATCCAACATCAATTTCTAGATTATAACACATATTGAACATAAAATTTTGTACTTTCTTAAGCCATTTTTTATACATAACTACTGTTATTTGTTATTTAAATTTCTTCATACAAACCCAATTTATATGAATTTGAACACCAACATAGGATTATAGAGGATAACTAACATATTTACCAAGAGAATACATACATATAAACACCATCTTCTACAACAATTCAACAAAACCCAATTTTAGAGAATAGAAAATTACAAAAACTAAATATTAGAATTAGGGGTAGATTATACTTAAATCCTTTTATTATATGATAGAAAAGTTGATAGCAATCATTTCTCAAAACCCTTCTTCTCCAACTCTCAATAACACTATGTTCCTCTCTTCCACACTCTCTGACTATAGCCTTAGGAAGAAAAAGAATGCGTAATATAACTGATATGGCTTTACCTCCCACATATTTATCAGTTAAAAAAACAAAAACTCGTCAGTTATAATTAATAAATAATTATATATATATCTAATTTAATTAATAAATTAAATTTAACATAACTTTATTTAATTTATTTATTTTCTAAATATAAAACAATTCATTTAATTTAATTATTTCATTAAATTAAATCTTCAATTAAAAATTACCATTATTCAATTTCATTGTTAAATTAATGCACCACAATTCATCAATTATTTATTTTCCTCAATAAATAAATTATTTAAAATATTTATTAAATTCAATAAATATTTAAATTAAATTACAAAATTTCTCGATCGTTAAATCTGCACTTTCTGCCATACAACCGTTCATAAGGCGGCATGCCAATACTTGCGTGGTAACTGTTATTATAAGCGAATTCCACCAACGATAGATAGCTTTCCTCACCTCCTACCAAGGATTCAAACTCTCCAAGAACATCCTCAGTCTAACTATTGCTACTTGTTTTTACAAAGTTTGGGAGGCTCGAAATGCAAAAATCCACAAGGGTACCATCATCCCTCCAAGGAATCTTGGAAATGATGTTATCTAACTCATCAAATCTAGGCTCTCAACTTGTAAATCTTTCATCAAGGCCACAAACTATCAATACTATTATAACTGCCTATTATAAATGCCTTTGGCTTCGGTCTATGAGGTGTAGGTGAGGTGCTTTTGGAGGTGCTGGTATGTTATGGGCGAGGTAGGCGAGCATGAGGTAGACGAGGTAGGCGAGCATGTTATGGCTTCGGGCGAGCACGAGGCTGGGCGAGCACGAGGTTGTCAAGCATGTGGGCGAGGGGGGCAAGCATGAGGTGGGCGAGGTGGGCGAGGTGGAGCTTGTGTGGTGGGTAAGCATGATGCTGGGAGTGCCCATGTAATGGCTTCGGGTGAGGTAGTGGTCGCGCCCAGGTTTTGGCTTTCGGGCGTGGGGGTGGGGCAACTGGTGCTCTTCGAGTGGTGGTGTGGGCGAGCTTGATCGGCTGTTTCGGCTTCTCTCAACTTGTAAATTTCATCAAGGCCATAAACTGTAATCATTACTGTAATTGGTTATTAGTTTAACTTATTATGTTGGTTTCTCTTCCATATATTGTATCATCATCTATTCATCTTAGATGATGTTACTATATTCTGGGGTATGCCCCTTAGCCATTGTTTTTGGTCCTCTTTTTTATATACAAATAAACTTAACAAAAAAATGATAGATGATCATCCCAACTTCCTTTTAAGTCCATGATACAAGCTCTTACACATATCCTCTAATGTTTGGATTGTCCTTTCACTCTACCCGTCTGTCTGAGTATGATATGTTGTACTCATTCTTAACTGTGTCCCATGCATTCCTGCAGTTTCTTCCAAAAGTTCGATGTGAAATGCGGATCTCGGTCAGAAATAATAGACACTTGCACACCGTGCGTTGAAACAATCTCATTCACATACAGTTTCACCAACTGATCTAGGTTGAATCTTATCTTAATTGGTAAAAAGTGTGATGATTTCTTCAATCGATCAACGATAACCCACACTGCATTAAAACCTTTGTGGGTTGTCGGAAGACCTACTATAAAATCCATTGTGATATGTTCTCATTTCTATTCTGGGATTGCTAATGGTTGTAACAACCCACTCGGCCTCTAATGTTCTGCTTTAACTTTCTGACATGTTAAACACTTGGTCACACTATTGGCAACATCCCTTTTTAGATTTGGCCACCAAAAATGCTGTCAGAGATCCTGGTACATCTTCGTACTCCCCGGGTAAATCGAATACCTTAAATTATGAGCCTCGCTCAAAATGTCCTTTTTAACCTCTTGTACTGGCGGAACCCAAATTCTTCCCTCGAATCTCAAAATTCCTTCTTTATCAATCTTAAATTTCCCTTCATCACTTTTCGATATTCTTTTCCTGATTTTCGCACATTCCTCATCTTTGAGTTGTGCTTTCTTAACCTTATCCACCAAAGTTTAGCCGACTTACAATTGAAACAATTTTTCGTATGACTCCTTATGATATTTCACCTCCAGCTCCAGTTTTTCCATTGTTGAAATTAGATCCTCCTGAGCGGCTAACATAGACTGTAATGCCCCAAAATCTGGTCTATTCTCACACCCGGATTCCGTTCGTCATGGTCCCACTTTTTACCAAACATACCTCATTATATAGTTAAATATAATAACATATATTCTCAAATCCCAGGTTCTGGAAACCTTAAAATCTCTTTCATTACAAATAAAGATAATAACATTATTCTTTACATCATACAAGAGTGACTTTTATCCACCACCAAGGATACATATCGGTTCATTAAACTAATCTATAGTTCAATTAAACTACTCTACATTACAAGTCTTCATTTGATCATCACGCTCATTTATCTACTGAATGAAACTTCATCTAGATACCGATCAGCTTGATCTTTACGGGATCTTTAAGTTCTTTCTAACATCGTACGCTAAAAATATTTTTCATTTAAAGCAAGTGTGAGCATTCAATTGCCCAGCAAGTCATAACAGTTGAAAAAACAACTTCAAGAGTTTAAACATTCTTCAGAACTTCAATAATCGAATAAAGGTTATGAAGCAACTTGAATAATAGGAATAGTCTCGATTCCTATCATCTTAAAACATTAGTCATATTCACTTTGAAATACTTTCATTCCATTACCTTTTTTATACACATCATGTCTGGCTAGAATCATTATCACAGACTTCACCATAACATTTCATGTATAAATTGAACATACTTATATTGAACTGTTCAATCACATAACAGTTCATCTCATAGAAACACCGAAGTGTTCAAATTGTGGCATAAAGCCTCATACATACTACCACCTTGTACATACATCGCACATATGCACATAGATGAGACTTCTCAAGTTCAACATCAGAGAAGTTTAAAAAACTAGCATTCATATAATATGAATGAAGTTAGGAAACTTGCCTTACGCACAGCTACAGCTTATAGTTTACGCTGAACTGCTCATTCCAATTCCTATGTAGCACATAAGGAAATAACACATACAACAATTAGTCATATACTTGACTTTACGCATTGGTTTACTTAACTTTACTTCTTAGGGTTCGCGTTCTTATAAACTAAGCTTACGCGACTAACTTTCATTACCGGTTCATGGCTTCAAGACATACGGAGATGTCTTACTCAAAACGTTCATCATCTTTGATGATTTACATTCTAATCTTCTTCTTATAACTTCTCTAGGACTCAGCACACATCGCGTCTCTACTACTAGTCCATATGGTACTCTGAGTGGTTTCCCACAAACAACCAAAAAATAAGTTCTCGTCTCATCTATACTGCCCGCAACATTGAGTTAGATCGGTTGCCAGTTTTGTATATGACCTTCGCTCTCGGAAGGAATTGTTTAGCCCAGCTCCCATATGTCAACTATCAAAGGTTACGATTGTACCAAAACCTAACTTATCTTAACTTATCTGAACCATTACACTATATCATTCGTTAAGTCAACTTCTTATTCCTTACGGATTTCTGTCAACTAAATGTCATTCCTCAGGATTCATTCTTTATTGTCTAACTCATACAGTCTTTTGTATACTCAGAACGATCATTCCATATTAGTTTTACGCATTTATAGCGTTAAGCATTTTACATTACCTTATTCTTACCTTACAACGTCTGATTCACTCGACTCGAAATGTCATCCAAGTTATAAACATTAAATCGACTTCTTTACGTTATACGTACTTGTCTTTAATTTAGTTTCTTCACCATTCACGGTTAAATCTCAGTCTTCATTACCTTATGGTCAAACCATACACGGGGTGTAGGTTCTTGTACTTTTAATAATCGCGTACACTCAACCCTCACGTAGGCTAAAGGGTTTAATGCTTACTTTTCATTATAACATTCTCTATCCGACTCATGCTCGGACTTTTATTATTCTTATTACCGTTCGCTACGACTTTTTATAATAATTCATATCTTATTTATTACTTTCGTCAACATCCAAGTTATACAACCATTGTACACTTAGATTATTTGTCCGACTCGAATACAATTCACGAGGATCGTTTACATAATCCGCGTTTACGTTGCTCGTATCTTAATCTCTCATTCAACCTTTACTCAAGGTTTTAATAGCATTCAATCGTTATCCAACCCATGAACCCCATGTTCGTTATTCTTTCTTAATTTCGAAGCCATACAATTCGTTGTATACTAAGATCGATCGTTCATCGCAACTGCGTTGCGTTCACAGCGTCTATGTGCTTTATATTAATCTCTCATTACTACAATATAACATCAAAATGTTATTCATTATTCTCATCACTCAATGTCTACGAAATCACAATCATAGTAATCCCCCACGTTCGTTTATCGCCACTACGGTCCACATATATCGGTTATGTAAAACCCCAACTTTTTGAATAAGGATGAATTTTCTATAAATATTATTTTTGAATATTATGGTGTAAAATTGATATAATGTTATAATTGTGGGTAATAGTTATAAATTTTGCAAAGTACGCAAGTTGTTATATAATATTCGATTGGTCGGGGAATATTCTTTTTAACAGGGAATATTCGTATAACGACACAATCATTGGTGGACCCCACAACGAAATTATTATCGGATTGGGAAAACAACAAAAATACTTTATGAAATAACGGCGGAAGTTTTACCGTTAACTGTTGAAACACCCGGTGTTAAAAGTACAATAATACGCGTAGTTGCACAGTAACACACGTTATTGATTATTGATGCTTACATGAGAAGTCACTCAGTTTTGTTCAATTATTGCTATAGTAGTTGTCAATTTTGCTTATTAGTTGAACCCCAATTTACCCATTTTTCAAAAATAATCAGTAGAAAGTTATTCAGTATATATATATATATATATATATATATATATATATATATATATATATATATATATATATATATATATATATATATAATATTGGTGGGAGACATGAGTGGGGCTAGTGTGCCCACATGTTGGTAGAAATGGGATGTCAGGAGGGGGTTAGCATTATTAGTGTATTAGCATTATTAGTGCAAACTTTGTTGACAATTAAGGCAGTAAGGAGAAATAATGGACCGTGAATATTTTTTGTACATGCTATATATATATATATATATATATATATATATATAATATATTTTATTTAAAAGATTTTGCTTTAAATATGGATCGTCAGATTAAAATAAATCAATCTGGACCGTTCATGGATTAGTTACTATGCATTCCATTTTTCTATAAATAGAAGCTCATTCCTTCATTATTTTCTTACGAATTCACTGAACTATAGAGAGAGAAACTATAGAGAGAGACTATAGAGAGATAGAAGAAAAGTATTCTGCTACTTAACTACTTTTATATTCAGTTTCTTTTACGGTAAGGGGTGTTATTTTTTCTTATTCATGAAGAGAACTGTTGTTATTCAATTTCTTATTATTCTGTTGGAATAACCTGTATACGCGGTCTACCCTATACTTGGTGACATTCTTCTATTATTCTGTTGGAACATCATGTCTGTGTGTTTTACGCCGGACCTGGTTCCGTCTTTATTATTATTCCGTTGGAACATCTTGTCTGTGTGTTTTACACCAGACCTGGTTCCGTCTTATTATTATTCTGTTGGAACATCCTGTCTACGTGTTTTACACCGGACCTGGTTCCGTCTTATTATTATTCTGTTGGAACATCCTGTCGGTGTAAATTTTGCCTGACCTGGTTCTGTTATTATTATTCTGTTGGAATAACCTGTCTATGCGAAGTACCGCATGCATGGTGATTTCTTTTGTTATTCCATTCTTTATTAAACTCAGTTGGTTAAAGTTTTGACTTCTATACTCCATGAAATTAGTAGAATATCCTTGATATTTGCGTTTCATCCAGTATCTTTTCATGAAATATTCTTCTGATCATTCTTGAATTTTACTCTATAAAACAGTATCATGTTGACAATTTGGACGTTAATAATTCCTGGATAAAATAATTCTTGAACTTGTTTTATTGAATTCTTAAATCATTGTCATCATCCTGATGTTTATATTTTGTTGAAAGTCATCTGTGGCATGTAGTGCATAGATGGACTTGGTATGATTATGACCAGGGATTATTAGGTGTAATCATGACCGTAATGTTTCAAATGATGTGGTAAAAGTTCTCATTGGCCCGTAGTGCATTGATGGACAGTTGTTGGCATGATCATGACCATTAATGAATACACAAATATTCTTGGCCCGTAGTGCATGTATAATTGTGGTCGTGATACTAAAGAATATCCTTGGTTGTAGTGCAGGGGTGATTTCGATGATGTGGAATATTTATTAAGCTGAGTCTCAGCGATAATAGTGATGAAAAACCTTTTAATCATAAAATATAGTAGATTTTATTTTCTACTTGACTCTTTTAATGGATTGCTTTTTTCGCTGCAGTTAAACTTGATGTCTATTATATTTTATCAGTTTAACATTGTTGGAGACTAATGATAATTTATTCTGCATTATCTTAGTCATAATACTTCTTACTGGGCTAGTTGATCTCACCCTTCCTTTCACTGTTCTCTTCAGGAATTGAAAATATAGCTGGGACGAGTCGGGGAACGGAGTGATGGTCCAGAGGATAGCATTAGTAGTCCTCACTATTTTATGAAATAGTGTGATAATAATTGTAATGAGGACTCCTTTTGAGTTTGTATAATCTCTAGTAGATAATATTTGTATTCAAACTCATAGTTTATGTTTTGTCGTATTGTACACGACAGTTGTATTAGTAAGTTGTATTTGAATTCTGTACCATGTATTTGGCGACTCAAGATGGGTGATGTATACCTAATTTTGGGGGCGTCACAGTTGGTATCAAAGCTTAGGGATATGATCCCTGGCTAAGAAATGACACTAGAACTAGGAGGGGAGAGACGGGGAATTTCTTCGCTAGTAGGACCTACTTAAATTTATTTTGTATTTAAATTAGTTGGTCAGAGTTTAGAGATATTATGTCACATGTCAATTAACCTTTGTTTGTGGCAGTATCTGAAAATGACATCCGAAAATATTGAGAATAGCAATGGAGCATAAGAGACCGTTGAGTCACCACATATCAATAATCAGGAGAATGTACATCAGGAAGGCGACAATCCTCATTCAAACAACAACATTGACCAAATGATGAATAATGGATTGTTCAGAGGCTTTATGCAATTCATGCAACAGTAGGCGAGAGTGGCTCCTGTCCAAAATGTAGGTGGAAACACTGGAAACTCTCGGGCGGTCACCGCTAAACAGTTCAAGGAGCTGGGACCACCGGAGTTTAAGGGAGAGCCAAAACCACTTATGGCGGAAGCATGGATAAAGCAGATCACTAAGATATTTGATGTCTTGGGATGCTCCGAGGAGCAAAAGGTTCCCTTTGCCGCCTTTATGTTGCGCAGAGAGGCAGATTACTTGTGGGAACCGGTAAAACGTACTCAACCTGCCGTACTGAAGATATCTTGGGAGAAGTTCTAAGAGCTGTTCAACGACAAATACTTTCCCAAAAGTATTCGTCACATGAAGGAGGTGGAGTTTATCAAATTGGAGTAAAACAATATGACCGTGTCGCAATACGAGGCAAAATTTGCGGAGTTATCCCGGTTTACGTCCCACTTGGTGGATAATGAAAAGAGAATGACGCGAATGTTTTTAAGAGGTTTGAAGCTAGAGGTACGTCAACATCTTATTTCTCATAAACTGTGTTTGTATTCAGATGTTATAAATAGGGCCCAGTTGGTGGAGCGCGATAATGAGTCAACGCAACCAAAAGAGAGCAACCGACAAAATGATAATACCAGTGAGAGAAGTCATCGAAGCGGTGACAACAAGCGTGGAGGGAAACAGGCCAGAAATGGTAACCACTTCGGTGGTAATCAGGGCCAAAACAATAACAATGGACATTTCAAGAAGAGGAGATTCAATAATGATGGAAAGACGTCAGCACCAGCACCCGTTGTTAAGGAGGAGAAAGACCACCTACCATATTCTTCAAATTCGGAGGGGAGGGACACATCAGTCCAAATTGCGCGATGCCATCCAAAGCATGTTATACTTGTGGAAGAGAAGGTCACTTAGCCCGATTTTGTCGTTCACCGAAGACAAATTTAGCTAGGATGGAGACACCAAAGGCTGTCCCAGAAAAGTCAAAGCCGGTAGTGCAAGGGAGAGCATTTGTTGTGACCTCCCAGAAAATAAGGAACCCGAATGAGGTCAGCACGGGTAAGCTTATCATAAACTCTAGTGAAGTCTACACTTTATTTGATGCCGGTTCTACCCATTCTTTTATTTCTCCTACTTGCGCTCAACGATTAAATTTATCTCCGGAGAAATTAGACTTTGACTTATCTATGGAAACTCCGTTGGGAGAAACCTTCATTACATCCACGGTTTATAAGTCTTGTTTGGTTCAATTTGGTACCCACACATTACCTGTCGATCTTATTGCATTAAAAATACTTGCATTTGATGTAATTCTAGGGATTGATTGGTTAACTACTCATCATACAAAAACTAATTGTTTTCGTAAGGTTGTTAACTTTCATATTCCTAATCGACCTATTATGCGAATTCAAGCAACCAAACCATTAAAATCAATCACTGTCATCTCAAGCCATAAAGCTATTCGTTTATTGAAAAACGGATGTCAAGCTTTCTTAGCTCATGTCACAGATCTAAACAAAAATACGTTAGTTTTGAATAATATTTCTATTGTTAATGAATTTCCTGACGTATTCCCTGAAGAACTTCCTGGCCTACCCCCAAAGCGTGAAATTAAATTTTGTATCGACCTTGAACCCGGTACAAAACTCATTTCCAAAGCCCCATATCGAATGGCTCCTATTGAACTTCAGGAGTTAAAAACTCAACTGCAGGAATTGTTAGACATTGGCTTTATTCGTCCTAGTGCTTCTCCTTGGGGTGCTCCTGTTCTATTCGTGAAGAAGAAAGATAGGAGTATGCGACTTTGTATTGATTATCGGGAGTTGAATCATGTCACCATTAAAAATAGGTACCCATTGCCACGTATTGATGACCTGTTTGACCAGTTGCAAGGAGCCAAATTTTTTTCAAAGATTAATCTTTGTTTCGGATATCACCAATTGAATATTAGAACCGATGACATTCCAAAGATGGCTTTCAGAACTCTGTACGGGCATTATGAATTCCAAGTCCTGTCCTTTGGATTGACTAATGCTCATGCTGCCTTCATGGATATGATAAACCGAGTATTCAAGGAATATTTGGATCACTTTGTGTTCGTCTTTATTTATAACATCCTTATTTATTCCAAAAGCCGTGAAGATCATGAGGAACACTTGAGGCTGATACTCAAAAAGCTTCGTGAATACAAGCTTTATGCCAAGTTGAAGAAATGTGAGTTCTTGATTGAGGAAGTAGCATTCCTTGGGCACATGGTATCAAGTCATGGAATATCTGTTGACCCAACAAAGATTGAAGCTATTCAAAGCTGAGAGCAACCTAAATCAGTGACCGAAGTACGTAGCTTTCTCGGCTTAGCTGGTTATTATCAGAGATTCGTAGAAGGGTTTTCTCGAATCGCTACTCCACTAACTCAGCTGACTGGGAAAGATACAAAGTTCGATTGGAGCGAGGAATGTGAGAAGAGTTTTTAAGAACTCAAGAGGAGACTCATTTCAGCACCTGTTCTGACAATACCATCTGGTTCGGAGGGATTTTTCATCTACAGTGATGCTTCGGGCAAAGGGTTAGGATGTGTTCTCATGCAACATGGGAAAGTCATAGCCTATGCCTCACGACAACTCAAAGAATATGAGAGGAATTATCCTACTCATGACCTAGAGTTAGTAGTTGTTGTCTTCGCACTTAAAATTTGGAGGCATTACTTGTATGGGGAGAAAGTGGAGATCTTTACGGATCACAAAAGCCTCAAATATTTCTTCACTCAAAACCTAATGGAGTTTTACTTGCCTGTCAATAGGAATTCCTGTAGTGATAGTAGTACAAGTGATCCTTGGACTTGAGATCATTATAGTATCTTGTGTATGATGATTTATACTTTGACTTATTCCTTAAGACCCTTAGGGTATATCAAATGGTATGCTTGGGTATAATAAGTTGTATATGGAGATAGTGAATGATCAATAAAGAATCTACCGCTTCTAGTAAAAGAAGAGAAATGTCATATGTGATTCGATAAATGACATCCCAGTAGTCCTTGACCAAGGCAGAATGAAATTAGAAAGGAGTTTCTAATTTGCATTATTTGGAGTTGTGCATTTAAGATAAATAAAATAAGACTTGACAGTAATTTCATGTCTTATATTTAATTGGGACATTGTATGGTGGAAGGATTGAATTGTACGGTAACTATTTATTCAAAGGTTCTTTTATGATTAATGTTGAAATCTATATTATCTGGAATGCCGTTGATCGCTAGGGAGGCTTATCTCTATTGTAGAATAAATATTATTTATTTAAATAAATTAATTTTTTAATTTATTTATTTAAATAAGATTAGAATTATTCTAATTGATTTATTCACAACCAGTTTAATATGGAGAACCTAAAGGGTCACACCATAAAAGGAAGAATAATTATTTAAGAAGTTAATTGCATAATCGTAATAATAAGTTAAGTATATTTAATTTAATCTATGGTGATAGAATAAATTAAATAACTTAATATTTATTATTTAATATTTTAGAAATATTAAATATAAATTAATAAGAGGAGTCTTATTATTATTATTATTTAATTTCTAAAGGAGTTTGATAATTAATTAATAAAAGTACTCTCATATATCCTAATTAGATTAGGAGGCTAATTAATTAAAAGAGTTAAATTGATTATTTCTAATAA
This sequence comes from Panax japonicus, assembly GCA_020205505.1. Taxonomy (NCBI): domain Eukaryota; kingdom Viridiplantae; phylum Streptophyta; class Magnoliopsida; order Apiales; family Araliaceae; genus Panax; species Panax japonicus. Next base: position 17,958,126 of record CM035100.1, on the reverse strand, counting down.
GATTAGGGAGCTTAATTTATTAAAAGAATTTAATTAATTAACATAAAACCCAATTTCTTAATTGTTAAAGAGGGTTTCCTACATCTATAAATAAGAGGAGTCTGGGTTAGAGTTGTTGTTGGCTTTTTGACAACATACGTAATTCCAATAGTATGAAGAGTACGATTCCTTTTCTATGAGAGATAGAAAATTAGGGTTTTGCCAAATACTCATCTTCTTGAATCTTTATTCTTTTTTGGTGGATCACCTCTAGAGGCAAAACACTTAGGTGGCTAACGTTGATCAAAGGAATGAACCAAACCCGGTGGATTCAAGTTGAATGCGAAAAAAATTTGGAGGTTAACTTGTACCTGAGGAAGCTCGGATCTTAAGGGTATGATTCTTGTCCTTCATATTTTCGTTTAATTAATAATTGTGCATAAAGGGTGATCCGGATATATGGTTTGTAAAATTTTAAACTCAGCTTTTTCATGCTTCCGCTTATTTTATGCAATTTGATTGCGTTCATGAATATTACAAACCTAACAGTGGCATCCGAGTCAAACTTTTATGATAAATTATTAATTGTTCAAATTTGATATGTATATTGATATGTGTTTAAAACAATTTAATTGAGAATAATTTTATTGTATAAAATTTATTTAAAAAAAAAATTCAAAATCACATGGTTATATATTATGATATTAACCGTGATTTAGTGGTTTTCCATTTTTTTCTTTCCGTATTGCCACTTTATCTTAACAGGTAATGGAAGTGTTGGTATATAATCCTGCAACTTGTTTTGGGATTTAACATGATTGCATTTACCTGAATCACTTATAGTATATATATTTAATTCAAGTAAATCTCCTGTTGCTTTCCAATATGATGGATCCGTGATTCACTATGCATATTGGATCCTCCGTTCGGTTAATATTATATAAATATATATATATATATATATATATATATATATATATATATATATATATATATATATATGGTCTTCATCCACAGCAACCGGTTGTTGGGGAGCAACCCCTTTTTCCCAGCCGCTATAGCTTGTACCGGCCACTTAGAAATTTTTTTTTTATAAGCCGCTACAAGCTGTAGCGGCTGGGAAAAAATGGGTTGCTCCCAACAACCGGTTGCTGTGGATGGAATCCCATATATATATATATAATCAGGATCAGGTCCGGACCTCCCGGACGGGAGAAAATCCGGACCCGAATTTTTTTTTTTTTTTTTTTTTTTGTAGAACAACTAAAAAAAAAAAATTTATGGAACTGAAATTTTTCAATAATACAGTGTTTTGGGTGTGTTTTTAATACCTACACCAACCAATGTATGTACAGTCTGCCCAGACTGTACAGACATGTTTCGTTATAGGCATCCAAATCACGCCCAAAACACTGTATAATGTAAAAATTTCAATTCCATAAAAAAAATTTTTTAGTTGTTTAAAAAAAAAAGCAAAAAAAAAAAAAAAGTTCCGGATTTTAACAAAATCCGGGAGTCCGGACTGGATCCGGACTATATATATATATATATATATATATATATATATATATATATATATATATATGGGACTCCATACACAGCAACCGGTTGTTGGGGAGCAACCTCTTTTATCCAGCCGGTACAAGCTGTACCGGCCTTAGAATTTTTTTTTTTATAAGCCGGTACAGCTTGTACCGGTTGGATAAAAGGGGTTGCTTCCCAACAACCGGTTGCTGTGGATGAAGACTATATATATATATATATATATATATATTATACAATATTCTTTATAAATTTATAATTAAAATAAAAAAAATTATTTTAATCTTGAAATAAAAAAATTATTTTAATTTTAAAATTAAATTTCATGCTAACTAATTAGAGTTGGAATTGTATTCCATGATTACTAATTAGAGTTGAAATTGAATTCCATATTTTTCTTTAAATAAAAGAGTTTATTTGTAAATAGGAAAGAGAATCCTAATTTTCTTAAATAAAGGAGTTTATTTAGATATGAAATAAGATTTCATATTATTCAAAATAAAGGAGTTTATTTGTGAATAGAAAAAAGAATCCTAATTTCCTTAAATAAAAGAGTTTATTTAGATATGAAATAAGATTTCATATTATTCAAAATAAATAAGTTTATTTGTGAATAGGAAAGAAAATCCGCATTTCCTTTAATAAAGAAGTTTTTTTTACTTGGAATTGGATTCCTTAATTAATTAAAATAAAGGAGTTTATTTTGATTAAAGATTTTGATTAAAATAAAATAGTTTATTTTATTCAAAATTGGATAGATTAAAATAAAGAGGTTTATTTTGATTTAAATTTGAATTAAAATAAAGGAGTTTATTTTGATTCAAAATTAGATTTTATACTAACTAAGTTTGCCCATTAAATGATATCAAAATATAAATATATTGAATGTTTATTATTCATGAGATGAATGTTATTTATTGATGCATATGGTGATATGTATGATAATAAATGGGATTGATTATGGATTATTGACCAATGTGATTGGATTTCATTTTAGTTGGATGCATGAATGTATGGATTTTATTAAATGGGGTCTTAAATGGGGTATGCGTACCTTGTCTTCTCTAATTTTTTTTAATGTAAATTATATCTTCCTCCTATGTACTTCCCCTTGACTGCTGATCAAGGTTTCTATTTATTTTAAATAGTTTTGTAATATGAATAGTTAGAATTAATTCTGAAAAATTGGAGATCAAGGGGCAAGGAGTGCTTGAAGACCCGTTTGTAATGGAGCCTGAGTTTAAATGTAATAGTTATATTTAAATATTCTAGTGAACCAAACTAGAATAAAAGTCCATAATCAATCCGGGTAGAATATAGTATTCTATATGTGCATGCTTATACTATATATATTATATATTATGCAAACATGCTTCGCATGTTCATTAATATGACGCATATTAATGAACATATATATATATATATATATATATATATATATATATATATATATATATGAGCATGCGCACTAAACAAGATGAGACAAATTAATAACAAAACCCCTCAAATTTTTTTATATTGAGTCCTAAGCGTTCAAAGATATTTGGAATATCGAACGTCGCATTCTAGCATGATAAAAATTAATAGAGTATTAAATATTTAATATGAGTTTGTTGTGTCAGCACAAGGTAAGTATTAAGTATTTAAGATGCTAATTTATCACATTTGATGCTTATAAAGAAAATTGAACAATATTATTTTGTTGTGTCACCACAAGGACAATATTTTTCTTTTTTGAATATATGGAGTGATAGGTTGGACTTAACTTGGATAATTTTGATTCGGATGTGCCACCACTTGATCAAAATAATCTAAGAGGCAAAATAGAAGGAGTTGAATAGTTGATGTAATTGACAAGAGTTGTCTACCTATTTATTTATATATAGTTTGTTGTGTCACCACAAAGCTATATACATTTGAAATGGGATCCTTATTCTCACTAGCAAATCTTTAATTAGATTTTGCCGAACTATATAAGTGAGGGTAATATAATTTGAAGAAAATTGTGGGAGATACCAATTTAAAACAAGACTTAATTTATTTTGGTAATTAATAAAAGAATGTATGCTAAAATGTTGTTAATTACAAATTCATTTACAGTATTTTACAATGTCTAAATTACTATCACTGCGAAACATATTAGATGTTATTTAACCGGACCGAATCAAATGGATTGGTTAAGGAATTTGAGAAAAGTTCTCACGGCTTAAAAGCTATCTTATGTCCTTAATACGCATATCCCTGCAATGGTTGCAGACAAGATGATGCACAGTTGGCTCAATGCATCAGGCTCGCATCCATGAGTAACGAGTTTCAGCGTCAGCATGAAACTATGGATGCTCCTACTATATTCCTCCACATCAAGTAGTTGATGGTGAGGAAAGTAGGACTGATAGATATCAGATATCTAAGGAGCTCTTCCGATCTAGAATGACCGATGACACTACAGTACATATAAAAGTCCTAATGATGCTCAATTCGATTGAACAGTTAGGACAACGGGTTTTGTCATGGATGGGGAGTTGTGCCAAGATTTGATCTTGCACTCACTCTTGGACTCCTTTCACAATTGTTGTGAATTTTTCATATGAACAAGCTAGATATCAGCGTCGCTGATTTGCTTAACATGTTGAAAAATGTTGAGAGTCACTTTTTAACCAAGAAAGACCATGTCTTACTGGTAGGGGCAAAAAGATCTTTTGGAAAGAAGAACGATTCAAAGAAGGTAAATAGAAAGGCAAAATAAAGGATAATAAGAACAAAACTAATACGGATAGGAAAGGAGTTTGCTTCCACTGCAATAAGCCTGGACACTGGAAAGAAACTGCGAGAAGCATCTTGCAGAGGCTAACCAAAGAAGCTTAGTGAAGTTTCGGTAACAAATATAGTTTTTGTTCATGATTAAAATAATTTTTTCTTTAAGTCAAGGTTCAACTTGGGTATTGGATACCGACTTTGGTTATCATAAATATAGATTTATGAAGGGACCAAGTAGAAGTAGAAAGCTAAACAAAGATAAGTAATCATATGTATGGGAAATGAAAAAAAAGGTTGCTGCATTAGCCATAGGAACTTATTTTTTGGCATTGGCTACTGGCAAATCTATTAAGTCAATAAGATGTTATTGTATTCCAGTTCTCATTAGAAATATTATTTCCATTTTATTGTTGGACAATGAAATCTTTGGTATTATATTTAAGAACAATTGTTGTTCTATTTATAATAATAATGTTTTGTATAGAACTGGAATATTACTTAATAGATTTTGTATACTTGACTTACGTGAAAAATAATTTTCAAATTGAACAAACTTGTATAAGAAAAGGAGATGATTATTCAAAAAGTTGAATGTGTGTATTTGCTGAAATACAAGTGTGAATTATTTGAAAGGTTCAAAGAATTTTAAAGTGAAACAAATTGGCAAAGCATTAAGATTCTTTGATTAGATCAAGGAATAAATACTTGTATAATAAGTTTCTAGATCATCTCAAATGGTTTTATCATAATGGACGCCTCCTGATACGCAATAATTGATTGGTGTATCTGAAAGAAAAAATCGTACTTTGTTGGACATGGTGCGGTCCATAATGATTTTACCGACATTCCAGTATTCTTCTGGGATAATGTTCTAGAAATAGCTGTATATCTACGAAAAAAGGTAACCTCAAAATCCAGCACCAAGATTCCATAAAAGTTATGGACAGGGAGGATTCCTAATCTTAAGTATGTTAAGATAAGGGGTTGTCCAACTTATGTGAAAAGGTTTCAAAGGATAAGCTTGGGACAAGATTTGACAAGTACAAATTTGTGGGACATCGTAAAGTAAGTTTAGGGTATATGTTCTATAATCCTACTTAGCAAAAGGTGTTTGTTGCGAAACACACTGCCTTCTAAGATAAAGATGTTTATCATTGAAGGGGCTAGTGAGAGGATAATAGATCTTGAAGAGTTCAAGAACCACAAACAATATAAGTCAAATAAGAGGAACCTGTAGATAGACCTATTGTACCACAACCGAATCGTAAATATGGAATAATACCGAAAATACTTGGGAGGTATGGATTCATCATGGATGATGATGATGAGGTACATATCATAGAAGATGATGATCCAGTTACATACGATGAGGTAAGAGTTGTAGACACTCAGAGAAATAGATTGAAGCAAGCTTCTCAAAAATGGAACATTCACTTTGATGCAATAAATCAAAAGAGTTTGATTTTATCACAAATAAGAATGAACCTAGTGTGTGCAAAAGGGTCAGTGGGAGCATCGTGACATTCCTAGTATTATATGTTGATATACTATGGATAAGGAATGACATACCAATGCTACAATCAGTAAAGATAAAGTTGTCTAAATATTCCTCCAAGAATGATTTAGAAAGAGTATGTTAATTGGTGATACAAATCAATATAGATAGATTTAATAGGATGATCGACTTAACCCAAGGAATGTATATTCATTTGATGCTAAAGTCGTTTAGCGTGGCAAACTCTATGGGATATCTCATGTTGATGAGCCATGGAGTGTATCTCTCTAAATAGTCCCCAAAGACTCTAAAAAGAGAGATCACATGAGTAACTATCTTGTATGCAATGAAATGTACGGGACCTGATGTTGATCAGTCATATTCTGGAGAAGTTCACTGTGAGTCAGTGAAAAACACCTTAAAGTACTTAACCAACACTAAGGATGTGATCATATTCATTATGGGTCTAAATTAAAACTAGAGGGCTTAACAAACTCAAGTTTTTCAGACAGACTAAGACGATAAAAAATCCACTTTAAGGTAAAGCGTTACCTTGAACGGTGGTGCAGTGAATTGGAAAGGTTCTAAATAGCAAAGAGTTGTTGGTTTAGTGATAAAGAGAAAGTATATAACTATAAATGAAGCTGCAAGTTGATTGTTTAGATGAAAAGTTCATTAAAGAACTAGGAATAGTTCTTAAGTCTCATCTTGGATCTAAACATGTGTTGTGGTACTTTCACTTGATTATAGGAATCATTGAATGATGGGAAATCACTATAGAGATAGTGGACTCTCAAGAAAAATATTACATATCCATTAACTAAAGCTTATCCAACAACAGGATAATCATCACTTAGAGAAGAAGGGTATGAGATACCATACCGATTGACTTTAGTGCAAGTAGGAGATTGAAAGTAGTATGCACACAAGCCAATCATGTTTGTTGATAAAGCATATACTTTGTAACAATCTTATTCATTTATTAATAAAAAGTATTAATTTATTAAAGACTTTTAATTATCCACATGATGCTATTTTATAATATAAGATAAATCCATAGTTTTAAGCAATGCTTTTAGAATAATGATGATGATCATTCTAATGAGATCTAAATTCTTAGAAAGCTTAAAACTAAAATAGTTCCCAATCATTGGATTACTAAATTGGAGATTAGTGAATCCGGATAGATTGGTACATACGTTACTTGCTCATTAGATGAGGATGATTGATCTCATGATCATTTGTGTGGAGACACTAAAACAAGTATGTATGTGCTTATTAGAGAATAAGTTCACTGAACGTGGCTCGCTAAGGAATACCTAATAGAATTTTACTTGCATGTCAATAGAAATTCTTGTAGTGATAGTAGTACAAGTGATCCTTGGACTTAAGATCATCATAGTCCCTTGTGTATGATGAGTTATACTTTGACTTATTCCTTAAGACCCTTAGGATATATCAAAGGGTATGCCTGGGTATAATAAGTTGTAGATGGAGATAATGTATGATTAATAAAGAATCTACCACTTCTAATAAAAAAAGAGAAATGTCCTATGTGATTCGATAAATGACATCCCAGTAGTCCTTGGCAAAGGCACAATGAAATTAGAAAGGAGTTTCTAATTTGCATTATTTGGAGTTGTGCATTTAAGAGTCGAAATACATATAATTAAATAAAATAAGACTTGACAGTAATTCCATGTCTTATATTTAATTGGGACATTGTATGGTGGAAGGATTGAATTGTACGATAATTATTTATTCAAAGGTTCTTTTATGATTAATGTTGAAATCTATATTATCTGAAAAGTCGTTGATCGCTAGGAAGACTTATCCCTATTGTAGAATAAATATTTAATATTTTAATTTATTTATTTAAATAAGATTAGAATTGTTCTAATTGATTTATTCACAACCAGTTTAATATGGAGAACCTAAAGGGTCACACCATAAAAGGAAGAATAATTATTTAAGAAGTTAATGGCATAATCGTAATAATAAGTTAAGTATATTTAATTTAATCTATGGTGATAGAATAAATTAAATAGCTTAATATTTATTATTTAATATTTTGGAAATATTAAATATAAATTAATAGGAGGAGTCTTATTATTATTATTATTATTATTATTACTATTATTATTATTATTTAATTCCTAAAGGAGTTTGAGAATTAATTAATAAAAGTACTCTCATATATCCTAATTAGATTAGGAGGCTAATTAATTAAAAGAGTTTAATTAATTATCTCTAATAAGATTAGGGAGTTTTATTAATTAAAGGAATTTAATTAATTAAAATAAAACCCAATTCCTTAATTGTTAAGGAGGGTTTCCTACATCTATAAATAAGAGGAGTCTTATTATGGGAGAAGGGGTTAGAGTTGTTGTTAGCTTTTTGACAACATACGTAATTCCAATAGTTGGGAGAGTACGCTCCTTTTTTATGAGAGTTAGAAATTTAGGGTTTTGCCAAATACCCATCTTCTTGAATCTTTATTCTTTCTTGGTGGATCACCTATAGAGGCCAAACACTTGGGTGGCTAACGTTGATCAAAGAAAGGAATCAAACCCGGTGGATTCAAGTTGAACACAAAAAAGATTTGGAGGTGAACTTATACCTGAGGAAGCTCGGATCTTCAAGGGTATGATTCTTGTCCTTCATTTTTTCGTTTAATTAATAATTGTGCATAAAGGATGATCAGGGTATATGGTTTTTAAAATTTTAAACTCTGATTTTTCACGCTTCCGCTTATTTTATGCAATTTGATTGCGTTCATGAATATTACAAACCTAACAGCTTCATGGTTTCGTCATTTGGATTTCGTCCGACAGTTTGAAAAACTAAGATTCTCGGAATCAAAATATTTTTGGATATTTCGTCTTTCTTTTACCGATTATCTTTTACGTATTCTTCGGATTTTCGAAAAACTGTAAAACACTTTCGGTGTTAAACGTTTTCCTTCACATTTTTTCCTAACGTAGCTAAATGAATGAGAAATACATAGCAGTACTTTTCGTCGTTTTTATTTCGTTCAATTTCTGCACATTTTTCGAGAAAAACTTTTATCGGCTTACTTAACTTTTCACGATATATTATCGTCAAATCTTTCAACGGAATGTCATTTCGACATACCGAACTCTCAGAAAGGCTTAGGTTATTCAAACCCTAACCCTTAGGGTTTCGTCAGGTGAATAGTGCATATTTCGTCTTTTTCCCTAGAAATATTTTTATTCCTGAAAAACTTTCATTTTTGTCTTGAAAATTATTACTCATTCAGTCTAGCTCGTAGCCAGAATACTCCCGACTTATAATCATCCTAGGTTATAAAACGATTAATAATCACGTTGCATAAAATAATATTAATAAAAATTCATTTTATTAATAACTAATTCTTTAAACTAAAATTCTAGACAATTCGATTTTTCGGGTTGTCACATTCTTCCCTCCTTATAAAAATTCCGTCCTCGAAATTTCTTAAAACCACACCCTTACCCGGGTCATCACATTCTCCCCTTCTTCACATAATTTCGTCCTCAAAATTTTTAGCTTATTCATCTTCTCAACTTCTCTTCAAAGAAGTTCTTACCGTTCAAACATTCCCTCACCTCCATAACCTATCAAGAATCATGAAGTAGAAGGAATAACGAGGAATATAAAATTTTCTTTAAAATGTTTCATACTTTTGCTGACGGTTCAAATCGACCATGAACTCTTACTAGGTTAAACAACATTTTGTCGTAAACCATTCTTTAACGGTCAGTTTACAATCACACAGAAAGTAAACTACCTCTTCAATACGTAGGTGATCAACCCATCGTATATCCCCATTTTGGGGTGTGTTCACCTCAGACGTAATACCATAATTTTGGATATCACTTGGAAACATTCGTCTAGTCAACTCAATTGACATCGACTACTTCTTTAAATTCTTTTCACAATACATCAAAACGTTTTATGACGTTATGATACCGTACTTTTCACAGTACGTTGAGGACTTCGTCAGTATGTGACTTCATCATTATACATCATACCATAGCGGGTTGTTGATCCTATGATCATATCCAACACTAGGTTCAATTGCATTAACAACTCCATCTTTTTACCATCATTGCATCAAATGCACGAATGATATAAAATTCATTTTGATATTTTAAATCAATTTCTGTCTAGCCAAAGAAATTAGCATAGACATACCAAGAATAGCACTTTTAAAATCCTTTAGTTCCAAAAGTTGAACCAATTCTTTCCTTTTTGAAATGTACACATAAGCACGATTTCAATAAAGTTCGAAATCTAGCATAGCTAGATAACTTGGAATATCCTATTCTCCATCTTCATTCATTGTCTTACTGCGACAATACTTAATCTCCTCTAGCACCTTCAATGCTAAGCATACTAAAAATACTTCGTTTTCAGTCTAAACAAACATTCTTATACCTTAGTATAGTCCATAACCTTACCACACTTTATGTGTTTAGGAACTTTCCACAACCATATGTGTTTATGAACTTATCTTCACAATATGTAATCCAAGAACAAATCAAGGACTATCCAAATGCGTAGGGCTCAGAAACATAACATATAATTATGAGTCACAAACTTTTCATAAGTATGAGTTTCAAGAACTCGCACCTATCTTAACATTCTCTACCTATCAAGTATATATATGAGAAAAGATTCACATTCTTGTCATTTACTTCTTAATAGCGCGACCAATTCCAATGATTATCACTGTAATAAACTGAGTAGTTGTTACACTAAGCACAAACCTCTGTCCATAACAAAGGTTCATACAACTCAGCCATTACATGAGTCCTCAATTGAAATCTTACAACGACTAAATTTTCTATTTACTTAATATGAATTTTCTTTAATTCGCATGCTATCCTTTACAACTCAATCTGAGTTCTTCTTCCCGTATTACTTCGAAGTACCATTCATTCATAGCATTAGCTATAAATCATTCATCGTTTAACAACTCATCTGTTACTACGATTTACTATGATCACGTGGTGATCTTCTTATCCTTCCCTCTATGATTATAGTCTTAGGTACTCTTACCTAAGGTTTATAACCTTTTAGCTTTGATACCATTCTATAACGCCCCGAAATTCGGTCTATTCTCACACCCGGATTCCATGTGTCAGGGTCCCACTTCTTACCAAATATACCTCATTATATAGTTAAATATAATAACATATATTCTCAAATCCCTGGTTCTGGAAACCTTAAAATCTCTTTCATTACAAATAACGATAATTACATTATTCTTTACATCGTACAAGAGTGACTTTTATCCGCCACCAAGGATACATATCGGTTCATTAAACTAATCTATAGTTCAATTAAACTACTCTACATTACAAGTCTTCACTTGATCTTCACACTCATTTATCTACTGAATGATACTTTGTCTGGATACCGATCAGCTTGATCTTTACGAAATCCTTAAGTTCTTTCTAACATCGTAGGCTGAAAATGTTTTTCATTTAAAGCAAGTGTGAGCATTTAATTGCCCAACAAGTCATAATAGTTAAACAAACAACTTCAAGAGTTTAAACATTCTTCAGAACTTCAATAACCGAACAAAGTTTATGAAATAACTTGAATAATAGGAATAATCTCGATTCCTATTATCTTAAAACATTAGTCATATTCACTTTGAAATACTTTCATTCCTCTACCTTTTTCATACACATCCTGTCTGGCTAGAATCATTAACACAGACTTCACAATAATGTTTCATGTATAAACTGAACATACTTATATTGAACAGTTCAATAACATAATAATTCATCTCACAGAAACACCGAAGTGTTCAAATTATGGCATAAGGCCTCATACATACTACCACCTCGTATATACATCACACATATGCACATAGACGAGAGTTCTCAAGTTCAACATCTGAGAAGTTTAAGAAACTAGCATTCATATAATATGAATGAAGTTAGGAAACTTGCCTTACGCACAACTACAGCTTATAGTTTACGCTAAACTGCTCATTCCAATTCCTATATAGCACATAAGGAAATAACACATACACCAATTAGTCATATACTTGACTTTACACATTGGTTTACTTAACTTTACTTCTTATCGTTCGCGTTTTTATAAACTAAGCTTACACGACTAACTTTCTTTATCGGTTCACGGCTTCATGACATACGGAGATGTCTTACTCAAAACGTTCATCATCTTTGATGATTTACATTCTAATCTTCTTCTTATAACTTCTATAGGACTCAACATACATCGTGTCTTTCCTAGTAGTCCATATGGTACTCTGAGTGGTTTCCCACAAATAACCAACAAACAAGTTCTTGTCTCATCTACACTGCCCATAACAGTGAGTTAGATCGGTTGCCAGTTTTGTATATGACTTCGCTCTTGGAAGGAATTGTTTAGCCTAGCTCCCATATGTCAACCATCATAGGTTACGATTGTACCACAACCTAACTTATCTTAACTTATCCGAACCATTAAACAATAACATTCGTTAAGTCAACTTCTTATTCCTTACGGCTTTCTGGCAACTAAATGCCATACCTCAGGATTCATTCTTTATTGTCTAAGTCATACAGTCTTTTGTATACTCAGAACAATCATTCTATATTAATTCTACGCATTTAATGCATTAAGAATTTTACATTACCTTATTCTTATCTTACAATGTCCGGTTCACTCGACTCGGAACGTCATCTAAGTTAAAAACATTAACTCGGCTTCTTTACGTTATACTTACTTGTCTTTAATTTAGTTTCTTCACCGTTCATGGTTAAATCTTAGTCTTAATTACCTTACGATCAAACCATACACGGGTTGTAGGTTCTTGTCCGTTTAATAATCGCGTACACTCAACCCTCACGTTGGCTAAAGGTTTTAATGCTTACTTTTCATTATAACATTCTCTATCTGACTCATGCTCAAACTTTCATTATTCTTATTACCGTTCGCTACGGCTTATGATAATTCATATCTTACTTACTACTTTCATCAACGTCCAAGTTATACAACCATTGTACACTTAGATCGTTCGTCCGACTCGAATACGATTCACGAGGATCGTTTACATAATCCGCGTTCACGTTGCTCGACACTTAATCTCTCGTTCAACCTTTACTTGTAGCAGCCCCGAATCCGGGCCCCAAATCACCACGGATCCGGTTCACTATAATTTCTATAACTGTTTGCGGAAGATATAAACATAAATTGTTTATATATTAAACGTTACACATCAGTCCCAAGGTCTACAACCTTAACTTAATACATACCTTCAATATTTTAGAAGATTTACAATGCTATTTTCATCAGAAAAATTTAATAGATATAACTGTACATAATTAAATCTTGCACTTTGACTTTGCCTTTGCCCTTATTCAAGCTTTCACCTTAGTCTGAAAATTTTATCATGATATAGCAAGGGTGAGCAACAAATTTGCCCAACAAGTTTTACATATAATGAAATTATATATCATGATTGAAAAGAGTGAATAAGCTTTCAAGTTTTCAATAATATAATAATTGTGAAATAACATGAATCAAGTTTCAATGATTGAATGACTGAACTAATAATATTGGATGTCAACAATGACTATGAACAATTTAACTGAACCTTATGGTAATGAAGGTGATCAGCCATTCATACCTGATGAACATATGCAACATGCACTAAGTGCGAATCAATAATAAGTATAGACGTGAATAATCATCAATAATCATTCACTAACATGCTTTGTAATATAACTCGAGTTTGAGTTAAGGAAACTTGCCTGAAGCGTTGATTACCGCTATGCAATCTAATTTAATCTTTTATGAAAGACCTATCATTAATAAGATCGATCCTCCAATTAGCATAATACATTTTTTCTCACAACACTATTACTCAAATAATAAATTAGCTAACATTTAGCCACATAATTAAACATTGAATAATTTTTTAACTCATTAGTAATATTATTATCCCTTAATAATATTACTATCACTAAACCATTATCTTAAACTTTTGTCTAATATTTTTAATCATTAATAGAATATTTATCATTCATAAATATTATTAATCATTTAATAATATTTAAATCCTTTACTAATATTATTAATCATTTAATAATATTTTAATCACCTTCTAATATTATTAATCATGGAATAATATTTTACTTGTTTCATAAATAATAAAGGTCTCACACCTTTTAAGATGCAAATATTTTACATTTTGAAGCTTAAACCATTTAAATTACATTTCAAAAAATATTTTTACCTTTACTCGCAAATTTGGGGTTTAAACAGCTAATACAATGCTTTTATAGTAAAACTCAACTTACTATATTATTTCTTTAATTTAAATAATTTTTACATCAGTTTGTCCATTCATGAGTCAACACTGACTATTGCCTCATATATAAACATTTTATCTCACTAGCACATTCATTTTATTTTTCATTTTACGATTATTCACATTTTTGCTTCATTACGTAAATCTCAGCTCAAAAACCACATTTTGAGAACCGAAAATCTCAAAATATCATTTTTATGATTAATACAATTTTTAAAAGATTTTACATTCTTCGTTGCACCACAAAATAATTTTACAGGCAACAAATTTTTTTTTATTTTACTTAAATATGTAATTTATATTTATTACATATTTTTATTGCTTTATTTATGTCTGAAAGGAAGTTTCTCGGCATAAAATATCACTTATAGCCAAATCGCGTCCCGTAGGACTTTATTTGATTTATTATGACTTATTATTTTTTTCGGTACGCGATTCGGAACGTCGAACGTCAAAGTCGCTCGACGCACTGATTCTCACGTTCGCTCGTTTACAAGTTCTGACATGCCTATTCGCTCATTTTTAATTCTCAAATCATGAGTCATATAACAGCGAAATTTCGGACGTATTATAGACCCCATGACATAGTATTTTAGAAAAATTCCACACCGCGAAAATGGATCACTGAAACTAATCAAAACGGCGCGCGAAAAGCATGTCAAGCAGCTGCCCAGCAGTGCAGCGCGACAGCCGCACGCCCAGTGCGCGCACGTTGCTGCCCAGCGGCGTTGCCGCTCCGCCGCTCGCATACCAAATCCGCTATTTTACGAATTTCGTACGCGTTGCTCGTAACTCCGATTAATCTGATTTTTGGATATGTTATACACTGGTATACCCAAGTATTTTTAAAAAATATCAGGGCTGGGTTTCAGGTATGATAGGCTACCCAAACAGAGCGCCAAAAGTGTACGTTCATCACAGTTTTTCAACTTTTTGTCTTATTTACTCTCTCTCGCTAAAACAGTCATAACTTTTTCGTTTCAAAACATTTTTGAGTGATTCTTGAGCCCACGCGAAGCTAACTTCCGGGACTACAACTTTTATTCTTTGACCTTTTCCAGATTCCGAACATATCAGCCCAGAAATTTACGCAAAGTGACTGAACCGAAATGAGTTTTCCAGTTTTGACTTCGCTACTTTAAAATAGCATAACTCTTTGCTCCGAAGTCGGAATTAGTCCGTTCCGGAGTCTATGGAAAGCTTATTCAATGTACTACAACATACCAAAAGTCCAGAATTTTCTGAACAACCTAACTAATCCCGAAATTTCCCTTTTGTGGTAGCAGTCCACTAATTTTTCTAAATTTTAAAAACTGCTTTGCTCTTCTTTCTTCCAATCAAACTTTTAACACCTAAAATGTTTAGACCTACACATACCAAACCATAAAACATGTAGATCTAAAGTTTTGAAGTTCAAGAAACATAGCTTTATTTTGACAAAAACCATCACAATAAATCATATTAACTAACTAGAGTCTTGAAATAGGAGAACTTTTAAACCTTTTTGTTTTGATGACTTTTCTTCCTCTCCATCCAAGGGTGATTATGGAGCTTGGAGGCATGAAAACTTCTCTTCCCTCTTCCCACAAGAGGGCTGTCGAACCAACACTCTCCTCTCTCTTTCTATTTCTTTTGCTAGCTCTTTGGTGGAGAATAGAAAGTAAAGTAACTTTTTTTTTTGTGTATACGAAGAATGCATGTATATAAATTTAGCTAATCTTGCAAAGTCTTGATAATTTTTAAAGAAGCTATGCTAGGAGGACACATGGGCTAGGAAGTGGTTGAACCACCCTTTGAAATAAGAGAAAAATGAAAAGAACCATGTGCTTAAAATCCCTTACATTACCCGGCCATATCTCATAATTTTTTTTGGCTATTTTTGATTTATTTTTAATTTGCTTAATTTGGCTTAATAAAATGACATAAAAGTCCCACAATAATTGGGCCAAAATTTGGGTCATTTAATTTATTGTTTGAGTTTCCTAATGTAATTATTTTCTCTCCTTTAGCTTGCTTGCAAATCTTCCAAAATAATATGGCTTGAATAAAATAGTGACACATAAGCACACAAAATATATAAATTGATTTTGTCCATGAGTTAATTCCCCCTACACAATACCGGCACATGCTCCCAATTTGACTAAATTTTGATTTATTTTATTTGCCCAATTTACTTTAATTAGGGTTCCACTACACCTTCGTAAACAAATTCCTTACTCATGCCTTTTTAATTTCATAAACCAAATTTGACTTGGTTATAAAATTAATTATTGGAGATATATAAAATAAATCTCTTAATGTCAGTATATACATTTATATACTAATATTCTCCCATATTATAACCTCTCAGGTTATTTAATTATCACACCTAATATATATATTACGTTACATAACTTAATTCTTAATTCACTTCTATATACAAAATAAATGTATTCACATTATATAATGTATATTTATTTAATCATATCCATAATTCACATAATCATAACATATTTCACTTCTCACACTAATTTTGACTTTTCTGCATAAAAAGTAAACTGTTGACTTTGACCAAAAGTCAACTTTTACACATTTTGTGTTTACGGTCCATTCTGACTACACATAACATTCCGGACGCAACCGAGCAGTCCATACTTCAAAATTCTATCTCTAACTCAACTTTTGAGTTTTAAATTACTACATTCTCTTTGCTAATCGTATTAATTAACGACTTTATACTTCTTCCAATTCTTGTTTGCCATTCAAGGCCAACACTCAAGCTATGTTAATTACTAACATAGTTTTATCTTGTTCATTATGTCATTAACTTAATCCATCATTCCTCTTGCTAAAATATATATAACACCTTACTAAGTATATATATTTCTAAACATATACTCATCTTCGTTTAACCTCATAGCATCTCTTCATTTGAAATCTTATCTCCAATAATAAAATTTCTATATGTACTTATATAACACTTCTTAGACTATTCCGTTCACATCGAACTTACATGTATCATAATACCTTATTCTTGATATTCTTTCAAGTACATATTAATTCATTTCTAGGGTTTAGAAATTTTATAACCCATATTTTCTTTATTCTCATTCGAATATCAAACCATATAGGTTTTACTTGAAAAAATTTAAATAAATTCTCAAATTCTCATCTAGGTTTTATTCTTTAACCTTTATTCTAATCATTCAAGATTTTAGAAATTTTTGGGTTGTCACATTCACCCTTTCTTCTAAGAATTTCGTCCTCGAAATTAAAGCATACTAATCTCTGCTTATTCTCTTGATCAAAACTAGGTTTTCAACTTCACCTTTACAATTTTCTCATTCGAGGATTTCTATTTCTATCATCACATTTCACCATAACTACTCACTAGGAGTTTACATCTTCTAAACATTCATCAAAACTAGGTTGTCATAATAACCTTTATTTAATCATCTCAGATTCTACTTGTACACAACTAGTTTACATTCTTTTTCATATCAATCATCACATTCTACCACAACATTACTCTGAAGGGTTTAAAAAAAACTTTTCATATCTGTCCGAGGGATCATAAAAATTTTGAACTTTGAGCTTTAGGGGTATTTCTACCTGCTACCTCTTTCAATTAAAAAAGAAAGGTAATCTACCTCTGAAACATTTCTTTAATAGGTATGTTTACAATCACAAAGAAGGTAAACTACCGATGCGGGTACTTTAGCTGATCAGTCTATTGTACCTTAGTAATCGGAACGACTATATGCGTTCTTAGATTGGAATATTTTATCCAATTAGCATATCCCCATTTTCAGGGTTGTTCACCTCAGACTTATCATAAGATTCCGCACCAAAATAATTTAGTTCGGCATAAGCTTTCAAAGAATACTTTGAATTTCATAAACATTTGTCTAGCTGAATCAAATAGCTTAGACGCATATCAATAATTCGAAATTCAATCGAAATATTTCTGGCCAAATTCATTTGGCAATAAATTATCTTTAAAATTCTTAAAATCATTTTGACGTCATGATACTGCACTGTATTTACATTCCGTTGAGAATTTCGTCATTTTGTGACTTTGTCATACTACATCATACTATAGTGGGCTGACGATCTTTAGATCACATCCAACACTAAGTAATTCTGCATTGATAACTCCATCATTTTTATCATCTTTGCACCAGGTTGCATGATGCATTAATGATATAAAAATACATTTTGACATCTTAAATCATTTCTGTCTAGCCGAAACAATTAGCATAAACTATTCTTTAAACAGTTCAAAAATCTTTGAAAATCAGTTTTATCATCTCAATAGGTAACGAGGTGTCGGTAGCCGGAAGTCCACGCATACACAATGGTCACCAGGAGTTGAGAATAAAAATTCATTTTTCAAAAGCACATAGTGCGTATTTAGCTTGATGTCAAAAACTTCGAAGTCTAGCATAGCTAGAAGATTTGGAATACCTATGCTTCCATCATCAACTTCACTTTCTCTACTGATCCATTGCTTAATAAATCTATCTATTCTTATAATCCTCAATGCTTCATTCATAACTTTGCTATACCCTAGTTCATCAAACTTACCACATATTATGAGTTCAGTAACTTGCCACAATCATATGGGTTTAAGAACTTATCCTAGTCAGACCATAGGCGTCCATTCGCTAAGGGGTTCAAAACATACCATATGATTATGAGCCATGAACTTACCATAAGTATGAGTTTTAAGAACTCGCAACTTAACCTTATATCCTCTACCTATTCGTTATACACATGAGAAAAGAATCACCTTCTCAACATGCATATAGCAAATAGCGCGACATTAGGTTCCAATGATTATCAATGTCAGAAACTAAGTGGTTGTCAAACCAAACTCGACCACTAATCAATATAGGAAGCTAAGCGGACAATTCCCCGCCCATACAAAGAATTGGTCAACCTAACCACTATATCGACCAGGAAGCTAAGTGATTCTAAAATCAATTACAAACTCAAGGTTTTAGTTGCATTCAATCGTTATCCAACCCATGAACCCCATGTTCATTATTCTTTCTTAATGTCGAAGCCATACGATTTGTTGTATGCTAAGATCGATCATTCATCGAAACTGCATTGCGTTCACAACGTCTATACGCTTTATATTAATCTCTAATTACTACAACATAACATCAAAATGTTATTCATTACCCTCGTCACTCAATGTCTACGGAATCACAATCATAGTAATCCCCCACGTTCGTTTATCACGACTACGGTCCCCGGATATCGGTTATGTAATCTATCACTTAACTTCTCTGTCTTCTAATCTCGTTCAATCTTTCTGTTCAACCTTTACTAAAGATTTAAAACAATTGATTAAGTGTTACATTAGGTGAACTATATGTCCATATTTATTTCTTGCACATCCCCCAAGAATTGAGCACATAAAATCTCGTACTGGGTTTTTCCCTGCACCGGAGCTGCGGCGCCACTCTATTCTTTCTCTCTCGCGCTGCGGCGCACGCCTAAGTCACCCTCTTCCTTTGTTTGGCGCTGCGGCGCCAAACACTTCGTTACCTCTCGCGCTGCGGCGCCACTCGCCAGTAGCTGATGGCCGAGCTTGCGCTGCGGCGCCGTCTCTCCAAGGCTCAGCTGGCGCTGCGGCGTCTAGCTTAAACCCTAGAAAATTTCTTTAAGTCTTTTACAAGCTTTAATCGCTTACTTCAAAATTTTGTAACTTGTTCGTTATAACTCAGAACGAGGTCGTTCCAAATCCATTCTCTTACTTATCTTACGTACTTCAATACCCCTCAGATAGAACTTCATTCTGAATCCATTAACGTGCCATTCAATTAGCTTAATCTTCATTCTTCGTTCATTCTACATTTTTAACGTTCTTTGTTCGTTCGTTCGTAATTTAGTCCTCCAAACTCGGAACTTGTTCGTTCTTGTGTCCATGACTCACGTTTTCTACATTCTCTTACATTCTTATGAAACCCTACACGTTTGGGTTCATTTACTAACTTTTTAATTCTCGTTCGTCTTTTACGAAAATTTCTCCATAACTTTGTTATAGCTAAGTTTTAATCCGTTCTTCATGAATGTTTCTACCGTTCCTAACCAATCAATATGCAACTAACTTATACGCGATGGTTTTAAACTTGTCCATAAACAACAATTATCCTACGATGGTTTTAAATTTGTCTATCAACAACGTTCTTCGTGTTCTTCGCGTGTTCTTTGTTCGTTCTTCATTTTAATCGATATTTTGGATTACGATTTCAATTTTTAATCGAATCTGATGTTATAGAACACCATTCCTTACTTATTTCACCCACTCGTTCATAAGATTCATTCGGATTGCTCAAAATCCTTACAAATCTTATACTTCTTTAAGAAATTTATAAACTAAATTTCTAATTCTTATTTTTTTGTTTTCTCATGATTTCAAACATATGAAATCATTCT
The DNA here is from genome assembly GCA_020205505.1 of Panax japonicus. NCBI lineage: Eukaryota > Viridiplantae > Streptophyta > Magnoliopsida > Apiales > Araliaceae > Panax > Panax japonicus. The sequence continues at coordinate 17,937,589 of CM035100.1, read as the reverse complement.
TAACTTCATCTACTTATTATCTTCATTAAGTTATATTTTCGAACATAAAAACTTAAGAAAAAATCTATTAGAAGCTAGGTTTCATATTACCTTTCTTCTTTAATCTTCTTCCGTTGGACAAAGAGTGTACTCGGGCAAGCTTTTCCTCTTCCTCTTCCTCTTCCTCTTCCTCTTCCTCTTCTTCCATCTGAACTCTCTCTAACTCTCAAAGTGTAGGATTTTCAAAATCAAAAAATAATGAACTTAAGGCTTGTTTATATAGAAAACCAAAGCTAGGGGCAAAATAGTCATTTTGCCCTCAAACCTCCTTACTATTCACACCTTCATACTATTCCTACCTCCTCAATACACCTCCTTACTATTCAGGTAGCTTCTCTTGGAAGCTTTGTGGTTCCGTCTTTCGGATTTCGTCCTATAGTTTGAAAAACTGCGATTCTTGGAATCCAAATATTTTTGGATATTTCATCTTTCTTTTACCGATTATCTTTTACGTATTATTCGGATTTCTGAAAAACTGAAAAACATTTTTTGGCGTTAAGCGTTTTCCTTCACGTTTTCCATAACGTAGCTAAATAAATAAAAAGTACATAGCAGTACTTTTTGTCATTTTTATTTTGTCCGATTTTTGCACGTTTTTCGAGAAAAACTTTTATCAACTTACTTAACTTTTCACGATATATTATCATCAAATCTTTCAACAGAATGTCATTTCGATATACCAAACTCTCGAAAAGGCTTAGGTTATTCAAACCCTAACCCTTATGGTTAATACTGCCCAAATAAAAAGGGCGATGCAGCTAGCGGCAACCGCAACAACAACAACAACAACAACAACAACATGCTAAACATTGGAGTTCCAGTCAGTCAAGCCAATAGACCAACGACATGAACGTTCAACATGATCTTATAAGATGCGGTGGAATCTAAGGACGTGGTGTCAGGTATCATTCTGATCAATGATATAGATGCATACGTGTTATTTGATTCTGGTGCTATCTGCCCTTTTGTTTCCAAAGAATTTTATAAACAGTTAGACTTACACCGTGAGAGATTAGAACACCCTTATGAATATAGAAGTAGCGAATAAGGAAATTATTCACGTAGAATACATTCATAGGAATTGTTATGCCGAATTACGAGGATTTAAGCTCAAAGTTGATTTGATACCGATTCTTTTAGGGGAGTTCGATGTAATCCTTGGAATGGATTGGTTATCGGTTCACAAAGTAGTTATAGATTGTAAGGAGAAATGTGTACACCTTAAGACTCTGAATAAGTCAAAGGTGGTATTTCATGGTAGTAAATCGCCGAGACAATCTCATTATCTGACGATGGTGCAAGCGCAGAGATTGCTTAGGAAGGGTTGTATAGGTTATTTGACTCACGTGGTTGATACTCGACGAGTCGAGGGTGAACTGAGTCAGATACCTATTGTAAGGGAATTCGTTGATGTCTTCCCAGATGAAATTTCGGGATTACCACCAGATAGAGAAATTGAGTTTGTTATTGCTTTGGCACCGGGGACAACACCGGTAAACAAAGCACTGTATCGTATGGCACCAGTGGAGATGAAAGAACTGATGGCTCAATTATAAGAGTTGTTAGATAAGGGATACATTCGACAGAGCGTATCACCGTGGGGAACACCCATCTTATTCGTAAAGAAGAAAGATGGGTCGCTAAGGCTTTGTATCGACTACCGAGAGTTGAACAAGGTCACCATTAAGGATAAGTACCCGTTGCCTAGGATAACCGATTTATTTGATCAGTTGAAGGGGGCAAAGTACTTTTCAAAGATTGACTTAAGAACCGGTTATCACAAACTGAAAGTGAGGCCGAATGACATTCTAAAGATGACATTCAGAACTTCGTATGAACACTTTGAGTTTCTGGTAATGTCATTTGGATTGACGAACGTGCCAACAACATTTATGGATTTGATTAACAGAGTGTTCAAATAGTTTTTGGATAAATTTGTTGTTGTATTCATAGATGACATCCTGGTGTATTCAAAGACGGAGGAAGAACACGCTGAGCATCTTCAAATAGTGTTGGAGACATTAAGGAAGGAGAAGCTGTATGAAAAATTATCCAAGTGTGAGTTTTGGTTACAGGGAGTGCAGTTTTTAGGGCACATTATCGACAAGAATGGTGTTTCAGTGGATCCAACGATGGTAGAAGCGGTTATCAATTGGGAGCAGCCGAAGACTCCGAAAGAAATCCAGAGTTACTTAGGATTGGCGGGATACTATTGAAGGTTTATTCATGATTTTTCATAATTAGCATCACCATTGACCAATCTTACGAGAAAAATAGTTAAGTTTGTTTGGACGGAGAAGTGTGAAGAAAGTTTCCTAGAATTGAAGAAGAGGCTTAGTCAAGCACCTGTGTTGGCTTTACCGGATAACATGGGAGGGTTTATAGTGTATAGTGATGCGTTACACAAGGGTCTTGGCTGTGTGCTAATGCAACAAGGTAGGGTCATTGCGTACGCATTACGTCAGCTGAAAGATTATGAGAAGGGATATCCGATTCATGACCTGGAGTTAGCAGTAGTAGTTTTCGCCTTGAAGATATAGAGGCATTCTTTGTATGGCGAGAAGTGTGAGATATATACAGATCACAAGAGTTTGAAGTATATCTTTACATAGAGAGAGTTATACATGAGGTAGCGCCGATGGTTAGGATTGATCAAAGATTATGATTGTGAGATTCTGTACCATCCAGGCAAAGAAAATGTAGTGGCAGATGCCTTGAGCAGAAAAGGCAAAGAGATGTTATTAAAGTTGACCATTCAATAGGAATTAGTGAAAGATTTCGAACGACTAGACTTGGAGATTAGGTATCCGATGGAGACCGACGAGAAATTATTTACAGTGACAGCAAGCCCGACTTTATTGGATAAGGTTAAAGAGCCACAAGAAAAGGACAAAGATTGCAATAACATCAAGAAACGATTGACTGAAGGTGATGAATTGAAATTTAAGGTTGATAGCACTGGACTACTAAGATTTGATGGGAGAATTTGGGTACCGTTAGTACTAGAACTGAGAGAGGAGATTTTGCAAGAAGCGTACAGTACGAGATACTTGATACACCCACAAAGCACGAAGATGTACCAAGATTTGTGTCACCACTTCTGGTGGCCAAACATGAAGAAAGAGGTTGCAGAATGCGTAATAGATGTCTAACTTATCATAGAGTCAAGGCAGAGCACCAACGACCAAGCGGGTTATTACAACCATTAGGAATTCTAGAATGAAAATGGGAGCATATTACAATGGACTTCCTGGTGGGACTTCCGGCAACGCAGAAAGGGAACGACGCCATATGGGTGATTGTAGATCGTCTGACTAAGTCAGCTCACTTTTTGTCGATTAAGATTAAGTATAGTTTGGACCAGTTAGCCAAATTATATGTCAAGGAAATTATCTCGAGGCATGGGGTGCCGGTATCTATTGTATCAGATAGAAATCCGCGATTCACCTCAAACTTCTAGAAGAGTCTTCTAGAAAGAATGGGGACACATCTACAAATGAGTACCACGTATCATCCACAGACCAATGGGTAAAGTGAGAGAACAATTCAAACACTTGAGGACATGCTCCGAGCTTGTGTGATGGACTTCAAGGGTAGTTGGGAGGATTACCTTCCATTAGTAGAGTCTGCGTATAACAATAGTTATCACGCCAGTATTGGAATGCCACCGTATGAAGCACTGTATGGGAGGAAATATAGAACGCCCTTATACTGGGAAAAAGTTGGAGAACAGTCGATTGTTGGGACAAAAATTGGTACAACAGATGGTAGAAATCATCAAGGTGATAAGAGTCCGGCTAGTAGCAGCTCAAGATCGCCAGAAGAAGTATGCGGACCTACATCGCAAGAAGAGAGATTTTAAATTAGGAAGCTATGCATTTATGAAAGTATCTCATTGGAAAGGGAAGATTCATTTTGGGAAGAAGGGCATGTTGAGCCCCAGGTTCATAGAACCGTTCGAGATTCTGAGGCGAGTTAGTGAAGTGGCGTACGAGGTAGCGTTACCTCCTGAACTTGAGCACATTCACAATATGTTTCATGTGTCAGTATTGCGGCCGTATAAACCGGACTACAAGCACGTTATCTCTTATGAACAATTCCAAGTCAAGAAAGACTTATCATATGAGGAAGTTCCTGTCCAGATACTAGATAGGAAGGAACAGAAGCTCAGGAATAAAATCATCCATTCCGTTAAGATTCTCTGGAGGAATCATGCAATAGAAGAAGCTACGTGGGAGCTAGACGAAAAAATGAGATCGAATTATCCATTTTTATTTGAGTAACCTTATTTTTACAATTCCGAGGACGAAATTTTTATAAGGGAGAGGGATGTAATGATCGTGAATTTTAAACTCCTTATTTAATTAAATATGTGATTTAATTTTAATGAGTTAGTTTTGTGAGTCTATTTAAACCTTATGTGGTTATGTGAATTTATGAAATGATTAAAGGGAGTCACTAATAGTTTATTTAAATTGGTGGACTAACCCTAAGACTTTTAATATCAAGGATTTCATAGGATTATTAATATTTAAATATTCAATTTACTTGAATATATTGGCAGGATGTGAACATATTAATTTATTTTAATTATGAGTAATTAATTGATAATGTGTTAATGAATAATTATTATGGATAAATAATAATTAATAAGTAAGAGATTAATAATTTATAAAACCATTTTATTTACTTGGTTAATTTGTGCAATATAATACACCTTTGTTATATGGTAGTTGATTATATATTTTATATAGTACAAGGTGGCACATTAATATGTCTATATATTATATATATAGACTATATAGTAAGAGTTATTTGCATTCATGTGAGTTGCATAATAATATTGTTATATGATATGAAGTGTGTGGGTAAACATTCATGTATACCCTATTGACATATAATAATATCAATTGTTAAATTAATAAAGATGTCATTAAGTTGTTATGATAATAACAACCGTGGTAATAAATAATAAACAATGCACAATTGTATTGTAGTAATAGAAAATGTACATGGAGTATATATGTGTGCACTACTTGATACCTTGTAATTAGGAAATATATTGTATGCCCTTTAAATTATTATAACCTATGTTATATGAAATGAATTGTGTATACATATTTTATAACCAAAGTTTATATTATGTGTATATAAGGTATTAGCCAATTGTTGCATTTCGTGTTGTGCAAATGCTAAGAATTGTTCTCTTGTCCCATAATAAGAGCCCATTCCTTTCTTCCCACGTGAACAAGCTAGCAAGCCTAGCCTATCTTCATCTCAAATTCATCAAACCTAGAGCAATTAGTGGATGGGGAGTGGGATTCATGAGTGGAATCACCAACTCTCTCTTAACCCTTATGCATTCTTGAAATCTTTTGGTTTGATTTGGGAGGTAATCCCATTATCTAGATAACCATTCTTATATAAATGAGATCTTCATCCTTCCTAGTTGCAATTGCTGAGAATTATTTGCTAAGAAGCTTGTAAGGAGTGAGTGTATTGCTGCCCAATTACTCCAAGAAGTATAAAATCTTTACTTATGTTCTTGAGTTGGGTTTTTGGCAAATTCTTGTAATTCTCATGAATTCTTGGTAATGTGGTATGATTTGTCTTAAGGTTGTGTTGCTTTAGTTAGTATACATGTTTAGAAGTATTAAAAGTAGTGGAGTTGCAACAAATAAATGTTTGGCAATGTCGGATTTTAGCCTCTGTAGAAGCAGAGGCCATATTTTTCTTTCTGGTCGAAGTGGCGCGATCGCGCCACTTCCCTAGTCTTTCACCGCACGATCGCGCGGGTAGCAGATCACAATTGCTCATGTTAGCTACTTAAGATATCCTGAGCATGTTACTTTGATTATAACATGCATATAAATGACCTGAACATGTGAGCTAAGTTGGTTGTGTATATAGTAAGCCATAATAGGTTTGTTTTGACTAGATTATTCAAAGAAGGCTTAAAGATTTGAAAACTAGAAATTGTATACATGGAGTAATATACATTCTAACCTTGTGAACATATGTAAATAACTCGAGTATGTGCACAAATGCACATGAAAGCATGAAGTAGACAATATAGACGTATCTTGCATGCTTGAATGAATTTTACTAATGGAGACTTAAAGTTTTGAAAATGAACTTGATAAACTATAAGTTGAGAAATTATAAGTATGCTTTTGATATCTAACATATGAATGTATAGTTGAGGCCAAAGGGCCATGTAGCATGTGTATAATGACTAGACATGATCGACCTTGTTAGCTTAACATGTGAAGTCTTGAGTAAATGAAAAACTAATAATGACCTATGATATGTTTGATGAAGGGTTAAAATTAGTTATTCATATAATAACATGTGTGTTGTGCGTGATTGTTCATTTATGTGCATAACGTGTATACACTGGCTTACTGCAAAAGCAACCCTATTTTGGTTTTCACCATGAGCAGTGCGACTGTGACGCCCCCAAAATAGGTATACATCACCCATCTTGACTCGCCAAATACATACAAAATTTAAATACAACTTAATAATACGACTGTAGTGTAAAATACGACAAAACATAAACTGAGAGTTTTAATACGAATATTGTCTTCTATACAGTATTCAACTCAAATGGAGTCCTCAATACATTTATTATCACACTATTTTATAGTATAGTGAGGACTACTAATGCTATCACTTGGACCGTCACTCCGTTCCCCGACTAGTCCTGGCTACGTTCTCATTTCTTGGAGAGAACAATGAAATCAAAAGGGTGAGCTCAACTAACCCAGTAAGAAATATTATAACTAAGATAATGCAGGATAATTTATCGTTAGCCTTCAACAATGTTAAACTGATTAAATATAACAAACATCAAGTTTAACTGCAGTGGAACAAGCAATCCATTAGAATGGTCAAGTAGAGCATGATATATACTATCTTCTATGATTTAAAAGATTTTTCATCACTTTTATCGCAGAGACTCAGCTTAATAAATAATCCACATCATCGACTCACCCTTGCACTACGGCCAAGGATATTCATTAGTATCATGATCACGAATTATCCATGCACTACGGGCCAAAGATATTCGTGTATTCATCAATGGTCATGATCATGCCAACAACTGTCCATCAATGCACTACGGGCCAATGAGGACTTTTACCAAATCATTTGTAACATTACGGTCATGATTGTACCGAATAATCCTTGGTCATAATCATACCAAGTCCATCTATGCACTACATGCCACAGACGACTTTCAACATAATATAAACATGAGGATGATGACAATGATATAAGAATTCAATAAAATAAGTTGAGGGATAAATTTTTAAAGATTTATAATTTAATTTATCCAGAAATTAATAACGTCCAAATTGTCAACATGATACTGCTTTGTGGAGTAAAATTCAAGAATAATATTGTACCAAAAATGATTTGGACCGAAAACGAATCAATTTTTATCATGAATAGTACCCTGGATGAATAGTACTCGAGTGAATAGTACCCAATGGATAGTACTTTGGGAATAGTAACCCCATGAATAGTATTCTGACATGAAAAAGTAAAAATTTATCAAGAATGCTCAGAATAATATTTCCATGAAAATATACTAGATGAAGCGCAAACATCAAGGATATTCTACTAATTTCAAGGAGTATAGAAGCCAAAACTTTAACAAAACGAGTATATAATTTGAAATCTGAAACGAAATAATATTACTTACATACTACAGAGTATTGAAAAAAAATATTATTTCTTACGAATGCTGAATAAAATTAATATCCCTTACCTTAAAAAGAAGAGTATTCCGACTGGTAGGGCGAGGATATTCTTGAAGAAAACTTAAACTGTTTTCTACGCTCAAAGCTTATTAAAACTCTAAAGAAATACGCTCAAGATTATAGAAGAAGAATTCTCTGATTCTGGTGTGATTTTCAATTCTAACTAAGCATCCTATTTATAGGAGAATGGAAAGGATACTATTTGAATTTAGAAAATCACGGACTGCACAGTAAATATTTGACGAATTCACGGGCGTACCTTCGGCCGATTTTCTTAAATTTTTTTGATTTACTATTCAACTCTATGCAATAAAATATTCTAATAAAACAAAAAATTTTAAATAAAATATAATATATTCTATTTATAATCTAATAAAACAAAACTTATAAAATATATATATATATATATATATATATATATATATATATATATATATATATAATTATAACCTTTGCCTTACGGCAAAGGCAAAGCTTCCTCCTCCCCCAAACATCACACATTCATCAATATATATATATATACATATATAATACCTATATATATAATAAACATTTATAATATATATATATATATATATATATATATATATATATATATATATATATATATATATATATATATATATATATAACATTGCCTTATATATACGTAACCTCCATCTCCCCCCATTTCCAATTTTTCCTTTCTTTCAACATACGTGGGCCCCACATGTGGCCCCACCTTTATAACATTAAAAAAATTCTACCGATTATTTTTTAAAATTAGGTAAGTGGGGGTCAATAAAATAAGCAAAATTTGCATCAAATACTTCATAAATAATTCCCTCAATATTTTTAAAAACATTTATCATCATTATTATAATTCACAATATTTAACGACCAGGTCGTTCTCAGGAAAGAGGGGCTTTCCAATAAGGATTTCTCCCTATTGGCGCGCAATTAAGTGACCAAACCTCTCCCTGACAGAATTTATAGACATCGTCAATATTGCAAATAATAATATTAATTACTTTGTCGTCTCAATTATTGATTTAATAATATAAAATATTATGCAGATGATACTGTGACAATAATTAAATCAATATGATGCAGCAATTACTGTAGCAATAATTGAGTATAACTGAGTGTCTTCTCACGTAAGCATCAATAATCAATACCGTGTGCTACTATGCAACCACGCGTATTACTGTACTTTTAACACCGATTATTTTAACAGTTAACGGTAAACTTCCTCCGTTATTTTCATAAAAAGATATTTTTGTCGTTTTCTCATCCCAACAATAATTCCGCTGTGGGGTCCACCAATGATTGTGTCGTCGTACGAATATTCCATGTTAAAACGAATATTCCTCGACCAATCGAATATAATATAACCACTTACGTACTTTGCAAAATTTATAAATATTACCCACAACTATAACATTATATCAAATTCATTCCATAATATTCAAAAATGATATTTATAGAAAATTCATCTATATTCATAAAAGTTGGGGTCTTACAGCGGCCGCGCCACTCCTTAGTACAAACCAAGCGCGGCCGCTCCAGTTTACAGTGAGGTATGAGTTCTGTTAATAAAATGAGAGCTTATGCATTCTTATATGGTTACTCTAAATTGTAATACTTGTCTGGTATAGTATGCATGTGATAATAAACATGTTATTGAAAGAATTCTATGCTGAATTAGTGTTTACCACTTTAAAGTCAATAGTGACTTCAACTATGATATAATGTGTTAGAAACTAATCGTGTAATGTAATGACACATGTACAGAAGCATGGTAGGGATGATTTGATTCTTGTAAGTGTGGACTCATATTTGTTTACACGTACTAATTGGAAAGACCAACTTGTTAATGTTAGGTCATTTCAATGCAAGTTAATTAAAGCTAGAAATAAATTGTAGCGGAGCAAACATGCAAGTTCCCTAACCTTACTCAAAATTATACTGAGCAAGTTTCTGAACTTCACTCTTTGATTGTGAAAGTTTCCTATCCTTTTCATATTATATTGAGCCAGTTATTGTTGAATTGAAAGATTTTCGTTTGAGCTTGAATTTACTTTCCAAGTATGTTATTAAGTTGTTTAATTACCTTACAATTATTCCACATCGATATTAAATATATTCTCACTTAGTGTATTTGAGTTCGTACAATCTTGGACTTGTACATCGTTTAAAGTTCTATAATTCTTGATCTGTGTTAAATAGAGTCTGAACCTTTGATCTGTCAGACAAGTGTATGAAGTTTGATAAAAGTTATCCAAACCAATTTGACGATAAGGATTCTTAGACTGAAAGAACACCCCTTTTATGACAGGGGAGTACCCCAGGTATCTAATATAAGATACACAGAGCAGATTTAAATGTTATGCATATACATGGTGTTCGCGTTGTTGATCCCCTCAAGTACTTATTCTGTAGCAAGTAACCAAAGGGTCAATTAATTATTAATTCCATTGGAGTGTTATAGTTCAAAGTCTACTTGACTAGAAGTTATTCTAAAAGCAATCATGATCTTTTCTTCTAATATTCATATTGTTGAATCCTTCAGATATTCATATTGTTGAATTCTTTGTCAGATATTTTCCTTTCATCATGATATATCCTTATTGTTGTATTTAAACTTGTTGAGCAAACTTGTTGCTCATCCTTGCTATATCATGAATTATATTGCAGCTAAGCCCGACACCTCAGGAAAGGACAAGGGTAAAGGAAAGATGTAAGATAGTCGCCAGGAGCAGAATTTATCTTATGCTTAATTTAAATTACTGTTATGTAATATAAACCCTTAGTACTATTATAGGGTATGTTTGAAAGATTGTATTAAGATTATTGAATCTTAGGACTAGTAATACCTTTTGAATGAACGACGTACGTTTATTATTTTCCGCATTTTAGTTATCATATATTGTTTAGAGGTGGATGTTTGTATTTTATCGTGATGACCGAACCAGGGTCAGAGGACCCGGATTTGGGGGCGTCACAATACTAATGAATATCTTTAGCCGTAGTGCAGAGATAATTCGATGATGTGGATTATTTATTAAGATGAGTCTCAACGATAAAATTGATGATAAACTTTTTAAATCATAGAAGATAGTAGATATCATGCTCTACTTGACTCTTCTAATGGATTGTTTGTTCCGCTGCAGTTAAACTTGTTGTTTATTGTTTAAAACTGTTGAAGGCTAACGCTAATTTATTCTGCATTATCTTAGTCATAATATTTCTTCCTGGGCTAGTTGAGTTCACCATTTTTCTTTCATTGTTCTCTTCAGGAAATGAGAACGTATTCGGGACTAGTCGCGGAACGGAGTGATGGTCTGAGATGGTGGCTATAGTAGTCCTCACTATCTTATAAAATAGTGTGATAATAATTGTAACGAGGACTCCTTCTTGAGTTTGAATACTATCTATTAGACAATATTTGTGTAAAACTCTCAGCTACGTTTTATCGTATTGTATAAAAGAAGTTAAGAAGTTTGTATTTTATTTCTGTACCATGTATTTTGGCGACTCAAGATGGGTGATGTATACCTATTTTGGGGGCGTCACAGTTGGTATCAAACTTAAGGATATGATCCCTGGCAGAGATGTGAGACTAGAACTAGGAGGGGAGAGTCGGGTAATTCCTTCGCTAGTATGACCTACCTAAATTTATTTGTTATTGGTCAGTTAGAGTATAGGGATAATATGTGGCATGTCAATTAACCCTTGTTTTGTGGTAGTGTTTGAAAATGACATCTAAAAATGTTGAGATAAGGAATGAAGCACATAAGACCGTTGAGTCACCAACGATCAATACACAGGATAATGTGCATCAAAAGGCAATAATCCTCAGGTAAACAACAACACCGACCAGATGATGAACGACGAGATGTTTAGAGGCTTTATACAATTTATGCAACATCAGGTGAGAGAGACTCCTGTTCAAAATGCAGGTGGAAACACTGGCAACTCTAGGATGGTCACCGCTAAGCAGTTCCAGGAGCTGGGACTGCCAGAGTTTTTGGGAAAGCCAGAACCACTTAAGGCAGAGATGTGGATTAAGAAGATCACCAAGATATTTGATGTCTTAGAATGCTCAGAGGAGAAAAAGGTTCCCTTATCCACCTTTATATTGCGTGAAGAAGCAGATTGCTGGTGGGAATTTGTAACACGTACTCAACCTGCCGCACTGAAAATGTCTTGGGAGAAGTTCCAAGAATTGTTAAATGACAAGTACTTTCCTGAAAGTATTCGTCACATGAAGGATGTGGAATTCTTTAAGCTGGAGCAAAAAAATATGACCGTATCACAGTACGGGGCTAAGTTTGCGGAGTTATCCTGGTTTGCATCCCATTTGGTCGATAAAGAGGAGCGAATGACGCGAATGTTTCTAAGAGGTTTGAAACCCAAAATACGTCAATATCTCATTTCTCACAAACTTTGTTTGTATTCAGATGTTGTGAATAAAGCTATGTTATTGGAGCGCGATAATGAGTTAACCCAACCAAAAGGAAATGACCAACAACATGATAATAATCATACCGGTGGCAACGACCATTGGAACAATGATAATCATCGTGGAGGAAATTATCATGCCAAGAATGGTAACCACTTCGGTGGTAATCATGGCCAAGATAATAGGAAAGGTGAACTAAGTGAGAATAACTTTAAGATGAGAAGGTTCAACGCTGATGGAAAGACAGTAGCACCAGCACCCGTTTCAAATGAAGAAGAATGACCAACTGTCGTATGTTTCAAATGCGAACAGGAGGAACACATCCGTCTAAAATGAACGCATCAACCCAAAGTGTGTTTCAATTGCGAAAGAGAAGGTCACCTAGCTCAATTTTGTCATGTAGTGAAGTCAAGTCCAACTGGGATGGTGACGCCAAAAGATGTCCCAGATAAGTCAAAGCCAGTAGTTTAAGTGAGAGCGCTTGTCTAGGAACCCGAACGAAATTATTACGAGTAAGTTAATCATAAACTCTTGTTAAGTCTATACCTTATTTGATACTGGTTCTACCCACTCTTTTATTTCTCCTACTTGCGCTCACGTTTAAATTTAAATCTAGAGAAATTAGACTTTGACTTATCGGTTGAAACTCCGTTAGGAGAAACCTTCGTTACATCCACTATCTATAAATCTTATTTGATTCAAATCGGCACCCTCACGTTACCTGTCGATCTTATCCCTTTGAAAATACTTGCCTTTGATGTGATTTTAGGAATCAACTGGTTAACTACTCATCATGCTAAAATTGATTGTTTTCGTAAGGTTGTTGGTTTTCTTATTCCTAACCAACCTATTATGAGAATTCAAGCAACCAGACCACTAAAGTCAATCATTGTCATATCAAGCCATAAAGTCATTCGTTTATAAAAATACGGATGTCAAGCTTTCTTAAGCCCATGTCACAAATTTAAACAAAAATAAATTAGATTTGAATGAAATTCTTATTGTTAATAAATTTCCTGACGTATTCCCCGAAGATTTTCATGGCCTACCCCTAGAGCGAGAAATCGAATTATGTATTGACCACATCACAAAACCCATTTCTAAAACCCTCAAATATTTTTACACCCAAAACAAACATATCATGCACCAAAGACGTTGGCTCGAGCTATTGAAATGTTACGACCATACCATTCAATACCATCTTAGAAAAACGAACATGGTAGCTGACCTGTTGAGTAGAAGATCGTATACGGTTACGAGTGTGACGTTGTTAACACAAAGACTCATTTCGTACGACTTACAAAGGTAGAGATAGAAGTTAGAGACTCTAGGAACCTACGTGAAGATAGTGAATATACAAGTAGAACCGACTTTAATCGATAAAGTTAAAGCCGCTCAAGCTACAGACTTAGAGCCGATGAATGTGAAGAAGAAGGTGCAAGAAGGCGTTATTTTAGAAGTAAGAATCGATGAAGAGAGGAAATCTCAACCCTCGATTATATTGATCTATTTGGAATCCTCAATCGAGTAGGAACTGTGGCCTATAAACTCGCCTTACCGCCAAGTATGTCTCGCGTTCATAATATTTTTCACATATCTATGTTACGTAAATATGTGGAAAACCCGAACTACATTATTGAATTTGAACCAGACGAGATAGCAGAAGATTTAACGTATAAAGAGGTACTTGTTAAAATCTTATATAAGAAGGAATATATTCTACGCTCCAAGGTTATACCTTAAATCAAAGTTTTATGGAGAAACCACGATGTTGAGAAAATGACATGGGAGTTAGAATCTGAAATGAAATCAAGGTATCCTCACCTCTTCGACATACCAGATACGTACCCTAATTTTGAGGACGAAATTTCATAAGAAGGGGAGGTTGTAAGACCCCAACTTTTATGAATAAAATTTAATTTTTCTCAAAATATATTTTTTAATATTATGGTGTGGATTTGTTATAATGTTATAGTTGTGAGTAATATTTATAAATTTTGCAAAGTAAGTAAGTGGTATAAAATATTCGATTGGTCGAGGAATATTCGTTTTAATAGGGAATATTCGTAAGTCGACACAATCATTGGTGGACCCCACAACAGGAGGATTGTCGGAGTTAGAAGACGACATAAATATCTTTTTTTAAAAATAACGACGAAAGTTTTACCGTTAAACTTTTGAAATGCCCGGTGGTAAAAGAATAGTAATATACGTGGTTGCATAGTAGTACACGGTATTGATTATTCATGTTTACGTGAGAAGTTAATCAGTTATACTCATATATTGCTACAGTAATTGCTGGATAATATCTCTCATATTATTTATTCAATTATTGTCACAGTATCATCTGCATAATATTTTACATTATTAACTCAATAATTGGGACTACAAAATTATTCATATTATTATTTGTAATATTGACGATGTCTAGAAAGTTCTGTCGAGGAAAGGGGTTTGATCACCTAATTGCGAGCCAAAAGGGAGAAATGCATATCGAAAAGCCCCCTCTTTCCTGGGAAATGATCTGGTTGTTAAAATATTGTGAATTATAATATTAATGATGAATACATTCGTGTTGATTAAAGATGAAATTGATATTTCCATTGTGTTGGGATTATTAGTGTTAGTGGAAATTGACATTTATTTCGATAATAATTTATTTCTAGAGGTTATATTGACCAATCGGGTAATTAATCGTACTAAATGAGCCATTAATTGCTATTAGTTCACTTACATATAACTATTTGCTCACATGAATAGAACTATTGGTTCATATGCATTACTATTAGGGGAGGAGGTGCAAGATTGATAATACTTGTAGGACTAAATTAAAATTAGAGGAAAAGATGAAGGTACTATACTGTAATAATTCGAGCCGCAAAACGTGCAATTATCGAAACTATGTTATCCTATAAATAGAAACATATTATTCTTTCATTCTCACCAATTCACTAAGACTCACAAGAGCAATTATTGAGAGAGAAGCTATAGAAAGGAAGAATAAGAGTATTCTGCTACTTCACTATTCCAGTATCCATTCTTCTTCTAAGGTAAGGGATATTATTTCTCTCGTATTCGTAAGGGATATTATTTTTGTTCAATATTCATATGAAATAATATTTTCTTCCATACTTTGTAGTATGTAAGTAATAATATTTCATTTCATATCCCTAATTCTATACTCATTTTGTTGAAGTATTGCTTCTATACTCTGTGAAATTAGTAGAATATCCTTGATATTTGTGTTTCATCCAGTATCTTTTCATGGAAATATTATTCTGAGCATTTTCGATAATTATTGATCTTTTCATGCCGGAATACTATTCACGGGGTACTATTTTAAAAGTACTATTTATTGGTACTATTCACAAAGTATTATTCATGGGTACTTTTCAAAAAGTACTATTCATGGGTACTATTCATGGGGTACTATTCACAAAGTACTATTCCTAAAGTAGTATTCATGGGATACTATTCACTCGAGTACTATTCACCCGGAGTACTATTTATGATAAAAATTGATTTCTTTTCGGTCCAAATCATTTTTGATACAATATTATTCTTGAATTTTACTTCATAGAGCAGTATCATGTTGAAAATTTGGACATTATTGAATCCTATATAAATTAAATTATAAATCTTTAAAATTTATCCTTTGCTTTCATTTAATTAAATTCCTATCATCATCATGCTTATATTGTGATGAAATCTTTAGTCGTAGTGCATAGATGGACTGTTGATTGGTATGATTATGACAATGGATCATTTGGTATAATCATGACGCGTAATGTTACGAATGATGTGATAAAAGTCCTCATTAGCCCGTAGTGCATTCATGGACAGTTGTTGGCATGATCATGACCATTGATGATTACACGAATATCCTTGGCTCGTAGTGTATGGATAATTCGTGGACGTGATACTAATGCATATCCTTAGCCATAGTGCATGGATGATTCGATGATGTGGATTATTTATTAAGCTGCGTCTCAGCGATAAAATTGATGATAAACTTTTTAAATCATAGAAGATAGTAGATATCATGCTCTACTTGACTCTTCTGATGGATTGCTTGTTCCGCTGCAGTTAAACTTGTTGCTTATTGTTTAAAACTTTTGAAGGCTAATGATAATTTATTCTGCATTATCTTAGTTATAATATTTTTTTCTGGGCTAGTTGAGCTCACCCTTTTTCTTTCATTGTTCTCTTCAGGAAATGAAAATGTAGCCGGGACTAGTCGGGGAACAAAGTGATAGTTCTAGATGGTGGCTATTGTAGTCCTCACTATCTTATAAAATTGTGTGATAATAATTTTAATGAAGACTCTTTTTTGAGTTTGAATTCTGTCTATTATTAGACAATATTAGTGTAAAAACTCACAGCTACGTTTTATCGTATTGTATAAAAGAAGTTTGTATTTGACTTCTGTACCATGTATTTGGTAACTCAAGATGGGTGATATATACCTATTTTGGGGGCGTCACATGATGTATTATATATGTCAAAAGTATGAAATATGAAAGTCAATCTATGACTATGATGATTGAGCTATAAATGTTGATTGAGTAAGGACCTCAATCTTAATAGTTGTTATGTGAGCTACAACATGTATGCTATGTTAGTTTTATGATTATTCTTGTATGTTGAGCATGTTATTATGTGCTATGTGATGCTTGAAAACTGTTAGATTTTGCTGAGCTGTCGAGCTCATTCTTGCAAATAACCATTTTTACAAATTCAAGAATTGAAGGTAACACTATGTGGTACTTGATTGATATGGATCAAAAGTGATACATGAAGATTTAATATCCTAGCCAAGTTGTTATTCTTGTAAATCATGTCTAATGTTTCGGTAAATGTATTAATGTTGTATTGTAATATTGTTTTGCGATGTAAACTCTTGTAGTATTAAAATGTTTCTGAGATATTTAGATGTAAAGGTTGAATGTTTTGGGAACGAGAATAGTTTGTATAGAAAATTTTAATTATTCCGCAAATTTCAATGGTTGTATTATCGTTTAATGATGTAAAATTAGAGGTTGAATGTATTGTTAACGACCGAAGTCGAGAATTAAATTATTTAAATATTTGGGGACGTTACAGTCATATTGTTTTGTTCCAGCTTGATGAATTCCACCTCCTTCATGTGACGAATAAATTCTGGAAAGTACTTGTCGTTGAAGAACTCCTGTAACTTCTCCCAAGACATCTTCAGTGCGGAAAGATGAGTACGTTTTACAGATTCCTACAAGTAATCTTCCTCTCCTCTCAACATAAAGGTGGCGAAGGGAACCTTTTGCTCCTCTGAGCATCCCAAGGAATCAAATATCTTGATGATCTTTTTAATCCACGTCTCTGACTTAAGTGGCTCTGGCTTTCCCAAAAACTCCGGTGGTCCCAGCTCCTTGAATTGCTTAGCAGTGACCAGCCATAAGTTGCCATTGATTCCACCTACATTTTAAATAGGAATCTCTCTCATTTCTTGTTACATGAATTGTAGAAAGATCCTAAACATCTCATCGTTCATCATTTGGCCAGGTGTTGTTGTTTATATGAGGAGTATTTCCTTCCTAATTCACATTATCCTGGTTATTAATTGGCGGTGTCTCAACGGTCTCATGTGCTCCATTTCTTATCTCAAAATTTTCAGATGCCATTTTCAAACACTGCCACAAAACAAGTGATAATTGACATGCAAAATAATATCCCTATATTCCGACCGACCAATTAAATAACAAATAAGTTTAGGTAGGACATACTAGCGAATGATTTACTCGTCTCTCCCTCCTAGTTCTAGCCTCTGATCTCTGACAAGGATCATATCCCTAAGCTTTGATACCAACTGTGATGCCCCCAAAATAGGTCTACAAAACCCATTCTGAGTCGCCAAATACATGGTACATAATTTAAATACAAACTTCATTTATAAAACTATTGAACTGTCGTGCACAATACGACATAACATAAACTGTGAGTTTTAATACAAATATTATCTCGTAGATAATATCCAAACTCAAAATAAGTCCCCATTATAATTATTATTACACTATTTTATAGAATAGTGATGACTACTATAACCACCATCTTGGACCATCACTCCATTCCCCGACTAGCCCCAACATTTCATGAAGAGAACAATGAAAGAAAAGAGTGAGCTCAACTAGCCCAGTAAAGAATATTATGTCTAAGATAATGTAGAATAAATTATCCTTAGTCCTCAACAATATAAAAACTGATAGAATATAATAGACAACAAGTTAAGATCAATAACTGCAGCGAAACATGAAATCCATTAGAAGAGTCAAGTAGAGTATGATGTCTACTATCTTCTAAGATTTAAAAGTTCATCATAAATATTTTATCTATGTAACACAATTCAATAAATATTTCACTTCATCGAATTATCCATGCACTACGGGCCAAGGATATTTGTTAGTATCACCAGTGGTTATGATCATGCCAAACAACTGTCCATCTATGCACTACGTGCCAAAGAGGGCTTTTACCACATCATTTGTCTGTAACATTACAGGTCATGATTATACCGATACATAATTCTTGGTCATAATCATACCAATCAATAGTCCATATATGCACTATGGGCCAAAGATGACTTTCACCACAATATAAGCATAATGATGATGACAATGATATAAGAAATCAATCAAGTGAGCTCAAGGTTAAATATTAAAGATTTATAATTCAATTTATCCAGAGTTTAAGAATGTCCAAATTGTCAACATGATAATTAATTGTGGAGTAAAATTAAAGAATGATATTCATGTATCAAAAATAATTTGGACAGAAAAAATCAATTTTGTCGTGAATAGTACCTTACTAAATAGTACTCCGTGAATAGTACCTGAGTGAATAGTACCCCGACATGTAAAGATTAAAATTTAATAAGAAAGTTCAGAAAAATATTTTCGTGAAACGATACTACATGAAGCGCAAAATTCAAGGATATTCTACTAATTTCAGGGAGTACAGAAGCAATACTTCTCAAAATAAGTGTAGATTTAGGAATATGAAACGAAATAATATTACTTGCATACTATAGAGTATGAAAGAAAATAATATTTCTTACGAATATTGAACGAAAATAATATCCCTTATCTTAGTAGGAGAGTAATTTCGACTGGTATAACAGATATATTCTTGAAGAAAACTTTCACTATTTGTTACACTCAAAGTATCCTTATACTAGAAAGAAATACGCACAATATTATAGCAGAAGAATTCTCTGATTATGGCGTGATTTTTATTTCTTAACTAATCATCCTATTTCTAGGAGAATGGTAGGGAACTATTTAAACAAAATTATGGGTGAATAGAACGAAAATTTCACGGGCGCAATTCGACTGATTTTTTAATTTTTACTATTCATCATTGTGCAAAAAAATATTCTAATAAAAAAAACTTTATATAAAATATAAAATATTCTATTTATAATATAATAAAACGAATAACTTTATATATAATATAAAAAGTATTCTGTTTTATTACTATTATAATAATAATTAAACAAAATTGAGATAACTTTGTACCGGCGATTTTGAAAAATGAGTAAGTGGGGTCCATATAATAAGTCAAACTTATAACAAATACTTCATAAAAACCCCTCTATTTATATTCAAAATAATAATAAATATTTACTACAATTCACTTATCTTCAATAAACATATTTTTAATCTTCCAACAATTATTCATTATTAATATTATAACTCACAATATTGACAACTAGATCATTCCCAGGAAAGAGGGGGCTTTTCGATAAGGACTTCTCCTTATTGGCATAAAATTAAATAACCTAACCCATTTCCTCGACAGAACTCTCTAGATATCGTCAATAATGCAAATAATAATATGAATAACTATGTCGTCTCAATTATTGATTTAATAATATAAAATATTATGCAGATGATACTATGACAATAATTGAATCAATAATATGAGATACTATGCAGCAACTACTATGGCAATAATTGAATAAAACTGAGTGACTTCTTAAGTAAGAATCAATAATCAGAGATATTGTATAATATCGTGTGCTACTGTGCAACAACGCTTATTACTATACTTTTATCATCGGGTATTTCAACAGTTAACGGTAAAAGTTTTGCCGTTATTTTTATAAAAAAGTTATTTATGTCGCTTTCTATATCCGACAGTAATTTTGTTGTGGGGTCCACCAATGATTGTGCCATCGTACGAATATTTCCCGAAAAAAGAATATTCTTCGACCAACCGAATATTTTATGACAACTTGCTTACTTTGCAAAATTTGCACATATCTCCCATAACTATAGCATTAAATCAAATCCACGCCTTATTATTCAAAATAACATTTAGAAAAAATTAAATCTTTATTAATAAAAGTTCTTACACTAAGGGTTGACTCCTCTAAGTACGAGAAGTAAGAGCCATATAGTCTTATGTCTGTTAAAAGTTTAAAGTAGAAATACTTAATAACCTAGGACATAGTTCTTGGTCTTGTGGCCTTCAGATGTACTTTTTATTCTTGTTTTCTATTCTTGATTCAAAAGTCGAGCTTTCTATTATCCAGTATCCCTTGTTTATTTGCATGTTATTATTATTATTATTGTACTTGTGGGCAATCGTTGCTCACTCTTGGATAATAACATTGCAGCTAAGGTTGAAAGGATTGATGGGCCATTTACTAGTAAGGGCAAAGGCAAAGCGAACAAGTGATGAAGACTTGTTTATATTTATTTGAAAATAATGATGTTAAGACTTACTATGTTATTTTAAGACTTATTTGTTAATGATGTTTCCTGTATTTTATGTATTAAGGTTAGATAACCTGGGATTGTTGTTGTTTATGATGTTGTAACCCTTATGGGAATATTTCTATTTCATTTATGAATTTCATTTATTTTTGGGTAGTTAGATGAACAATTTATTTTGGTGAGTGAACACCAAATATGTGGGAAATTTGAGTACCAATATTTGGGGTTGTCACGGGTTAGTATTAGAGCTGTAGGTTATGAATCTTAGGTGGGGGAAAACATTAGGTGGTAGCCTTATAGAAGATCAAAAACATAGTGGAGATGAACTCTAATCGAGATTTAAGAAGTGAATTAAGGAATTTATTAACGATAAATAACAAAAGACTTTATGTGCTTATGTGTTAATAACTTATGTGCTCGCATTGACTGATAATTAAAACTTAAAAATTTGTTGTCAAGATGACTGATGTTGGAGGATCTAGTCGGGCTGGGGAGGAGGAACCCTGAGTGCCCAGAGAGTAGGAGCCCCGAGACATCCATGTTGTCCGGGAGTAGTTGATTTAGAGGGAGCCACCTCCATTGATCACTGTCAAGGGTTAGGGGCAATAGCCTAATTTTAATCAGGAGGCTGAGGTAGAGACAAACGAGGAGGATCTTATGGAGTGACCACAAATATATGAGGAGGAGGACGAGGAAGATTTCCATCGATCTTTATTGCAGCTCAGATGTATGACAGAGGTGTATGACCGTAACATTGAGCTACATGATAGAGTCAGAGAGTTGGAGGAGCATGCAGATGAACACCAGATCACTATAAATCAGAAAGATGAGGAAATTCGGGATTTTGATGGTGGAAGTTAGTTCAGGAAGAGAATCAGATGGAGCAACTATTGGTTGAGAAAGAAAAACTAAAGAGTGATCTGAGAGAGGAGTCCGCCAGGCGAGCAAGAGCTGAAGCTGGTTATGAGGAGGCTTCCTAGCATGCTGATATAGATGAAGAAGAGGTTCAGGTAAAGAGGGCTAAGATGGGTGAGATGGACAATTCTTTCCATGCAGCAATGGATAGAGCCCAAGACCGAGTCATCTATTATCCGATTCAGTTCAAAGAATTACCATGGTACAAGTTAGATCATAGGACGATGTTCCATATTATGAAAGAAGAGCGTAGTAAAGTTATAAAATATCTTAATAGGTTTGAATAAAATGAATAATATGTTATTTAATGATTTAAGAGATAGTATATGTAAATCCCGAATGTTTATATACATAAAGGGATAAGATGAGAATGTAATCCCGAAACCATACCTGTTCAGGAAAGTTAATGTAAATAGCAGTGATGCTATCTTCATATGTTTTAAAATTTATTAATGAATAGAATATTAATGTTTATTCAAGATGTTATGTGTTAAGTGATAATCTTAAAATGTTTAAGTTACGTCTTAAATACTTAAGAGATTGAGTAATGATCTAATAAGCGTATATCTTAAATAGAAAATGCAGCCAAGGAGACGCCCAACTTGTTAACAAGCTCAAGAGGTAAGTATGAATAACAACAATGAGGTCGACGCCAATCATGTTCAGCAATTGATGAACCTGTTAACGGGATCACTTGTTGTGACAACCCAGAAAATTAGATTGTCGGGAATATAAGTTTAAAGAATTAGTTATTAATCAAATGAATCTTTATTAATAATATTATATGATATGCGTTTATTAATTGTTCTACAACCTAGTATGATTATAAAATAAGAGGATTCTGGCTACGAGCTAGACTAAACGAGTAAGAATTTTCAAGACAAAAGTAAAAAAAATCGGGAACAAAAATATTTCTAAGGAAAAAGACGAATTAGACACTATTCACCTGACGAAATCCTAAGGGTTAGGGTTTGAAAAACCTAAGCCTTTTTGAGAGATCGATATGTCAAAATGGCATTCCTTCGAAAGATTTGATGATAATATGTCGTGAAAAGTTAAGTTAGCTAATAAAAGTTTTTCTCGGAAAATATGCAGAAATTGGACAAAATAAAAACGATGAAAAGTATTGTTATGTACTATTCATTTGTTTAACTATGTTAGGGAAAACGTGAAGGAAAATGCTTATCATCAAAAAGTGTTTTTTAGTTTTTCAAGGTTCCAAAAAATGCGTAAAGTAAATCTGTAGAGGAAAGATGGAATATCTAAAAATATTTGGATTTCGGGAATCGCGGTTTTTTGAACTGTCAAACGAATTTTGCAAGACGAAACCAAGGAAACTTCATGAATAGTGAGGAGGTTGGTTAAGGAGGTGGGAATAGTAACTTTGGGGGCGAAATGACTATTTTTCCTCTAGTCTTGGTTTTCTATAAAAGGAGAGTCTTAGCTCATTTGTTGGTGATTTGAAAAATCAACAACACTTGAGAGAGAGAGAAAAGTCGGATGAGGAGGGAAAGGAAGAGGAAAAACTAGCCCGAGTACAAACTTTGATCAATCGAAGAAGATTAAAAAAGAAAGGTAATCCAAAACATAGTCTAATCTAGATTTTCTTTAAGTTTTTTATGTCAACATATATAGCTTAATGAAAATAGAAGTATACGATGTTAAGAATGATTTTCATATGATTGAAATCATGAGAAGATAAAGAAATAAGAATTAGAAGTTTAGTTTATAAATTTCTTAAAAAAACTTTCTTAAGGAAGTATGAATTGCTTAATGAATTTAAACAATCAGAATGAATCATATGAACGATTCGGTGAAATAAGTAAGGAATGGTGTCTTATAACACAAAATTACAAGACAAAGTGAAATAATAATCAAAGTATCGATTAAAAATGAAGAACGAATGAAGAACGCGAAGAACACGCGAAGAAAATGAAGAACGTTGTTCATGGACAAATTTAAAACTATCGTAGTTAGAACTTGTTATTGATGGACAAGTTTAAAACCATTGCGTAAAAAGTTAGATGCTTATGGCTTGGCTAGGAACAATAGAAAATTTCATGAAGAACAGATTGAACTTAGCTATAACGAAGTTCTGACAAAAATTTCGTAAAACACGAGTGAAAAGTAGAAAATATGTAAATGAACCCGAATGTATAGGGTTTCATAAGAATGTAAGAAAATGTATAAAATGTTTGTTGTGGACTTAAGAACGAATGAATTTTGAGTGCGGATGACCGAATTACGGATCAACGAATGAAGAACGTTAATAACGTAAAACGAACGACTAATAAAATTTAAGCTAATTGAACGATATATTAACGGATTTAGAATGTAATTTTGTCTGAGGAAAGTTGAAGTATGTAAGATAAGAAATAAAATGGCTTTGGAACGACCTCATTCTGAGTTATAACGAAGAAGTTGTGATTGTAAAGTAGGCGATTCGTACGTGTTCCAACACTTAGAAAAAAATGCTGGAAAAACTAGATTTTTGGCCTGGCTATAACGCCCCAGAAAAATCGGATTTTTTTGAGAATTAAATTTTTATTCGATTAAGTGGATTAAGAATAAATAAACGAAGAACGTAAAGGGTAATTGAGTAAACCATGAATGGTATTTAACGTTGGTACTAGACCAATGACGATCGAGTTTTGATTAATAACGGAAGGACGTTAGTAAGCCATGAGGAAGGATGATTAACTCGAACTGAGTCGTATTAATAAAATAATTTCAATTAAGAGAAAGAATTTGGTAAGAATGATATAAAAGAACGACGGCAAGCCGGAACCAATAATAACAAATCTAATACATGATTAAATTGAGAAGAAGGGTAAGATTCATTAGGAACCATGTACGTTCATTCATGATCTAATGTGGTATGTTATGTGATTATGTGTTGTAGAGACCGTAAAGACTCAAAGGAAAAGTAATTTTACTATAGCAGATGCTGAAGGAAAATTTTTCTTATCGCTTGTCTAACCTTCGTGTTAGCCAGGTTTTTCAATGATTCATGTTATGAGATACATGAATTGTTTTACACAAAGGGTCGATGCAAGTTTTACCTTGGCTAGACTAATCTTGAAGAGTTGATTGATTTTATTACAAGTCTTTCATTATAGAATTGTTAACGCTATCCTACACCAATTGTTTGGTATGGATTCAAGGTAAGCCTGAGAATGAATAAACAAAAGTATTTTTCATCGATTATTCGATGGACACGTGAGGTTGCCACAACATAAATGTACATACGTTTAAAGGATGTAGTGTTAATTAACATAGAGTACTATAGGCTGATCACCTAGAAGTGCTCGTAAGATATGTCGGACTTACGAACTTAGTGTCAGGTTTTCCTTTTCAAAGAAATTATGAAATGCTCATGGTCTTGGACCAGAATTGATGTTTTACTGAATAGTGTCATTGTAAAACGTTTTGAAGGAAAAGAAGTGATATTTCAAATTATCAATAATACTTCATAAATATTGTTTAGTTATTGAAGAATTACCATTCTTATGTTTCAAGCATGCTTTTTAAAATAAATTGTTGTACTTACTGAGCCTGTTATGCTCACTCTTGCTTGAAACATATGAATACAGCTTAGACTGAATGGACTGAAGGATCCGACAAGGATAAAGGGAAGGCTAAGACGAACCTGTAGATTACCTATGTAATAGTATAGGTTTGTAATGATAATATTTGATATTATGACAAGAACAAATGTAACAGTTATAAAGAACCTGGGGAATGGTAATATTGTTTGGAATATATATATATGACATATTCGTTCTTTTGAGGCATTTCCATTGAATGTTTGTGTGAAATCTAGCACTGTGGAGCACCATATGTCGGGTTGGAAGATACCCGGATTTGGGGGCGTCACATTGGCGCTGCAGCGCTAACCAAAGCTAGAAAGAAGGTGTGGCAGCGCCAGCTCCCGGCAAGAGTTACTGGAGACTTGCGTTGTAACGCCACCAATAACAAAGGGAATCGGCGCTGCAGCGCCGGTGCAGGAAAAAACCCAGAGAATAGATTTTAACTGCTCAACTCTTGGGGGAAGTGTAAGAAAAGATAATGAACATATAGTTCATATAATGTAATAATTAATCAAGTTGAATGGAAGGATTGAACATGATTAAAAGACAAAGAATGTAAACACAACGTAGATGCAATGAACGATCGGTCTTAGTATACCGCGAACCGTATAACTTTGACATTAAGAAAGGATGATGAATGTAGTGTTCATGTAATGGATCATGAAGGAGAACGATTAAAATCATAGGTAAAGGTTGAATGAGAGATTAAGAGATGAACAATGTGAACGCAGAATATGTAAACGATCCTTGTGAATCGTAATCGCGACGTGCGAACTTTCTAAGTATACATTGGTTGTATGACTTAGACGTTGACGAAGGTAGTAAGTAAGATATGAAATTATCAAGAAAGCCGTAACAAATGGTAATAAGATTAATGAAAGTTCGAGGGTGAGTCAGATAGAGAATGTTAGAATGAAATATAAGTGTTAAACACTTTAGCCGACGTAAGGGTTGTGTGTACGCTAATATTAAACGGGTAGAACCTACACACCATGTATGGTTTGACCGTAATATAATGAAGAATAATGAGTATACCTATGAGCGGTGAATAAACTGAATTAATGACAATGATGTATAACGTTAAGACACCGAGTTAATGATTATAACTTGGATGACATTCTGAGTCGAATAAACCGGATGTTACAAGATATGAATAAGGTAATATAAAATGTTTAATGCTATGAACGTATAGTATTAATATTGAATGGTCGTTATAAGTATACAAAAGGCTGTATAACTTAGACGATAAGGAATAAATCTTAAGGTGTGTCATTTAGTTGCTAGAAAGTCATAAGGAATGGAGAAATCAACTTAACGAACATTAAAGTTTTAATGGTTTAGATAAGTTAAAGTTTAGGTTATGGTACAATCGTAATCATTAATGGTTGACATATGGGAGCTGGGCTAAACTATTCCTTCAGAGAGCGGAGGTATATACGAATTAGCAACCGATCTAACTCACTATGAAAGACAGTGTAGATGAGACGAGAAACTAGTTTGTTGGTTGTTTGTGGGAAACCACTCAGAGTACCATATGGAATACTAGTAGAGACTCGATGTGGGCCTAAGTCCTAGAAAAGTTATAAGAAGAAGATAAGAATATAAATCATTAAAGATATTGTAACGACCGAGAAATTCAGATCCATTGTAAAATACTTTTAATTAATTAAATAATGAATAAAATTCTATTATTGGTTATTATTATGTGTTAATAAGATGAATGTCATTCTATAACCTATAAACGTTGAAATGTCAT
Source organism: Panax japonicus (assembly GCA_020205505.1). NCBI lineage: Eukaryota > Viridiplantae > Streptophyta > Magnoliopsida > Apiales > Araliaceae > Panax > Panax japonicus. Next base: position 17,910,329 of record CM035100.1, on the reverse strand, counting down.
AGTATTTTAACTACGTGAAGGAATTAAAGTGTTTGAATTTCCAAGATGAAAATAAAAGTTTTCTGAGAAATTTTCTGAAAAACACTATTCATCGTTTTCTGCTCGGGAATTATTTTTGAACTTCTGAGAAATACTTAATGTTATAATATCGAGGTGAGATGGATTATGTAATAATAATTCAAGTATGGAAAATGCAATATTTTTGAATGCGGACTTAAAATTAAGAACATTAAGAATTAAAGTCTAATGGAATGAACTTGAGGATCTTGTAGGAAGTACAAGTCCAATGAAAATTAAGGGGCAAGCCCAAGTTGTAGTAATGTTTAGCCAAGTGTTGGTTAATATGAAGCCCAAAGCTTAAGTTGAACAAACTAAATCCAAGCCCACAAGAATAAGCTTTGACATTAATGTAAGCCCAAAGTAATGATCCATTAGCTAATTACGATCCATGTGGCAACCCTTGGGTGAACTTTGTGTGGTGGGCAAGAAAGTTGAGTGGTGAGCAAGATTACTTAGAGCTTAAGTTATGAATAATAAGGAGGTTAGTTAAGAGGTGGATGATTTAATGACTCTTTTACCCTAACCTTGGAAGCTCTATAAATACCAAGCCTTGCAATTCATTTGTTGTTTGTTAGTTTTCATCCAACATTAAATAACTTATTAGTTAGAGAGAATAAACACTTTTAAGACAAACTTCCATATTTGTTTCAAGAAGGAGAAGGGTAAGACTCTTGTCTTATATTCTTCCACCTCTACCATGATAGCTTGATAAAGAAGTGATGATCATGTATGCTAAGAATATATAAGAATTGAATAATCAATGGACTTAAGCTGAATAAGTCATGAATAAGTAACTTAAACCTAAATAAGTTATGAACTTATGGAGAACATATATGGACTTGTCATATGGTTACCTTAAGAAGTTAGTATGATTGATAAGATATAAGAATGTTGCTTAAATGACTTAAATCAATAATAAGTCATAAAGAAATGAAATCTTGTATTATAGAATTTGTTAAGTTCTGAACTTATAAGAAATAAGCCATAACCTAATTTAAAGATAAGTTGTTGTAATATGTAGGTTGAGATGTCTAGTTAATGAAATGAATCCATTTGGAATGATGAACAAATCGTTAGTAATGAATTTTTGATGGAATTCACACGATTGGACGATAATCGTCGAATTCGTGAAAATCTCGTAATGAAAGTCGGATTTTCTGTTTGAACTCAAAAATGTTAGTTGTTAATGGAGGCAAGTCTTATTTGGCATTATATAGTTGCAGACTCGAAAATGACCGTATTCGGACTTAGAACGAAGAAACGATCGTTGAACGTTCACGAACGTTTATCGTTCTCGTTAAAAATAGACTAATAGGTGAATTTTTAGTTAACGAAGTAAAATAGATAAAATTCTTGCATGAACACGTAGAGTATGTGATTTGTGAATCGTAGGATCTTGAACGAGCCAATTCGGAACTTATAATAAAAAAGTTATGAGCCTGGGAGTTTCACAAAAATTTCAAAATTGTAAAAACTTTATGGTGCACAGAGTTGGCACCGCGGTGCCAGCCCAAGGCCAAATAGCCAAAGCCGTAGCACCGAGCTTGGCCGAGCAAAGCTATGACCTACTAGAGAGTGGCGTCACAGCACGGCCGTAACGAAGGAGACTCGCGATGCAGCGCCGAGTCTGGTCTTTTAGCCCTAATGCATGACGCAGCAGCGCGGTACAAAGGAGGAACACTGGCGCCGTAGCGCCAGCCTTAGAATCTAGATAATAAAGAAAGTTTATATGTAAGAGCATGAATAGTAATTGATGAACAATTAACTAAGGATCTTAATGTAATATTGTTAAGACATATTTAAACCTTAAGTATGATCACTTTGGGTTGAAGTAAGTCAATTGCTTATGAAAGTAAGAATGACGTAACGGAAAGCCAGAACCAATAATAACAAATCTAATACGTAATTGGATTGAGAATAAGGGTAAGATTCTTTAGGAACCATGTATGTTGTTCATGACCTAATGTGCTCTGTGATGTTATGATCTATTGTAGAGACTTAAAGACTTAAAGTGCACGTGTTATAACTGTAACAGACGCTAAAGGCAAGTATTCTAGCCCTTGTTCCAGTTTAATCCGGACAAGCTTTGTGATTCATGTATAAGAACGTATGAGTTAATGTCTGATGAAGTCAACGCCAATTCTTTCGGCTAGACTTACGATATGTTGGATTCTTATAATCTATCAAAGTATTGACAATGATTTACCAAACTAATATTGGTGTGGTTTTCAAAGGGAGACTGAGTATGCTAAATTGTTTTGTCATCAAACAACAAGCACGTGAGGTTGCCATAACTTAAATGTATACACGTTTAATGAAGGTAGTGTTGATCAACATAGAGTACTATAGGCTGATCACCTAGACATGCTCGTAAGTTATGTCGGACTTACAAACATAGTGCTGAGATGTCCTTTTCAAAATATTTATGAAATGCTCATGGTCTTGGACCGAAATTGATGTTTACTGAATATTGTTGTTGTAAAATGTTTTAAATGAAAAAGTGCTATTTTGAATTATCGATAGTACTTCGTAACTATTGTTTAGTTATTGATGATATATGATTCCTATGTTTCAAGCATGCTAGTGTTATTAGAATTGTTGTACTTGCTGAGCTAGTTAGGCTCACTCTTGCTTGAACCATATGAATGCAGCTAAGATCGAACGGACCGATGGATCCGACAAGGATAAAGGGAAGGCGAAGGCGAACCCGTTGATTTCTTATGTAATAATATAGTTTTATAGGCATAATATTTGATATTATGACAAGGACAAATGTAACAGTTATAAAGAACCAGGGAAATATTAATATTATTTAGAATATATATAAGTCATATTCGTTCTTTTGAGGCATTTCAATTGAATGTTTGTGTGAACTGCAGTATCGTATAGCACCATCTGTCGGGTTGGAAGATACCCGGATTTGGGGCGTCACAAATATGACTAATTGGTTACATGAACTTAAGTTATAAACACATACCATAAGGAGTAAAGTTAAGTTTAAACCAATTCATAAATCAAAAATATGACTAATTGGTACATGCTATTCCTTATGTGATATAAAGGGATTGCGATGAGAAGTTCAACATAAATTGTAAGTTGTAGCTGTGCGTAAGGCAAGTTTCCTAACTTTATTCATATTTTAAATGAATTCTAGTTTCTTAAACTTTCTCAGACGTTGAACTTGAAATGTTTTATCTGTGATGCCCCCAAATTCGGGTATCTTCTAACCCGACAGATGGTGCTACACGGTGCTACAGTTCACAAAAACATCAATTGGAATACCTCAAAAGAACAGATATGTCTTATATAAATATCAAAAGAATATTTACATACCCCAGGTTCTTTATAACCAATACATTGTCTTTGTCATAATATCAGTATCATTCCATACAAAACCTATACTATTACAAATGTAATCTATGGGTTCGCCTTTGCATTCCATTTATCCTTGCCGGATCCATTGGTCCGTTCTATCTTAGCTGCATTCATATGGTTCAAGCAAGAATGAGCCTAACTAGCTCAGCAAGTACAACAATTCTAGGAAAATAGCATGCTTGAAACATAGGAATCGTATATCTTCAATAACTGGACAAGAGTTACGAAGTACTATTGAAAATTCAAAATAACACTTTGAAAAGGACATCCCGACACGAAGTCCGTAACTCCGGTATAGCTTACGAGCACGTCTAGGTGATCAGCCTATAGTACTCTATGTTGATCAACACTACATTCATTAAATGTGTATACGTTTAAGTTATGGCAACCTCACGTGCCTGTCGTTTGACGACAAAATATTTTAGCTTACTTAATCTGTGACGCCCCCAATATAGGTATACATCACCTATTCTGAGTCGCCAGATACATGGTACTGAATTCAAATACAACTTAATAATACAACTATCGTGTACAATACGACAAAACATAAACTGTGAGTTTGAATACAAATATTGTCTACTAGAGAGTATACAAACTCAAAAGGAGTATTCATTACAATTATTATCACACTATTTCACAGAATAGTGAGGACTACTAATGCACCATCTAGGACCATCACTCCATTCCCCGACTTGTTCCAGCTATATTCTCATTTCCTGAAGAGAACAGTGAAAGAAAGGGTGACCTCAACTAGCCTAGTAAGAAATATTATGACTAAGATAATGCAGAATAAATTATCATTATCCTTAAACAGTGTTAAACTGATACAATATAACAAACATCAAGTTTAACTGCAGCGAAACAAGCAATCCATTAAAAGAGTCAAGTAGAGAATAAAATCTACTATCTTTTATGATTTAAAAGGTTTTTCATCACTTTTATCGCTGGGACTTAGCTTAATAAATAATCCACATCATCGAATCACCCATGCACTACGGCCAAGGATATTCTTTATTATCACGACCACAATTATCCATGCACTACGGGCCAAGAATATTTGTGTATTCATTAATGGTCATGATCATGCCAACAACTGTCCATCAATGCACTACGGGCCAATGAGGACTTTTACCACATAATTTGTTACATTACGGTCATGATTACACCGAATAATCCCTTATCATAATAATACCAACTCCATCTATGCACTACAGGACACATATGACTTTCAAAAAATATAAATATGAGGATGATAACAATGATATAAGAATTTAATAAAATAAGTTCAAGAATTAATTTGTCCAAGAATCAATAACGTCCAAATTGTCAACATGATACTGCTTTGTAGAGTAAAATTCAAGAATGCTCAGAAGAATATTTCCATGAAAAGATATTGGATGAAGCGCAATTATCAAGGATATTCCACTAATTTCATGGAGTATAGAAGTTAAAATTTAACCAACCGAGTATAATAGAGAATGAAATAACAAAAAAAATAACCATGCATGCTGGTACTTCGCATAGACAAGTTATTCCAACATAATACTAAATAACAGAACCAGGTCAGACGAAATTCGCACCGACATGATGTTCCAACAGAATAATAAGGAATGGAATAACAACAAAAATCACCATGCATGCAGTATTTCGCATAGACGGGTTATTCCAACGGAATACTGATAGGGATGGAATCAGGTCCGGCGCAAAACGCACAGACATGATATTCCAACAGAATAAAAATAAAGACAGAACCAGGTCCGTCGTAAAACGCACAGACAGGATATTCTAACAGAATAATAAAGATGGAATCAGGTCCGGCGTAAAATACACAGACAAGATATTCTAACATAATAGTAAATACGGAATAATAGAAGAATGTCACCAAGTATAGGGTAGCCCGCGTATACAGGTTATTCCAACAGAATAATAAAGAATGGAATAACATAAGTTCTCTTCATGAATACAAAAAAATAACACCCCTTACGAGTACAACAAATAATATTCCCTACCTTAAGAAAAAGAGTACTGGATATATAAGTAGTGAAGTAGCAGAATACTTTCTTCTTTCTCTCTATAGTTTATCTCTCTAGAGTTTCAGTGAATTCGTAAGAAAATAATGAAGGAATGAGCTTCTATTTATAGAAGAGTGGATTGCATAGTAACTAACTCATGAACGGTCCAGATTGATTTACTTTAATCAGACGGTCCATATTTAAAACAAAAATAATATTCTATTTAAAATTAATAAACAAAATTATACTATATATATATATATATATATATAATATATATATATATATATATATATATATATATATATATATATATATATATATATATATATATATATAATCAGTCGTTGCCTGCCGTCTAAGGCATACAAAAATACATATATCACATATATAAAAATCCCACGTGAGACATCCCCCACCCATTTCATTTATTAGCATCATATATATATATATATATATATATATAATTATATATAAAAATACTTCCCTGCCATTAAGGCAAACTAATCCCCCCTCCCATTTCAAATTCAATAATTCCCATGTGGTTCCACGTGTGGCCCCAAAAATATAAAGAAAAGTTATACCGATTATTTTGAAAAATGGGTAATTGGAGATCCATAAAATAATCAAAATTGAGTGGCTTCTTACGTAAACATCAATAATTATTACCGTCTGCTACTATGCAACCACGCGTATTACTGTACTTTTAACACCGGGTGTTTCAACAGTTAACGATAAAACTTCCACCGTTATTTTCAATAAAATATTTTTGTCGTTTTCTCAATTCGACAATAATTCTGTTGTGGGGTCCACCAATGATTGTACTGTTGTACGGATATTCCCTGACAAAAAGAATATTTTCCGACCAATCGAATATAATATGACAACTTGCATACTTTGCAAATTTGTAAATATTACCCACAACTATAACATTATATCAATTTCACTCCATAATATTCAAAAATAATATTTATAGAAAATTCATCTTTATTCAAAAAGTTGGGGTTTTAAAATCTCCCCTTCTTATGAAATTTCACCCTCGAAATTAGGGTACGTACCTGGTATATTGAAGAGGTAAGAATACCTTTATTTCATTTCAGATTTTAACTCCCAAGCCATTTCCTCAACATCGTGGTTTCTCCATAAAAAAACTTTTACTTGAGGTATAACTTTGGAGCGTAGAATATGTTCCTTCTTATCCAAGATTTGAATAGGAACCTCTTCATATGTCAAATATTCCGCTATTTCGTCCGGTTGTAACTCAATAATGTGGTTCGGGTCTTCCACATATTTACGTAACATGGATATGTGAAAAATGTTATGAACACGAGACATACTTGGCGGTAAAGCGAGTCTATAGGCCACAGTTCCTACTTGATCAAGGATTAAAAATGGGCCGATGAATCGAGGATTGAACTTTCCTCTCTTTCCAAATCTCGTAACTCCTTTCCATGGAGCAACACATAACAACACATGATCTCCTATATCGAATTCCACGTCCTTTAGATGAAGATCAGCATAACTCTTTTGTCGATCTTGTGAGGTTTTTATACGTTGTCGGATCGTTTAAATCTTTTCAGTAGTCATACGTACCAACTCTGATCCCAGCAATGTTGATTCACCCACCTCATCCCAGCATATTGGAGAACGACACTTTCTTCCATACAACACTTCGAATGGAGCCATGCCAATACTTGCTTGATAACTGTTGTTGTAGGAAAACTCCACTAATGGTAAGAATTTGTCCCAACTTACCTTGAAGTCAAGGACACAGAGTCTTAATAGATCTTCAAGAGGTTGAATCGTCCTCTCCGACTGCCCGTCCATCTGAAGATGATATGCCGAGCTAAATCGTAAATCCGTGCCCATAGCTTTTTGCAAACTAACCCAAAATCTTAAAGTGAATCTTGGGTCTCGATCATAAACTATTAGATACTGGCATACCATGCAATCTTACAACCTCGTTTATGTAAAGACGTTCAAGTGTATAAGTTTCTCGTATCGGTAAGAAATGAGCAGACTTGGTCAATCTATCAACAATGACCCAAATCGCATCTATGCCTTAAGAAACTTTGGGAAGACCAGTAACGAAATCCATGGTAATGTGCTCCCACTTCCATTTTGGAATTTCAAGTAGTTACAATGGACCTTTTGGTACTTGATGCTCCGCCTTGAATCGTTGACACGTTAGACACCTTGAGATAAACAGCGCTATCTCCCTCTTCATATTGCTCCACCAAAATGTATGACGAATATCATGATACATTTTGGTACTCCCAAGATAGATTGCAAACGGTGTGTTATGCGCCTCCATCATGATTTTATACTTTAAATCAGGGTCGTTAGGAACAAAAATTCTGGAGTTGACTCAAAGTATTCCTTCTTCATCGATTCTTGCTTCCGGCATAGCACCTTCTTGCACTTTCTTCCTCATACGCATCAGCTCCAGGTCAGTAGCTTGAGCAGCTTTAACTTTATCAATTAAAGTCGGTTCTACTCGTATATTCACCGTCATCACAAGGGTCCCTTGGAGTCTTTAACTCTATCTCCATCCTTTGCAAGTCACACAAAATGGGCTTTTGCGTTGACAATATCACATTCGCACTTGCATATGATCTTCTACTCAATGCGTCAGCTACCACATTCGCTTTTTCAGGATGGTATTGGATGGTATGATCATAATCTTTCAACAGTTCAAGCCAACGTCGTTATCGCATGTTGATTTCCTTTTGAGTGAAGAAATATTTGAGGCTTTTATGATCCTTAAAGATCTCTACTTTCTCCCCATACAAGTAATGCCTCCAAATCTTTAGTGCGAAGACAACAGGTGCCAACTGTAGATCATGAGTAAGATAATTTCTCTCATATTCTTTGAGTTTTCATGAGGCATAGGCTATGACTTTCCCATGTTGCATGAGAACACATCCTAACCCTTTGCCCGAAGCATCACTATAGATGACAAATCCCTTCGAACCAGGTGCTGAAATGAGTCTCCTTTTGAGTTCTTGAAAACTCTTCTCACATTCCTCGCTCCAACCGGACTTTGTATCTTTTCGAGTCAGCTGAGTTAGTGGAGTAGCGATTCGAGAAAACCCTTCTACGAATCTCTGATAATAACCAGCTAAGCCAAGAAAGCTACGTACTTCGGTCACTGATTTAGGTTGCTCCCAGCTTTGAATAGCTTCAATCTTTGCTGGGTCAACAGATATTCCATGATTTGATACCACGTGCCCAAGGAATGCTACTTCCTCAAGCCAGAACTCGCACTTCTTTAACTTGGCATAAAGCTTATATTCACGAAGCTTTTGGAGTATAAGCCTCAAGTGTTGCTCATGATCTTCACGGGTTTTGGAATATATGAGGATGTCATCAATACAGACGACCACAAAGTGATCCAAATACTCTTTGAATACTCGATTCATCATATCCATGAAGGCAGCAGGAGCATTAGTCAATCCAAAAGACATGACTAGGAATTCATAATGCCCATACCGAGTTCTAAAAGTCGTCTTTGGAATGTCATCGTTTCTAATCTTCAATTGGTGATATTCGGAACGAAGATCAATCTTTGAAAAGAATTTGGCTCCTTGCAACTAGTCAAACATGCCATCAATACGTGGCAATGGGTACCTATTTTTGATGGTGGCATGATTCAACTCCCGATAATCAATACAAAGTCGCATACTCCCATCTTTCTTTTTCACGAATAGAATAGGAGCACCCTAAGGAGAAGTACTAGGACGAATAAAGCTAATGTCTAACAATTCCTGCAGTTAAGTCTTTAACTCCCGAAGTTCAATAGCAGCCATTCGATATGGGGCTTTGGAAATGGGTTTTGTACCGGGTTCAAGGTCGATACAAAATTCAATTTCACGCTCTGGGGGTAGGCCAAGAAGTTCTTCAGGGAATACGTCAGAAAATTCATTAACAATAGAAATATCAATCAAAACTGACGTATTTTTGTTTAGATCTGTGACATGAGCTAAGAAAGCTTGACATTCGTTTTTTAATAAACGAATAGCTTTATGGCTTGAGTTGACCGTGCTTGATTTTAATGGCTTGGTCGCTTGAATTCACATAATAGGTTGATTAGGAATATGAAAGCTAACAACCTTACGAAAATAATCAATTTTAGCATGATGAGTAGTTAACCAATTAATCCCTATAATCACATCAAATGTAAGTATTTTCAATGAAATAAGATCAACAGGTAATGTGAGGGTACCGATTTGAACCAAACAAGACTTATAAATAGTGGATGTAATGAAGGTTTCTCCTAACGGAGTTTCTACAGATAAGTAAAAGTCTAATTTCTCCGGAGTCAAATTTAATCGTTGAGCGCAAGAAGGAGAAATAACAAATGCTTACCCGTGATGACCTCATTCGGGTTTCTTATTTTCTGGGAGGTCACAACAGATGCTCTCCCTTGCACCACCGACTTTGACTTTTCTGGGACGGCCTTTGGTGCCTCTATCCTAGCTGAACTTGTCTTCGATGAATGAAAAAATCGGGCTAGGTTACCTTCTCTTCCACAATTATAACACGCTTTGGATGGCATCGCGCAGTTTGGACTGATATGTCCCTCCCCTCCGCATTTGAAGCATATGATAGGTGGTCGTTCTGCTTCCTTAACCACGGTTGCTGGTGCTGACGTCTTTTCATCATTGTTAAATCTCTTTTTCATGAAATTTCCATTTTTACTGTCTTGGCCATGATTACCACCGAAGTGGTTACCATTTCTGGCATTTGATTCCTTCCACATTTGTTTTCACCGTTTCGATGACTGATACCACTGGTATTTTTATGCTGCCGGCTGCTTTCTCTTGGTTGCATTGACTCGTTACCGCGCTCCAATAACTGGGTCCTATTTACAACATCTGAGTACAAACATAGTTTATGAGAAATAAGATATTTACGTATCTCTGGTTTCAAACCTCTTAAAAACATTCGCGTCATTCGCTCCTCATTATCGACCAAATGGGATGCAAACCGGGATAACTCCACAAATTTAGCCTCGTATTACGACACGATCATATTTTTTTGTTCCAATTTGATAAACTCCACTTCTTTCATGTGACGAATACTCTCGGGAAAGTACTTGTCGTTGAATAGCTCTTGGAACTTCTCCCAAGACGTCTTGAGTGCGTCAGGTTGGGTACATTTTATAGATTCCTACCAGTAATCTGCCTCTTCACACAATATGAACGTGGCGAAGGGAACCATTTGCTCCTCGGAGCATCCCAAGACATCAAATATCTTGGTGATCTGTTTTATCCATGCTTCCGCCTTAAGAGGTTTTGGCTCTCCAATAAAATCAGGTGGTCCCAGCTCCTTGAACTGTTTAGTGGTGACTGTCCGAGAGTTTTCAGTTTTTCCACCTACTATTTTGGACTAGGAGCCGCTCTTGCCTGATGTTGCATGAATTGCATAAAGCCTCTGAATAATCCATCATTCATCATTTGGTCCGTGTTATTGTTTGCATGAGGATTGTCGCCTTCCTGATGCACATTATCCTGATTATTGATATGTGGAGACTCAACGGTCTCTTGTACTCCATTGTTATTCTCAACATTCTCGGATGTCATTTTTAGATACTGCCACAGAACAAGGGTTAGTTGGCATGTAACATATTATCTCTAAACTCTGACCAACCAATTTAAATACAAAATAAATTTAAGTAGGTCATACTAGCGAAGGAATTCTCCGTCTCTCCCCTCCTTGTTTTAGTCTTACATCTTAGCCAGGGATCATATCCCTAAGCTTTGATACGAACTATGATGCCCCCAAAATAGGTACACATCACCTATTCTGAGTCGCCAGATACATGGTACAGAATTCAAATACAACTTAATAATACAACTGTCGTGTACAATACGACAAAACATAAACTGTGAGTTTGAATACAAATATTGTCTACTAGAGAGTATACAAACTCAAAAGGAGTCCTCATTACAATTATTATCACACTATTTCATAAAATAGTGAGGACTACTAATGCACCATCTAGGACCATCACTCTGTTCCCCGACTCGTTCCAGTTATATTCTCATTTCCTGAAGAGAACAGTGAAAGAAAGGGCGAACCTCAACTAGCCCAGTAAGAAATATTATGACTAAGATAATGCAGAATATATTATCATTAGCCTTAAACAATGTTAAACTGATACAATATAACAAACATCAAGTTTAACTGCAGCGGAATAAGCAATCCATTGAAAGAGTCAAGTAGAGAATAAAATCTACTATCTTGTATAATTTAAAAGGTTTTTCATCACTTTTATCGCTGGGACTCAGCTTAATAAATAATCCACATCATCGAATCACCCCTGCACAATGACCAAGGATATTCTTTAGTATCACGACAACAATTATCCATGCACTACTGGCCAAGAATATTTGTGTATTCATTAATGGTCATGATCATGCCAACAACTGTCCATCAATGCACTACGGGCCAATGAAGACTTTTACCACATTATTTGTAATATTACGGTCATGATTACACCGAATAATCCATGTTCATAATAATACCAAGTCCATCTATGCACTACAGGCCACATATGACTATCAAAAACTATAAATATGAGGATGATGACAATGATATAAGAATTCAATAAAACAAGTTCAAGAATTAATTTGTCCAAGAATCAATAACGTCCAAATTGTCAACATGATACTGCTTTGTAGAGTAAAATTCAAGAATGCTCAGAAGAATATTTACATGAAAAGATACTGGATGAAGAGCAATTATCAAGGATATTCCAATAATTTCATGGAGTATAGAAGTCAAAACTGTAACCAACTGAGTATAATAAAGAATGTAATAACAAAAGAAATCACCATGCATGCGGTACTTCGCATAGACAGGTTATTCCAATAGAATACTAAATAACGGAACCAGGTCAGGCGAAATTCACACCGATAGGATGTTCCAACAGAATAATAAGGAATGGAATAACAACAGAAATCACCATGCATGCGGTACTTCGTATAGACAGGTTATTCCAACGGAATACTAATAGGGACAGAATCATGTCCGGCGTAAAACGCACAGATAGGATATTCCAATAGAATAATAATAAAGACATAACCAAGTCCGTCGTAAAACATACAGACAGGATATTCCAACAGAATAATAAAGACGGAATCAGGTCCGGCGTAAAATGCACAGACAAGATATTCCAACAGAATAGTAAAGACGGAATAATATAAGAATGTCACTAAGTATAAGGTAGCCCGCGTATACATGTTATTCCAACAGAATAATAAAGAATGGAATAACATAAGTTCTCTTCATGAATACAAAAGAATAACACCCCTTACTGAGTACAACAAATAATATTCCATACCTTAAGAAGAAGAGTACTTGATATATAAGTAGTGAAGTAGCAGAATACTTTCTTCTTTCTCTCTATAGTTTATCTCTCTAGAGTTTCAGTGAATTCATAAAAAATAATGAAGGAATGAGCTTCTATTTATAGAAGAATGGATTGCATAGTAACTAATTCATGAACGGTCTAGATTGATATACTTTAATCGGACGGTCCATATTTAAAGCAAAATCTTTTAAATAAAATATAATATATTCTATTTATAATTTAATAAAACAAAATTTATAATATATATATATATATATATATATATATATATATATATATATATATAATCAGTCATTGCCTGCCGTCCAAGGCATACAAACATACATATATCACATATATAAAAATCCCACGTGAGACATCCCCCACCCATTTCATTTACTAGCATCACACACATATATATATATATATATATATATATATATATATATATATATATATAATTAATTATATATAAAAATAATTCCCTGCCATTAAGGCAAACTAATCCCCCCTCCCATTTCAAATTCAATAATTCCCATGTGGTTCCACGTGTGGCCCCAAAAATATAAAGAAAATTTATACCGATTATTTTAAAAAATGGGTAATTAGAGATCCATAAAATAAGCAAAATTGAGTGGCTGCTTACGTAAGCATCAATAATCAATACCGTGTGCTACTATGCAACAATGCGTATTACTGTACTTTTAACACTGGGGGTTTCAACAGTTAACGGTAAAACTTCTGCAGTTATTTTTAATAAGATATTTTTGTCATTTTCTCAATCCGACAATAATTCTGTTGTGGGATCCACCAATGATTGTACCGTCGTACGGATATTCCCTGATAAAAAGAATATTTTCCGACCAATCGAATATAATATGACAACTTGCATACTTTGCAAAATTTGTAAATATTACCCACAACTATAACATTATATCAATTTCACTACATAATATTCAAAAATAATATTTATAGAAAATTCATCTTTATTCAAAAAGTTGGGGTTTTACACAATCTACTTTTGAAAACCACAACAATATTAGTTTGGTAAATCCTTATCAACACTTGATAGAATAACATAGCATACGTATAGCGAAAGGATTGGCTTTGACATTCCTCAAATACTAACTCATGAGAAGAATACATGAATCACAAAGACTCGGCGCTTTACGTCTTTAAGGGTTAGAGTACTTGCCTTTAGTGTCTGCTACAATTTATAACACGTGCACTTTACGTCTTTAAGGTCTCTACATTAGATGATAACATAAATAGAACATTAGGTCATGAATGATCACACATGGTTCCTAAAGAATCTTACCCTACTTCTCAATCTAATTACGTATTAGATTTGTTATTATAGGTTCCGACTTTTCATTACATCATTCTCACATTCATAAGTAATTGACTTAACTTAACTCTAAGTGTTCATGCTTAAGACTTAATTATGTCTTAACAATATTTCATTAAGATCTTCATTAAATTGCTTATTAATTATTAAACATGCTCTATATATAAACATTAATTATTGCCTTGGTCTTGAGGCTGGCACTGCGACGCCGGCTTTTACACTTGGTGTCGCACTGCGGCGTCAACGCTCGTTTCTTCGTTCTAAGTCGAAATTCAGTCATTTTTGAGTCCACAACTCTATAATGCCAAATACGACTTGTCTCCATCAAAAACCAACGTTTCCAATGTCAAACATAAAATACGACTTCCATTCCAAGAATTTCAGGAATTCGACGATTATCGTTCAATCGTGTTAATTCCGGCGAAACCTTATTACTAATCATTCTAGGTGAATTTTAATCAACATGTAAACATTACAAGTTACTTATTACACCAACTTATTATCAAAATAGGTTTTGACTTATTCTCATAAGTCAATGACTTATTTCACTTATTATCTACAATTCTCATGTTTAAGACAACAAAGGCAATTCTTCATAAGTTTATTAACTTATTTAAGTTCAAGTTGCTTATTCAACTTATTCGGCTTAAGTTCATTCATCAATGACTTATGACATGTTCTTAGTATATATGTTCATTAGGTTACACTTCTCTTATCACCCTACTATGATAGAGATGGAAGAGATAAGATAATTTACCTTTGATGAATTAGTTCACTTGCTTTGGAAATCTACTAAGGAAAGGTTAAGCTCAAAGTGCTTATTGACTCTAACAAATAAGTTGTTTGAGAGAGAGTTTGAGAGAGATTTTAATCAAGCAATAAAATGAATTATGAGCTCTCTATTTATAGGCTACACAAAGTTTAGGGTAGTATGGTCATTAAGACCTCCCACCTCCTTAAACTAACCTCCTTACTATTCATTTTCTTAGCCACTAAGTAATCTTGCTAGCCACTTCTATTACTTGGTCATCACACAAAATATTTGCCCACCAAGTCTACCCACTTACACTTGGATTGCCCCATGGATCATGTCTAATTCATTGGGCTTACTACTTAACCTAGCTAATTTTCTTGTAGGGCTTTGCATTATAATAGTTTGAGCTTCACCTTATTAATCACTTGGACTTAACATAAATCCTACATAGGTTTACACCTTATAGCTAATGGACTTGTATTTTATGCAAAGTTACCTTAATTCATTTCATTAGGTTTTAATACCTATATTCTCAAATTAAGTCCGCATGCGAATTATTGCATTTTCCATACTTAGATTATTATTATTACATAATCCATCTCACCTCGATATTCTAACATTATGTATTTCTCAAAAATTCCAAAATAATTCTTGAGCAATAAACGGTGAATAGTGATTTTTGTAAACTTTCTTGGAAAACATTTATTTTTGTCTTGGAAATTAAAACACTTTAATTCTCTTACGTGGTTCGAATCCTACGATATTCTGATATTTCTAGGTTATAGAACGACATACATCTTATTAACACATATAATAACAAATAATATTATTTTATTCATTATTTAATCCTTTCAAATATTTTTAGAAAGGATCCGAATTTCTCGGTCGTTATATTATCTATGTGCAAATGTGTGATATTTGTATAAGGTGGTAGAATGTATGAGGCCTTGTGCCACAATTTTAACACTTTAGTGTTTCTATGAGATGAACTATTCTGTGATTAAACTGTTCAATATGAAAATGTTTTATTTATACAGGAACCGTTATTGTTATGTTTGTGCTAATGATTCTAGCTAGACAGAATGTGTATGAAAAAGGTAAAAGAAATAAAGTATTTCAAAGTGAATGTGACTAATGTTTTAAAATGATAAGACTCATAATTATTCCTATTATTCAAGTTATTTCATAACCTTTGTTTGGTTAATGAAATTTTAAATAAATGTTTAAATTCTTGAAGTTATTTATTCAACTACTATGACTTGTTGAGCAATTGAATTCTCACACTTGTTTTAAATGAAAAACATTTTCAGTGTACGAGTAGAAGAACTTAAGGATCCTATAAAGATTAAGTTGGCTGGTATCCAGAAGAAGTTCCATTCAGTATATGAATGAGCGTGAAGATCAAGCCAAGACTTGTAATGTAGAATAGTTTAATGAACTGTTATGTGTCCTTGGTGGCAGATGAAAGTCACTCTTGTAAGATGTAAAGAATAATGTAATTATCATTATTTGTAATGAACGAGGTTATAAGGTATTAGAACCTAGGATTTGAGAATTTATGTTCTTATATTTAGTTATATAATTATGTATGTTTTGAATGAGATGTACTCGTGATGTACAAAATTCGAGTGTGAATATAGACCGAATTTTGGGGAGTTACAAGTTGGTATCAAAGCTAATAGGTTATAAACCTCAGGTATGAGTGCCTAAGGCTATAATCGTAGGGAGAAGGAGAAGAAGATAGTTGAGTTAAACGATTAAGGAAGAAGATCACTACGTGATCATATTGAATCGTAATAACATATGTTTTGTTAAACGATGAATGATTTATAGCTAATGCTATAAATTAATGGTATTATGAAGTAGTACGGGAAGAATAACTCAGAAGAGTTGTAGAGGATGAAATGTGAATTAAAGAAAATTTGTATTAATTAATAATAGTAATGTTGCGCTATCAATATGTATATGACGAGAAGGTGAATCTTTTCTCATGTATATATGTGATAGGTAGAGAATGTTAAGATAGGTGCGAGTTCTTGAAACTCATACTTATGAAAAGTTTGTGACTCATAGTTATATGTTATGTTTCTGTGCCCTAAGCATATGGATAGTCCTTGATTTATTCATGGAATACATATTGTGAAGATAAGTTCTTGAACACATATGGTTGTGGAAAGTTCCTAAACACATAAAGTGTGGTAAGTTGATGGATTATACTTATGGGAATGTCTACACTGAAAACAAGTATTTTCAGTATGCTTAACATTGGAAGTTCAAGAGAAGATTAAGTATTGTTGTAAGTAAGACAAAGAAAGAAAGATGGGGAAAAAGGATATTCCACGTCATCTAGCTATGCTAGATTTCGAAGTTTATTGAAATCGTGCTTATATGTGTGGTTTGAAAAGAAAATAATTGGTTCAACTTTTGGAAACAATGGATTTAAAAAGAACTATTTTTTGTATGTCTATGCTAATTATTTAGGCTAGACAGAAATTGATTTGAAATATCAAAATGAATTTATATCATCTGTGCATTCGATGCAAAGATGGTAAAAGGATTGAGTTATTAATGCAATTAAACCTAGTGGTGGATGTGATCTTAGGATCAACAGCCCGCTATGGTATGATGTAAAATGACAAAGTCCTAAACGTACTATGAAAGGGTACAATATCATGATGTCATAAAATGTTTTGAAGTATTGTGAAAGAATTTAAAGAAGTAGTTGATTTCAATTGATTTGACTAGACGAATGTTTCAAGTTGATGTCCAATTTATTGGTATGGTCTAAGCTATTTGATTTGGCTAAGACAAATTGCATGTCATGTTAAAAAGGAAATGAGTTTTCTTTTAGAAGTTATGCCAAGCAAAATTATTTTAGTGTGGAATCTGATGATTAAGTTTAAGGTGAACATACCTCGAAATGGGGTTATATGATAGGTTAATCACCTACGTATGAAAGAGGTAGTTTACTTTCTTGGTGATTGTAAACTGGCCATAATGGAAGGGTTTACAGTGAAATACTGTTAAACCTAGTAAGAGTTCATGATCCGTATGATCCCTCAACAAAGTGTGAAATGTTTTAAAGGAATCTTTATATTCCTATTTATTCATTCTACTTCATAATTCTTGATAAGTTATGAAGGTTAGGGAATGTTTGAAAGATAAGAACTTCTTTGAAAGAAGTTGAGAAAAATGGTATGTTAAAATTTCGAGGACGAAATTCTATGAAGAAGGGGTGAATGTGATGACCAGAGAGATTGAAAGCATGGTTAGACGTGAGGTTTAACTAATGACGATTATGTCAATAGGTGATCCTTAAGAAAAGGATAGTTATAAGAAAGAGAAGAGGTAAGATTAATCATTTGTGAAAGGTTGGAAGAATAAAACATCCGGGTATGGTTGTGGTTATAAAAATTTCGAGGACAAAATTTTTATAAGGGGTGAAGAATGTGACATCCCAAAAAATCAGATTGTCGAGAATTTAAATTTAAAGAATTAGTTATTAATAAAATAAATTTTTATTAATAATATTATGTGATATGTGTTTATTAATCATTCTAGAACCTATGATGATTATAAAATGGGAGGATTCTGGCTATGAGCTAGACTGAATGACTAAGAATTTTAAAATCGAAAAAAAATATTTCTGGGGAAAAAAATATTTTCGAAGAAAAAGACAAAATATGCACTATTCACCCGAAGAAACCCTAAGGGTTAGGGTTTGAATAACTTAAGCCTTTCCAAGAGATCGGTATGTCGAAATGAAATTTCATAGAAAGATTTGACGATAATATATCGTGAAAATTTAAGTTTGCCGATAAAATTATTTCTCGAAAAACGTACAGAAAGCGGACAAAATAAAAAGGACGAAAAATACTGTTATGTACTTTTTATTCGTTTAACTACGTTAGGGGGAAACATGAAGAAAATTTCTTATAATCAAAAGGTATTTTTTAGTTTTTCGAGGTTCCAAAGTATGCGTAAAAGAAAATATGTAGAGAAAAGGCGGAATATCTAAAAATATTTGGAGTCTGGGAATCGCAATTTTTCAAACTGTTGGACGAATTCTGCAAGATGGAACCATGAAGCTTCCAAGAGAAGCTTCATGAATAGTACGGAGGTTGGTTAAGGAGGTGGGAATAGTATCTTTGGGGGAGAAATGACTATTTTACCCCTAGCCTTGGTTTTTTATAAAAGGAGAGCCTTAACTCATTTGTTGATGATTTTAAAAATCACCAACACTTGAGAGAGAGAGAGAGAGAAGTCGGAAGAGGAGGGAAATGAAGTGGAAAAGCTAGCATGAGTGCAAACTTTATCCAATAGAAGAAGATTAAAGACGAAAGGTAATCCAAAACATAGTCTAATCTAAATTTTCTTTAAGTTTTCTATGTTAACATACATAGTTTAATAAAAATAGAAGTAAAAGATGTTAAGAATGACTTTCATATGGTTGAAATCACGTGAAACCGAAGAAATAAGAATTAGAAGTTTAGTTTATAAATTTCTTAAAAAAGATTTCTTAAGGAAATATGAATTGCTTAATAAATTTGAACGATCTGAATGAATCATGTGAACGATTCAATGAATAAGTAAGGAATGATGTTTTGTAACACCAAATTATAATAAAAAGTGAAATTATAATCAAAGTATTGATTAAAAATGAAGAACGAACGAATAACGCGAAGAACATGCGAAGAACACGAAGAACGCTGTTGATGAACAAATTTAAAACCATCGTAGTTAGAACTTGTTATTGATGGACAAGTTTATAACCATCGCGTATAAGTTAGATGTTTATTTATTGGTTATAAACGATAGAAATATTCCTGAAGAACAAATTGAACTTAACTATAACGAAGTTATGGCAAAAATTTCGTAAAAGACAAGCGAAAAGTATAAAGTGTGTAAATGAACCTGAATGTGTAAGGTTTCATATGAATTTAAGAAAATGTCGAAAATGTGAGTTGTGGACTCAAGAATGAATGAATTTCGAGTTCGGATGACCAAATTACGAACAAACAAGTGAAGAACGTTAATAACGTAAAACGAACGAATGATGAAATTTAAGCTAATCGAATGGCATGTTAACGGATTCAGAATGAAATTCTGTCCGATTAAAGATGAAGTATATAACATAAGGAAGAAAATGGCTTTGGAATGACCTCGTTCTAAGTTATAACAACGATGTTAAGAGATTGCAAAGTAGGCGATTCGTACGTGTTCGAACACTTAGAAAAAAATATTTGAAAAACTAGATTTTTGGATTGGCTGTGACACCCCCAAATCCAGATATCTTCTAACCCGATATATGGTGCTATACGGTACTACAGTTCACTCAATCATTCAATTAAAATGCCTCAAAAAAATGAATATGTCTTCTATATATTCAAAATAATATTAACATTTTCCCAGGTTCTTTATAATCGTTACATCTGTTCTTGTCATAATATGAAATAGTATTCTTACAAAACTATACTATTACATAAGTAATCTACGGGTTCGCCTTCGCCTTCCCTTTATCTTTGTCGGATCCGTCGGTCCGTTCGATCTTAGCTGCATTCATATGGTTCAAGCAAGAGCGAGCATAACTAGTTCAGCAAGTACCACAATTCTAGTAAAAATAGCATGCTTGAGGCATAAGAATCATATATCTTCAATAATGAACAATAGTTACAAAGTACTATTGATAATTCAAAATAGCACTTCTTTTCTTTCAAAACGGTTTACAACAACAATATTCAGTAAAACATCAATTCTGATTCAAGACCATGAGCATTTTATAAGTACTTTAAAAAGGACATCCCGGCACGAAGTGTGTAAGTCCGACATAGCTTATGAGCACATCTAGGTGATCAGCCCATAGTACTCTATGTTGATTAACAGTACATTCGTTAAACGTGCATACGTTTAAGTTTTGGCAACCTCACGTGCCTCTCGTTTGACGACAAAACAATTTAGCATACTCAGTCTCCTTTTGAAACCCAACAACAATATTAGTTTGGTAAATTCTTGTCCATACATGATAGATTATAAGAAATCCAACATAGCATAAGTCTAGCCAGAAGAATTGGCTTTGAATTCATCAAATATTAACTCATGCGTAAGAATACATGAATCACAAGGAATTGTCCAGATCAAACTGGAATAAGGGTTAGAGTACTTCCGTTTAGCGTCTACTACAGTTTATAACATATGCACTTTAAGTCTTTAAGTCTCTACAGTAAATGATACATCACATAGAACATTAGTTCATGAATAATAATACATGGTTCATAAAGAATCTTACCCTTCTTCTCAATCTAATTACGTATTAGATTTTTTATTATTGGTTTCGGCTTTCCGTTATGTCTTTCTTACTTTCATATGCAATTGACTTATCTTAACCCTAAGTGTTCATACTTAAGGCTAAAATTATGTCTTAACAATATTACATTAAGATTCTTAATTAATTGTTAATAATTTACTATTCATGCTCAACATTTAACATTCTTTGTGACCTAGACCCTAAGGTTGGCGCTGCGACGCCGACTATTACTCTTTGGCATCACATGTTATTGCCTAGAAAGCGGACTCGGCGCTGCGGCGCGAGTTTACAGGGGTTGAGGCTCATTTTGACGTTGCGGCACCGATTAATTAGCCTAGAGTCGCGCCGCGGTGTGGACTCTGTGGCACAGATAATTTTGACAGATTTTTCAACTTGTGAGATTCCCGGACTCGTAACTTCTTCGTTATAAGTCCGAATTGGTTTGTTCAAGAGCCTACGGTTCACAAATTACGTACTCTACGTGTTCATATAAGAATTTTATCTATTCTACTTCGTTTGCTAGAAATTCATCTATTAGTCCATTTTAACAAAAACGATAAACGTTCGTGAACGTTCAACGCTCATTTCTTCGTTCTAATTCGTAATCTGGTCATTTTCGAGTCCACAACTCTATATTGCAAAATACGACTTGTCTCCATCGAAAACCAATGTTTCCGAATTCAAACACAAAATATGACTTGCATTCTGGGAATTTCACGAACTCGACGATTATCGTCTAATCGTTTGAATTCCGGCGAAACCCCATTACTAATGATTTGATTATCAATCTAAATGAACTTTAACCATCATATGAACATTTTATACTACTTATTACACCTACTTATTTTCAAAGTAAGTTTTGACTTATTCTCATAAGTTCATGACTTATTCAACTTTATAAACTATAAATTCCATTTCTTATGACTTAGTATAGACGTAAGTCCTTTACTCAATGTTCTCACATCATATTGAACATACTAACATCATATGACAAGATCATCATAAGTTATTAACTTATTTAGGTTTAAGTTGCTTATTCATAACTTACTCGACTTAAGTCTGTTCATTAATCAATTCTTATATGTTCTTAACATACATGTCCATTAAATTACACTTCTCTTATCACCCTACAATGATAGAGATGAGGATGTATTAGACAAGAGTCTTACCCTTGAAGACTAGTACTTCTCTTCTCTTTGAAAATCTAGCAAAGGATGTGTTGGCTTATAAAGTGCTTATTCTCTCTAAAACTTAAGTTAATTTGTATTGGATGGAGTTTGAACAATGAATAATGACTAGTAACTTCTTCTATTTATAGGAGAGCCAAGGTGAGGGCATACTAGTCATTAATCACCCCACCTCGTCGACTAACCTCCATACTATTCATCTACTTAACCACTAAGTAAACTTGCTAGCCACTTATCTTTCTTGCTCATCACAACACTTGATCATCACATAAAGTACTTGGGCATCACATAAAGTTCTTGCCCACTACTTCACCCATGGGTTTCCCCATGGATCCTATTCAACTAGTGGATCATCATTTGGGCTTAGTTCTTAATCTAATTAACTTATATTTTGGGCTTGCTTTAATTTACTTTGGGCTTCACATTAATCCACACATGGGCTAAACATTATTACAATTTGGTCTTGTCCCTTGATGCTTAATGATCGTGCACACCCTATAAGATTACACAAGTTCATTCCTTATACATTAATTTCCCAACGCTCTCAATTTAAGTCTGCATGCAAAATATTGCGTGTTTCATACTTAGATTATTATTACATAATCCATCTCACCTCGATATTATAACGTTGTGTATTTCTCGAAAGTTCAAAAATAATTCTTGAGCGATAAATGATGAATAGTGTTTTTCAGAAAATTTCTCGAAATTTTTTTATTTTCGTCTTGGAAATTCAAACACTTTAATTCTCTAACGCAGTTCAAATATTACGATGTTCCGATGTTTCTAGGTTATAGAATGACATTCATATTATTACCACATAATAGTAATAAATAATATTATTTTATTCATTATAAACGTATTTACAAATGGTTCGATTTTCGAGGCGTTACACTCTCTCACCCTTATAAGGATTCTGTCCCCAGAATCTCGCTAAAAATAAATTACACAAATAATTGAGGGTAATTCTTTTTCATCTTTTCTTCCAATTCCCACGTTGCTTCTTCGACATCGTGGTTCTTTTATAACACTTTTACAGACGGTATAACTTTATTTCGTTGAACTTGCTCTTTTCGATCGATGATTTGAATTGGCACCTCTTCATAGGTTAAGTCTTTCTCAATATGAATCGGCTCATACTCTATTACGTGTTTGTAACCAGGCTTATAAGGTCGTAATACTGATATGTAAAACACGTTATGTATTCGATCTAAGTCTGGAGGCAATGCTACCACGTAGGCTACCCCTCCCACTTTTTCTAATATCTCAAAAGGTCCTATAAACCTGGGACTTAAATTTTCCTTCTTTCCAAATCGTATCTTTCCTTACAGGGAGATACTTTTAGGAATACATACGAGCCTACTTTGAACTCCCTATTCAGTCGATGCAAATCTATAAACTTTCTTTATCTGTCTTGAGCTGCCACCAATTTCATTCGTATTAGCTTTACTATATCCACTGTTTGCTGCACCAATTCTGGTCCTAGCATTCAGCGTTCTCCCACTTCATCCCAACACAACGACGTTCGACACTTTCTCCCATATAAAGATTCGTAAGGCGGCATACCTATGCTTACATGATAACTGTTGTTATACGCAACTCTACTAATGGTAGATGATCATCCCAACTACCCTTAAAATTCATGACGCAAGATCTTAACATATCTTCTAACGTCTGAATTGTTCTCTCTCTCTGTCCATCGGTTTGTGGATGATATGTCGTACTCAACTTCAATTGCGTCCCAAACTGCTCTTGCAGACTTCTCCAAAAGTTCGACGTGAATCATGGGTCACGATCTGACACAATCGAAACTGGTACTCCATGTCTGGAAATAATTTCTTGAACATAAAGTTTAGCTAACTGATCTAAGTTATACCTCACCCGAATTGGGAGGAAGTGAGCCGACTTCGTCAACCGGTCCACTATTACCCAAATCGCATCATACCCCTTCTGAGTAGTTGGAAGTCCCACCACAAAGTCCGTCGTGATATGCTCCCACTTCCACTCTGGAATCTCCAATGATTGTAACAAGCCACTTGGTCGTTGATGTTCGGCCTTAACGTTTTGACAAGTCAAACACCTACTCATATACTCGGCTATTTCTCTCTACATGTTCGGCCACCAAAAATTCTGTCGAAGGTCTTGATACATCTTAGTGCTACCAAGATGAATCGAGTTCCTTGAATTATGAGCCTCTTGTAACACTTGCTCCTTTAATTTTGTCTCATTCGGAACCCAAATTCTTGCTTCAAATCTTAATAATCCCTCATTATCAAGACTAAACATAATATCTTTTCAATTGGTCAACCGTTTTTTCATCTGGTCACACTCATCAGTTTTGAGCTGCACTTCCTTGACTCTCTCTACGATGGTAGATTGTATCTCTATCGCAAATAGTCTCTGATCTGCCTTACTCTGCAACTTCACCTCTAACTCCATCCTCGCCATCTTTGTTATTAACTCAGTTTGAGCCGTTAACATAGACAACTTCTCCCGACCCTTTCTACTTAAGGAATCAGCCACTACATTGGCTTTTCTAGGGTGATACAAGATTTCACAGTCGTAATCCTTTATCAACTCCAGCCATCTCCTCTGCCTCATGTTCAACTCCTTCTGTGTGAAGATATATTTTAGACTCGTGTGGTCCGTGTATATCTCACACTTTTTCCCGTAAAGATAATGTCTCCATATCTTTAAGGCAAACACTACCGCGGCCAGTTCCAGATCATGAGTAGGGTAAACTTTCTCATAATCCTTCAACTGCCTAGATGCATACGCAATGACCTTGCCATGCTGCATGAGCATGCAACTAATTCCTCTATGCGAAGCATCGCTATATACTACGAAATTTCATTTGTCATCGGGTAATGACAAAACAGGCGCTTCACTTAATCTCTTCTTCAGTTCTTGAAAATTGTCTTCGCATTTCTCCGTCCACGCGTACTTCATCGTCTTCCTTGTCAAATTAGTCAACGGAGTAGCTATCTATGAAAAATCCTGAATGAATCTCCGATACTAACCTGCTAACCCTAGGAAACTCCGCACCTCAGTCGACGTTTTTGGTTGTTCCCAATTCATCACGGCTTCCACCTTTGTTGGATCTACTGAAATCCTTTCGTGGTCAATGACATGACCTAAAAATTGTACCCTCTCTAACAAAAATTCACACGTAGTCAACTTAGCATATAACTTCTCCTTCCTTAATGTCTCCAAAACTATCCTTAGGTGTTCAGCAAGATCTTCTGGCGTCTTAGAATAGACTAGAATATCATCATTAAACACCACGACAAACTTGTCCAAATATCCATAAATGCAACTGGTGCATTAGTCAACCCAAATGACATCACCAAAAACTAGTAATATCCATAACAAATCCTGAATGCCATCTTTGGTATGTCTTCATTCCTAACCTTCAACTGACGGTACCACGTCCTTAAATCTATTTTAGAAAAATACTTTGCCCTATTAACTGATCAAAAAGATCATCGATCCTGGGAAATGGATACTTATTCTTTATTCTTAACTTGTTAAACTCACGATAGTCGATACAAAGTCTCAACGATCTATCCTTCTTCTTGACAAACAGTATCGGTGCTCCCTACGGAGAAACACTCGGTTGTATGTACTTTCTATCCAACAGTTCTTGCAACTACACCATCAACTGCTTAATCTCCACTGGAGCCATATGATATGGTGCCTTGGAAACTGGTGCCGCTCCTGACACAATGTCTATCACGAACTCGGTCTCCCTATCCGGTGGAAGACCCGACAATTCACTTGGAAATATATCCACAAATTCACTCACTATCGGTATTTGTTCCATGGTTTCTCCCACCCTCTGGGTATCAACCACATGACACAAATAGCCTACACACCCCTTCCTTAATAGTTTCCTAGTTTGTGTCATGGTCAGACAACATGAATGTCCTGGCAATTTATTACCGTAAAATATTACCTGAGGTTGTCTTAACATTCTAATATTTACGAATTTCTTTTGACAATCTATTATTGCTCCATGGTTCACCAACCAATCCATTCTGAGAATTACGTCGAATTCTCCTAACTTTATTAGTATCAGGTCTACCGATAATTTACAACCCCGTATATCTACGCAACATCTCCTATGAATATCTTCAACCGGAATTATCTCTTCGTTTGCTACCTTAATATTTAAAGGTATAGGAAACTTTTCGGGAAGTAATCCTAATCGTCTAGAAAAATCACATGCGATAAACAAACAAGTAGCACCCGAGTCAAACATCACGTATGCATTTATATCGTTGATTGAATAATACTTGCGACTACGTACCCTGAGGCCATCACATTTTGGATGGTCATGTTAAATGTATGGGCCATCGGTTTACCCGGCTGTGCTGGACCCCCAATAGTTAACTTACCACTATCGGTGCCCTTATTCCCATCTGTTCCCTTCTTTGGGCAGTTCTTTGCCATGTGGTCAATTGACCCACACACAAAGCATTCATGGTTCTTCTTCGGACTCGAACAATTAGGCGCAATATGCCCCTTCTGTCCACAATTGTAATACACGGCCTTACCCTTGAGACAGACTCCTAAATGAGTCTTCCCAAAGGTCTTGCAGGCCTCCATCCTCCTCTTCGAGTCTCTTTGTTTCACTCCGGTATTCCCAGAGCTAGCCATATTCCATTTGTACCCTTCGCCACTTCCACTAGCTCCCTCGATCTTCACTCCCCCATTTATTTTCCCCTTATTCTTCTTGTCTTTGTGGTACTGGCTCAATGCCTCGCTACCACCTTCAGCAATTATTGCCTTCTCTAATATTGTTCCAAAGGAAGTACGTTGGAACACGGATATGCAGATATAGAGCCATGGTTTCAAGCCCTGCTCGAACCATCACGCCTTCCTAAAGTCGGTGTCCACTTGGTGTGGAGTGAACCTTGCCAGTTCATTAAACTTGGCGGCGTATTGGGGAACCGTCATGTCCCATTGCTTCAATTCCAAAAATCACATCTCCATCCATCCCTGCATGCTCGTGGGAAAGTAGTTCACAAAAAATATTTCTTTGAACATTGCCCACGTTGGAACCTCTATCCCGGCCCTAGCTTGATTTGCCTCCCACCAAAAGTTGGCCTCTCCCTTCATCATGTAGGTTACAAAGGCAATCTTCTGGGCCTCGTCGACATTTGCTATCACAAATGCCTTCTGGATTTACTTCACCCACGTTTGGGCTTCGATTGGGTTCGTAGTTCCTTTAAACTCCGGCGGACCCACGCTTTTAAAATCCTTAAAAGTGGTAACTCGTGCTACACCAGGATTTATGGGGATGTTAGCCCCAGTTCTATTAAACGCGACTGTTAAAAGGTTCACAAACTCCTGCATGGGGTTAACCGGACCTCTCTCCGGTTGATTTATATTCGCACTTTGATTACATGGTATTCTTCTTGGCGGCATTTTTGCTGTTACAATAAACAACACATTTCGTTATTATTCAATTCATGTTAGTTAATTATTATTCAATTTTAAACAATAACTAAAGCATTCATTACTCAACATGTTTCGAAACAGAAACTTATATTAATTTATTGTAGTATAACACTACATCAGTTACATTACACAGCCTAAGCTGATTACATTACTTTTCTGCAATTACTTTCCAAAAATTGGGTTTTACAAAAGACTACCCTTTGTTATACAAAAGAGGGTTTTACGTCACTACTAGATATAAAATATTTACATATCTAACCTACTCTAGCCACTACTAGATCACATCTGTCTTAAGGAATTCTCAAAATCCGTCTTGGCAGGACTGACAATAATATCACGATTGATAGTATGTCATGTCTGCCCTGTCTCTACGAGATAACCAACTACCTGCAGCTGGAAGTCCGCATGAGAACTCCTATGGATATAGGACATTCTCCCTATCTTTTACTTCTTGGTCTTTAGCTCCCCCCTGAGCTCAAAGATCTCTTGTGTCAGCACATGGAACTTGTCCTTAGCCAAAACCCTTTCATCATGCTCCTGTTCCCACATGGACTCCACGTCCGTCTTATCTTCTATAACTTCCTGGAGCTCTACTTTAAGTTCCTTAACCTCCTGACAGTAGTGGATATTTCTATCCAGCATTGACATGAAGAGTGACATCATTGACTCCCCCGGAGCCATCTCTATTGCTATTGCTATTGGGTTGAAGGACACCACCTCCACCTCTTCGTCTAACATGTCGTCGAACAAGGACATGAGATCTAAACTCTCTGAGTCTCCAGACTCAACCACTACTATCTCGGGATTTGCTGCTATGGGGTTCGATATGATCTCTATCTGATTCACCGACCCTTCACTGACTACATGTACGTCTCTATTTTCTCCTGACATCTACAACAACACAAAAAGTTTGATTAGTACGCGTCAGTAGAATAATAAAAACACATATCATATATAATGCATTTTTTTATAAGGTTAATTTCCATATTTTATTTCTTTGACTTTTCTTAAGGTTATGACTTAAGGTTTAAATCCCCCCTTAAGTTTTATAACCTAATGCTTTGATACCAACCTGTGACGCCCCCAAATCCGGGTATCTTCCAACCCGACAGATGGTGCTACACGGTGCTACAGTTCACACAATCATTCAATTGAACTTCCTCAAAAGAACAAATATGTCTCCTATATATTCAAAATAATATTAACATTTTACTAGGTTCTTTATAATAGTTACATCTGTTCTTGTCATAATATCAAATATTATTCTTACAAAACTATACTATTACATAAGTAATCTACGGGTTCACCTTCGCCTTCCATTTATCGTTGTCGGATCCATCGATCTATTCGGTCTTAGCTGCATTCATATGGTTCAAACAAGAGTGAGCCTAACTAGCTCAGCAAGTACCACAATTCTAGTAAAATAGCATGCTTGAGACATATGAATCATATATCTTCAATAACTGAACAATAGTTACGAAGTACTATCGATAATTCAAAATAGCACTTCTTTTTTTTTCAAAACGATTTACAACAACAATATTCAGTAAAACATCAATTCTGGTTCAAGACCATGAGCATTTCATAAGTACTTTGACAAGGACATCCCGGCACGAAGTTCGTAAGTCCGGCGTATAATTTCGGCATAGTTTATGAGCACATCTAGATGATCAGCCTATAGTACTCTATGTTGATTAACACTACATTCATTAAACGTGTATACGTTTAAGTTGTGGCAACCTCACGTTCCTGTCGTTTGACGACAAAACAATTTAGCATACTCAGTCTCCTTATGAAATCCAACAACAATATTCGTTTGGTAAACTCTTGTCAATACTTGATAGATTATAAGAAATCCAACATAGCATAAGTCTAGCCAAAAGAATTGGCTTTGACTTCATCAGATATTAACTCATGCGTAAGAATACATGAATCATAAGGAATGTCTAGATCGAACGGGAACAAGGGTTAGAGTACTTTCCTTTAGCGTCTGCTAAATTTTATAACACGTGCACTTTAAGTATTTAAGTCTCTACAGTAAATGATACATCACATAGCACATTAGGTCATGAATAATCATACATAGTTCATAAAGAATATTACCCTTCCTCTCAATCTAATTGCTTATTAGATTTGTTATTATTGGTTTCGGCTTACCGTTATGTCGTTTTTACTTTCATATGCAATTGACTTATCTTAACCCTAAGTGTTCATACTTAAGGCTTAATTATGTCTTAACAATATTACATTAAGATTCTTAATTAATTGTTAATAATTTACTATTCATACTCAACATTTAACATTCTTTGTGATCTAGACCCTAAGGTTGGCGATGCGGCACCGACTATTACTCTTTGTGTCGCACTGCGACATCACATGTTATTGCCTAGAAACTGGACTCGGCACTGCAGCGCGAGTCCCTTAGTTACGGGTCACACTGCGGTGCGCGTTTGCAGGGGTTGAGGCTCATTTTGGCACTGCGGCGCTGGTTAATTAGCTTGGAGTCGCACCGCGGCGCGGACTCTGTGCCACAGATAATTTTGACAGATTTTTCAACTTGTGAGATTCCCAGACTCGTAACTTCTTCGTTATAAGTCTGAATTGGCTCTTTCAAGAGCCTACGGTTCACAAAATACGTACTCTACGTGTTCATGCAAGAATTTTATCTATTCTACTAACTATTTATTACACCTATTTATTTTCAAAGTAAGTTTTGACTTATTCTCATAAGTTCATGACTTATTCAACTTTATAAACTACAAATTCCATTTCTTATGACTTAGTACGTACTTAAGTCCTTTACTCAATGTTCTCACATCATATTGAACATACTAACATCATATGACAATCATATAACAAGTTCATCATAAGTTATTAACTTATTTAGGTTCAAGTTGCTTATTCATAACTTACTCTGCTTAAGTCCATTCATTAATCAATTCTTATATGTTCTTAACATACATGTCCATTAAATTACACTTCTCTTATCACCCTACAATGATAGAGATGAAGATGTATTAGACAAGGGTCTTACCCTTGAAGACTAGTACTTCTCTTCTCTTTGAAAATCTAGCAAAGGATGTGTTGGCTTATGAAGTGCTTATTCTCTCTAACACTTAAGTTAATTTCTATTGGATGAAATTTGAACAATGAATAATGACTAGCAACTTCTTCTATTTATAGGAGAGCCAAGGTGAGGGCATACTAGTCATTAATCACCCCACATCCTCAACTAACCTCCTTACTATTCATCTACTTAACCACTAAATAAACTTGCTAGCCACTTATCTTTCTTGCTCATCACAACACTTGATCATCACATAAAGTATTTGGGAATCACATAAAGTTCTTGCCCACTACGTCACCCATGGGTTGCCCCGTGGATCCTATTCAACTAGTGGATCATCATTTGGGCTTAGTTCTTAATCTAATTAACTTATCTTTTGGGCTTGCTTTAATTTGCTGTGGGCTTCACATTAATCCACACTTGGGCTAAACATTACTATAATTTGGGCTTGTCCCTTAATGCTTAATGAACTTGTACACCGTACAAAATTACACAAGTTCATTCCTTAGACATTAATTTCCCAACGCTGTCAATTAAAGTCCGCATGTAAAATATTGCATTTTCCATACTTAGATTATTATTACATAATCCATCTCACCTCGATATTATAACGTTGCGGATTTCTCGGAAGTTCAAAAATAATTCTTGAGCGATAAATGATGAATAGTATTTTTCAGAAAATTTCTCGGAAAGC
Organism: Panax japonicus; assembly: GCA_020205505.1. Taxonomy (NCBI): domain Eukaryota; kingdom Viridiplantae; phylum Streptophyta; class Magnoliopsida; order Apiales; family Araliaceae; genus Panax; species Panax japonicus. The sequence goes on along the minus strand of CM035100.1, from coordinate 17,878,711 downwards.
TTTTATTTTCGTTTTGGAAATTCAAACACTTTAATTCCCTAACGCAGTTCAAATACTACGTTGTTCCGATGTTTCTAGGTTATAGAATAACATTCATCTTATTACCACATAATAATAATAAATAATATAATTTTATTCATTATAAATGTATTTACAAATTGTTCAATTTTTCGGGGCGCTGCATGTAATAACCAGGAATTTCAAGTCACTTTATATGTATGTACGTTATTGATATTTAAAACTTTGTGCTCTATAGTGATTACATATGTGATAACATATGTGATGTGGTGTATGGCTAAATAAATATATATACTATAGTTATGGATATATATATATATATATATATATATATATATATATATATATATATTTCATTAAAAAGCAAAGCTACATAACCTAATTATACATTAGGTGAGATAATTAAATAACTTAAAGGTTATGGTATTGAAGAATTGTTATTATTTAATAATTATACTAACTTAAAAGATTAATTTTATTATCTCCAATTGAATAATTATTTTAAACCTAATTAGGTTATGAGTAAAAGTTACATGTATGTCGACGTCAGGATTTTTATTTATCCTTTTTCTGTTCTCATCTTTTGGTGTTCTCATGTTTGGTGAGATTTGTTTAAAAAACAAGTTGTGAAAAGGTCCGACATGTATATGTCGACGATTATACTGTAAGAGTCGCCAATTGGTTTTTTAAATGGTTGTACCAACACAACCGAGAAAAGATTTGTACATTAACCCAGTGATGTGACACTTCTTAACAGGTCTGTGAAACAGAGATTCGTTAGGGTCCGGGGACTTGGTTATGCGGAGGGAATGTGTTAGGCACCCCCCGACATTCGTGTTGCCACGGTAACCGCCACTTTTTAGTTAAACTGTTATATGAATGTGTGTGTGTCTGTGGATCAATGTGTAATTATTTGGAAAGTAGTGATATACCTCGTTTGCACCTATATACAAAGGGTTTGAATTTTGTGTAAAATTCATTTTTAGCAAGATATAGCAGTGATGTTTTGTAAAAAAGGTTTTTCAAACCCTTGTGTTCAATAGTAATTGAGTCCTGATACGTCAATTTTATTATATGTTCGGCTTGATTGCTTTTATTTTTGAGATGCGAAGCATCTTCGAGAAAATAATATACATAGAAATACAGAACTCCTTGTGGGCATGAGAGCCATCTAAGGAAATTTGAACAGTGTGAATAATTTACAAGTCATGTACAGCTGACAATGTCCATCACGGGAACCGAATCTAAATTTCGTAGACTGAATCTGTGATCACATGATTCCTAGGCTCATATGATGTAGCAATTTATATGAATGATGTAAGTAGTTATATATATAAACGCTGTAAATATATATATACAGACATGATCAACCACCACGAAGCACCTCCATGAGGGATCAGAAATGAAAATATATAAAAGTGGTAAATATATATATATATATATATATATATATATATATATATATATATATATATATATATATATATATATATATAGACATGATCAACCACCACGAAGCACCTCCATGTGGGATCAAATGTGACAACCCGAGAAATTAGACAATTTACGAAAATTTTAAATGATTGATTTAAGGTTAAATAATAGACCTAGACAGAAAATAAGTGTATGCGTTTAATGTTATTGGGATTGAATTTTGAGGATTTCAAAATTTTGTGAAGGATATAGGTGAATTATTCAGGATTAAGGATTTATGTGAATATGTTTTGTGTTTATGGTTAATGATGTGTACTAAATGTGGTTAAGGGTCATGGGTTGATCAGATAAATTATATATGTGATAAACTTTAAGTATATTTTTAAGAACGCCAACGTTCAGTTAGAAAACCCTAACGTCTAATAAGAAATCCTAGAAATCGGTTCTGGAAACCCTAGTTTCAGTTCCGGGAAATACGAAATCCTAATTCGGATATTAAAAACCCTAGATTGGGAATGCAATGCTATGTACAAGGTTAAACGTCATTAATATTAAATTAATTAGGGAAAAACCCTAATAAAGTACTGGAAATCTTAATTGATTATTTGAAAACCCTAATTGTGCAGTTGTGGATTTAATTGCTTTATTAGCAATGTTAATTAGGAAATATAAATCCTAATTGTCAAGTTATTAGAAACCCTAATCTAATTAGGAAACCTAAATTTCTAAAATTGAAATATTATTTTTCTATTTAAAACCCTAGAATGTGTTTTGAAACCTAATGTACAATTTGACCCTAAGTGCTTAATTAGCAATTTTAATTAGGATAAATTAGTCCTAATTAGCAAGATTGATACATGATTAGGAAATTATGATATAATTAGGAAGCCCTAATTATAAATTAGAAATCAAATTTTCTATTTTAAATTTAATTGGAAATTTTTTTGAAAATCCAAGTTGCTAAATATTTGTGGGGTAAAATCTAAACCCTAAAGGATTAAACCCTAAACCCTAACAAGCCCTAAACCCTAATGCAAAATCTAGAAATTAAAGAAAATGACAAAATTGCCCTTTTGTGTATTATTTTGTGATAGCTTGCAATCTTGGCCAAAAGATTTGGGTTGTTGAACCACCCTAACCACTCCATTGACTTATAATCCAGCAAATCAGTCCCATTTGGCAGCACCACAAGCTAGTTCATGAATCTAAGTGATTATATAAGAGGTTGGGAGAGAGAAAGTTTAGGATTTTGTTTATTTTTGCAACTTGCTCTGATGCCAACTGTAGCATCCCCGAATCCGGGCCCCGAATCGCCGCGGACTCGGTACGCTATTTCTATAACTATTTGCAGAAGATATAAACATAAATTGTTTATACATTACATTACACACTATTCCCCAAAATCGAGTAACCTTAACTTATTACACATTTCATAAATTTTCTAACATATAACACATTTATTAAACTATACTATTACATAATAGCCGCATATTTTATCCCAAGCTGAACTTAGCTTTAATCGTTTCCTGTATCCGAACGCATTCGCCTTATCTGCAATGTTTTATCATGATATAGCAAGGGTGAGCATGAAAATTGCCCAGCAAGTTTTTATACAATAATATAACGATATATCATGATTGAAGAGTATGAATAATGGCTTGTTATAATTCATCAATATAATTGAGAACCAGCACGAACAAATTTTTGACTGAACAAGTATTATACATGAACAAACATTTCTAAACCAACTGGTAATGAAGGTGATCAGCCTTTCATACCTGACTTATACATGCAAGATGTGCAGAATACAATTTTTGTGGCAATCAGCAATGATTAACCATAAGCTTGAAGAAACTACTCTTATTAGAGTTAAGTAAAAGAAAACTTGCCTGAACCGTTGATTACCGCAACGCAATTAATAACGCTTTACCCGAAGACCTAATATTAATAATATAGATCTCCAATAATTAGAATAATATCATCACAGTATAATACTGTTATATTTATATTCACAGAATAACCTAAACACATTACCACATAAGCCTATCAGTCTATACAGCACATAAGACATAGCATCAAGTCAAACTATTTCAGTCTGACTTAAAACCGACACAATTCTAACATCCCGACGGTATAGTCGAACTTTTATCGATTTTAAGTTCAATTAAACTCTGTCTAACCACTTAACAATTAACACCGATAATTTCTAATCAGACAAAACATTTTTCCTAGGCTCGTAATAATTTTTAGATAATTATTACCATTTATTAACATTTTTCAATCCTTAAAACCGTATTTAAATGAATTAAATACCATATAATACCTTAATCATTAATATTTATTTAATATAAAATATTAATGAAAATCATTACATAGTATCATAATATAATTATAACATATCAAAGTATTTTTAATACCCTAAAATCATAATTATATGATTTTCCAACACTTTAATCCATTATCCGATAATTGCTATTAATATTAAAATATTAATATTTTCATGACTAAATATCAAAAGTTATATTTTATAACTTCAAATATTTTTATAACACTTAAATCATTTTTATATGATTTATAAAGCATTAATTCCATTTTTCCTTAATTTATTTAATATATCTATTAAATAAACTAATTATCATTAATATTGATTAATTAATGAAATTCATCCCAAAATATTAAAAGTCATCAAAAATAACTTAAAATATTTTCTTATACCATAATATAATTTTTCATGATTTTTCATGAATTAAAACCATTTTTAAATAATTTATTTAATATTATAATTAAATAAATACCATTTATATTCCAAAAATATTAAATATTTTCAAAATATACTCAAAATAGTTAAAAACTATTTTTTAAACTTTAAAATAATTTTTTATAATTTATTTTGTATTTTTAATAATTAAAAACTATTTTTTTCTAATTTTAAATTAATTTCCGAAAAAATAATAATAAAGTGTCGCTATAGGCCTTTAGCGATAGATTATTATTATTTTTCCGAAAATTAATTTAAAATTAGAAAAAAATAGTTTTTAATTATTAAAAATACAAAATAAATTATAAAAAATTATTTTAAAGTCTGAAAAATAGTTTTTAACTATTTTGAGTATATTTTGAAAATATTTAATATTTTTGGAATATAAATGGTATTTATTTATTTAATTATAATAACTCGGTTGCTGAACAGTACTCGTGGCAAACGTTTGCCGCGGATGAATTCCCATATATATATATATATATATATATATATATATATATATATATATATATATATATATATATATATATATATATATATATATATATATACAAAAAGAAATAAAAGCTACGGACCGAAGTCTAGGCATACACACGCTGCACGACTCTCAACGTGAAGAACTGTGTGTGCACAGTAGTGGAGAAAGGCTTTAGAAAGTGTAAGAAGGCTTACAGTTGACTACCAAAGAAGACTTCAATGACTTTAAATGGATGAACACTCGGCTCCTGCCTGTAAAAATAGAAAAATATATAAGCTCGCAAAAGTTTAAAATGAGAAAGCACTCAGTTTATAATGTGTACAGAGCAAATTGGACAGGGCTTCCTCGCTGTTTCTCTATGAAAAATGGCTTCCCTAAGCCCTCTATTTATAGAGGGTGAGGGGGGAGCCACAGGTGTACCTACGACAGCCGCAGATGCACTTGCTGCTACCCGGGGTGCCCCGAGTTCTATGGGTCCCGCTGTCTCGAAGTACGTGCACACGTGCAACGTGATGTCCGCTCGAACTTTCAAAACTTCAATTCGGGCATCCGATCGAGGTGTTTAAGACCTTTTTTGGCATGCTATTTTCGAGAGCTACACAATGACATGGGAGTTGAGGTTGTACGAAGTCAGGAAGATGGGACCATGCCCTTGGTCTTCATTCTTCAAATTCTATCCGGTGTGCCGTCTTGTGCAGTAGTCACTCTGGATTGGAGCTCTATGGTTCTTGTAGGACATTATTGTGTAGAATATTTGTATGAATGTTGAAACATCATAATGTGGGATTGGGATGGCAAAATGACTATCCTGTTCCTCACCGGGGTTATCTCCGGTTTGAGCTGTTTTAGCGGTCGTCGCTCAGGGTTATCTCTGAGATTAAACTGCTGCAGGTGTTGACCATCCTTAGGGTTGTCTCAGAGTTGTGCCTAAACTCCCAAGGTTATCTCCGAGCTTGGGGAATGAGTGCCTCGGGGCTATTGCCGAGTGTTTAAGCTGATTGAATATGTTTGAAACATGCATTTTCGGGGTTATCTCCAGAACTGCAACTGCATCCCTCGGGGTTCTCTCCGAGGTTGACACTATCTTTCCTGGTGTTATTTTCGGGACTGAGACTGAGTATCTCGGGATTATCTCTGAGATGAGACGGTCTTCTCCGGTGTGATTTCCGGTATTTGAACTGCATTCCTCGAGGTTATCTCTGAGGCTGAAACTGAAACTCCCGGTGTTGTTTCCGGAACAGAGCCGGATGTCTCGGGGTTATCTCCGAGATAGTAATAACTGAATATCCCAGGGTTGTCTCCGGGATTGCACTAAGTTATCTTCCAAGGTTATCTCTAAAAGATGATTATGCCCTCCTGCAATGTCAGTAACAGGTATGCAGAAAATTTTGAGTGTCTACAAATGCCCCTCTTTATTATATTCATGCAATGCAATGGCATGGATATGATAAAGAATACTAGACACTTGAAATATAATAAGATAATTATGATGCAATGTACAACAACATGATGCAAATGTATATGGTTTGTTGGATTGTTCTCCAACATGGTGGGATGATTGTCGGCTTCCCTTGACTTCTACTGGGACTAGGGTTATTCATGACCACTCTGATAAACTGTTTGGACATATGATCCAAAGCTACCATGAACTTCCAGGATGTTGACATTGGGATTATCACCAAAGCCCTTAATCCTTGGTACAGACTTTCACTGAAGACGTATCTCTCATTTACAAGAGATCGGCGGGGTTGTGTTTTGTCTGTTGAGGATGTGTATAACATATTCCATCATCGGTCCTCCTCGATGAGGATGCTCTATTGGAGTTACTGCCAACAGTCTATGTTGTTAGGATTGCCTGACCCTCGTTGAAATGTACATCAACGGATGAAATCCCTGCTGGGGATAAATGTCAAGGCTACTTGACCTTTGTTGACGTGTGCATCAATAGATGAAATCATCAAATGGCTTTCGATGCTTCGACGGGTTTAACTGCTATCAGTTGATGAAACATCAAGGTTGCTTGACCTTCGTTGACATGTACATTAATGGATAAAAATGCGTGACACCCCCACAAGGGAATTTCATGCGTGATACTCCCCGCCGGGGATTTATATTTTAATAGATGAAAATGTGTGATGCCCCCGCTGGGGATCTGTATTTTGACAGATGAAAATGTGTGACGCCCCCACCAGGAATCTGTATTTTGACAGATAAAAATGCGTGACGCCCCCGCCAGGGATCTGTTTTTTGGAATTGCGACCCCAAATCGGACCTTTGTGAGGTATTGCCGAATGTGATTTGCAACCGCTGAAATCATTGGTATGGTGTACCCTATTTTTGGACGAATAACAATGAATGATATGAAAAGCCACAGTTTGGCCCGGGAAACCAGGATTTCAGGCTATTTTGTTTAATCGTGTAGCATTTTTATCCCTGATTTGGCCTTTTCAACTTGTGAGAACTCCTTTGCAACTCGAACTAGACCAAGCCGGAGGGGTTGGCCCCACCCAAGGGAGCTGTAGGTACACCTGCAGTACGGGTGTCTTTCTTCATATTTTGTCACCGTACAAGTGTTCTACACTGTCTTGGTAACGTATGCACGTCTTTTTGTCCAGTTTCTATCCGTTGGAAAATGTCATTTTATATAAAATACGTCTAAACACATAGTAGTGAATATGCATGCTCATATGACTTGATAAAAAATATTCAACATAGTAAATGTTAGTATTAAACCATGTTGAACATAATGATGTGAAATAATTTGACTTTTGAAATAAACAAATTTTTACCTTTTTTGCTATTTCTTATCCTATTTGAGGACAAATGAGGAAAGGTAATAAAGCAAAGAAATCTTGGTATTTAATCTACTGTCATGGATTGTGACTTTGATATTTTCATTCCTTATAGGATGTTTATGACTGTGGGTAGGTGTGCTACTGAATGGCCACCTAGTCATGCCTATGTGTATGTGGATAGTCCTATTTACAAAGGAGACTGGCAAAATTTTCCAAAATGTCTAGGCATTGGGTAGACATGCATTTTTATCTCTATTGTAGGCGTATGTTAAAGTAATGCATGTATGCATATAGTCATTAAATGCATTTTGAAAAGCTCCAAGTTAGAAAATACTACACCCTTTCTGAGGTGATTTGGAGACTTATTGTCCAGATATATATGGATTTGGATCAGCCGAGTAGTTCTCACAGGACCAATTCTGGTGTACAAAGGAGGGCTTCTGACGTGCCTCGACCCCATTCAATTAGACAACCTTGTCGTCTGGCGGAGGCGGTGATTCGTCCTATCCGGGTTGATGTACCGGATGTCGAGGACGAGGAGGAGGATGTACCGGTATCGGCTCCAGCTCCTGCAGCTCATATTCCCCATAGGGATTTCCCTAGGCATTCAGGTGGCTATTCCAGATCTTCTGGGTGATTTAAGTCACCAACCCTCAGTTTACTTGCATGCAAATGAGGTAAAAGCTGGATTTGATTTTCCTTTTTCCTATTGAGGAGGAGCAAGTATTTTGACATTGATTTGCATGTGATGTAGGTTCCCAGCTTTACACAGCCTCGAGGGAACTGGTTCAACATACACTCCATGTATCAGGCTCTACATCCAGATTATCGAGGTATTGTGTATGATTGGGGCTTCGGGGCGTTCTTTTCCATCATACCCCACTGTTGTCCCTGGGGTTACCTCAAGGCATTGTCTGAGCGCTGCTTTCACCAGACTCAATCTCTCCATTTATTAGATTGTAAGGTGATAATGATGCTGATGGATTGGCGATTTATCACCGGTATGGAGTTTAGAGGGGTGCCAGTGCCATTACAATGAATATTACCCTAACTGCCGTCTGATCCTTGATGGGAGTCCCAGCTGAGGCGCTCAAGGGTAGGACCATCCGTACGGGTCCTCTGAGCGTAGATGCTATGAGTGGGCTGTTGAGTGAGCCCATGCCTACTGATGTGAGAGTCAGTGATTGTATTCTTCAACGATTGTTCCTGGTTATCATCAGGGGTTGTTTCATAGAAGATAACTCTTTTATGGTGTCATTCGCTTTGATCAGCGCCACGCGGGAGGTGGACCATATCGGAGAGTATGACTGGGGTTCCTACACCTTAGCCTACTTCCTCAAAGGAATTCGCATACATTCGCAACGATTGACTGAGGTATGGCTAGATTTTACCTGTGACGCCCCCAAAATAGGTATACATCACCCATTTTGAGTCGCCAAATACATGGTACAGAAACAAATACAACTTCAGTAATACAATTATCATGCAAAATATGACAACACATATACTGTGAGTTTGAATACAAATATTGTCTAATAGACAGTATACAAACTCAAAAGGAGTCCTCGTTACAATTATTGATACACTATTTTACAAAATAGTGAAGACTATCAGGAATAAACATATGAATGATATTCATATTTACATATGATTTGATTATGATATATATATATATATATATATATATATATATATATATATATATATATATATATATATATATATATATATATGAGCGCAAGTATGCTTACATTAAGAAAAGATGTAAAGTCCTTTGATAAACAATAGAAACATGTGTACAAGGACATAGAATGAATTGATCAAGTATGTTAGGTTGATCCTACATAAGTAAAATAGTTTTGTAAAGTCCTTAAAAAGAAATGATGTACAAGGACTATAAATATAGAAAGATCAAGCATGTTAGGTTGATCTTATGATGTAATAGATAGGCTTGTCTGATCGTCGAGCACTGCACCAAAAATCGTAGTCTACTAGGAGAGTCAAGGAAAACTCGAGAGCTGTCGAGGCAGAATCATAGTCTGCAAGATAGTAGATCTCGGAGTTCGTAGACTGTTAGGAGAGACGAGGAAGGATCGTAGTGTGTCGAGTAGAACTTCCTCAGGATCAAAGTCTGCTGAGGAAATCATGTTAAGAATCGTAGAGACAGCCTGCCTACGAGCCGACAGAACATCTGCTGAAGTCAAGTCAGAAACGTAGACTACACTTGGAGTCGTAGAGTCTACCGATGCCAAAGCCAAGTCAAGGATCGTAGACTACACTCTGAGTTAATAGAGTCTATTGATTACATGCAGAGATCGTAGTCGAGCTATATCAGATGAAGACATCGAGCACAAAGACAGAAATCATAGAGTGTCAAGATCTGATCCCGAAGTCGTAGTGTCTGCACAGCCGAAGCTGAATCGTAGAGTGCAGAACTATGACCTCAATAGAATGTGCTCACAATGCCAAGGCAAGATCGTAGAGCAAAAATGATTCTCAACTAATGAGCACTCCCAGAATATCCAAAGGAATAAAGCCTCTGATTGGCACTGCATAGATACATCTCACCTGAAGGGAACCAAAGAGCACTCAATGAATGGCATGCAAGCTAATAGAAGATCTAAGAACCAACCCAATCAGCATCAAGATTGAGTTGTAAAGCCATTTGAGATGAAGCCTTCCACAAGATAATCATAAGAAGACTTCAGGTACTGACTAAGGAAAGTCAGCAAGTGCAGTAGTTGTCAAGTAAATAGAAGACAACGATCTTGGAAGCAACTGAGATCGTAGTGTTTGCTAAACAAAGAAAGAACTGATGAAAAGTGAACCGAGATACTGGTTAGTCTCTGAAGAACAAGGCTAAAGTGATTAAGCGTAGGGTCAATCCATTGATGATAAGTGAACTGGAGATCACAAGGAGAAAGCGAGCTGGACGCGCCACAAATCAGAAGTATCTTGCTATTCAGAGGGGACTAGAGCAAGGAGTTAGGCCATCAGTCTCTAAGAACAGTCAAAGCAAACAGAAGTGTTAAAGCACTGCACAATAGAAGGAAGAGGTGTTCTACATTGAAGATCCAATCAACACTCTTCAAGATTATTGTGTTAACTCTAACAGTCAATGAGCAACACTCAACAAGACACTACAATCAGGTCCTCAAAGAAATGCATCAGAATCGTAGAGTTTGAATAGCTGAAGAATGAAGCTTTGGCAACGGTTCAACGTGAAGGGTAATATTCGAACAAGTGCTTATTGAGAGCATCGATGCAAAAGGACAACCTCTGATCGAGAAATCAGAAGGATGAAATAAAGTCTTCAACATGCCCAAGACATTAAAGTGACATCTTTGATGGGTAGGTAAAATAGTAGACTGCAATGTCAGATAAAGTATGACATGTCACATCAGCAGTCTACCTCTTTCAACTCGAGATCTGTGAAGATATTTGAATAGACTCCAACGGCTACTTTCCAACGGAAGGTTTGTGAATGAGTATAAATTAGGAAGAGCTTCAAAGATCGAGGGTTACTGGAGTTGCCGAGTTTGGAGCAACGGTGGACTGTTCTAAACTATATAAAATAGTGAGTCTGAAGGCTCACTCTACGATCCACAAAGAACACTCAGATATATGCAATGGAAAAAGTAGAAGTGAGAGTTCTACTACAAGAAGAGTGTTCTGAACTACCGAGAAAAAGAAGAGCATCATGTCATCTTGGTGTCCGTTATGGGAAGACTCTAAGTACCATAGAGAAGAGCTAACAATCATTTTAGCAAGTCCATCATGAGAAGACATCAAGTATCAAGAAAGGAAATCACAAATGTCATCATGGTGGCAAGTATGAGAAAGTTTCTAAGTACCTTGCAGAAGAGCTTACAGTCATCTTAGAAACCCATCATGTGCAGCCATCATGTATCAAGAGGAACGATCTTCAAGGCAGTCATCAAGGGTTCATTCGAAGTGGATGAGTAACTGAAGAAGCTGAGCATCATGCAATACTCAACTGCACTTCAAGGATGATCACGCCAAGCTGCTAAGTACAGAAGATGATTCAGAGCATGAAGACATCTTAGCAGCTCAGCACCAACTCCAACAAACAAATAACTCAATAGAAGCCAGAACCTAAGGGGTCCTTGTTCCGAAGGGACTAAATGAAGCCTGGTCCTGAGGGGTCCTTGTTCGGAGGTACTAAACGAAGTTCCAAGCTTACTGGGCTTGAAGAGTTCCTAGGGAACTAGAGGAGTTCCAAGGCTGCTGGCCTTGAATAGTTCTTAGTGAACTGAAGTCCCAAGGCTGCTGGCCTTAAAGGATTCTTAGTGATCCAGGGTGCTGCCCTTCCTTAGTGGAAATCCTGCTAGTTGAAAGTAGAAGAGTGGATTAGGCGTTTGAGTCTCTAAAACCAATTAAAACCCCTTTTGTCTTTTACATTATGGCATTTACATTATGTACTATAACTGCTATGTATGTTTTAACTGCTTACAACCAAACTAACTCTACGAACAATGTATGTTTGATTATGAATATACCAATGAAGGGGATCTTTTACTTATTCCGCTGTGCTTGAAAAGATTCTTATATTTGTCAGCTACTAATAAAATAGCAATACAAAATAAAAGAGAAAAATATTTGAAATAAAAAGGATCTATTCAACCCCCCCTTATAGATCTATTGTGCTTACTGGGAACTAACAATTGGTATCAGAGCAGGTTCTCATGCTATATTCAAAAGACAATCACTTTGAGTCTGATCCCAAGCACAAACATTGTTCTAAACTTAGTTTAGTAGTATATAACTTATTATATGTAGATAAGCTCACAGGTTGGAAATATTGTGTATAGGTTAAATGTCTATATACACCTGAAGCTGCTCAGATTGGTCCATGTTCTCGGTTATCACGTCAACAAGACCAATCCTTGCCTACAATCAATCTTGTAGTCTGAAGATCAGACGAGAGAGCTCAAGAGACATCAATGACAAAGAGCCAAGCATCTACCAGCCTAAAAGATGAAGAGGCCATACATGCTAAGAAATGTCTATCAAGAGAAGAAAGAAGATCTTCTCAAACTTATGTCTGGCCAACCAACAGCTGGGTGCAAACTTTGTAAACTAAAGGATGTTAAAGATTTTAATGTTGAGATTCTCTTGGCCTACATCTTCAAGATCATGACTGAATGATTGAAGGTCAACAAGAGCAACAACCTGTCAAGGGCAAATGTGAAGCCATGTACATCAATTCCTAATCTCAGTATATCTAAGATAAATGACTGTTAAGAGACTGATAGTAAAAAGGTACGGTTCCTCACTATTATACATGTGTACATCATTAATGCACCTTCTTATGAACCATAACAGTATTTGTCAAGAAGTCATAATCTACCTAAAAAGGTGAAGAGAGAAAGTACCTTGAGGATGGAAACTCAAATGTCTATAAACTTTCACTCCATCCAAGTTTTAGGTTGAAGATGACACCTTGAAGGAAACCTGAAATGGGTCATAAGAGCATCACATGCCAAATTAATTCTATTTGAAGTAATCTTTGATGGTGGGTTAGCATCTATGTGTGACGAACGAGATTTTTGTATTTAATTGTAATATTTATTGAATTAAATAAATATTTTTTGATGATTTAATTATTGGATTAAATAGTTATTTGATGCAATTGTGGTAAATTAATTTAATTATATGTGTTACATTTATTAAATTAATGTGGAGAATAATAATTATTCAATTATGTAATTATGTGAGCTTGTTGAATTAAATGAATTATTTAATTAAGCATGATGTTATTTAATTAATTTAATTATTAATTAGAGAATTAATAATTGGACATTATTTATTAATGAGAAAATTAAAAATATGACTATGTGAATTTATGAGAAGTTATTATATTTTATTTATATTAAATAAGATATTTGATTTATTGTGCAAGTGGGTGTGACATTAATTAAACTATATTATAAAGCTTTTATTAATTTAAATGATTTTAAAACCTTTTCTTTCTAGCCAAACAAGGCCTTATTGGGAGTTAGGATCAGTTACCCGTGATTGGATAACTGACCACAACGCGTCAGTTCATTGAATAAGACATCTCCTTTTCTTTCATTCTTATTCCTAAGTTTAGAGAATAAGTAGAGCATAATTTAGAGTTTACAGAGAGAAATTGTGAGATTGATAAAAGATTGTGAGTGTGTAATCAATCAAATATTTGTGAAAGGATTATCATTGATCATCTTTTATACTCTACAGGGTAATCTCCTCTTTCCCAATTTCTACTTCATGTATTTTTAGTTTTCATGAAAATGGCTTTTAAAGTTTTTCGTTTAACCTCTGTAATTGAGTTAGGAGTAATGATTATGGGTTGTATGTGTGTTATGACATATCAAATCATGTTTAATTATATATATTATGTAAACCATGTCATCAGTGTCATGAAAACATGTCGTATATAATTGCTGCAAAATTTCAGAGTATGGGTTATGGCCTTATAGCCTTATACGTGAAATTTTATGTATTGATCAGTATATTATCCTTAAATATTTCACTCTTATGTTGTTATGCATGTTAATAGGAAGAGATCAAAGTTTAAATAAACGGATTTGGTGTTATAACGAATCCGTAGTGACAATTTTTATATTTTATTTTCTAAACCTTCATGAACATCAAAGTCAATGAAATTGCATGCTTTAAATATGTTATTAAGTGTTTATATTTGTTAATGTCAGTATATAAATATTGGGTTGTGTTTATACATGAATTATAACACGTGGGTATGTCTAATTTCGAGTAGAAAATAAGAAATTGGCATGTTCTGCGATTTTTCGTGAACTGCCATTTCCGTGTCTAGTACGCAGCGCCGCAGCGCCGACTACCTATATATTTCCCGCGCCACAGAGCCACCGCGCCGCAACACGAAGATCATGTATAACAGTGGCGCTGCAGCGCCACTCTCAAAAAAGTTCAAGAATGAGATTTTTAAAATGTTTAAGTCTAACAATGTGTTAGTGAATTAATGTAATGAACATGTAAACATGTTAGAAGTATAATGTGACTATAAAATAGTTTTTCAACATGTAAATAACATAATTACATGTGGATTGAATTATTGAATTCATAATTAGATTATTATTCATGAAGTGATATTATGTGGCAATAATGTGATAAATTGATTGAGTATAGTCAATAATTAAAGTAGACAAAGAGGATGAGTTTATGATGATTAGTTAAGTTATAATTAACTGGTATTGTGAATGTGAATGTGAATGGTATGTAGGATTTAATTCAAAGAACGTGCATAGTTAAAGTGTAATCTACGCACAAGGCAAGTTTTCTAACCCTACTTGTCATTATTGTTCAAGTTTATTATTTACCTCGAGTAATTACCATTACTATTATTCAAGTTTGAATTATTATATTAAAGATTGATTATCTTTTCAAAGCATGATTTTGTTATACAATAATCGTTCTATTGTATACTCCTTAAGATTATTATTCAATTTGAATATCATTATTGTTTAACCCTATTAGACTAGCGAACCCTTATTGATTTGACTAGTCCATAGTTGATGAGCGTTCTAAATTTCAGAATCCTTGAAGAATTATCCAAACCGAACTTCCTTTGGTGCGGACTTGAATGTCAAACTGAGATGAACAACCCTGCAAAGGGATTTACTTATGCGTTAGCGTTAAGATATTGTGCACAGTATGGTACTAAGAGCTGATCCCCCTAAGTACGAGAAGAAAGGTCTATAGTCTTATAACTGTTAAAGGTTTCAAGTATAACCCTTGGTAACCTAAGACATAGTTCAAGGTCTTATGACCCTCAGAATTCTTTTGATTCTTGTTATTCATTCTTGATTCAAATGTTGACCTTTTATTCAGATGTCTATGATTTACTCGCATGTTATTATACTGTTATTTCATTATTATACTTGTGGGCAATAGTTCTCATTCTTGCTTAATAATAACATTGCAGTTAAGAATGAAAGATCCGATGAACCTTCCACTAGTAAGGGCAAGGGCAACGTTAGCAAATGATGAAGACTTGTTATTTTTTTTGATGATGTATTTATGTTAGACTTGAGTTAATGATGTTGTTTAAGACTTATTATTTATATTCCGCACTGATGTTTAAGGTTAGTTCAACCTGGGATTATGTTTATTATTCGGATGTTGTAACCCCATAAGGGGAAGATTTTATTTTTATCTATTGCATTGTTTGCATTTATTATGGGTAGATAGTTAGATGATATTTGTACAGTGAACACCAAATCCCGTGGAATTGAAGTACCCGGATTTGGGGGTGTCACAAGTTGGTATCAAATCTGTAGGTTATGAACCTTAGGTGGGGGAACAACCTTAGGTAGTATCCTTATAGAAGAAAATAGTAATGGAAAACTCTTATCGAGTTCTAAGAAATGAATTTTTTTAATTCATTGAAGATAATAAATACTTTATGTGTTTATGTGTTAAAGTATGTGTTAGATAGTACGACTTAGTAACTAAAACTTAAAATTTTGTTGTCAGGATGTTGAATGTTGGAGAAGCTAGACAAGCTGGGGAGGAAGAACCCCGTATACCTATAGTACCTACAGAGGAGGAACCCCGAGACATCCATGTCATTAGGGAACAGCTGGTACAGAGGGAGTCATCTCCATTGATCACCGTTGTTGGTCAGGAGCATGAACCTGAGACTGATCTTGAGGAGGAATTTGATGAGGAAGAGGAAGAGGAAGAAGAGGAGTTATCACGGTACACCGTTGATGCTGAGATGTATGACACGTTATACGATCGTAACGTGGAGTTACGAGACGAGGTCCAGGATTTGACTGAGCGAGCGATTATTCAGCATATTACTCTAGGGGAGAAGGAGAGGGAGATTTCGACTCTTCACTCTCGACTGGTAAATGTAGAATGGGATTTGGTCCATGAGAAGGGTCAAATTGAACATAATACCGAGAAGATAGAGAAGCTGAAGAAGGAACTAAAAGAAACCTCTGAAAGGCTGAACATAGCAGAGGAAGGCTGGGTAAGAGAATCACGTCGTGCTGATCATACAAAAGATGATAGTCGTGCAAAGAAGGCAAAGCTTGAAGAGACATATTATACATTTAACATGCAATGGATGAGGCCCAAGATCGAGTTTTGAGGCACCCCATTCAGTTCAAAGGACTTCCATCATATATGCTGGATCGTAGGACGATGTCTCGTATCATGAATGAGGAGCATAACAAGGCTATTCAGTACCTTGATAGACAAGAATAGAAACCGTTTAATTATGTGAAAGACTTAATTAGTTTTTAGATGTAAATTATGACGTGTTTATGAACGAAAGAATATTTGAATATTTTAAATCCTGTGAATTCTTTATTCCAGGATAGTTGATGTAAATAGCAGTTATGCTATCGTTTAATGTTAAAACTTTTAGTTTAAATTAATATATATATCAAGTTGTTTGAGATGATGTGTTAAGAGATATGTTAAATTGTTGAGTAATGTCTTAACTATTTAGAGAAATAAATAAAGTTCTAATAAACATTTATTTAACAGAAAAATGCCGCCAAGGAGAAGACAACAGCGTCAACCGGCTCAGGAAGAGTCAACCAATAATAACAATAATGCCAATGTTAATCCCGTTCAGCAGTTAGTTAACTTATTGACTGGAGCAATGAACAATCAAACTCAAGCTTCACCAAGCACAACGTTTAAAGATTTTAAGGCAGTTGGGCAGTCAGAGTTTAAAGGTTCCAGGAACCCGATCGAGGCTCAAACATGGGTTATGGAGATGGAGAAGGTTTTCGACGTTGTTAGGTGTTGCCTAATTTTTTAATAGCACTTTACCACGCAAGTATACGCGTTCAATTGTAATATTCAGTAAGCAAGGATATCGTTCCCACGAGGAAATAGACTAATATTTATCAATTACTAACTCTAATGTAATTAATCCTATTTTAAACTAAGAAAATTTTGTTTATGATTTGAAAATTAAACTTAACAAACTAACAATTAAAATCAAAATTTCACAAGAATAACTGCAGATTTAACAGGGTAAGATTACAACTTCCCTTGGTATTTCATTTAAACTAACTTACTTCCCATTTAAAATAAATCAATTAATATGAATTGTTATCCAAGAATGCTTTATGAATATTCACGCACTTCTTCCAAAGACACGTGAACAAATCCTCCTAAATCCAATCTTTAAGATGCAGAATTACAAGGAACACCCCAATTAATCAACTCACTATATTCCTATGTGAATCAAGTTAATTAGGGTTTACGCACAAATTCTTTCAATGGATACAAAAGACACATAGGTATATTCCTATCCTACACGCTAATCATATTAACCCTATTCAGATTATATGAACATATGTTATTATATCCAGATCTCAATCTATACTCCATCTTCCAATTTTATATAGATTATCACAGTAATTGTTGGCCAAACAATTAATCAATAAGCATAAGATATAATAAATAATTCAATAAAACCAACTTTCAATCAATGGGAAGCTTGCAATTTAAACTACATACCAAGTTCCGTTGCAATCTTAATTAAAATTTAGTTCATGATAATAATAAAGAAAAACATCATCCAAGTTCATAAACCAAACATCCCAGATAGTTACAAAAGATAAAACTAGAGAAGAGAAGAAGAAACTCTGAATTTGCTCTTAAACTCTCTCTTAGATCTTCAGCCTTTGCAATTCTCCTTCGTGTTTTTCTCGTTTGTTCTCTCTGCAAATCTCTTAAAAAATTGATTGATTCCTTGCAAAATTTGTTCCTCTTGCTTTTCTAGAGTCCTCTCCTATTTGTATTGGTCTCAGCCCTCATTCAGACTCCTCTTTGGCTTCAAAAACCCCCTTGGCAGCAGAAAACTGCAACTTTCTACGCACTAGAGCGCCTAGGCGCTCATCATAGGGCATTTTCAAGCGCCTAGGCGCTTGGCCAGGACCACGTAATTACAGAAATGCCACTCAGCTTTAATTTTCATGATTTTTGACCTTTTACTTCTCCGAAATGACCAATTTGTCCCTCCAGCTCCAACCTACAACAAATAAACATAAAACACATAAAAAGATACTAAAAAACAATAAAAGATAACAATAATTAAGTTTAATAATATCGAATTCATAGGTATAAAACCTACTCATCAAATACCCCCAAACTTAACCAATTGCTTGTCCCCAAGCAACACAACACACTGCAATAACTAAATATGCATTGCAAATGCAACTAGATAAATGCTTAAATTCTAGCAGTCAAACAGAACAAAATCTATTCATCAAGCCTCAGAGAAATCACAATAAACATGATAGTACATCTTATCAAAACAGATTAATAATTTTCCTCGTCAATCATCAAATCTTAACCTATTATCATTGATAAAGTGTGTGTGTGCTTAACATCCATGCTAACTGATATGACGCTAAATTCAACACATAATAAATCTCTTTAAAGGAATCATACAGTGTAAACTCACAAAATTCACGAACAAGCAAAAACCAACTAAAGTCAAACATCCACCAAATTTAAAAGTCCAATCTGGGATACTATGCTTTATTATGCTTTACGGGAGCTTTTTGCTCTTTTCCCGTTTTATTGTTTTTTTTTTCATATATATATATATATATATATATATATATATATATATATATATATATATATATATATATATATATATATATATATTTTAACCATGACTGTGCAATGTCTCATTCCATTAGGCTAACAGTGTCACCCCTTAACGAGCTTTCGACCAACGACTCCCAGACCATATAAGACCTTAGGGCGCTAGGTTTTAAGATACCCCTTCGGGCGTACTTGCTCAAGTAACAAAGGCCCCGAAACAAAACTAGCCACGATATATTTTTTTTTCTCTTTGTTTTTTTTTTTGTTTTTTTTATGCTTATATATCCCAAATTTTTCCCCCAAACTTAAGTTTTTGTCTAAATTCAGTCATCTTCGCCTATTCACGTCTTTCATTCATTTAAACTAGCATTATCCTCTAGAAGTCCATTATGTGTCAATTTAAACTCAATCAGTCAACATAGTTGTTTTTACTGTGCTATCCTTATTATATCAGTTTCAAACAGGTACAGATTCAAATCATGACAAGAAATCACATCAAAGTCTTAACAGACAATACTATACTTGTCTACTAAATTCCAAACTCATCACTGGCCAAAACAGAATTAAACTATCTAACGGCTGGAAACATGCAAATACTAAACTTTTTGTTTTTTTTTTACGATAAAATGAAAACTACATGAATACAACTACATGCAAAACTATTAACTGAACATACTATATGAAGGCACTAGATAAATACTACATGCATGAACTGGAGCTGGACAATTACACCCCCAAACTTAATCAATGCAATGTCCTCATTGTATATAAGAAACAAAAATTAAGAAATTAAGCACTGAGGACTTCCCTGAAAGAAAGAAGCTTTATTCCTCGTCAGTATCCTCCTCATCTTCTTCTTCCTCTTCTTCTTCATCTGGGGGGTACGCAGACAATGGTGGAAATTGGTAGGGAGCGACACCTGGATTCATGCGGGCAAACATTTCAAGGAATGCGGCACTAAAATTCTGATACACCTCCGTTTGCCGCTGAGCTAGACTATCCTGATTTCTTTCCATTCGGTCAAAACCTTGCTGAACTCGAGTGGCCACCATGTCGATCCTTCGAGTTTGATTTCTCAAATCTTGACGGATATCTTCATAAAAATTAGGTGGTTGCTCAGAACTTCCAGCTGCAGGAGGATTGTCGTGTAATTGTTGAATAGGCTCTGCTGCAGGCTCGGGAGGAGCAATAATGAATCCTAACCCTCTCGGGTGTGGTATACCCCCACCCCATACCTTGTACTTCTTAATAAGCGAGTGGTCAATTGCGGCTAAAGGAGGCTGTGTAGCTTCCTCGGCATCCCATTTTACCCCAGCTTGTTGGCATAGTCCTGTGATCAAAGATGGGTGTGGTAATCCACCTGAGGTCCCTCCTCGAATTGCTTTGTCAATGGAATCATGAATAACTTGGCCCACATCTATAATTTTTCCTGATGCAATGCAAAAAAGCAGTGCTGCCCTTTGATTTATAACATCACTCATATGCCTACATGGCATCATCTTGGCACAAATAAAGGCATGTCATGCTTTCCCATAACTGCTTAGTTTGGATGCGGGGAATAAAACAGCTTCTTGTTGATCAGTTAATTTCCATGTTGTTCCAGGTACACACAAGGCTTGAATGATTTCACTGTAGTCTAGCTCATGTTCTAAATATTGCATGTATCCATAATTGGGTATCGTGTTCAAGCCGTAATAAGCATTTATTGACCCAAAACTGACCTCCGCAGATTTACCGCGAACCCAAATTATGTTACCCACATGATCTATTGCATTGGCGTAGAATTCCTTAACAATTTTAACAACTGATGCATCCGGTTGGGCTGTAAAGTTCATCCATCTTCTACTCCCAATCATTTGTAAATAATTCCCCATCTTCTATCTCGGGCAATAATCCACGCTCGGGAATTAGTGCTTTATTAGAAAGTATATTGTAATATCTGTCGGACGCTTTAGCACTTGTAAATCTCTTTTTGTCATACTTTTGCGAAGTGCCCGAAGTCTCTCCGCTTTGTCTCTTAGTAGCCATAGTCTTATGTACTAAGTTCTTGCCAACCCAAATTATACTCAGTGACTTAGGATGGCCAAAATCCTCTTTGTGACAATTTCTCGAACACTTTGTGTGCACAAATTTGGAACACTATTGGTATGCACTCCCCCAAACTTAATTTTCACCAATTTTTCCAATTACTAAACACACTATACATCCAAGGCAATACAAGCAACAATTAAGAGTACCCACACCCACTTGAGCCAACACAAAGATAGAAACTAGCTTCAAAGTACTAACATAGCTATTATCCAAGTGAATCCAAATAATTTGCGATAAAATCTTGTGTACTTACTTGGGTATAGCCAAATATGATGTTCAATCAAAGTTGGATGAGTAATTTGAGCTTTGAACCCTTACTTTAGATAGATGTGGCTTGAATGCAAGTTGATTCCCGAATTGATGAAGAAGGATGACAATATGGAACTTAGTTGCCTTGGTTTGGGTAGAGATTTAGTGTTTGATTAGGATTTGGAAGAGAAAGATTGGTTGTTTAGGCTAGATTAGATGAGGGTTTAGAGTTATGGTGAGTTAGAGATGAAATAGGAGAGTAAGAGAGTGTTTGAATTGGGGATGGAAGAGTGTAGCCCGAATTGGGGCTTTTATTTATTTATTTTTTTTTGTATTGGAGCGCCTAGGCGCTTGAGAATGTACTGTCTGGACCGCCTAGGCGGTTGCTTGCAGAAGGCTTGGGACGTGTGGAGCGCCTAGGCGCTTGGTTTGTGCTTGGCTGGAGCGCCTAGGCGCTTGGTCATGAGCACATGTACTGACTTTGAGCGCCTAGGCGATTGATTTGGCTTGAAGAGGAGCGCCTAGGCGCTTGGGCTGCATTATAGGTTCTGACTTGGAGCGCCTAGGCGCTTGGTCTTGGCCTGTCTGGAGCACCTAGGCGCTTGGTCTGTGTAGAGTGCTTGCTTTGTTGTTTTACGCTTCTTGCATGCCATACCTCCAATAACGTGCTTCCTTCCACACCAAATTTTGCGGAATTAATTAGAAATGTGAGATTTTGACGAGTGGGCGTTCAACTTATTAAGATTATAAATGCTTGGCCTCCTTTCCTACAATCAATTGAATATCTGTTAGAGAACGATGGATGTAACAAATCCTAAACTATAAAAACTTTAACCACTGAATAAACTAACAGTAGAGCAAATTAATAAGAGTAAAAATATCAAATAACAATAAAACTTCCTGGGTTGCCTCCCAGTTAGCGCTTGGTTTATAGTCTTCAGCCTGACTTTCTCCTCTGTTCTAATCAGCAAGGTTGACCGATGTCTTTTCACGATCAACACAACCCCCATAGTAGTGCTTCAATCTTTGACCGTTGACTTTAAAATTACGTTTTGAATACGGGTCTTCCACTTCTACATCTCCATGAGGATAGACTTTTTTAATTATAAATGGCCCAGACCAACAAGATTTAAACTTTCCAGGAAACAGTTTAAGCCTTGAATTGTATAATAACACTGTTTGACCTGCTTCAAACTTTCTTTCCAGAATTTTCTCATCATGCTACCTCTTAATCTTTTCTTTATATAACTTCGCGTTCTCATACGATTGGAGTCTGAATTCATCCATTTGATTCAATTGTAAGAGGCGCTTATCCCTCGCAGCAGATATATCAAAGTTTAACTTCCGAATTGCCCAATAAGCACTGTGTTCGAGTTCAACTGGAAGATGGCATGCCTTCCCATAAACTAACCTGTACGGAGACATCCCTATCGGAGTTTTGTAAGCCGTTCGGTATGCCCATAAAGCATCGTCCAAATTGCTAGCCCAATCTTTCCGACTAGGATTCACTATCTTCTCAAGGATTTATTTTATTTCTCGGTTAGATACCTCGGCTTGACCACTTGTTTGTGGGTGGTAAGCAGTAGCTATCTTATGAGTGACTCCGTACTTAGCGAGGATGGCTGAAAATTGCTTATTATAGAAGTGCATGCCTTCATCGCTAATGATTGCGCGAGGAGTGCCGAATCTAGAGAAAATGTTCTTCCGAATGAACTTAATCACCACCTTCGCATCATTGGTGGGCGATTCTATAGGTTCTACCCACTTCGAAACGTAGTCCACCGCTAGAAGTATATAGGAGTTACAGAAAGATGGTGGAAATGGTCCCATGAAGTCAATTCCCGAAACATCAAACAATTCGACTTCCAGGATCATATTAAGGGGCATCTCGTGTCGCTTTGATATATTACCAACTCTTTGGCATCTGTCACATTTTAATGAAAACACACGGGCGTCTTTAAAGAGTGTTGGCCAGAAAAATCCACATTGAAGCACTTTAGCTGTCATTCTTTCTCCCCCAAAATGTCCACCATAGTCAGATGCATGACATTGGTATAGAATATTCTCCATTTCAACTTTCGGGACGCACCTTCTTATTACTTGATCGCCACATTGTTTAAATAAAAATGGCTCATCCCATAAATACTGTTTCACATCATGGAGAAATTTCTTCTTCTGCTGGCTTGTCAAATCAGGCGGAAACACCTTACTGACAATGAAATTTACATAATCTGCATACCATGGTGTATCCATCCTTACCGCAAATAGCTGTTCATCTGGAAAAAATTCGTTGATCACTGTTGTGTCATTTTTCTTTAGTTCTGAATTCTCTAACCGTGATAAATGATCAGCAACCTGATTTTCTGTTCCTTTTCGGTCCCGGATTTCCAAGTCAAACTCTTGTAGAAATAATACCCATCTAATTAATCTCGGCTTTACGTCTTTCTTTGCTATTAAGTACTTAATTACCGAATGATCTGTAAACACAATCACCTTTGTCCCAATCAAATATGAGCGAAATTTATCAAATGCATAAACAACTGCTAATAGCTCTTTCTCGGTAGTGGTATAATTCTGTTGAGCATCCGTCAATGTTTTACTAGCATAGTATATAGCATGAAAAATTTTATCCTTTCGTTGGTCAAGAACTGCGCCAATCGCAAAGTCGCTAGCATCACACATTAATTCGAACGGTATAGTCCAATCTGGCGCTATGATTATAGGTGCGGTAACAAGTTTCTTCTTTAACACATTAAAAGCTTCTAAGCATGCTTGATCAAAGTTGAATGGGACATCCTTCTCCAAAAGATTGCAAAGTGGTTTTGTGATTTTGGAGAAGTCTTTTATAAATCGTCTATAAAAACCAGCGTGTCCCAAAAAACTTCGAATACCCTTTACAGATATTGGTGGTGGCAAGTTCTCAATGGTTTCGATTTTAGCTCTATCAACCTCAATTCCTTTTGATGATACTCGGTGACCCAAGATTATCCCCTCTTGCACCATAAAATGACATTTCTCCCAGTTTAAAACCAAATTTGTTTCCATACACCGTTTGAGCACGAGTGTGAGATTTTCCAAACAATAATCAAACGAATCCCCAAAAACTGAAAAATCATCCATAAATACCTCAAGATTTTGTTCAACCATATCTGAAAAAATAGCCATCATACACCGTTGAAATGTCGCTGGCGCATTACATAACCCAAAAGACATTCTACGAAAAGCAAAGGTGCCATATGGGCATGTGAATGTTGTTTTCTCCTGATCCTCAGGTGCAATGGCAATCTGGTTATAGCCTGAGTATCCATCCAAGAGGAAATAATACTCGTGCCCTGCAAGCCTGTCCAACATCTGATCTATGAATGGTAGAGGAAAATGGTCTTTACGAGTGGCCTTATTCAACTTTCTGTAATCCATACACACCCGCCAACCAGTAACTGTTCGCGTTGGGATCAATTCATTCTGCTCATTCGCAACTACTGTCATTCCCCCTTTCTTTGGCATGCATTGAACCGGACTTACCCATGAGCTATCTGAGATAGGGTAGATAATTCCTGCATCCAACCATTTAATGATCTCCTTTTTAACGACTTCCTTCATGATGGGATTGAGTCTTCGTTGTTGTTCAATAGTCGGTTTCGCTTCGTCTTCCAAAAAAATCTTATGCATACAAATTGATGGGCTTATTCCCTTAATATCTGCAATAGTCCATCCAAGAGCAGTCTTGTATTGTCGAAGTACCCTTAGTAGCTTTTCTTCTTGAACCTTGTCAAGTGATGCAGAAATAATGACTGACAAGGAGGAAGAAGAACCAAGGTAGGTGTACCGGAGGTGGTTAGGCAATGGCTTAAGTTCCAAGGTAGGCGGTTCTTCTACGGATGATGTCACCTTTTCATCTAGCTTTCCCCGATAATCCAGAGGTTCAAATTTTTGTAGACATTGTGTGAACTTTGGAGTTGAATCTAACATTTGGACCCATTCTATCACAGTTGAATCATCAAATAAATTTTTACTAACCAATACGGTTTCAAGAGGGTTTTCAATCACATATTCACTAAATACCTCTTCAGTTTCTTCTTCAATTAGATCAACTCTTAAGCACTCTTCCTCTTCCTTCGGAAATTTCATAGCCTTGAAAACATTAAAAGTTATTTCTTCATCTTGAACTCTCATTGTTAACTCTCCCTTTTGTACATCAATTAATGTCCTTCCAGTGGCTAAAAACGGTCTTCCAAGGATAATGGGCATGTCTTTATCATCTTCGTAGTCCTAACACAATGAAGTCAGCTGGAAATATGAATTTGTCCACCTTCACTAATATGTCTTCCACAATGCCCCTAGGGTATGTCACTGATCTATCTGCGAGCTGTAGAGAGATATTTGTTGGCTTTGGCGCTGGTAATCCCGAACTGAGTGTAGATCGAAAGTGGCATCAAGTTAATACTTGCACCCAAATCATACAAATATTTGTTAAAGAACTGGGGCCCAATCGTGCACGGTATGGTGAAGCTACCCGGATCCTTCAACTTCGGTGGTAACTTTCTTTGCAGAATTGCGCTACATTCTTCTGTTAATGCTACAGTTTCGAACTCCCCTAGCTTCCTCTTTCTTGATAAAATACCTTTCATAAATTTTGCATAACTAGGCATTTGTTCTAAAGCATCTGCGAATGGAATGTTGATTTGCAGCTTTTTGAACACTTCTAAAAATTTTGAAAATTATCTATCTAATTTCTGCTTTTGATATCTTTGAGGAAACGGTACAGGTGGTACAACTGTTGTTTGCTTATCTTCTTGTTGTTTTGTCACAACTTTTTCCCCAGATTTACGTTCCGAATTTCCACTCTCTTGTTCACCATCCTCAGCAGAAATTATTTTCTTGTGTCCGTCCAAATCTGTAGTCAACTCCTTCCCGCTTCTGAGTGTAACTGCCTTACAGTGCTCATTTCCATCATTCCTTGGATTTTTCTCCGTATCACTAGGTAAATAAACTGGAGTTCTAGTATTCAAAGCATTAGCCATTTGCCCCATTTGGTTCTCAAGATTCTTGATTGCCGCTGATTGGTTTTTCGTTGTGGCTTCAAACTGAGTTGCCAATCTTGCCAACAATTCTTCCATTTGTGATAACTTATCAGGTTGATGAGGTTGTGGGTGTTGTTGAGTTTGTTGATGTGGCTGAAATCCAGGTGGATATGTTTGCCTTGGAGCTTGGGCTTGAGCATGTGACTGATTATTACTCCAAGAAAAATTCGGGTGGTTTCTCACTCCTGAATTGTAGTTGTTTGAATAACTGCCCTACTGCCTGTTATAATTGGAAACAAACTGGATTGACTCATGATTTATTGCGCATTGATCACTTGAGTGGTTACCCGCACATATTTCACATATCGTTTCCATTTTCTGAACTGATTGTACCCCAAGTGCATCTATCTTCTTTGTAAGAGCAAAAATCTGAGCTGTCACTTGAGCTGACAATGTTGTCATCGCATCCACTTCATACACTCCGACTGTCCTTGGCTGAGTTGTTCTTGTTGTTGGCCATTGATAATTATTAGCTGCCATGGTTTCAATCAACTAATACCGCTCATCACAATTCTTGGCCATAATAGCTCCTCCTGCTGCAGCATCTATACTCGATCTCACTGTGCTAAATAAACCGTTATAAAAAGTTTGCACCTGAAGCCATTTAGGAATCCCATGGTGTGGACATTTTCGCAATGAGTCTTTGAATCTCTCCCAAGCTTCATATAGTGATTCTGAATCGTGCTGAACGAAAGAGAAGATATCGTTTCGCAACTTTGCTGTTTTTGCAGGCGGGAAAAACTTTGCAGGAAATTTCTGGGCTAGATCATTCCATGTAGTGATCGAGCCTGGTGGTAGTGAATGGAGCCAACTCTTAGCCTTATCTCTGAGAGTAAATGGAAATAGCCTTAGCCTTATTGCATCCTCTGACACATTATTGTACTTGAAAGTATCGCAGATTTCTATAAAGCTGACTATATGATCGTTCGGATCATCGTTTGGTAACCCTCCAAACTGACATGAATTTTGAATCATCTGTATTGTCCCCGGTTTTATCTCAAAACTTGTAGCAGTAATGGCAGGTCTCGTAATACTCGACTGAATTTCAGTAACCCGCGGCGTAGCATAATCCCGCAGTGCTTTTTGCTCTTCTTCAGCCATTGTATCTTTCTTATCAAGTGCTTCTTTGGTTTCTTTAACCCACTTACGCAACCGCTGAAATTTTTTCTCGATGTCGTCCTCGTGAGGCAATAAATCTGGCTTCTTCGATCGTGTTTGCATACACTAGTCAAGAACACCTGAATAGAACAGAACAGAAAAAGTTTAAATTAAGATTAACGCTATAAAAATCAATAATGACAAAATATTAAACTAATATCCCCGGCAACGGTGCCAAAAACTTGTTGCCTAATTTTTTAATAGCACTTTACCACGCAAGTATACGCGTTCAATTGTAATATTCAGCAAGCAAGGATATCGTTCCCACGAGGAAATAGACTAATATTTATCAAGTACTAACTCTATTGCAATTAATCCTATTTTAAACTATGAAAATTTTGTTTATGATTTGAAAATTAAACCTAACAAACTAATAATTAAAATCAAAATTTCACAAGAATAACTGCAGATTTAACAGGGTAAGATTACAACTTCCCTTGGTATTTCATTTAAACTAACTTACTTCCCATTTAAAATAAATAAATTAATATGAATTGTTATCCAAGAATGCTTTATGAATATTCACGCACTTCTTCTAAAGACACGTGAACAAATCCTCATAAATCCAATCTTTAAGATGCAGAATTACAAGGAACACCCCAATTAATCAACTCACTATATTCCTATGTGAATCAAGTTAATTAGGGTTTACGCACAAATTCTTTCAATGGATACAAAAGACACATAGGTATATTCCTATCCTACACGCTAATCATATTAACCCTATTCAAATTATATGAACAGATGTTATTATATCCAGATCTCAATCTATACTCCATCTTCCAATTTTATATAGATTATCACAGTAATTGTTGGCCAAACAATTAATCAATAAGCATAAGATATAATAAACAATTCAATAAAAACCAACTTTCAATCAATGGGAAGCTTGCAATTTAAACTACATACCAAGTTCCGCTGCAATCTTAATTAAAATTTAGTTCATGATAATAATAAAGAAAAACATCATCCAAGTTAATAAACCAAACATCCCAGATAGTTACAAAAGATAAAACTAGAGAAGAGAAGAAGAAACTCTGAATTTGCTCTTAAACTCTCTCTTAGATCTTCAGCCTTTGCAATTCTCCTTCGTGTTTTCCTCGTTTGTTCTCTCTGCAAATCTCTTGAAAAATTGATTGATTCCTTGCAAAATTTGTTCCTCTTGCTTTTCTAGAGTCCTCTCCTATTTGTATTGGTCTCAGCCCTCATTCAGACTCCTCTTTGGCTTCAAAAACCCCCTTGGCAGCAGAAAAACGCAACTTTCTACGCACTAGAGCGCCTAGGCGCTCATCATAGGGCATTTTCAAGCGCCTAGGCGCTTGGCCAGGACCACGTAATTACAGAAATGCCACTTAACTTTAATTTTCATGATTTTTAACCTTTTTCTTCTCTGAAATGACCAATTTGTCCCTCAAGCTCCAACCTACAACAAATAAACATAAAACACATAAAAAGATACTAAAAAATAATAAAAGATAACAATAATTAAGTTTAATAATATCGGATTCATAGGTATAAAACCTACTCATCACTAGGGTTAGAGAAGACCGCTTTCGCAACATTTATGTTGAAGTCAGAGGCTAGCTACTGGTGGCAAGCAAACAAAGTGCGAGAAGGTGAAGGTGTAATTACTGTGGGAGAGATTTAAAGAAATGTTCTTCGAAATGTATTTCCCGACCAGTTCACAGAACCAGATGGAGGTTCAATTTCTAGAGTTGAAGCAGGGGAATATGAGCGTACCTGACTATGCGGCTAAATTCGACGAGTTGGCAAGGTTTGCCCCGTACCAAGTACACATTGACGAGAGAAAGGCCAGAAGATTCGAACAAGGACTAAAGCTTTGGGTGTACAGCAAGATATCAATGTTTCAGTTAAACACGTTTGCCGGAGTTTTGGAAAAGGCCAGTCCTCACTGAATGTGGGAGCGATGCGGTGACCAAGTACAATCAAGATCATAAGAAAAAGAAGAGTGAAGGTGAAATTAATAACAAGGCCAGTGGAAGTAGAATAGGAGGTGGAAATTTCAATCAAAAGAAAAGGTGGAACGATAGCTCATCATCGGTGAATCAACAAGGTAATCAGAAGAAAAGAATAGAAGAATGCCCGACTTGCGGGAAAGCCCATCTAGGAGTTTGTATGAAAGGAAAAAAGGTGCGCTATAATTGTGGTTAGGAAGGCCACATAACACCTAACTGTCCAAACCCAAAGAAGGGTGCTTGTTTTACTTGTGGTTCGAAGGACCATCTGGGAAGAGATTACCTTAAAAAGGGATTAGGAGGAGCAGTATTAGGAGGTAACCGTGGAAATAACAGTGGAAATGCCTTAACCATCACTGGACCACCTGCAACAAACCGACCGACCGCCAGAACTTTCAATATGACGGTGCAATATGCAATCTAGTCTCGTGATGTGGTGTCAGGTATCATTCCGATCAATGAAATTAATGCTTATGTTTTGTTTGATTCGGGTGCTACTTGTTCCTTTATATCCGAAGACTTTGCTAATAGTTTAGATTTGATTATGGATGAGTTGGAATATCCCATGAATATAGAAATTGCAAATAGAGAGATAATTCTTGTTAAGTACGTGTTTAAGAACTCTAGAGTGGATATTAAGGGTAATATCATGAACGTAGATCTTATTCCTATTCGACTTGGGGAATTTGACGTTATTTTGGGAATGCACTGGTTATTCAATTACGGGGCTGTAATTGATTGCCAAAAGAAGCGTATTAACCTTATGACTTCGTCAAAGGTTATGTTTTATGGTAGCAAGTCGCCTAGACAAGCTAGTTGTCTGACGATGATGCAGGCCAGGAAGTTATTAAGATAAGGCTGTGTAGGATTGTGAGGGATTTCGTTGACGTATTTGTGAGGGATTTCGTTGACGTATTTCCAGACGATTTACTAGGACTTCCACCAGATAGAGAAGTAGATTTCATGATCGATTTGGCGCCCAGAACTGCTCCAATATCGAAGGCACCATACCGAATGACACCAGTAGAGATGAAGGAATTAATGGTACAACTTCAAGAATTGCTGGACAAGAAGTACATTTAACCGAGCGTATCACCGTGGGGAGCGCCGTTGTTGTTTGTGAAAAAGAAGGACAGATCGATGCGACTCTGCATTGACTACAGAGAACTAAACAAGGTCACAATTAAGAATAGATATCCATTACCAAGAATCGATGACCTATTTGATCAACTGAAGGGAGCAAGATATTTTTCCAAGATAGACTTGAGAAGCGGTTATCATCAACTGAAGGTGAGACCGGAGGATGTACCGAAGACAGCGTTCAGAACGCATTACGGTCACTACAAATTTTTAGTAATGTCGTTTGGTCATACGAATGCTCCTGCAGCATTTATGGGACTAATGAATGGTGTGTTCAAGCCATTTTTGGACAAATTCGTGGTGGTATTTATAGAAGATATTTTGGTATATTCCAAAACCAAAGAAGAACACGAAGAACATTTGAGGTTAACGTTGGAAGTATTGAGCAGGGAGAAGTTGTACGCTAAATTTTCGAAATGCAAATTCAGGATCAAGCGAGTACAATTTCTTGGTCACGTGATCGATAAAAATGGAATTTCGATAGATCCATCAAATGTCGAAGCCGTGATTAACTGGGATCAGCCGAGAACGCCGTCAGAAGTAAGAAGTTTTCTTGGATTGGAGGGATATTATAGAAGGTTCATACATGACTTTTCCAAGATCGCAACTCCATTAACGAATTTAACTCAAAAAGCTGTGAAATTTGTTTGGACGGATAAGTGTGAGGAAAGTTTTCAAGAAATGGAGAAGAGATTGAGTACGGCACCTGTGTTATCCCTTCCGGATGATACAAGGATTTTTTTTGTTTTTAGCGATGCGTCGCATAAAGGACTTGGCTGTGTGCTTATGCAAAACGGAAAAGTCATTGCGTATGCATCACGACAGTTGAAGGATTACGAGAAGGGTTACCCGACCCATGATTTAGAGTTAGTTGCAGTTATTTTTGCTCTAAAAATTTGGAGGCACTATCTATACTGAGAGAAGTGTGAAATATATACGGAACACAAGATTCTGAAATATATTTTTACACAGAATGATTTGAATATGCATCAAAGAAGATGGTTGGAATTAATTAAGGATTACGACTGTGAGATTTTATACCATCCGGGGAAAGCAAATGTGGTTGCCGACGCCTTAAGTAGAAAGGGTCGTGAAAAATTGATGATGTTTACTGCTCAGGAGGAGCTAATTACAGAAATGGAGAAACTGGAGTTGGAAGTGAAGTATCATATGGAAATTGATGAGAAGCAATTTTCAGATGCAATCTGGTATAACTGTACTAGATGAAATAAAGGAGGCTCAGCTTCAGGACGAAGAATGTAAAAATGTGACAAAGAAGATATCTGAAGGAACCGAAACAAGATTTAAGATGGATAAGGAAAGAATAATGAGATTTGAAAATAGAATCTGGGTTCCACCAGTACAAGAAATTAAGGAAGAAATTCTGAGCGAGGCTCATAGTTTGAGATATTCGATTCACCCTGGTAGTACAAAGATGTATCAAGATCTTTGACAACATTTCTAGTGGCCGAATTTGAAACGCGATGTTTCAGAATGTGTTGCCAAGTGTCTGACCTGTCAGAAAGTAAAAGCAGAACATCAGAGACCAAGTGGATTGCTTCAACCGTTAGAAATCCCAAAATTGAAATGGAAACAAATTACAATGGATTTTGTGGTTGGCCTTTCGACGACTCAGAAAGGTTACGACGCGGTATGGGTTATCGTTAATCGACTGACGAAATCTGCACACTTCCTTCCGATCAAAATAAGACTCGATTTAGATCAATTGTCGAGGTTATACGTAAAAGAGATTATTTTGAGGCACGGAGTACCGGTGTCAATTGTTTCTGATAGAGATCCACGCTTCACATCAAATTTCTGGAAACGTCTTCAGGAATGCATGGGTACACAATTGTGAATGAGTACAACTTATCACCCTCAAACAGACAGACAGAGTGAGAGAACGATTCAAACATTAGAAGATATGCTAAGAGCCTGTGTGATGGATTTTAAAGGAAATTGGGATGATCACCTACCGTTAGTAGAGTTCGGCTACAATAACAGTTACCACACTAGTATTGACATGCCGCCTTACGAAGCGTTATACGACAGAAAGTGTAGGACTCCGCTTTACTAGGATGAAGTTGGTGAGAGACAATTGCTAGGGCCAGAATTGGTACAACAGATAATAGAAATAGTCAAAGTGATCCGAGCACGACTGGTAGCGGCTCAAGATCGACAGAAGAAATACATTGATCCGCATCGTAAAAATATCGAGTTTGAATCAGGTAGTTATATTTTCTTGAAGGTCTTTCCCTGGAAGGGGAAGATCAGGTTCAGAAAGAAAGGAAAATTGAGCCCAAGATTCATTGGAACCTTTGAAGTACTGAGAAGAATCGGAGAAGTAGCGTACGAGGTAGCCTTACCTCCAGCACTCGAGAATGTCCACAACGTCTTCCATGTTTCTGTGTTACAACCCTACAATGCTGATTACAAGCATGTAATTGAATACGAACCCCCTACATTTTGAAAAAGACTTATCTTACGAAGAAATTCCTGTCCAAATTGTCGACCGAAAAGAACACGTTCTCAGAAATAAAGTCATACCTTCTGTTAAGGTAATTTGGAGGAACCACAATGCTGAAGAAGCTATGTGGGAACTCGAAGAGAATATGATGAAGAATTACCCTCATTTATTTACTTAATTATGTGTAAGCGATTCTGGGGGTAGAATCTTTGTAAGGGGGGAGAATGTAATGGGTCGAATTTATTGAGTCGTGATTCTGGGGACAGAATCCTTTTTAAGGGGGGAAAGATGTAACGAACGAGATTTTTGAATTTAATTTTAATATTTATTGAATTAAATAAATATTTTTCGATGATTTAATTATTGGATTAAATAATTATTTGATGCAATTATGGTAGATTAATTTAATTATGTGTTACATTTATTAAATTAATGTGGAGAATAATAATTATTCAAGTATGTAATTATGTGAGCTTGTTGAATTAAGTGAATTATTTAATTAAGCATGATGTTATTTAATTAATTTAATTATTAATTAGAGAGTTAATAATTCGACATTATTTATTAATGAGAAAATTAAAAATATGACTATGTGAATTTATGAGAAGTTATTATATTTTATTTATATTAAATAAGATATTTGATTTATTGTGCAAATGGGTGTGACATTAATTAAACTATATTATAAAGCTTTTATTAAATTAAATGATTTTAAAACATTTTCTTTCTAGCCAAACAAGGCCTTATTGGGAGTTGGGATCAGTTACCCATGATTGGATAACTGACCACAACGCGTCAGTTCATTGAATAAGACGTCTCATTTTCTTTCATTCTTATTCCTAAGTTTAGAGAATAAGTAGAGCATAATGTAGAGTTTACAGAGATAAATTGTGAGATTGATAAAAGATTGTGAGTGTGTAATCAATCAAATATTTGTGAAAGGATCATCATTGATCATCTTTTATACTCTATAGGGTAATCTCCTCCTTCCCAATTTCTACTTCATGTATTTTTAGTTTTCATAAAAATGGCTTGTAAAGTGTTTGGTTTAACCTCTATAATTGGGTTAGAGTAATAATTATGGGTTGTATGTGTGTTATGACATATCAAATCGTGTTTAATTATATATATTATGTAAACCATGTCCTCAGTGTCATGAGAACATGTCGTATATAATTGCTGCAAAATTACAGAGTATGGGTTATGGCCTTATACGTGATATTTTATGTATTGATCATATATTATCCCTAAATTTTATACTCGTATATTGTTATGCATGTTAATACGAAGAGACCAAAGTTTAAATAAACAGATTCGGTGTTATAACGAATCCGTAGTGACAATTTTCATATTTTATTTTCTAAACCTTCATGAACATCAAAGTCAGTGAAATTGCATGCTTTAAATCTGTTATTAAGTGTTTAAATTTGTTAATTTCAATATATAAATGATCGGTTGTGTTTATACATGAATTATAACATGTGGGTATGATTAATTTCGAGTAGAAAATAAGAAATTGGGAGAAATTGGCATGTTCTGCAATTTTTCGCGAACTGCCATTTCTGTGTCTGGTACGCCGCGCCGCAACGCCGGCTACCTGTATATTTCCCGCGCCGCAGCGCCAAATGTCCGGCCGCAGCGCGAAGATCATGTATAACAGTGGCGCCGAAGCGCCACTCTCAAGAAAGTTCAAGAATGAGATTTTTAAAATGTTTAAGTCTAACAATGTGTTAGTGAATTAATGTAATGAACATGTAAACATGTTAGAAGTATAATGTGACGATAAAATAGTTGTTTAATATTTAAATAACATAATTACATGTGGATTGAATTTTTGAATTCATAATTAGATTATTATTTATGAAGTGATATTATGTGGCAGTAAATGTGATAAATTGACTAAGTATAGTCAATAATTAAAGTAGACAAAGAGGATGAGTTTACGATGATTAGTTAAGTTATAATTAACTGGTATTGTGAATGTGAATGGTATGTAGGATTTAATTCAAAGAACGTGCTTAGTTAAAGTGTAATCTACGCACGAGACAAGTTTTCTAACCCTATTTGTCATTATTTTTCAAGTTTATTATTTACCTCGAGTAATTATCATTACTATTATTCAAGTTCGAATTATTATATTAAAGATTGATTATCTTTTCAAAGCATGATCTTGTTATACAATAATCGTTCTATTGTATACTCCTTAAGATTATTATTCAATTTGAATATCATTATTGTTGAACCCTATTAGACTAGCGAACCATTATTGATTCGACTAGTCCATAGTTAATGAGCGTTCTAAATTTCAGAATCCTTGATGAATTATCCAAAGAAAACTTCCTTTGGTGCGGACTCGAATGTCAAAATGAGATGAACAACCCTGCAAAGGGATTTACTTATGCGTTAGCGTTAAGATATTGTGCACAGTATGGTACTAAGGGCTCATCCCCCTAAGTACGAGAAGAAAGGTCCATAGTCTTATGACTGTTAAAGGTTTCAAGTATAACCCTTGGTAAACTAGGACATAGTTCAAGGTCTTTTGACCCTCAGAATTCTTTTGATTCTTGTTATTCATTCTTGATTCAAAAGTTGATCTTTTATTTAGATGTCTATGATTTACTCGTATGTTATTATACTGTTATTTCATTATTATACTTGTGGGCAATAGTGCTCACTCTTGCTTAATAATAACATTGCAGTTAAGAATGAAAGAACCGATGAACCTTCCCGTAGTAAAAGAAAGGGCAAAGTTAGCAAATGATGAAGACTTATTATTTTATTTGATGATGTATTTATGTTAGACTTGAGTAAATGATGTTGTTTAAGACTTATTATTTATATTTCGCACAGATGTTTAAGGTTAGTTCAACCTGGGATGATGTTTATTATTTGGATGTTGTAACCCCATAAGGGGAAGATTTTATTTCTATCTATTGCATGATTTGAATTTATTATGGGTAGATAGTTAGATGATATTTGTACAGTGAACACCAAATCCCATGGAATTGAAGTACCCAGATTTGGGGGTGTCACAGTATGTACAAATCCTTGTTCTAAGTGTTTAATAACACACAGAGTATGATCAGTTGTACATGAGTATCTTGATGATGTATAGAAACTGATCACCTCCATGAATCAACTAGATACTCCTAAATCGTAGAGTTGATTCTCACTCTGTGAACACTTATACATTGTGAACATGATCCAGCAAATGATGAAACCATCAAAGATAGAGTGTGTTATTAAATGTATAATCTTACACACACTCACCTTTGTGCATATCAAAATGTATTATCTAAAACTAGTTTTATACATGAATATGATGTTGGTGATAAATGTGATGATTATCCAAATACAAGAGGAACATGGGTTTAGAGAACTAACCTAGCAGGACCCATTTAATTATGGGTACCTAAAATAGAAATATATTTAAACTTGCAGGTACTCGGTCTGTCTGTCCACACTAAGGAATGCTGAAGCAGGAAACTTCAGTCAAGAAGACTCAACCAACAGAAGGCTAAGGACTGTTCAAAAGTGATTCTGATAAAATTCCTATATGTCCAAGCCTGTCCTTGAAGACCCATTAAGCTAACCTGAGTGAAGCTCATATGGCTGCAAATCTGTATATGGGAGCAGGCCATGCAACCAAAGATGAAAAGGGTTCTATATGCTCAAATCAAGAAAGGCATGCTATATGAGAAGAATCCTCATGGGAGCTTACAACATAGGACCCACTGAACATCAGTCAAGAGGAATTCATTACGAAAGCAGAACCTCACAAACACAAGACTGTCAAAGAAGACTATGTTCGTAGTGCTGTCAATTGATCGTAGAGTCATCAGTCCTGAAAAATATCCATACCTATAAACAGGTAGATCTAAGTGATAATGGTGATTCCAGTCAGAAGGAGATTTGCAAGGATGCCTTCTAATACATATGTGGAAAAGGGAATCACAGTTAAGAAAAAACATTAACCATGGGGAGCAGTGGTCTGTCAAGAAACAACATCACTTAGTTTTACTACGAAGAAATGTACCAGCTTCAGAGTCCCAAAACTTTGTGGCTGATGAACAAAATGAAGATCCATAGTCATTAGGAACATCTCAAAACGTACTACTGATAGCCTTTCAGCCACCCAACTAAAAATCATGGAGTGCCTTCGATCAAACATATGATCGCAGTGTAGAAGCAGAAGGACACCTTGATTACAGCAAATGCAATTGTCCAAAGTTGGTAGAGGACCTCCCCACTAGAAAAGGTCAAATGAGATATCATTGCAAATCACTTCGAAAGTATTTCATTTGGAAAGCGCCTCAGGGACATACCTGACCCTCAGCTTACTCTAAGAGGTTGGCCCTTCCTGAGCTACCTTAACCTAGAAGAATTGCTTGATCAAATTCATCTCGAGGACCAAGTCAGTTAACAATCATAGAGTCGAGGTTGAAGAGAACTCCACGATCCTAGTGAAACCTCAACGATCGTAGAAGACAACTCGATGATCGTAGTCCTACCAAAGGGTACTCCAGTTCACAAGGAGCTTGGAAAATGAGACAATTGCTCAACCATTCAAAATGAGGAGATAAGTTCGAATATATCAGTAATCAAACTATGATGCATCAAAGTGAGGATAAAAGTCAAAGCCATCCATGCAGCATCTCTCAAAAGTTAATCGTTGAATCAACAAAGGAAAACGTAGAGTCCACAACTGCCTTACCATGCTACTTTACGAATCAAAAGGTCAACGATCAAAGCCACGTCGTTTAAACGTCTACTCTTCAAAAAGGAAATATCTAACAAAAAAGTTATGGGGAGTTATAACTCATTACTGGGCATCGTGCAACCAATGGTCAGTTGACACATCACTGGTTATGCAGAGTTAGAAGGAACTGCCATAAAGACAATTTCAAATCTGCAGACAGTTATCAAAAGCTATCGAACCTTTCTCCCTCCCATTTTTAAACCCTAAAATCCTCTCAAGAGCCAGAACAGATTAACACTCCAGAGCTTTATCAAATCACAATCAGCCATCTCTCATAAACTTCTCTAAATCATAATACCCACATTCTTCGAACTGCTCAAATGGAAAACTGGCGAGTTATCACTGGCATTCAGCTCGGAACCAAGTCGTTTGAGAAATCCGAAAAGAAGTTCAGAGACATTCTCGAACTTGTGAAGAAAGTTGGATTCTCAAAATTTCTTGAGGCTAGCACTCGAGTATACGTTAACCTGGTTAAAGAGTTCTACTCAAATGCCTCCATAAACTCAGGAACCCTTTCTACCAAGGTCAAAGGTCAGTCTCTAAAGCTAAAATCTTATGACCTCAATCAATGCCTAGGTTTTCCCAACCAAGGACTGAAGAGCCTTGATGATGTTAATATGGAACAAGCAATGGAGATCATGGGGTACCAAAGAAACCCTAGTCTGAAAGACATGAAAAAGAAGGAGTTTCCTGAAGAGTACGAGTTCCTTGCTGAAATAGTTGGAAAATGAATACGGTGCAAGGATACTGCACATGACACAGTGCTTGACCAACAGTTGAAGATAATGTCAGCAATAGTTCTGAAGAAACAAATCAACTTTGGAGCTATCTTGTTCGATCAAATTTCCAAGTGGGTAGAAAAGCTGAGTTGAAGAAGTCCACCAAAAAACCCCTGACTAAGGTGTTTCATGGTAGACTGCTGAGTATTTTGATGAAGAAAAAGCTAGAAGGGAAGATCAAGGAGGATGAGGGAGAGCCTTTGAATGTTCACAAAATGATGTCTCCATAATTATTTGTGAATTGGAAGAAGAGCCCCAAGGAGAACCGACGACTGACAACTGGGAGCAGCAGTAGGGCCTCTACAAAGAAGAAGAAGATAGAAGAGGAAGAAAGCTCTGAGTCTTATGACTTTGTACCAGCAGAAATCACACCGGCCAGAAGGAAATCCAGAGGTGTGAAGAAAGCTGGTCATGTGAAGAAAGCCCAGACCCCATCAAGAAGAGTCTCTATCAAAGATAAAGATGAAGAAGAAAAGGGCCTAACTGCTGAAACAACAAAGAAGAGAAGTAACAGGTTACTTCAAGGCTCATTCAGCAAGAAAGCTGATAAGTGGATTTTTTATACACTTATCCGGTATCTTTTACTTGAATTAGTTGCTTATATTCATGTGTCTTAATTAATTTTCATGCATTCTATGTTCATTTTATAGGTTATACATTTGGGAGCGATGTCAGCGATTATTGGTAAGGAAAAGCAAAGAAAAGGCAATCCAGACATTATTTCGGCTTTCATGTTACTTCATGTTCTTGGCTTGGAACATAGACTACATTGTAGAGCGTCTTCGTAGCTTTTTGGAACATCTTGAATCGCTCTAATCCGAGTTCGGATGCAAGAGTTATGATCGTTGTACCAACGGACGTCAAACTTCGTTGTTCTGGTTAGCTATTTTCATAGCAGTCCCTTCCAGCTCAATTTCAGCCTTCATCCGTGCATTATTTCTCAGTACTAAAAGAATGAAAGTTGTAGAGCTTGTCGATATCTTCGATTTGATAGGTGGCAGGCCCCGTAACTCTTCCCGGATCAAAATTTATGACCATTTTACAAGAACACACTGCAGCAGAAAATCACCCCCGCGCGGGCGCGCGAACTTGCGTGCGGCCGCGCAACTTACAATAGTAAAAAGCGCGATTTTCAGCTTTTGCGTGGCCGCACCCAACTTAGGCCAATTCTTGCGCGGCCGCGCGACTTCGGGTGTTGACCAAAGCTGACTTTTCATTAAATAGTGCAATTGAAGCGTAACGGAGAGAGAGATTCAATTAGGGCTTATATATTAGACATATTTTCATCATATAAAGAGATTGCACCTGTGACAATCCTATATTTTCTATATAAATAAATCATAAATTTTGTGTATAAATTTTTTTTTATTTTAAGGATGAGGATTTGTACAAGATTATGTGTATATGTATTTATGTGGTAAATAAAAATATATTTATTACATGAATATTTACAAGTAAATTTATTTTAGAATTATTGATTATTATAAAGTATATTTTTATAATAATTAATTTTAAGATAGAAATGTTTTTATTAATTATTTTCCATGAATATATAATCATATATTATTTAAATAATATATGAAGTGATTTTTAGAATAAATATAATAATTATTTTATTTATGAATTTTTTGTACAGATTATTAAGTTAAATATTTTACCTTAATTATTAAGGTTAAATATGAAAGAATAATCAGATATGGAGTCCAAACCCTAATTTTGGATTATTGTCAAGGTATGAGAATAATAATATTATATTAATTATATTTTGATTTTTCAGTGCTATGAATATGTACGGTATTACCGTATTGATAATGGTTGGTCAATTACGGTGTATTTTGACCAAACCCTAGTAATAATGTTAAACCCTAATTTGAGATCCAAATTAGAGTACAAGATTATTTTATAAGTGTATAATATTAATTATGTCGTGTATTAATGTATTAATTAAGTAAACCCTAATTAAAATTCTGGAAACCTTAATTGCTATAATTAGTAAACCTAATTTGAAATTAGAGTTTGAGGTTGTTGGTAAGTATTGATAATGTGATTAATTAGCAAAGTCAACAATAATTATATGATCTAAACCCTAATGTCCATTTGTTAGATAATTACAAACTTACTTTAATTAACAAAGTTATTAATTTCAAAATTTAAGAAACTAAAATTTAATTAATTTTATTTATGTGCAAACCCTAATTGCTAAATCCTAGATTTATTTTGTGCTAAACCTAAGGGTTAAACCCTAAGGGTTTGCTAAGTTCCATTTTTGCCATTAAATTAGAAAACAAATGACCATTATGTCCTTTTTAGCATTAAAGAAGCTAGCATGTAGGTTTTGACAAATTGGTGAAGTTGTTTACCAAACCAACAACTCCATTGACTGAAAGTGGACAGCTATCAGCTCATTAATCAGCCATATACATTGCACATGTGATCTATATATATAATTAAGAGAGAGAAATGTCATTTGTTCAATCATTTTTGTCCAACACTCAAACCTTTTCTCTTAAACACCACACCTCCGAAATTTGTTGATAATATCAGTCACAAACACAGCCCCACGAAATCCAACAACAAAACAACAGCACAAAATCCGAAATTTGCTCATTTAAGGTATAAACCCTACCTTGAATTTCTGTCCAAATTTTTGGTGTTAGATGTTACAATATGTTGTTTATGTTGTCTATTGACGATCTGGGTTGCTAGATGTTAGATCCATAACATCTAGAGGCTCGGATTTGATGTTTTCAAAAATATGGAAATTTTTATTTTTGTTGTCTGACAGTGAATGTCAGAGGCTGTAAATCTCAGCCTGTTATGTGTTTTTGTTTATTTAATACTGCTACTTGTAGTATGTTATGTACTCTTTAATCTGTAGCAAGAATCAAGCTTAGATCTGTTTTAGAATTCAAGTTATTCTGGGTCAAACATGGTTGACCGAGCATGACTGGACAATTCTGGGTAACCCAGAAATTGCCAAGATCGTGTCTGACAAGTTTTGTTGGCCTTAGATCTTTCTGTTCGTTATATGATTGTTGTTTTTGTTGCATCTAGAGTGTAGAATGGTATATAAACTCTATTATTATGCCTTAAAATCTCATTTTCATTGAGCTGAATGAAAGAGATAACCGGTCAAAGTGTTAGGGAAGCTCATGATATTGGTTTTTTGGAAAACCCAGAAAACCCATGAAGGCAGATTCTGACAATGGTTGACCAAATGGTACTGCTTGATTTGTTGATAATTTGTTTATATTAGATGATGAATATGTAGTGTTACATGTGGGCTAGAAGTCAGAAGTCTTAAATCACACGAACAGTTCATATGTTGCACGCTATAGTCGATCAAAAGTGGTAACTCGAACTGTTCTTCATTTATGGGTAAACCTAGAAATGAAGAACAGCTCTGAC
Organism: Panax japonicus; assembly: GCA_020205505.1. Classification (NCBI taxonomy): domain Eukaryota; kingdom Viridiplantae; phylum Streptophyta; class Magnoliopsida; order Apiales; family Araliaceae; genus Panax; species Panax japonicus. The sequence continues at coordinate 17,836,492 of CM035100.1, read as the reverse complement.
ATCGAATTTAGAGGCTTAGATCTCTCTTTTGTTATGCGTTTTAATCATGTTTGTTGTTGGACCGTGTAGTCTTGTATTTGTACTACATGATCTGACGAACAACAGATCCAGAAACATAACACACACTAAATTATGATCGGTCAAACATGACCACTCGGTGACTGCCTATGAATGTCGGGGCAGGCTCAAGAACATGAAGAACACCTATAGCGACGGTTCTGTCGCTATAGGTGGTCTTTAGCGACAAATAATTTATATTTTTCAGAAATTAATAAAAAATAGAAAAAAATAGTTTTTAATTATTAAAAATACAAAATAAATCATTAAAAAATTATTTTAAATTCTGAAAATTAGTTTTTAATTATTTTAAATATATTTCATAAATATTTAATATTTTTGGAATATTAAAAGTATTTAATTTATTTAATTATAATATTAAATAAATTATTTAAAAATGATTTTAATATTTGAAAAATCATTTAAAATTATATTATGATATAAGAAAATATATTAAGTTATTTTTGATAACTTTTAATATTATGTGATAATTTTCATTAATAAATTAATATTAATGATAATTAAGTTATTTATTAAATTAATTAAATAAATGAATTAAAAATGATTTTATTACATTAAAAATCATTTTAAATAATGATAAGGTATTTAAAAAATATTTAAGTTATAAAATATAACTTTTAATATTTAAAGGTAAATTTAATTAATTAATGATTATTAATGATATGAAAGTTATTTAATATTTATATTAAATAAATTAGTTTAAAAATGCTTTTAATATTATAAAAATCATTTTAAATGAAAATAAAGTGTTTGATATTTTAAGTTATAAAATATAACTTTTAATATTTAAGGTATATTTTCATTAATAATTTAATATTAATGATATTTAATGATTAATGATATTAAATATATTTAATAATTATATTAAATAAATAGTTTAAAAATAGTTTTATTTATTTAAAAATCATTTAAAAAGGATGTTAATGATTTAAAAATATTTTAAGTTATACTTATGACTTTTAATATTTGGATAAATAGTTCATTAATATTTAAATATTAATGGTAATTATTTAATAATGATTTTAGATGTTTAAGAATCAATTAAAGGTAATAAAAATGTTTTAAAAATATTTTGAGTTAAAATACATAACTTTAATATTTTGGCAATGGTTTCATTAATAGTTTAATATTAATTAAATATTAATGATAATAGAATTGATTGATATTTAAATCATTTAATAATGATTCTGATATTTCAAAATTTATGGTAAATGGTAATAATTATTTTATAATTATTATAAGGCCATGAAAAATAGTGCGACTGATGTTTAAGTTATCCAAATGGATATTGATCTACGGTCTAGAGTCTTAGACTCGATTTTTACCCGAAAAAGCTGTCGGTAGACCGACATATTTCAGAAATTGATCTGGACTTAGATAATTTATTGGATATGTGTTTATTTGTGATTCAATGGTTATTAAGGTTGTGTGATAATGTGAATAGGAAATGTGCTGACTACAATAGGCAGTGTTATGTGTACGATATGTTGTACTAATCAGTAAAATGATTTGATTAATGATAGGTTGTGATAGAAAAGAGTAGAACTAAGTTGAGAATTGTAAGCAGCGCATCAGGCTAGTATCCTAACTTTGCATTTTCTTTATGCAATGGACAGAAGTAAGAAGTTTAGAATAATTATTATTATTATTATATAGATTGTTAAACCTATATTATACAAACCCATTGATTATCAACATGTTAGTATATGATAATTCAGTTATATATTCTGTTCGTTAATTTCTAGAAATGATTATACAAGTGTCCCCACTTGGATAATCATTGTATTTGATCACATGTTGATACACCTTTGATATACATATATGTTGAATTATATTATTGTTGAATAAGATAAGACCTTTGTTATGAAAACCCGACATGTATGAACATCCCTATAATGAGAAAAGTTTTATGTGCCGAAGGCGGACAGAGTGAACGATAACTTCGTTCTTGTACATGTAGTATTGATCAATACAGGGTACAATGGGGCTGATCACCCTCCGTGCCCGTAAGTCATGACGGTTTACAGATGAATTTCTGTTCAAACCTTTTCGAAAACGAAAACAATGTTCATAGTATGTCACAGAAACCCATGTATAGTCAATACGTAGTTTCAAAATTTTGAAAGAGGGTTGTTATGATATTATTATTGGTATAGATGACTTCACAACCATTGATTGATTGTAGAAGGGTATTATAAAGAAAACATTTAAATTCTTTCAGCTTATATATATATATAAATACTTGCTGGGCACTCAAATGCTAATCCTTGCTTAATTTAAATATTTTTCAGCTAAGTGTGAAGAACCAGAAGGCTCATGCCGAAACAAGGGAAAGGGAAAGCTAACCAAATAAGATTTGTGGTAATATTTGTAATAGTTTTAGATTATGAAGACTATGATATTTAAATATCTAATATCATGTAATGAATGACTAAAGGTTACGTACTTGGGAGAAAGACTCTGATGTATATGTAAATTTAAGTTAAGTTTTATATTATTGTTATTATTATTAGTATTATTCCGCTCATAGAAATGGTATCGTGAAGTACCGAGTTCGAGTTTCAAGCATCCGGGTTCGGGGGCCTCACAAGTTGGTATCAGAGCTATAGGTTTAGAAACCTTAGGTGGGTTAGACCTTAGGCTATAACCTTAGAACAGAGGGAAACGTTGAAAATATAAATAACTCATATAGAGTTTAAAAAGAGATGAATTGAATAAATTCATCGTCAAACAAAATAAAAGATAATTCATATAAAACTATTATTTGACTATGTGTATATAATATATGCTAATCAAAATAATTTATGTGTGTAGATGTCGGGTGGAAAAGGCTTGCTATATGCTTATAACATGAAGAAGAATCAAACCCATACACCTAAGCTGATATCGAAGCCAATAGCTGAAATAGAAGCTCACAATGAAAACGACTTGGATGAGGTGCTCATCATAGAAAATATAGTACCAGATCCGAAAATGGTGGAGCTGACAGATAGTGATTCAGACACTAAAGTTGAAGCCGAACAAGCATCAACAGAGGTACAGAATCTAAGGAACAAGGTTTCTTCTCTGGAAAGGCTATGGGAGATAGAAAAGCTATTAAATAGTCAACTGCGTCAGGCATTAATAGAAACAATGGAAGAACATGATAAGCTTAAAATCCAAATTGATCAGATAGGAGCCTCAAGCAACATCTCGAGTGCAGCTCCGAGAGATAAGGGAAAAAGAAAGGTAGAAAACTATGATTTAGGAAAACCTAATAAGAAGAAAGGGAAAAGAATTTGTTATCTTTGTGGATATGAAGGACACACTATCCTGTACTGTCCTGACTATAAACCAGGAGCATGTTTTGTCTGTGGAAACGAAGATCATCAAGCAAGAAGTTGTCCAAGAAAGAAGGTGTAGTAAATAGATAGTATAGGTTATGTCGTGTAAGCGTGTTTAATATTATATGTGTGCTTAATATGTATGTGTAATGCATTATGATAAAACTTTTATAAAAGTGGTAAAGTAAATCCCGACTTTTGTAGTCATAATGGGATAACTGATGTTTAAAGCACTATGTGCTATGATATGTAAAATATTTTGAAAGCAATGAATGGATATGAATCAAAGTTTGAGTTATGAAAGAAGTTTAATAAGTTTAAACTTATATGATAAAGTTTAGAATGTAAGTTAATTTATGGTTTTTACTTAACCAGATAATGCCGCCAAGACGTCAAACTCGAAATTAGAGGGCAGAAGAGTTTGTCAACAATGTTGAAGGACAACAACAAGCAGACCCAATGCAGCAGTTCGCAAATATGGTAGCTCAGGCTATGCAACAAGGAAACCAGCCGGATAATCACTTGGCGAATTTTAAAAATTTTAAGGCTGTAGGACCGCCAGAATTCAAAGGTACGACTGACCTCGTAGAAGCCCAAACATGGGTTAAGGAAATTGAGAAGGCGTTTATAATAGCTAGGGTAGCTGAGGGGCAAAAGACCTCTTTTGCCACCTACATGATGAAGGGTGAGGCCAATTTCTGGTGGGAAGCAAATCAGGTGAGGGCAGGAGCAGGTGTGGTAGCATGGGATAGATATAAGACTTTATTTTTCGAGAACTATTTTTCAGCCATTATGTAGTCTAGAATGGAGGTAAAATTTCTGGAGTTGAAGCAAGGAGATATGTCGGTGGCAAAATATACCGCGAAATTCAATGAGTTAGCTAGGTTTGCTCCGCATCAAGTTGATACGGAGGCTAGGAAGGCTAGGAGATTTGAGCTGTGATTAAAACCCTGGCTCTATAATAAGGTGGCAGTGTTACAGATTCCAACATTTGCAGCACTCATGGAGAAGGCGATAATTGCGGAAGAGGGAAGTGAGGCTATGAGCCTCTACAATAAGGAGAAGAAGAACAAGGGCAAGGTCGAGGGAGCTGAGAAGGTGAGGACTAATAATGGAAGCAGGAGTGTTGATGGAAAAAGGAAGGGGAACTATTTTGGCAATGTCCAGGTTAAACTGGAAGGTGTTAAGAAACCAGCGGTGCAGTGCAAGATATGTGGAAAGAACCACTCCGGAGAATGTTTAAAAGGAAAATTTGTCTGCTACAAATGCGGGCAGGAGGGCCATATCTCTCCCAACTGGCCAAATCCTAGAATGAACAGTGGATGTTTTATTTCCGGATCAATGGAGCACAGGGTGAAGGATTGTCCAAACAGGAGGGTAGAGGCAGGTAGTGTGAATACTGGTAAGGATAGTGGGATGTTAACAATCGCAGGACCGACATCATCAAGCAAACCAACAAAGTCAACATCAAGAGTCTTCAACATGACGGTCCAAGACACGGTGGCAGCCGCCAATGCAGTTACAGGTAATATTCGAATAACTTTTAATTGTATATTTATAATTTTTCTAATTATAGTAAATTATTTTATAAAGAAATTTGAAAGAGGAATTTGAGTTCTTTTAGAAATCAAATTTCCGTTTAATCAGAAAGACAAACTTAATGTGATTAGTTAAAGATCAGTTCGATCAAAGTTGATCGAGATCTATTTGCGAAGATTATGTATGCTATGTACCCAGTTATGTATAGGTTTTAAAGCGGTGATTCCAGGGACGGAATCCTTATAAGGGAGGGTGAATGTGACAACCTGATATTTTCTATATAAATAAATCATAAATTTTGCGTATAATTTTTTTTTATTTTAAGTATGAGGATTTGTACAAGATTATGTGTATATGTATTTATGTGGTAAATAAAAATATATTTATTACATGAATATTTACAAGTAAATTTATTTTAGAATTATTGATTATTATAAAGTATATTTTTATAATAATTAATTTTAAGATAGAAATGTTTTTATTAATTATTTTCCATGAATATATAATCATATATTATTTAAATAATATATGAAGTGATTTTAAGAATAAATATAATAATTATTTTATTTATGAATTTTTTGTACAGAATATTAAGTTAAATATTTTACCTTAATTATTAAGGTTAAATATGAAAGAATAATCAGATATGGAGTCCAAACCCTAATTTTGGATTATTGTCAAGGTATGAGAATAATAATATTATATTAATTATATTTTGATTTTTCAGTGCTATGAATATGTACGGTATTACCGTATTGATAATGGTTGGTCAATTACGGTGTATTTTGACTAAACCCTAGTAATAATGTTAAACCCTAATTTGAGATCCAAATTAGAGTACAAGATTATTTTATAAGTGTATAATATTAATTATGTCGTGTATTAATGTATTAATTAAGTAAACCCTAATTAAAATTCTGGAAACCTTAATTGCTATAATTAGTAACCCTAATTTGAAATTAGAGTTTGAGGTTGTTGGTAAGTATTGATAATGTGATTAATTAGCAAAGTCAACAATAATTATATGATCTAAACCCTAATGTCCATTTGTTAGATAATTACAAACTTACTTTAATTAACAAAGTTATTAATTTCAAAATTTAAGAAACTAAAATTTAATTAATTTTATTTATGTGCAAACCCTAATTGCTAAATCCTAGATTTATTTTGTGTTAAACCTAAGGGTTAAACCCTAAGGGTTTGCTAAGTTCCATTTTTGCCATTAAATTAGAAAACAAATGACCATTATGTCCTTTTTAGCATTAAAGAAGCTAGCATGTAGGTTTTGACAAATTGGTGAAGTTGTTTACCAAACCAACAACTCCATTGACTGAAAGTGGACAGCTATCAGCTCATTAATCAGCCATATACATTGCACATGTGATCTATATATAGAATTAAGAGAGAGAAAGTGTCATTTGTTCAATCATTTTTGTCCAACACTCAAACCTTTTCTCTCAAACACCACACCTCCGAAATTTGTTGATAATATCAGTCACAAACACAGCCCCACGAAATCCAACAACAAAACAACAACACAAAATCCGAAATTTGCTCATTTAAGGTATAAACCCTACCTTGAATTTCTGTCCAAATTTTTGGTGTTAGATGTTATGATTAGATGTTACAATATGTTTTTTATGTTGTCTATTGACGATCTGGGTTGCTAGATGTTAGATCCATAACATCTAGAGGCTCAGATTTGATGTTTTCAAAAATCTGGAAATTTTTATTTTTGTTGTCTGACAGTGAATGTCAGAGGTTGTAAATCTCAGCCTGTTATGTGTTTTTGTTTATTTAATGCTTCTACTTGTAGTATGTTATGTACTCTTTAATCTGTAGCAAGAATCAAGCTTAGATCTGTTTTAGAATTCAAGTTATTCTGGGTCAAACATGGTTGAACGAGCATGACTGGACAATTCTGGGTAACCCAGAAATTGCCCAGATCGTGTCTGACAAGTTTTGTTGGCCTTAGATCTTTCTGTTCGTTATATGATTGTTGTTTTTGTTGCATCTAGAGTGTAGAATGGTATATAAACTCTATTATTAAGCCTTAAAATCTCATTTTCATTGAGCTGAATGAAAGAGATAACCGGTTAAAGTGTTAGGGAAGCTCATGATATTGGTTTTCTGGAAAACCCAGAAAACCCATGAAGGCAGATTCTGACAATGGTTGACCAAATGGTAACTGCTTGATTTGTTGATAATTTGTTTATATTAGGTGATGAATATGTAGTGTTACATGTGGGCTAGAAGTCAGAAGTCTTAAATCACACGAACAGTTCATATGTTGCACGCTATAGTCGATCAAAAGTGGTAACTCGAACTGTTCTTCATTTATGGGTAAACCTAGAAATGAAGAACAGCTCTGACAGCGAATTTAGAGGCTTAGATCTCTCTTTTGTTATGCGTTTTGATCATGTTTGTTGTTGGATCGTGTCGTCTTGTATTTGTACTACATAATCTGACGAACAACAGATCCAGAAACACAACACACACTAAATTATGATCGGTTAAACATTACCACTCGGTGAATGCCTATGAATGTCTGGGCAGGCTCAAGAACATTAAGAACACCTATAGCGACGGTTCTGAAAAAAAATAGAAAAAAATGATTTTAATTATTAAAAATACAAAATAAATCATTAAAAATTATTTTAAATTCTGAAAATTAGTTTTTAATTATTTTAAATATATTTCATAAATATTTAATATTTTTGGAATATTAAAAGTATTTAATTTATTTAATTATAATATTAAATAAATTATTTAAAAATGATTTTAATATTTGAAAAATCATTTAAAATTATATTATGATATAAGAAAATATATTAAGTTATTTTTGATAACTTTTAATATTATGTGATAATTTTCATTAATAAATTAATATTAATGATAATTAAGTTATTTATTAAATGAATTTAATAAATGAATTAAAAATGATTTTATTACATTAAAAATCATTTTAAATAATGATAAGGTATTTAAAAAATATTTTAAGTTATAAAATATAACTTTTAATATTTAAAGGTAAATTTAATTAATTAATGATTATTAATGATATTAAAGTTATTTAATATTTATATTAAATAAATTAGTTTAAAAATGATTTTAATATTATAAAAATCATTTTAAATGAAAATAAAGTGTTTAAAGATATTTTAAGTTATAAAATATAACTTTTAATATTTAAGGGATATTTTCATTAATAATTTAATATTAATGATATTTAATGATTAATGATATTAAATTTATTTAATAATTATATTAAATAAATAGTTTAAAAATGGTTTTATTTATTTAAAAATCATTTAAAAAGGATGTTAATTATTTAAAAATATTTTAAGTTATACTTATGACTTTTAATATTTGGATAAATAGTTCATTAATATTTAAATATTAATGGTAATTATTTAATAATTATTTTAGATGTTTAAGAATCAATTAAAGGTAATATAAATGTTTTAAAAATATTTTGAGTTAATATACATAACTTTAATATTTTGGCAATGGTTTTATTAATAGTTTAATATTAATTAAATATTAATGATAATAGAATTGATTGATATTTAAATCATTTAATAATGATTCTGATATTTCAAAATTTATGGTAAATGGTAATAATTATTTTATAATTATTATAAGGCCATGAAAAATAGTGCGACTGATGTTTAAGTTATCCAAATGGATATTGATCTACGGTCTAGAGTCTTAGACTCGATATTTACCCGAAAAAACTGTCGGTAGACCGACATGTTTCAGAAATTGATCTGGACTTAGATAATTTATTGGATATGTGTTTATTTGTGATTCAATGGTTATTAAGGTTGTGTGATCATGTGAATAGGAAATGTGCTGACTGCAATAGGCAGTGTTATGTGTACGATATGTTGTACTAATCAGTAAAATGATTTGATTAATGATAGGTTGTGATAGAAAAGAGTAGAACTAAGTTGAGAATTGTAAGCAGCGCATCAGGCAAGTATCCTAACTTTGCATTTTCTTTATGCAATGGACAGAAGTAAGCAGTTTAGAATAATTATTATTATTAATATATAGATTGTTAAACCTATAGTATATAAACCCATTGATTATCAACATGTTAGTATATGATAATTCAGTTATATATTCTGTTCGTTAATTTCTAGAAATGATTATACAAGTGTCCCCACTTGGATAATCATTGTATTTAATCACATGTTGATACACCTTTGATATACATATATGTTGAATTATATTATTGTTAAATAAGATAAGACCTTTGTTATGAAAACCCGACAGGTATGCACATCCCTATAATGGGAAAATTTTTATGCGCCCAAGGCGGACAGAGTGAACGATAACTTCGTTCTTGTACATGTAATATTGATCAATACAGGGTACAATGGGGCTGATCACCCTCCGTGCCCGTAAGTCATGACGGTTTACAGATGAATTTCTATTCAAACCTTTTCGAAAATGAAAACAATGTTCATAGTATGTCACAGAAACCCATGTATAGTCAATACGTAGTTTCAAAATTTTGAAAGAGGGTTGTTATGATATTATTATTGGTATAGATGACTTCACAACTATTGATTGGTTGTAGAAGGGTATTATAAAGAAAACATTTAAATTCTTTCAGCTTATATATCTATAAATACTTGTTGGGCACTCAAATGCAAATCCTTGCTTAATTTAAATGTTTTTCAGCTAAGTGTGAAGAACCAGAAGGCTCATGCCGAAATAAGGGAAAGGGAAAGCTAACCAAATAAGATTTGTGGTACTGTTTGTAATAGTTTTAGATTATGAAGACTATGATATTTAAATATCTAATATCATGTAATGAATGACTAAAGGTTACGTACTTGGGAGAAAGACTCTGATGTATATTTAAATTTAAGTTAAGTTTTATATTATTGTTATTATTATTAGTATTATTCCGCTCATAGAAATGGTATCGTGAAGTACCTAGTTTGGGTTTCAAGTATCCGGGTTCGGGGGCCTCACAGCACCCCTTCGGGGCTAGAGCTATCATTATTTTCTATTCTTCTCTTTCTTTTTAGAATAGATTAGAACCCTAGAATAACTAAGATTTGGAGATTGAAGCAATTGAAGATTCTTGAAAGTTCAGAAGTGAAAGAAGAGAAGAAACTCATATTTGCTATTCTTAATCCCTAAATCTCTTTACTTCTATTTGTATCTTTCAATGTATATTCAATTGTGGATGATGGATTTTGATTCTATAATGAGCTAAACTGTATTTTGAGATTACAATGGAATCTATTGCTTAGTTTATTTTGATATACTTCATTGTTAACCTTATTGATTGCTATGGGTTTGTCTATTAAGATTTATGCTTATTTGCTTAGTTGATTGGCCATCAATTACAGTGATAACCTATATGAACTTGAAAGATGAAGTATGAGTTTAGAGTTGATCTTGATAGCTTGTATTTGTATGTTCTACATGGTGATGGAATATATGACTCGTGCTTAGGATAGACATATACTGAAGCACCACTCGTAGTCAATTGAGGACTTGGGTTCAAACCCTAATTATTTGTAAATCACATAGACATATAGTGGTTTAGGTAATATGGGTGTTCATGTGTATTCTATCAATTGTGGATTATATGTGATATGAGTATGGTACATCGAGAGATGGCTATATTTCACTTTCGTGTTCTCGACTACCAATCAATTATAATTAATTTGGTTTAACTAGAAGTGTGTTTATTTAAATGATGCAATAGGGGAAACTGTAATCTCATGTCTTTATTATCTAGTCTCATTCTAGGGGTAGTTAGTACTATTTAATTTTATAGTTTAAATATAAAAACTCAAAGCAATCGTTTAAATAAGACTGAAATGGTTATGGGCTAATGCTTGGTGAACTTTATTAATTAATTCTCAGTGGGAACGATACTTTACTTTTCTTTATTACTTGTTGACCACGTAAACTTGCGTGTTGTGTGTAACTAGATATTACCCAACAAGTTTCAAAAATCTATTCACAGATATAAAAGGAGAAGCACCTGGCATTGCAGTGGAACTAGGGACATCATGTATAGGAAATATGCTAGGTGGCTTTAATTCACAGACTCTCATGATGGGGAACCAACCTACACACATAGCGGTTCTAATGGATGGAGGGTTCCTAGATTATCGTAGAGGAATTGGATAGCGATGTCATAAAAAGAGTCCAGCTAACGGACTATAAACCGAGTGCTCGATGGGAGGCACCCCATCCAATCTTTCTCCCTCCTTGTTTAATTCTTATTTACATTGCCATATTTAGTAGATGTTAGATAGTGGTAAATCTTAATAATAGTTTTATTGTTTCTCCTCTCAGGTTAAATCCAATTGCTATAAGCATTCAGGATCAAACAGAAGTCAAACCAAATTGAAGCAGAACCAGAGTTGCAGAAGCCGCGCGGCCGCGCGGTAGAAGATGCTTGAGGACGCGCACCCGCGCGAGCACCCGACTGGACAGACTTTACACACTACAAGTTACGCGCCCGCACGAGGATTTCATAGGAGGAGCGCGCGGCCGCGCGCGATGCCTGATTGATGCTGAGCTGTTTATTTTAATCTCTAAATTTTAAAGGTTGTATTTGATTTAAAACGATCCATGACTGGTGTCAGGGGTATCATTCAACATTATTATTAATTTTCACGTAACTTTACATCGTAATTAAGGTTTTTACTCTCTAGAAAGGATTCCAACGTAGAGGATGCTATAATTCTATTTTCTACTCCTGGGGATTTCTCTACGAGAACGGAATATTAACGTTAGTTTTTGCTGGAATCTTATGAGGATTGAATATTGATGTGTATTCAGCAATTGGGTTTGTTAGTTTCATCTTTCTTCTTTTAATTGTTGTTTATTGATCATGTTTAACTTTGATCCCATAATAGCTTTTGGTTTAGTCATGAACTAAACTCCATTATGGGATTCTAACGGATTTTATTATGTAGTTTGATTGCATACTTAAATGCTGGGTTATTTTGCATATCATATGGGATGTCTGTCATGATTGTTTTGCATACATGAATGCTTGATCACCATTCGTTTCAGTATTCGTATGGAATTGACCATGAACATGCAAATATGGACTGTAATCATGATAATATACGTATATAGGGCTGTGTTATATGGCTTATGTATTTCGTGAACCAGATAGACATATACTGTTTCACCGTATAAGTTTAGATAAGAGCTTGAACTTAAAATCAATATAGCTGCAATTTCACATAGACATATAGTGACGTTGGTTATATTGATGATTACATGGAGTCTATCATCTGTGGATGCTGTGTAAGTAGGTCCTAATGCATTGAAAAATGGCTAATACTCTTTTAGTTCTCTTGGCTACTTTCCTATGATATTTGAACAAGTCAGGCATGATAGTGGCGATTGAATGAAATAGTAAATAAAGTTAGAATCCCATTGATTCCAATATAATATATTATATCGTTTATATTATTTTAGTTGTTATTTGCAATTCAAGAATCAACCAAGTTTAATCCATAGTGTGAGCATATAAATATAGTGATTTAGTTAACGAATAGTAGTTTAAGTTAAACAACTTTCTCTGTGGGATCGATACATTACTTGCTCTGTATTACTTGTTGACGCATGTATGCTTGCATGAGTTAGAGCTCTTTTGTTAGTCGTAAAAAATAGGCAACAAAAGCTAAGGTGGAAAATAAACCAGCCTCAGCTTCCCAAAACAATACTTCTGATGAAGAGAAAGATGTAGAGTCAGCATAAGAAAATGATACAGCTGTCAAGGCTGAGTCCTCTTAGACCAAATCCAGCAGTGAAGGTGAAGCTGGATTAATGAATGAAAATTCAGCATCTACTGATGAAGAGGAATGCTCAAGCCCTATAGCTAATCCTCAAAGCAGTCACTCTGCTGATGAAGAAGAAATTAAAGATGACCCAATTCCATTCCCAAATGCAACTGCCCCAACAAGCCCAGACAATGGGTCAAGTGATGTTGATTGTAAAGAAGAAGAAGAACAAGCCCCTTCGATCCTGAAAGCCCTAAAAATGGCTCAAAGGATGATGAGTCTACAAGAAGAAGGGACTGCCATTGCCAGTGGTGAACCCCAAGGAAGTTTATCTATTGAACCAGAGGAGTCAGAGTCCGAAGAAGAAGAAGAGTCTGACTCTCCCATAGCTGAACCTCCAAGAAAAAAGAAGAGCTAAGATTGTAAGCCAAGTTTGCCTATAGAAGGAATAGTGATCACTCCAATACTATCATTGAACTAAGTGATGATAAGTTTGTATCAAAGGATGAAAGTACTGAGGATAGGACCAGTAATGAAGAAGATGAATCAGAGGAAGATCTTACTGAAGAAGGTTCTGGGAATGAAATGCAGCAAGAAGAATTCACTACTGGAAGTGATCAAGATGGTTTAGGCTCCGAGAAAGAAGAAATGGAGAATGATTCCAATTCTATAAATCAGGAATCAGAGGAGCCAGAACTCTATCATGTCCTCTCACCAGCAAGATTTAACAGAAGAATAGTGGTGGAAGTCTCAAATGAACTACAAGAAGCTCCACCAGAAAGATGGGTGAACTATGGAAATGAGCAGCTCAAGGTAGTAAGAATGACAACTTTTGACATAGCTAAAAACTGGAACACCATGGAGCTAGATTGCTCGACTATTCTCTACAATCCTGACTACTTGCTGATGAGATGGTTCTTCCAGTGGATGCCATGGCTAAAGGCCCATACTAAAGGAGATGAAAGCTACCTCAGCTGATGCTACTCTCACTTTCCAAGTATGGAGATGGTAACACAAAACTTCCCAAAGGTAAAAAGTTTTGCTACAAAGATGATCACAAACTAGCCCCACTTCAAAATTTATCGACATGCTGGAAATCACTACATCCCCTACGATCATAAAGTGGACTCTCAAGGAAGAAGGGACATGACAAATGAGGTGATCGTAGAGTCTGGTCACTCTACTGCTGAGACTGTTCAAGTTCAAAATTAGAAGCTTCCAACATCCCAAACACTGCTATCTGACATTCCCTCATCCTCAACCAGCAATTGGTACTCAACGATTGTTCAGATTCTCCTAGCTTTCAAAAATCTATCCAAGAATGAAAATCGTAGAGTCCAATCTGATGCTGCCCAACAAGAGGATCAAACTATTTTGAAGTAGGAACTACTGAATAGTTCTGATGAACTAAGTGATAAAATATCTCTACTCACTGAAGAGTCACAAAAGCTGACAGCAGCAGGAGATAATTCATTGTTGAACAAACTTCAAGATACTATGGCTGATGTATCTCTCAAACTCCAAGAGAGAGATAACTTCTATCAAAAGGCCATACAAGATCAAAAGGCAGAAGCTCTACGAGTTCAGAAGGCCAATGAAGACCAGATCCAAGCCCTCTCTGACAAGATTGACGTCCTGAAGCAGTCTTTCTCAGTGCAACTTGAGCTAGGCCAACAGGAACTCAAGTTTAAGGTTTACAACTCCTCCTACCTAATGGAGCAGCTTATGTCCAACATGGAGCAGCTCTCACAAATGATTAATGATAAAAAGGAAGAGAAAAAAAGGCATAGAAAAAAGAAGAGCAACAGAAGCAAGAGGCACTCAAAGAAGAGTAGAGGGACATGAGAAAAGAAGTCAAAGAAGAAGACTGCAGCTGCAGAAAAAGAATCATCATCTGAAGGGGAGCCAGAAGATGATGATAACATGATAGCAGAGTCTGAGGGGGAGCATGTTCAGAAAGATGACGAAGGGGAGCTAAACAAAGACATAAGGATATCCTCCCAGGGGGAGCAAGAGCAAGAAGAACAAACATATGAATAACTGATCAACAGACATCCTGGAAACATACATGGAGCCAAAGAGGTATATCTCTAACTAGTTAGGTATGTTCTGGATCCAGGATGTAAAGTGTCTTTATATATAATTTGACATATCTTTATAAATAACATTCATGATTATCTATTTTAGAAATATAGCTGCTCACTGTGTAACGCCCCGAAATTCGGTCTATCTTCACACTCGGATTCCGTACATCACGAGTACATCATTAATCCAACATACATCATTATATACTGAAATATAATAACATACATTCTAAATTCCCAAGTTCTAAAACCTTATAACCTTTCTCATTACAAATAATGATAATTACATTATTCCTTTCATCTTACAAGAGTGACTTTTATCCTCCACCAAGGATACATACAGTTCGTTAAACTAGTCTATAGTTTAATTTTCATCTTTCTACATTACAAGTCTTCACTTGATCTTCTCGCTTATTCACAATCTGAATGGCACTTCATCTGGATACCGTCAGCTTAATCTATACGGGATCCTTAAGTTCTTCTAACATCGTTCGCTGAAAATATTTTTCATTTAAAGCAAGTGTGAGCATTCAATTGCCAAGCAAGTCATAATAGTTGAACAAACAACTTAAAGAATTTAAACATTCTTTTCAGACTTCAATAACTGAACAAGGTTACGAAGCATCTTGAATAATAGGAATAGTCTTGATTCCTATTATCTTAAAACATTAGTCATATTCACTTTGAAATACTTTCATTCTCTACCCTCTTTCATGCATATTCTGTCTGGCTAGAATCAATAGCACAGACTTAACAATAACGGTTCATGTATAAATAGAACATTATTTTACTGAACAGTTCAAACATAGAACAGTTCATCTCATAAAAATACCGAAGTGTTCACATTATGGCACAAGGCCTCATACGTTCTAACACCTTGCACAAATATCGCACATTCGTACATAGACATAACTTCTCAAGTTCAGCATCTGAGAAGTTTAAGAAACTAGCATTCATTTAAAATATGAATGAAGTTAGGAAACTTGACTTACGCACAGCTACAGCTTACCCTGAATTGCTCATTCCAATCCCTATAACACATAAGGAAACAACACATACACCAATTAGTCATATACTTGACTTATGCATTGGTTTACTTAACTTTACTTCTTAAGGTTCACGTTCTTACAACTAAGTTTACGTGACGAACTTTCTTTATCAGTTTACGATTTCATGACATACGAAGATGTCTTACTCAACACGTTCATCATCTTTGATGATTTTCATTCTTATCTTCTTTTTATACTTCTCTAGGACTCAGTACACATCGCTTCTCTGCTAGTAGTCCATATGGTACTCTGAGTGGTTTGCCTCAAACAACCAACAAACAAGTTCCCGTCTCATCTACACTGCCATCACAGTGAGTTAGATCGGTTGCCAGTTTCGTATATACCTTCGCTCTCTGAAGGAATTGTTTAGCCCAGCTCCCATATGTCAACCATCAAAGGTTACGATTGTACCACAACCTAACTTTCTCTTAACTTATACGAACCATTTAACTATAATGTTCGTTAAGTCAACTTCTTATTCCTTATGGCTTTCTGGAAACTAAATGCCATACCTCAGGATTAATTCTTTATCGTGTAAGTCATACAATCTTTTGTATACTCGGAACGATCATTTAATGTCAATACTATGAGAGCATATCGTTAAACATTTCATATTAACATATTCATACCTTACAACATTTTGTTCATTTAACTCATAATGTTGTCCAAGTTATACTTATTAACTCGGCTTCTTAACGTTATACGTTATTATCTTTAACATAGTTTCTTCATCGTTCACGGCTAAAACTTAGTCTTCATTACATTACTGTTAAAACATACACAGAGTGTAGGTTCTGCCTGTTTAACACTCGCTTACACTCAACCCTTACGCTGGTTAAAGTGTTCAACGCTTACTTCATTCTAACATTCTCATCCAACTTATATTCAGCTTTCTATAATCTCCTTATCGTTTGTTACGGCTTTCCTTGATAATTCATATCTTACTTATTACCTTCGTCAACGTCTAAGTCATACAACCAGGGTATACTTAGAACATTCGTCAAACGCAAATACGATTTACAAGGATCATTTACATATTCAACGTTCACGTTGCTCGTCTTTTAATCTCTCATTCAAGCTTTACTTAAGGTTTTAATTGCTTTCGATCTGTGACAACTCGAGAAATTAGACAATTTATTAAAATATTAAATGATTGAATTAAGGTCAAATAATAGATCTAGACAGAAAATGAGTATATGCGTTTGATGTTATTGGGATGAAATTTTGATGATTTCAAAATTTTGTGAAGTATATAGGTGAATTATTCAGGATTAAGGATTTATGTGAATATGTATGTGTACTAAATGTGGTTAAGGGTCAAGGGTTGACCAGATTAATTATATATGTGTCAAACCCTAAGTTTATGTTAAGAACGTCAACGTTCTGTTAGAAAACCCTAGCAATGGATAAGAAATCGTAGAAATCGGTTCTGAAACCCTAGTTTCAATTCCGGGAATCCGAAAACCTAAATTCATGATAAGAATATGGTGATTAAGTTAGAAAATCCTAACGATATGTTCAGAAACCCTAATTTCAGTACCGATAATTTAAACCCTAATTTGGGAATCCTAATGCAAAGTATTAAACCCTAAGGGTTAAAAAGTTGTGTGTAAGGAATATGAACATTATGTGATGGTTTAAATTTGTTTATTATATAAACAAACAAAAGAAACTAGTGTAACCCTAATTATATATTAGGAATGAAGGATTTAATAACTTAGGGGTTATGGATCAAGAGAATTGTGGTATTTAGAATACTTATTAATTCTAGGAGATTTATTTTATATATCTCAAATGATTAATTTTATAACCTAATTATAGCAAGTCTAATTGGGTTAAGGAAATAAGTGGGCATGAGTAAGGATTTGTGTTATAATTGAGGAAGTAAAAACCCTAATTAAATGAATTAGGTTGGATAAGAATTAAGGTATTGAACTATGTATATTTTATAGCCCAAGTGTTGGCCAATGAAATTAGTTAGAGGCCCAAGTAATACATTAATTGAGTGGCTCAAATATTTTTATTGATAAGCCCAAAAGATTTAAGGGTGGACCAAACTTAGAGCCCAATTGAAGGAAGGACATGATGGACATTTGATATTATTAAAAGTGTTCGACTATGATTGATTTACATGGCCGGTGGATAGAGATGGAAAAAGGAGGAGAGATTGAGCATGTGACTAAGATTTATTTTGGTCTCTTATTTGTCTAAAGTTGGTCACCAACTCTCCACCAACTTTCCTACCAACTCTCCCTACTCCTCTTATGTGTCATTGTTTTATTTATCCAACATCTTTGTTCATGCTTATAAGTAAAGCTTTGGTAGTTTAGTGGGAGAAAAGGAGATAATTATATGCAAAAACATCTCCCACTTTAAGCACCACACATGTGATAAAAGGATAGTTCATTAATGCAAGCTAGGTGTCCAATAGTTTAAGGAGCCACATGATATACTAATCTCCCATATGTTTATGATTAAGAAAGAGAAAGATAGAGTGAGTGGGGAGATGATTATTAGATATACAATTATATTTATTCATTTTTATAATGTCACCCAAGTTATTTCATCTCTCTCATGATATCACTTACTTTTTGGCCAATCAATAATTTAATTAAAGCCCAAAAATTTGATCCAAGTGAGGAGGGACATTTTTGGAAAAAGATATTTAATCAAACTTGGTAGATATTGGCCACATGGCCGGGTAATGGAAGAGGTGAAAGGAGAGGGAGATGTGCATGCACATCATCCATTTATACACTACACAATTGGCAAAAGATAATTCACCCAATTAGGCTAAGTGTCATATTTTTTTAATAAGGTAGCTTGCATATCTAGCCTTGTTATTGGTTTGGTGCCCAACCCTAAACCCTAAATGCTCCAAACCCTAAAGCCTAAGGGTTTCATCAAATGGCAAATTCTAGAAATATATGGAAATGTCCAAAATGCCCTTTTTACATTTTTTTTTATTATGTAACTTGTGAATCTTGCCTTATCTTTGGTTGTTCACCAACCCTAACCCTAACCTAGCATAACATTTGACTAAAAGCCATACAAATTAGCCACTCTTACCATCTTGCAAACTTAGATGCATTGAATCAAAGTTTTATAACTTAAAACTTAAGTAAAGTAACTTACTTTACTTACAAAACCAACCTAGACCTTCTCTCTCTTCATGTTTCGAAATTTAGAGTGAGAGAGGAGAGGAGTATGTTTGGAAGCTTCTAGGGAGGAGAAGGAGAGAAGATTTTGATCTTTCTTTCCATTCAAGATCCATCTCATATCTTAGAAGAAGAAGAATAAGAAGAAAAGGAGCATGAAAAATCAAAGGTATAAACCTTTTTTGTTCATGTAATTTTTGGTTGAAGATCAAACCTTGAATCTATATTTCTAATCTCAAAACCTTAGATCTAAGTTTTAATGAGTGTTTCATGTTTAGATCTAACCATATTGAGTGTTGATTTGGTTGAAATCAAAAGGAATTGAAAAATAGAATTTTTCCGGAAAAGTTTAAAACTAGAAAGTATGATCTATCTTTTGATTATTGAAATCTATGATGGATATTTGTGATTTATATTCTTGGTATGCTAGATCAATGTGTGTAGGATAAAACCCCTTTGGAATCTCGCAAATAGGTTGAAAAATGAGCAAGTTATGGGATTTTTCCCAAACTACACAAAGGTAATAAAAACTGTTAGAATGACAGTTTGTAACAGCCACTTCCCAGCTAATTTCTGGGAGCTTAACATGTCCAAATATGGGTTATGATAGATGAAAATTGAAGATCGGAAAGATACGAATCCAACAAAATTGACGGATCGTTAATCGGAATTACAGATCTCATTATATTTAAGATTTAGTAAAGGACTCCAAAACTGTAACATGGCAAAAAGTTTCTGTCCAGATCTGTCCAGGGGCTGTTTTGGCAACTTAAATTGTGAAATAAATTCCGGCCTATTGGAAAATGAAAATATATGGTATTATGTAGCTCGTGTCCAAAATGAGCTAATTCTGAGTTAAAACGACCAAGTTATGACCATTACAATTTTTGTGATTTTTCGACGGAAATCGCTATAAACGGAGTTCTACAAGTCAGATTGCTACGAAATTTAAAATGGAGCATCACATTAACATATATAAGGTTATCCCAAGATATGGGAATGTTTGGAGTTAAGCACGAGGTAGCTAATTTCTTAAGCTACGCACTAGAATTAATTTTTGAAAAATATCAAAGGAAGTTAGAAAATTATGGAAAAATAATTTTTGTGGATGAAATATGTGTATATATGTTTGGACTAAGGATAGAAAAATAATAAACTGATTTGGTATTTTCGTGATACGAATTTAGAAAAGAGCTTGCTGGATTATATAATTTGTGATTCCGGTTTGCTGGATTGAGAAATAGTTTACTGAAATTGAAAATATGTTAAATCCAATTTGCTGGATTGCAGTTTAGATTGCTGGATTTGGAATTCAGGTTGCTGGATTTGGAATCCAGGTTGCTGAGTTGGTAATTTAGTTGCTAGATTTAGAATCCAAGTTGCTGGATTAGTATTTGACTTATTAGATGTTAATGAATACTTATGAAATGAAAAAGCGAGTGTTAAATCATATAAATGTGACTCTATGGCTTGATTAAGCGCTTAGGAAGAGTTTAATTGAACTTAAACTCGATATTTATCCGACTAGACCGTCGGGATGATAAAATTGTGTCGGTATCAACTCAAACTTAATAGTCTAATTTGATGCTAAGTCTTATATGTATTATAGACAGATAGGATTATGTGTTATGTGTTTAGGTTATTCTGTGGATATAGATATAACAGTATTATACTGTGATGATATTATTCTAATATTGGAGATCTATATTACTAATATTAGGTCTTCGGGTAAAGCGTTATAAATTGTGTTGCGGTAATCAACGGTTCAGGCAAGTTTCTTTGTACTTAACTCTAATAAGAGTATTTTATTCAAGCTGATGGTTAATCATTGCTGATTGCCACGAAAATTGTACTCTGTACATCTTGCATGTATAAGTCAGGTATGAAAGGCTGATCACCTTCATTACCAATTGGTTCAGAAATGTTTGTTCATGTTTAAAACTTGTTCAGTCAAAAGTTTGTCCGTGCTAGTTCTCAATTATATTGATGAATTATAGCCAACTTATTATTCATACTCTTCAATCATGATATATCGTTATATTGTTGTATTTAAACTTGCTAGGCAACTTTCATGCTTACCCGTGTTATATCATGATAAAACATTGCAGATAAGACGAATGCGTTCGGATACAGGAAAAGATAATACCAAGTTCAGCTTGGGATAAAATGTGCGGCTATTTTGTAATAGTATATTTTGATAAATATTGTTATGTGATAGAAAGTTAATGAATTGTATTTAAGTTAAGGTTACTCAATTTTGGGGAAATGTGTGTAAAGTTTAATGTATAAACAATTTATGTTTATATCTTCCGCAAATAGTTATAGAATGATTAGTGTATCGAATCCGCGGCGATTTGGGGCTCGGATTCGAAGCTGCTACAGTTTGTATCAGAGCTGTTGGTTATGAAGCTTAGGTAGGAATACCTAAGACCAATAACCGCAGTGATTAGGATAAGTACTAACTCAAATCGAGTTAGTGTGTCGGTAAGATTCAAAGACGAATCTCGGCGAGTGTAAAGCACTATGTTCCCTAACTCTGATAATAAAGTTGAACAGTAATGGTGAATAGATTGAGTCTAAAAGACTGAAAGTGAAGGAATAGCAGATCGTAAAACAAAACGATCATAGTGCATGGAATTGAATCGTAATATATACGATAAGATCACCCCGTGATCTGATAAGGTTATGATAGCCAAAAAGAATTAATCTGATGATTGAAAAGTTTACAGCAAGATGCTGTGTATCAGTTGTACTATGAAATTGTACTATGAAAACTCATGAAAGAGTTATGGATTATGAATACGAATTGAATTCGTATTGAAAAAAAAGTGTTAAGATTAGGTGGGGA
Organism: Panax japonicus; assembly: GCA_020205505.1. Lineage (NCBI taxonomy): Eukaryota > Viridiplantae > Streptophyta > Magnoliopsida > Apiales > Araliaceae > Panax > Panax japonicus. The sequence goes on along the minus strand of CM035100.1, from coordinate 17,814,635 downwards.
TTTCAATGAGGACTTATGTCGGCAGCTGAGTTGTATGATTCCTTGTATGGGCGGGGAATTTGTACTTGGTTTTAGAATCACTTAGCTTCCTGGTCGATGTAGTGGTTAGGTTGACCAATTCTTTGTATGGGCGGGAGAATTGTTCACTTAGCTTCCTATATTGATTAGTGGCCGAGTTTGGTTTGACAACCACTTAGTTTCTGGCACTGATAATCATTGAAATGTTGTGTCGCGTTATTTGCTATATGCGTGTTAAGAGGGTGATTCCTTTCTCATGTGTAAAACAGATAGATAGGTCATAGATAGAGAATATAGGTTTACGTACGAGTTCTTAAAACTCATACTTATGTGACATTCTTGATTCATAGTAATATGAAATGTTTGTGAACCCCTTAGCGAATGGACGCCAAAGGTTTGTCTAGGAAAGTTCTTAAACTCATATAATTGTGGCCAGGCTATGAACTTATACGTGTGGTTTTATGAACTAGGTTTAGTTGTGTGTGAATTAAGTGTTAAGGATAATAGGAATAGATAGAATGTTTAAGCAAATGATTTGAAATATCAAAATTTGTTTTTAATTATCACTCATGTACCATGTAACCTGGTGCAGAGATGATAAAAATGTGATGGAGTTGTAAATACAGGAATACTAAGTGTGAATTTGACCTTTGCGTGCGTTTTGAGTATCTTTGATAGATACCCGAGAAATTTGCGTATGTATCAAAGTAAATCTTTGATACATACCCGAGAAGTTTGAGTATCTTTGATAGATACCCGAGAAGTTTGAGTATCTTTGATAGATACCCGAGAAGTTTGAGTATCTTTGATAGATACCTGAGAAGTTTGAGTATCTTTGATAGATACTTGAGAAAATAAGTTCAAGATCTTGTGTTATCGCTCAGTATAAATGGTGTAAGGTGCACGGTGTAAGGTGCAAGGTGAATTTCGGGGACAAAATTCTTAGAAGGAGGGGTGAATGTGACAACCCGAGAAATTAGACAATTTATGAAAATCTTAAATGATTAATTTAAGGTCAAATAATAGATCTAGACAGAAAATGAGTGTATGCGTTTGATGTTATTGGGATGAAATTTTGATGATTTCAAAATTTTGTGAAGGATATAGGTGAATTATTCAGGATTAAGGATTTATGTGAATATGTATGTGTATTAAATGTGGTTAAGGGTCAAGGGTTGACCAGATTAATTATATATGTGTCAAACCCTAAGTATATATTAAGAACGTCAACGTTCTGTTAGAAAACCCTAGCAATGGATAAGAAATCGTAGAAATCGGTTCTAAAACCCTAGTTTCAATTTCGGGTATCCGAAACCCTAAATTCATGATAAGAATATGGTTATTAAGTTAGAAAACCCTAACGATATGTTCAGAAACCCTAATTTCAGTATCGAGAATTTAAACCCTAATTTAGGAATCCTAATGCAGAGTATTAAACCCTGAGGGTTAAAAAGTTGTGTGTAAGGAATATGAACATTATGTGATGGTTTATATTTGTTTATTATATAAACAAACAAAAGAAACTATTGTAACCCTAATTATATATTAGGAATGACGGATTTAATAACTTAGGGGTTATGAAAAAAGAGAATTGTTGTATTTAGAATACTTATTAATTCTAGGAGATTTATTTTATATATCTCAAATGATTAATTTTATAACCTAATTATAGCAAGTCTAATTGGGTTAAGGAAATAAGTGGGCATGAGTAAGGATTTGTGTTATAATTGAGGAAGTAAAAACCCTAATTAAATGAATTGGGTTGGATAAGAATTAAGGTATTGAATTATGTATATTTTATAGCCTAAGTGTTGGCCAATGAAATTTGTTAGAGGCCCAAGTAATACATTAATTGAGTGGCTCAAATATTTTTATTGATAAGCCCAAAAGATTTAAGGGTGGCCCAAACTTAGAGCCCAATTGAAGGAATGACATGATGGACATTTGATATTATTAAAAGTGTTGGACTATAATTGATTTACATGGCCGGTGGATAGAGAAGGAAAAAGGAGGAGAGATTGAGCATGTGACTAAGATTTATTTTGGTCTCTTATTTGTCTAAAGTTGGTCACCAACTCTCCACCAACTCTCCTACCAACTCTCCCTACTCCTCTTATGTGTCATTGTTTTATTTATCCAACATCTTTGTTCATGCTTGTAAGTAAAACTTTGGTAGTTTAGTGGGAGAAAAGGAGAGAATTATATGCAAAAACATCTCCCACTTTAAGCACCACACATGTGGGAAAATGATAGTTCATTAATGCAAGCTAGGTGTCCAATGGTTTAAGGAGCCACATGATATACTAATCTCCCACATGTTTATGATTAAGAAAGAGAAAGATAGAGTGAGTGGGGATATGATTATTAGATATACAATTATATCTATTCATTTTTACAAAGTCACCAAAGTTATTTCATCTCTCTCATGATATCACTTGCTTTTTGGCCAATCAATAATTTAATTAAAGCCCAAACTTGGTAGATATTGTCCACATGACCGGGTAATAGAAGAGGTGAAAGGAGAGGGAGATGTGCATGCACATCATCCATTTATACACTACACAATTGGCAAAATATAATTCACCCAATTAGGCTAGGTGTCACATTTTTTTAATAAGGTAGCTTGCATATCTAGCCTTGATATTGGTTTGGTGACCAACCCTAAATCCTAAATGCTCCAAACTCTAAAGCCTAAGGGTTTCATCAAATGGCAAATTCTAGAAATATATGGAAATGTCCAAAATGCCCTTTTTACATTTTTTTTATTATGTAACTTGTGAATCTTGCCTTATCTTTGGTTGTTCACCAACCCTAACCCTAACCTAGCATAGCATGTGACTAAAAACCATACAAATCAGCCACTCTTGCCATCTTGCAAACTTAGATGCATTGAATCAAAGTTTTATAACTTAAAACTTAAGTAAAGTAACTTACTTTACTTACAAAACCAACCTAGACTTTCTCTCTCTTCATGTTTCGAAATTTAGAGTGAGAGAGGAGAGGAGTATGTTTGGCAGCTCCTAGGGAGGAGAAGGAGAGAAGATTTTGATCTTTCTTTCCATTCAAGATCCATCTCATATCTTAGAAGAAGAAGAAGAAGAAGAAGAAGAAAAGGAGCATGAAAAATCAAAGGTATAAACCTTTTTTGTTCATGTAATTTTTGGTTGAAGATCAAATCTTGAATCTATAGTTCTAATCTCAAAAACCTTAGATCTATGTGTTAATGAGTGTTTCATGTTTAGATCTAACCATATTGAGTGTTGATTTGGTTGAAATCAAAAGGAATTGAAAAATAGAATTTTTTTGGAAAAATTTAAAACTAGAAAGTATGATCTATCTTTTGATTCTTGAAATCTATGATGGATATTTGTGATTTATATTCTTGGGATGCTAGATCTATGTGTGTAGGATAAAACCCCTTTGAAATCTCTCAAATAGGTTGAAAAATGAGCAAGTTATGGGATTTCTCCCAAACTACACAAAGGTAATAAAAACTGTTAGAATGACAGTTTGTAACATCCACTTCCCGGCTAATTTCCGGGAGCTTACCATGTCCAAATATGGATTGTGATAGATGAAAATTTAAGATTGGAAAGATACGAATCCAACAAAATTGACGGATCATTAATCGGAATTACAGATCTCATTATATTTAAGATTTAGTAAAGGACTCCAAAACTGTAACATGGCAAAAAGTTTCTGTCCAGATCTGTCCAGGGGCTGTTTTGGCAACTTAAATTGTGAAATAAATTCCGACTTTTTGGAAAATGAAAATATATGGTATTATGTAGCCCGTGTCCAAAAATGAAGCTAATTCTGAGTTAAAACGACCAAGTTATGACCATTACAATTTTTGTGATTTTTCGACGGAAATCGCTATAAACGGAGTTCTACAACTCCAATTGCTACGAAATTTAAAATGGAGCATCACGTTAACATATATAAGGTTATCCCAAGAGATGGAAATGTTTGGAATTAAGCACGAGGTAGCTATTTTCTTAAGCTACACAATAGAATTAATTTTTGAAAAATATCAAAGGAAGTTGAAAAATTATGGAAAAATAATTTTTGTGGATGAAATATGTGTATATATGTTTGGACAAAGGATAGAAAATAATAAACTGATTTGGTATTTTTGTGATACGAATTTAGAATACAGCTTGCTGGATTATATAATTTGGGATTCCGGTTTGCTGGATTGAGAAATAGTTTACTGAAATTGGAAATATGTTAAATCCAGTTTGCTGGATTGTAGTTTAGATTGCTGGATTTGGAATTCAGGTTGCTGGATTTGGAATCCAGGTTGCTGAGTTGGTAATTTAGTTGCTAGATTTAGAATCAAGGTTGCTGGATTAATATTTGACTTATTAGATGTTAATGAATACTTATGAAATGAAAAAGCGAGTGTTAAATCATATAAATGTGACTCTATGACATGATTAAGCGCTTAGGAAGACTTTAATTGAACTTAAACTCGATATTTGTCCGACTAGACCGTCGAATGATAAAATTGTGTCGGTATCAACTCAAACTTAATAGTCTAATTTGATGCTATGTCTTATGTGTATTATAGACAGATAGGATTATGTGCTATGTGTTTAGGTTATTCTGTGGATATAAATATAACAGTATTATATTGTGATGATATTATTCTAATATTGGAGATCTATATTACTAATATTAGGTCTTCGGGTAAAGCGTTATAAATTGCGATGCGGTAATCAACGGTTCAGGCAAGTTTCTTTGTACTTAACTCTAATAAGAGTGTTTTATTCAAGCTGATGGTTAATCATTGTTGATTGCCACGAAAATTGTACTCTGTACATCTTGCATGTATAAGTCAGGTATGAAAGGTTGATCACCTTCATTACCAGTTGGTTCAGAAATGTTTGTTCATGTTTAAAACTTGTTCAGTCAAAAGTTTGTTCGTGATAGTTCTCAATTATATTGATGAATTATAGCTAGGTTATTATTCATACTCTTCAATCATGATATATCGTTAAATTGTTGTATTTAAACTTGCTGGGAAAATTTCATGCTCACCCTTGATATATCATGATAAAACATTGCAGATAAGGAAAATACGTTCGGATACAGGAAAAGATAATACCAAGTTCAGCTTGGGATAAAATGTGCGGCTATTTTGTAATAGTATATTTTGATAAATATTGTTATGTGATAGAAAGTTTATGAATTGTATTTAAGTTAAGGTTACTCGATTTTAGGGAAATGTGTGTAAAGTTTAATGTATAAACAATTTATGTTTACATCTTCCGCAAATAGTTATAGAATGATTAGTGTACAGAATCCGTGGCGATTTGGGCCTCGGATTCGGGGCTACTACACGATCGTTATCCATCCCATGAACCCCATGTTCATTATTCTTTCTTAATGTCAAAGCCATACGGTTCGCTGTATGCTAAGACCGATCGTTCATCGCAACAACGTTGCGTTCACAGCGTCTAAACGCTTTACATTCATCTCTCAATGCCATGTCATAACATCAAAATGTTATACATTAACATCATCAACAACGTCTAAGGAATCACAACCATAGCAATCCCTCACGTTCGTTTATCGTGACTACGGTCCCCGGACATCGGTTCCGTAACCCGCATCTACATTCTTTGTCTTTTATTCTCGTTTAATCTTTTCGTTCAACCTTTATTAAAGGTTTAAAACACTTGATTAAGTGTTACATTAGTTGAACATTATGTTCTTTATCTTCTTTCTTGAACATTCCCCATTATCTGAGAACTAAAAATCTTATTTCTGGGCATTGCTCTGCACCGGCGCTGCGGCGCCGTGCCCTTCCTTTTCTCTCGCGCTGCGGCGCTGACCTACATCTCTCTCCTCTCTTCTCGGACTGGCGCTGTGGCGCCAAGTCCTTTGTTATCTCTCACGATGTGGTGCCACTCTCTAGACGATTATGGCCGAGCTCATGATGCGGCGCCACTTCTCGGCGCTGCGGTGCCGAGCCAAAACCCTAGAAATTTTTTTCTAAGTGTTAAGTCAAGTTTGAGACGCGTACTTTACGATCTCATAACTTCTTCGTTATAACTCGAAACGAGGTCGTTCCAAAGCTATTCTCTTCCTTATCTTACGTACTTTAATATGCCTTGGACAGAACTTCGTTCTGAATCCGTTAACATACCATTCAATTGGCTTAATCTTTGCTCTTCGTTCATTTTTACGCTTTTCGTTCGTCCGCAATTTGGTCATCCGAACTCGGAATTCGTTCGTTCTTGAGTCCATGATTCACGTTTTATACGTTATCTTACATTTTTATGAAACCCTACACTTTCAGGTTCATTTACTAACTTTCAAATTTTCGTTCTTATTTTACGAAATTTTTCGCCATAACTTCGTTATAGCTTAATTTTAATCTGTTCTTCATGAACGTTTCTAACGTTCCTAACCAAGCAATAAGCATCTAACTTATACGCGATGGTTTTAAACTTTTCCATCAACAACATCTATACTACGATGGTTTTAAATTTGTCCATCAACAACGTTCTTCGTGTTCTTCGCGTTCTTCGTTCGTTCTTCATTTTTAATCGATATTTTGGATTACGATTTCATTTTTTCTTTGAATTTGATGTTATATAACACCATTCCTTACTTATTCGACCTACTCATTCATAAAATTCAATTAGATCGCTCAAAATCCTTACAAATCTTATACATGCTTAAGAAATTTATAAACTAAATTTCTTATTTCTTATTTCTTATTTTCTCATGATTTCAACCATATAAAATCATTACTAACATCTTTTACTCCTTATTCTCATTAAGTTATGTTTTAAACATATTAAACTTAAAGAAAATATTAGAAGAAACTAGGGTTCGGATTACCGTTCTTCTTTATTTCTCTTTCGTTATACAAAGCCTGCGATTTGCGAGCTTTTCTATTTCACGATCACTTTGGATCTGATCCTTCATTCTCATACTCTTCTTCTTCCTCTTCTAACCGAGCTCCCTCTCTCTTTCTTAAGTTATAGGAATTTCAAAATCCTAGAAAATGAAAGTTTAGCTTTCTATTTATAGATTTTCAAGGTTAGGGGTAAAATAATCATTTTGCCCCTAAAAATCACTATTCAAACCTCCTTACTATTCAAGACTTAAGGACTAAGTTAACTTAGCCCTCAAGTTTGCTTAGGCCTTAAGTTTCGTAGTTCCGTCTTTCGGTTTTTGTCCGACAGTTTTAAAAATTGCGATTCTCAGAATCCAAATATTTTTGAATATTTCGTCTTTGGCCATAACTAAAATATTATTAAATATTCCATCATGTCTCAACATTTTATGTAATCTATAACTTCTAAAAATTTCAAAATAAATCTCCGAGCAGAAACAGATGAATAGTGCTTATTTCGTCTTTTTCCCCGAAAATATTTTGTTCCCGGAAAACTTTTATTTTCTTCTTGAAAATTCTTACTCGTTCAATCTAGCTCGTATCCAGAATCCTCCTGATTAATAATCATTTCAGGTTATAAAATGATTAATAAACACATAACACAAAATAGTATTAATAAAAATTATTTTATTAATAACTAATTCTTTAAATCTTAATTTCTGGACAATCCAGATTTCCGAGTTGTCACATCCTTCCCCCCTTATAAAAATTTCATCCTCAGAATTTGTTCAAACCATACCCATACCGGGGTCATCACATTCACCCCTTCTTCACAGAATTTCATCCTCGAAATTTTAGCTTACTTTTCTTCTCAACTTCTATTCAAAGAAGTTCTTATCTTTCCATCATTCCTAACCTCCATAATCTATCAAGAATCATGAAGTAGAAGGAATATCGAGGAATATAAGAATTCCTTTAAAATATTTTATACGTTTGTTGAGGGGTCAAATTGACCATGAACTCTTACTAGGTTTACCAGTATGACGTCGTAACCTTTCTTTCCACGGTCAGTTTACAATCACAAAGAAGGTAAACTACCTCTTCCATACGTAGGTTATCAACCCATCGTATAACCTCATTTTGGAGTATGTTCACCTCAGACTTACTCCTTAGATTCCGCACCAAAACAATTTGGTTTGGCATAGCTCTTCAAAGAAAGCTCGATTTTCTTTTAATCATAACATACCATTCGTCTTAGCCAAATCAAGTTGCTTAGACCATACCAAAAATTTGGACATCAACTTGAAACATTCGTCTAGTCAACTTAATTGACATCGACTACTTCTTTAAATTCTTTCGCAATACATCAAAATGTTTTATGATGTCATGATACCGCACTCTTCACCGTACGTTGAGGACTTTGTCAGTTTATGACTTCATCATTATACATCATACCATAGCAGGTTGTTGATCCTAAGATCAAATCTAACATCAGGTTTAATTGCATTAATAACTCCATCCTTTTACCATCCTTGCATCAAATGCACTGATGATATAAAATTCATTTTGATATTTTAAATCAATTTTTGTCTAGCCGAAAAAATTAGCGTAGATATACCAAGAATAGTACTTTTAAAATCCATTGGTTCCAAAAGCTGAACCAATTCTTTCATTTTTAAAATGCGCACATTAGCACGATTTCAAGAAATTTTGAAATCTAGCATAGCTAGATGACTTGGAATATCCTATTCTCCATCTTCCTTTATTGTCTTACTTGCGACAATACTTACTCTTCTCTAGCACCTTCAATGCTAAGTCTACTGAAAATACTTACTTCCAGTCTAAACACTCCTATACCTTAGTATAGTTCATCAACTTACCACACTTTATGTGTTTAGGAACTTTCCACAACCATATGTGTTTAAGAACTTATCTTCGCAATATGTAATCCAAGAACAAATCAAGGACTATCCATATACTTAGGGCTCAGAAACACAACATATAACTATGAGTCACAAACTTTTCATAAGTATGAGTTTCAAGAACCCGTGCCTATCTTATCATTCTCTACCTATCAAGTATATAAATGAGAGAAGATTCACCTTCTCTTCATATACATATTGATAGCACGACATACTATTCCAATTATTATCACTTTAATAACTAAGTAATCACAAACCCCCTCCCATTCGAAGGTTCGTACTACTCAGCTATCACATGAGTCCTCAATCGAAATCTTAGAACTTCTAACTTTCTCTTTACTTAATACGAATTTTCTTTAATTCGTATACTATCCTTTACAACTCCATTTGAGTTCTTCTTCCCCGTACTACTTTGTAGTACCATTCATTCATAACATTAGCTATAAATCATTCATCGTTTAACAGCTCATCTGTTACTACGATTTACTATGATCACGTGGTGATCTTCTTATCCTTCTCTTTACGATTATAGTCTTAGGTACTCATACGTAAGGTTTATAACCTATCGGCTCTGATACTAAGCTCTAACGCCCCGAAATCTGGTCTATCTTCACACCCAGATTTCGTACATCACGAGTACATCATTCATCCAACATACATCATTATATACTGAATTATAATAACATACATTCAAAATTCCCATGTTCTAAAACCTTATAACCTTTCTCATTACAAATAATGAAAATTACATTATTCCTTTCATCTTACAAGAGTGACTTTTATCCGCCACCAAGGATACATACAGTTCATTAAACTAGTCTATAGTTTAATTTTCATCTTTCTACATTACAAGTCTTCACTTGATCTTCCCGCTCATTCACAATCTGAATGGCACTTCATCTGGATACCGTCAGCTTAATCTATACGGGATCCTTAAGTTCTTCTAACATCGTTCCCTGAAAATGTTTTTCATTTAAAGCAAGTGTGAGCATTCAATTGCCCAGCAAGTTATAACAGTTGAACAAACAACTTCAAAAATTTAAACATTCTTTTCAGACTTCAATAACCGGACAAGGTTACAAAGAAGCTTGAATAATAAGAATAGTCTTGATTCCTATTATCTTAAAACATTAGTCATATTCACTTTGAAATACTTTCATTCTCTACTCTCTTTTATGCATATTTTGTTTGGCTAGAATCAATAGCACAGACTTAACAATAACGGTTCATGTATAAACAGAACATTCTTTTATTGAACAGTTCAAACATAGAATAGTTCATCTCACAGAAATACCGAAGTGTTCACATTGTGGCACAAGGCCTCATGCGTTCTACCACCTTGCACAAATATCGCACATTCGCACATAGACAGAACTTCTCAAGTTCAACATCTGAGAAGTTTAAGAAACTAGCATTCATTTAAAATATGAATGAAGTTAGGAAACTTGCCTTATGCACAGCTATAGCTTACGTTGAACTGCTCATTCCAATCCCTATAACATATTAGGAAACAACACATACACCAATTAGTCATATACTTGACTTATGTATTGGTTTACTTAACTTTACTTCTTAAGGTTCACGTTCTTACAACTAAGTTTACGTTACCAACTTTCTTTATCGGTTTACGGTTTCATGACATACGGAGATGTCTTACTCAACACGTTCATCATCTTTGATGATTTACATTCATATCTTTTCTTATACTTCTCTAGGACTCAGCACACATCGCTTCTCTACTAGTAGTCCATATGGTACTCTGAGTGGTTTCCCACAAACAACCAACAAACAAGTTCCCGTCTCATCTACACTACCATCACAATGAGTTAGATCGGTTGAAAGTTTCGTATATACCTTCGCTCTCTGAAGGAATTGTTTAGCCCAGCTCCCATATGTCAACCATCAAAGGTTACGATTGTACCACAACCTAACTTTCTCTTAACTTATACGAACCATTTAACTATAATGTTCGTTAAGTCAACTTCTTATTCCTTATGGCTTTCTGACAACTAAATGCCATACCTCAGGATTCATTCTTTATCGTGTAAGTCATACAATCTTTTGTATACTCGGAACGATCATTCAATGTCAATACTATGAGAGCATAGCGTTAAACATTTCATATTAACATATTCATACCTTACAACGTCTGGTTCATTCAACTCGGAACGTTGTCCAAGTTATACTTATTAACTCGGCTTCTTAACGTTATATGTTATTATCTTTAACTTAGTTTCTTCACCGTTCATGGCTAAAACTTAGTCTTCATTACAATACTGTTAAACCATACACGGAGTGTAGGTTCTGCCCGTTTAACACTCGCTTACACTCAACCCTTACGCTGGTTAAAGTGTTCAACGCTTACTTCATTCTAACATTCTCATCCGACTTATATTCGGCTTTCTTTAATCTCATTATCGTTTGTTACGACTTTTCTTGATAATTCATATCTTACTTACTACCTTCGTCAACGTCTAAGTCATACAACCAGGGTATACTTAGAACGTTCGTCAAACGCGAATACGATTTACAAGGATCATTTACGTATTTAACAATCACGTTGCTCATTTCTTAATCTCTCATTCAACCATTACTCAAGGTTTTAATTGCTTTCGATCGTTATCCATCCCATGAACTCCATGTTCATTATTCTTTCTTAATGTCAAAGTCATACGGTTCGCTGTATGCTAAGACCGATCATTCATCGCAACAACGTTGCGTTCACAGCGTCTAAACGCTTTACATTCATCTCTCAATGCCATGTCATAACATCAAAATGTTATACATTAACATCGTCAACCAACGTCTAAGGAATCACAACCATAACAATCCCTCACGTTTGTTTATCATGACTATGGTCCCCGCACATCGGTTTCGTAACCCGCATCTATATTGTGACAACCCGATATTTTCTAAATAAATAAAACTTGAAATTTTGCGTATAAATTTTTTTTATTATTATTATAAGGATGAGGATTTGTACAAGATAATATATATATGTATTTATGTGGTAAATAAAAATATATTTATTACATGAATGTTTACAAATAATTTTATTTTAGAATTATTGATTATTATAAAGTATATTCTTATAATAATTAATTTTAAGATAGAAATATTTTTATTAATTATTTTCCATGAGATTATATGTTTATATCATTTAAATAATATATGAAATGATTTTGGAATAATTATAATAATTATTTTATTATATGAATTTTAGTACAGATTATTAAGTTAATTATTTTAACTTAATAAGGTTATTTATGTAAGATAAATCAGATATGGAATCCAAACCCTAATTTCAGGTTTTGATTAAGGAATGAGAATAATAATATTATATTGTTATTTTTCAGTGTTATAGATATGTATGGTTATGTGTGTAATGTTAATGTGTAGAACAGTTTTATTATATTACAACCAAACCCTAATAATATTTTATAAACTCTATTTCTGGTTATGGAATGAGGAATGGTGATAATAATATAATATTAATTATATTTTGATTTTTCAGTGCTATAAATATGTGCCGTATGTACGTGTTGTTGATGATTGGTCAATTATGGTGTTTAATTAAAAAAAAAACCTAATGTTAATTGGTTAAACCCTAGTTTCGGTGGAAAACCCTAATTTGAAAATAAATTGTGAGTTTAAGACTGTTATATGACGATGTTATATGATATATGTTATGTGTTATTTAATATTTTGCTAATTATAGGAAACCCTAACTTTAAATGTAAACCCTAATTATATTTGATTTTCTAATAATTAGAAACCCTAATCCAGAAACCTAAGTCGGAGGTTTGATCAGTCAGAAATAGTGTTATTATGATTAATATCAAGTATGATAGACTTTAATTACAAATTAAGATGAATCTAATTAGTAAATTAAAACCCTAAAAATCTAGAATCCTAAATTAATTTCTTGAAACCCTAATTGATTTGAAACTCTAATGTGAAAGTCATTCATGACTTTGAGAATTTGTTAAGTCGTTATGCAATCACGATAATGTGATTAACGACTGGTGATATAGAAATTAAAACCCTAATACATAGAATTCTAATTTGATAATTAGGAAACCTAATTATAAATCGGTAACCCTAATTATCAAAATCTAAAACCCTAATTGCTAAATTAGCAAAGTCAATGATAATTATATGATCTAGAAACCCTAATTAATTTATTTTTTTGAAAACCCTAAGATATTTTAAAAACCCTAATTTTCTATTAAAACCTTAAATTTTAATTAGTAAGTTATAATTAAAATTTTATTGAGCTTTAGTCTTAATTGTTCAAGCCCTAGAAATTATTTGGGGAACCTTAAGTATTAAAATCTAGTGATTAAAACCTAGATTCAAGTACCATGGACAAGAATACCCTTAATTACTTTGTTAAATTACTAAAATAGCATTTTTGATTTATTTAATTGAGCTTTCTTGCAAATCTTTCCAAATCTTGGGTTGTTCACCAACCCTAGATAATCCCATGTGCCAAAATCTTTTTATATCATCCATTTTCAGCAGCCATACATGCACCAACGTTATATAAATAGATTGAAGAGAGAGAAATGAACATTAGTTGGCCAAATTTTTGTACAACACTCAACCTAGTCCCTTTTCTCTCAAACCCACGAATTTCCTAAAGCATTTCAGTTCTTTTATCAAGCCCCACGAAATCCCACAACAGATCAGCAGCCAAAATCAAGAAATTAAGCATAAAAGGTATAAAACCCTACCTTGAATTTTTGTTCAAAAGTTGTTGTTAGATCTTGTGTTTTGTTGTTAAAATATGTTGTTTATGTTGTCTAATGATGATCTGGGTTGCTAGATGTTAGATCCATAACATCTAGAAGCTCGGATTTGAAGATTTCAAGAATCTGGAAAAAATTTCATTTTATGGTCTGACAACAAATGTCAGACCGTGTAGATCTTAGTATGTTTTGTGTTTTTGTTGTTTAAGTGTTGTATTTTGTAGTCTTGTATGTGATCTTTTATCTAGTACAAGAATCAAAGTTGGATCAGTTATAGATTGTAAGTTATGATCGGTCAAAACCCGTTGACCGGGCATGACCGGTCGAAATCTGGGTAAGCCCAGAACCTAAAAATCTTGTCTGACAGCTTTTTGAACAGCTCAGATCTGACTGATTTGATTTTTGTTTATTGGTGTTTTTGTAATCAATGAATAGCTTGGCATATGTGCTTTTAAGTGTATAGCTTTAGATCATGTTAATAATCAACAGGATGAGTGTGATTTTCTGTCAAAGTAGGCCGATCGGCCATGATTTCACTTTCTGGGAAAAACCCAGAAATTTTAGAAGCAAGCTTCTGACATGGTTTGACCGGATATTAACTGTTGAATTTGTTGATGCTTTGTTGATGTTTTATATTAGATCTCTTTAGTTACATGTGATTTACAACCTAGAACCTTTAGATCACAAAAATGTTACACGATTCGAATGTAGTGATAGTTCAAACTGAGCCCCATGATCTGTTCTTCATTTCTGGGTTTCCAGAAATGAAGAACAGCCTTTGACAGCCATTTTAATGGCTTAGATATTTCATTTGGTGCACGATATAAGCATATTTGTTGTTGGATCTTGTAGTTTTACAGTTTCTCTACATGATCTGACCAAAACCAAGTCCAGAAACACATCACACATGAAATTACACTCGGTCAAACCACCCCCTAGCACACTGTCAAGATTTTCTGGAAATCCTCAAGAACACCTATAGCGACAAAAAGTGTCACTATAGCTTTTTAGCGACGGTTTTAATTATAATTTCCAGAAATTAATAAAAAAATTAATAAAAATGATTTTTAATTATTAAAAATACATAATAAATTATGAAAAATTATTTAAAAGTCTGAAAAATAGTTTTTAACTATTTTGGGTATATTTCGAAAATATTTAATATTTTTGGAATATAAATGGTATTTATTTATTTAATTATAATATTAGATAAATTATTTTAAAATGGTTTTAATTCATTAAAAATCATGAAAAATTATATTATTTTGTTAGAAAATAATTTTGAGTTATTTTTGATAAATTTTAATATTTTGTGATAATTTTCATTAATAAATTAATATTAATGATAGTTAAGTTATTTATTAAATGAATTAAATAAATGAATTAAAAATGATTTTATTATATTAAAAATTATTTTAAATAATAATAAGGTATTTAAGAATATTTTAAGTTATAAAATATAACTTTTAATATTTAATGGTTAATTTCATTAATTAATAATTATTAATGATATTAAAGTTATTTAATAATTATATTAAATAAATAGTTTAAAAATGGTTTTATTTATTTAAAAATCATTTAAAAGGGATATAAATGAATTAAAAATATTTTAAGTTATAATTAATGACTTTTAATATTTAGATAATAGTTCATTAATATTTAAATATTAATGTTAATTGTTTAATAATGATTTTATATGTTTTAAAAATCATTTAAGGGTAATATAAGTACTTTAAAAATATTTTGAGTTATTATAAATAACTTTAATATTTTAGACAATGGCTTCATTAATAGTTTAATATTAATTAAATATTAATGATAATAGAATTGTTTGATATTTAAATCATTTAATAATGATTCTGATATTTCAAAAATTATGGTAAATGGTAATAATTATTTTATAATTATTATAAGGTCATGAAAAATGATATGACTATTATTTAATTAGTCTAAATGGATATTGGTCAACTGTTTAGAGTCTTAGACTCGATTTTTACCCGATAAAGATGTCGGTAGACCGACATATTTCAAAAATTGATCTGGACTTAGATAATGTGATTAGTTAACTGTTTATTTGTGATTCAATGGTTATTAAGGTTGTGTGACAATGTGATTAAGAATGTGTTGATGTTTGTTTGTGATTCCATGATTGTTGAACATGTGTGATAAGATGATTAGGTTATGTGCTGATTGTGAAATGCAGTACTATGTGTTACAGTATACTGTTCTAATCGAACGATTGATTTGATTAATGATAGGTCGTGATAGAAAGATAGAACTAAGTTGAGAATTGTAAGCAGCGCATCAGACAAGTATCCTAACTTTGCATTTTCTTTATGCAATGGACAGAAGTGGGAAGTTCAGAATTATTATTATTAATGTACAGATTGGTAAACCTATATTATATACACCCTTTGATTATCAACATGTTAGTATAAGGTAATTCAGATATATATTCTGTTCGTTAATTTCTATAAATGATTATACAAGTGTCCCCACTTGGATAATCATTGTATTTAATCACATGTTGATACACCTTTGTTATACATATATGTTGAATTATAGATTATTGTTGGATAAAATAAAACCTTTTTGTCTGGAACCCTGACAAATATGAACATCTCATTCACGGGAAAACTTTTATGCGCCCAAGGCGGATCAAGTAAATGATAACATCGTTCTTGTAATGTAGTATTGATCAATACAGGGCACAACGGGCTGATCACCCCCGTGTCCGTAAGTTATGACGGTTTGTAGATGAAGTTCTACTAAACCTTTTTGAAAATAAAAACAATGTTCATAAAATGTCATTTAAACCCTATTTATAGCCAGTACGTAGTTTCAAAAATTTGAAAGAGGGTTGTTATGTTATTAATATCAGTTCAGAATACTTCACAACTATTGACTTGTTGTAGATGGATAATTTAAAGAAAACATTTAAATTCTTTCAGCTTATATATATATATATATATATATATATATATATATATATATATATATATATATATATATATATAATACTTGCTGGGCACTCAAATGCTCATCCTTGCTTAATTTAAATGTTTTCAGATAAGTGTGAACAATCAGAAGGATCGGTCAAGAACAAGTGAAAAAGGAAAAACAAACAGATTAGGTTTACGGTGTCATGTAGTAAAGGTTGTGTACTTGGGATTAAACTTTGATAAAGGTAAGATATGTTTATAATTTATATTATTGTTATTATTATTAGTAATATTTCCGCTCATAGAAATGGTATCGTGAAGTACCGAGTTCGGGTTTCAAGTATCCGGGTTCGGGGACTTTACATCACGTTATCAGAGCAATAGGGTTAGAAACCTTAGGAGGGTTAGACCTTAGGCTATAACCTTAGAACAGAGGGAAACGTTAAAAATACAAATAACTCATATAGAGTTAGTGGGTTGGTATGATTCAAAGATGAATCTCGACGAGTAATTAAGACACAGAGTTTCATAACTCTGATAATAAAGTTAAACAATAATGGTGAATAGATCGAGTCTAAATTACTGGAAGTGCAGGGAAAGGAGATCGTAAAACAAAACAATTAAGACATAGAATTAAATCATAATATATACGATGAGATCACCCCATGATCTGATAAAATTATAACAGCCAGAAAAAATCAATCTTATGATTGGAAAGTTTAAAACAAGATTGTTGTGTGAGTGGTACAGATTCAAGAAAGGATTATGAATACGGATTAAATAAAATTCGAATGGAAAAGGGGGTTAGGATTAGATGATGATTTCAATGATGACTCATGTCGGCAGCTGAGTTGTATGATTCCTTGTATGGGCGGGGAATTATACTTGGTGTAAAAACTACTTAGTATCTGACTACTGATAATCATTGAAATGTTTGTGTCGCGCTATTTGCTATATGCATGTTAAGAGGGTGATTCCTTTCTCATGTGTATAAAAAATAGATAGGTCATAGGTAGAGATCATAGGGTTAAGTATGAGTTCTTAAAACTCATACTTATGTGACATTCTTGACTCATAGTTATATGAAATATTTATGAATCCCTCAGCGAATGGACGCCAAAGGTTTGACTAGGGAAAGTTCGTAAACTCATAATTGTGACAAGTTTATGGACTCATAAGTGTGGTTTGACGAACTGGATATAGTTAATCTTTAGTGAAATAAAAGAAATAGATAGTATTGGTATTAGTTGAATATGTATGTTTCTGTGTGGTATATGTGATAAGTATATTTGTGTAATGAAATATTTTTTTTTTAACTTTTGTGTTGGACAAAGTTGTAAGTCCCGACTTTTGAAGTCACAAAGGGATAGCGAATGTTTAAAATAGAATGTACTATGACATGTCAAGTGTTATGAATATGAGTCTATATTGTATTAATGGGATAAGTTGGTATAAAGATAGTAGATATTTATTTGGTCACTGATTATTACAGTAGACCGAGTTTTTTTTTAAAAAAAAAATCTAATATTTTGAATACATAATTATTTGAATAGAAAATTTTGTGTTATATGTTAAGCGGTTACGATAAGGCTTAGTATGTAAGAATAATCTATGAAAACGCCGTCAAGATGAAAACGAAACCAAAGGATAGAAAAATCTGTCAACAAAGCTGGAGGACAACCAGACTCGATACAGAAACTTCCGAATATGGGCGATCAAGTTGTGTAGAACGGAATACCAGTCACGAAAGATCAACCAGATAATCGAATGTCGAATGTTAAAGACTTAAAGGCGGTCCTATCGCCAGAATTCAAAGGTACAAATGACCCTTGTAGAAGCCCAAACTTGGGTTAAGGAAATTAAAAAGGTGTTCGTGATAGTTAGGATAGCTGAGGGGCAAAAGATCTCTTTTGCCACCTGCATGATGAAGGGTGAGGCAAAAATTTTTGTTGGAAAGCAAATTAGACGAGGGCAGGAGCAGGTGTGATAGCATGGAATAGGTTTAAGACTTTATTTTTTTTAAAATTATTTTTTTGCTGCTAGTATACCGGCTAGAATGGAGGTGAAATTTCTAGAATTGAAGCAAGGGGATATGTAAGTTGCGGAATATGTCAGTGAAATTTAATGAGTTGACTAGATTGGCTCCGCATCAAGTTGATACGGAGGCTAAAAAGGCACGAGGGTTTGAGTTGGGCTTCGAACCCTAGCTCTATAACAAGATAAGAAGGAACAAAGGTAAGGTTAAGGGAGCTGGGAAGATAGGAATTAATAGTGAAAGTAAAGGTGAAAACAAACAAAGGGAATAGGAGTGAAAAGATGAAGTCGAAGAACTTTGGAAGTGTGCAGGTGAAGCAAGAAGGTGGGAAGAAGAAGCATGTGGTGTAATATGCAAAACGGTGGAAAGAACCACTCTGGGAATGTTTAAAAGGGAAGTTAGTATGTTGTAAGTGTGGGCAGAAGGGACATATCACTTCTGAATGTCTCAATCCAAGAAATGTATAGTAGGTGTTTCAAGTGTAGATCAATGGAAAATAAGGTGGGAGACTGTTCAAGAAGGAGAATGGAGGTAAGTAATGCGAATTAATACGGGGAAAAGGCAGCAGGACATTGGCAACAATGGGACCGACATCAACGAACGAACCAACAGAATCAACTGCAAGCGTCTTCAACATGACCGTTCAAGATATCGTGGCAGCCGGGGATGCAGCTCCAGGTATTACTCGAACCAATATTATTTTCTTAAATATTGATTTCTTATATATAGTAAATTATTTTTTTAAATTATTTTGAAGGAGGAATTTGAGTTCTTTTAGAAATCAAATTTTCGTTTAATCAGAAAGATAAGCTTTATGTGAATAGTTAAAGATCGATTCGATTATTCATGATCGAGATCTATTTGCAATGATTGTGTATGCTCTGAACCCTGGTAAGTATAGGTTTTAAAAGGTGATTCTGGGGACGGAATCTTTATAAGGGAGGGTGAATGTGACAACCCGATATTTTCTAAATAAATAAAACTGAAATTTTGCGTATAATTTTTTTTTTTTTATTATTATAAGGATGAGGATTTGTACAAGATAATATGTATATGTATTTATGTGGTAAATAAAAATATATTTATTACATGAATGTTTACAAATAATTTTATTTTAGAATTATTGATTATTATAAAGTATATTCTTATAATAATTAATTTTGAGATAGAAATATTTTTATTAATTATTTTCCATGAAATTATATGTTTATATTATTTAAATAATATATGAAATGATTTTGGAATAATTATAATAATTATTTTATTATATGAATTTTAGTACAGATTATTAAGTTAATTATTTTAACTTAATAAGGTTATTTATGTAAGATAAATCAGATATGGAATCCAAACCCTAATTTCGGGTTTTGATTAAGGAATGAGAATAATAATATTATATTGTTATTTTTCAGTGTTATAGATATGTATGGTTATGTGTGTAATGTTAATGTGTAGAACAGTTTTATTATATTACGACTAAACCCTAATAATATTTTATAAACTCTATTTCTGGTTATGGAATGAGGAATGGTGATAATAATATAATATTAATTATATTTTGATTTTTCAGTGCCATAAATATGTGCCGTATGTACGTGTTGTTGATGATTGGTCAATTATGGTGTTTAATTTTAAAAAACCCTAACGTTAATTGGTTAAACCCTAGTTTCGGTGGAAAACCCTAATTTGAAAATAAATTGTGAGTTTAAGACTGTTATATGACGATGTTATATGATATATGTTATGTGTTATTTAATATTTTGCTAATTATAGGAAACCCTAACTTTAAATGTAAACCCTAATTATATTTGATTTTCTAATAATTAGAAACCCTAATCCGAAAACCTAAACTGGAGGTTTGATCAGTCAGAAATAGTGTTATTATGATTAATATCAAGTATGATAGACTTTAATTACTAATTAAGATGAATCTAATTAGTAAATTAAAACCCTAAAAATCTAGAACCCTAAATTAATTTCTTGATACCCTAATTGATTTGAAACTCTAATGTGAAAATCATTCATGACTTTGAGAATTTGTTAAGTCGTTATGCAATCACGATAATGTGATTAACGACTGGTGATATAGAAATTAAAACCCTAATACATAGAATTCTAATTTGATAATTAGAAAACCTAATTATAAATCGGTAACCCTAATTATCAAAATCTAAAACCCTAATTGCTAAATTAGCAAAGTCAATGATAATTATATGATCTAGAAACCCTAATTAATTTATTTTTTAAAAAACCCTAAGATATTTTAAAAACCCTAATTTTCTATTAAAACCTTAAATTTTAATTAGTAAGTTATAATTAAAATTTTATTGAGCTTTAGTCTTAATTGTTCAAGCCCTAGAAATTATTTGGGGAACCTTAAGTATTAAAATCTAGTGATTAAAACCTAGATTCAAGTACCATGGACAAGAATACCCTTAATTACTTTGTTAAATTACTAAAATAGCATTTTTGATTTATTTAATTGAGCTTTCTTGCAAATCTTTCCAAATCTTGGGTTGTTCACCAACCCTAGATAATCCCATGTGCCAAAATCTTTTTATATCATCCATTTTCAGCAGCCATACATGCACCAACGTTATATAAATAGATTGAAGAGAGAGAAATGAATATTAGTTGGCCAAATTTTTGTACAACACTCAACCTAGTCCCTTTTCTCTCAAACCCACGAATTTCCTAAAGCATTTCAGTTCTTTTATCAAGCCCCACGAAATCCCACAACAGATCAGCAGCCAAAATCAAGAAATTAAGCATAAAAGGTATAAAACCCTACCTTGAATTTTTGTTCAAAAGTTGTTGTTAGATCTTGTGTTTTGTTGTTAAAATATGTTGTTTATGTTGTCTAATGATGATCTGGGTTGCTAGATGTTAGATCCATAACATCTAGAAGCTCGGATTTGAAGATTTCAAGAATCTGGAAAAAAATTCATTTTATGGTCTGACAACAAATGTCAGACCGTGTAGATCTTAGTATGTTTTGTGTTTTTGTTGTTTAAGTGTTGTATTTTGTAGTCTTGTATGTGATCTTTTATCTGGTACAAGAATCAAAGTTGGATCAGTTATAGATTGTAAGTTATGATCGGTCAAAACCCGTTGACCGGGCATGACCGGTCGAAATCTGGGTAAGCCCAGAACCTAAAAATCTTGTCTGACAGCTTTTTGAACAGCTCAGATCTGACTGATTTGATTTTTGTTTATTGGTGTTTTTGTAATCAATGAATAGCTTGGCATATGTGCTTTTAAGTGTATAGCTTTAGATCATGTTAATAATCAACAGGATGAGTGTGATTTTCTGTCAAAGTAGGCCGATCGGCCATGATTTCATTTTCTGGGAAAAAACCCAGAAATTTTAGAAGCAAGCTTCTGACATGGTTTGACCGGATATTAACTGTTGAATTTGTTGATGTTTTGTTGATGTTTTATATTAGATCTCTTTAGTTACATGTGATTTACAACCTAGAACCTTTAGATCACAAAAATGTTACACGATTCGAATGTAGTGATAGTTCAAACTGAGCCCCATGATCTGTTCTTCATTTCTGGGTTTCCAGAAATGAAGAACAGCCTCTGACAGCCATTTTAATGGCTTAGATATTTCATTTGGTGCACGATATAAGCATATTTATTGTTGGATCTTGTAGTTTTACAGTTTCTCTACATGATCTGACCAAAACCAAGTCCATAAACACATCACACATGAAATTACACTCGGTCAAACCATCCCCCTAGTACACTGTCAAGATTTTCTGGAAATCCTCAAGAACACCTATAGCGATAGAAAGTGTCGCTATAGTCCTTTAGCGACGGTTTTAATTATAATTTCTGGAAATTAATAAAAAAATTGATAAAAATGGTTTTTAATTATTAAAAATACATAATAAATTATGAAAAATTATTTTAAAGTCTGAAAAATAGTTATTAACTATTTTGGGTATATTTCAAAAATATTTAATATTTTTTGAATATAAATGGTATTTATTTATTTAATTACAATATTAGATAAATTATTTAAAAATGGTTTTAATTCATGAAAAATCATGAAAAATTATATTATTGTGTTAGAAAATAATTTTCAGTTATTTTTGATTAATTTTAATATTTTGTGATAATTTTCATTAATAAATTAATATTAATGATAGTTAATTTATTTATTAAATGAATTAAATAAATAAATTAAAAATGATTTTATTATATTAAAAATTATTTTAAATAATAATAAGGTATTTAAGAATATTTTAAGTTATAAAATAAAACTTTTAATATTTATTGGTTAATTTGATTAATTAATGATTATTAATGATATTAAAGTTATTTAATAATTATATTAAATAAATAGTTTAAAAATGGTTTTATTTATTTAAAAATCATTTAAAAGGGATATAAATGAATTAAAAATATTTTAAGTTATAATTAATGACTTTTAATATTTAGATAATAGTTCATTAATATTTAAATATTAATGGTAATTGTTTAATAATGATTTTATATGTTTTAAAAATCATTTAAGGGTAATATAAGTACTTTAAAAATATTTTGAGTTATTATAAATAAATTTAATATTTTAGGCAATGGCTTCATTAATAGTTTAATATTAATTAAATATTAATGATAATAGAATTGTTTGATATTTAAATCATTTAATAATGATTCTTATATTTCAAAAATTATGGTAAATGGTAATAATTATTTTATAATTATTATAAGGTCATGAAAAATGATATGACTGTTATTTAATTAGTCTAAATGGATATTGGTCAACTGTTTAGAGTCTTAGACTCGATTTTTACCCGATAAAGATGTCGGTAGACCGACATATTTCAAAAATTGATCTGGACTTAGATAATGTGATTAGTTAACTGTTTATTTGTGATTCAATGGTTATTAAGGTTGTGTGACAATGTGATTAAGAATGTGTTGATGTTTGTTTGTGATGCCATGATTGTTGAACATGTGTGATAAGATGATTAGGTTATGTGCTGATTGCGAAATGTAGTACTATGTGTTACAGTATACTGTTCTAATCGAACGATTGATTTGATTAATGATAGGTCGTGATAGAAAGATAGAATTAAGTTAGAATTATAAGCAGCGCATCAGGCAAGTATCCTAACTTTGCATTTTCTTTATGCAATGGACAGAAGTGGGAAGTTCAGAATTATTATTATTAATGTACAGATTGTTAAACCTATATTATATACACCCTTTGATTATCAACATGTTAGTATAAGGTAATTCAGATATATATTCTGTTCGTTAATTTCTATAAATGATTATACAAGTGTCCCCACTTGGATAATCATTGTATTTAATCACATGTTGATACACCTTTGTTATACATATATGTTGAATTATAGATTATTGTTGGATAAAATAAAACCTTTTTGTCTGGAACCCTGACAAATATGAACATCCCATTCACGGGAAAACTTTTATGCGCCCAAGGCGGATCAAGTAAATGATAACATCGTTCTTGTAATGTAGTATTGATCAATACAGGGCACAACGAGCTGATCACCCCCGTGTCCGTAAGTTATGACGGTTTGCAGATGAAGTTCTGCTAAACCTTTTCGATAAAAATAATGTTCATAAAATGTCATTTAAACCCTATTTATAGCCAGTACGTAGTTTCAAAAATTTGAAAGAGGGTTGTTATGTTATTAATATCAGTTCAGAATACTTCACAACTATTGACTTGTTGTAGATGGATATTTTAAAGAAAACATTTAAATTCTTTCAGCTTATATATATATATATATATATATATATATATATATATATATATATATATATATAATACTTTCTGGGCACTCAAATGCTCATCCTTGCTTAATTTAAATGTTTTCAGATAAGTGTGAACAATCAGAAGGATCGGTCAAGAACAAGTGAAAAAGGAAAAACAAACAGATTAGGTTTACGGTGTCATGTAGTAAAGGTTGCGTACTTGGGATTAAACTCTGATAAAGGTAAGATATGTTTATAATTTATATTATTGTTATTATTATTAGTAATATTTCCGCTCATAGAAATGGTATCGTGAAGTACCGAGTTCGGGTTTCAAGTATCCGGGTTCGGGGACTTTACATACATTCTTTGTCTTTTATTCTCGTTTAATCTTTTCGTTCAACCTTTATTAAAGGTTTAAAACACTTGATTAAGTGTTACATTAGTTGAACATTATGTTATTTATCTTCTTTCTTGCACATTCCCCATTATCTGAGAACTAAAAATCTCATTTCTGGGCATTGCTCTGCACCGGCGCTGCGGCGCCGTGCCCTTCCTTTTCTCTCGCACTGCGGCGCGACCTACATCTCTATCATCTCTTCCCGGACTGGCGCTGCGGCGCCAAGTCCTTTGTTATCTGTCACGCTGTGGTGCCACTCTTTAGACGATTATGGCCGAGCTCACGCTGCGGCGCCACTCTTCGGCGCTGCGGCGCCGAGCCAAAACCCTAGAAATTTTTTTCTAAGTGTTAAGTCAAGTTTGAGACGCGTACTTTACGATCTCATAACTTCTTCGTTATAACTCGGAACGAGGTCGTTCCAAAGCCATTATCTTCCTTATATTACGTACATTAATATGCCCTGGACAGAACTTTGTTCTAAATCCGTTAACATACCATTCATTTGGCTTAATCATTGCTCTTCATTTATTTTTACTCTTTTAACGTTCTTCGTTCGTTCGTTCGTCCGCAATTCGGTCATCCGAACTCAGAATTCGTTCATTCTAAAGTCCACGACTCACGTTTTATACATTATCTTACATTTTTATGAAACCCTACACTTTCGGGTTCATTTACTAATTTTTAAATTTTTGTTAAGTTTTACGAAATTTTTCGCCATAACTTCGTTATAGCTTAATTTTAATCGGTTCTTCATGAACGTTTCTAACGTTCCTAACCAAGCAATAAGCATCTAGCTTATACGTGATGGTTTTAAACTTGTCCATCAACAACATCTATACTACGATGGTTTTAAATTTGTCCATCAACAACGTTCTTCGTGTTCTTCTCGTTCTTCGCGTTCTTCGTTTGTTCTTCATTTTTAATCGATATTTTGGATTACGATTTCATTTTTTCTTGGAATTTGATATTATATAACACCATTCCTTACTTATTCAACCTACTCATTCATAAAATTCGTTCGGATCGCTCAAAATCCTTACAAATCTTATACTTGCTTAAGAAATTTTTAAACTAAATTTCTTATTTTCTCATGATTTCAACCATATGAAATCATTACTAACATCTTTTACTCCTTATTCTCATTAAGTTATGTTTTAAACATATTAAACTTAAATAAAATATTAAAAAAAACTAGGGTTCGGATTACCGTTCTTCTTTATTTCTCTTTCGTTATACAAAGCCGGCGATTTGCGAGCTTTTCTATTTCACGATAACTTTGGATCCGAGCCTTCATGCTCATACTCTTCTTCTTCCTCTTCCAACCGAGCTCCCTCTCTCTCTCTTAAGTTATAGGATTTTTAAAATCCTAGAAAATGAAAGTTTAGCTTTCTATTTATAGATTTTCAAGGTTAGGGGCAAAATAGTCATTTTGCCACTAAAAATCACTATTCACACCTCCTTACTATTCAAAACTTAAGGACTAAGCTAACTTAGTCCTCAAGTTTGCTTAGCCCTTAAGTTTGGTAGTTCCGTCTTTCAGTTTTCGTCCGACAATTTTAAAAACTACGATTCTCGGAATCCAAATATTTTTGGATATTTCGTCTTTGGCCATAACTGAAATATTATTAAATATTAAATCACGTCTCAACATTTTACGTAATCTATAACTTCTCAAAATTTCAAAATAAATCTCTGAGCAAAAACGGATGAATAGTGCTTATTTCGTCTTTTTCCCAAAAAATATTTTGTTTCCGGAAAAACTTTTATTTTCGTCTTGAAAATTCTTACTCGTTCAATCTAGCTCGTAGCCAGAATCCTCCCGATTAATAATCATTCCAGGTTATAAAATGATTAATAAACACATAACACAGAATAGTATTAATAAAAATTCATTTTATTAATAACTAATTCTTTAAATCTTAATTTCTGAACAATCTAGATTTTCGGGTTGTCACACACTGTATATAGGATTCATTCATAACATGCATATGTACTTATTATTTTTGTCATAATCAAATAGGGGGAGATTGTCAAGAATAAACATATGAATGATATTCCTATTTACATATGATTTGATTATGATATATATATATATATATATATATATATATATATATATATATATATATATATATATATATATATATATATATATATATATGAATGAATATGCAAGTATGCTTGCATTAAGAAAAGTTGTAAAGTCCTTTGATAGATAATAGAAACATGTGTATAAGGACTTAGAATGAATTGATCAAGTATGTTAGGTTGATCCTACATAAGCAAAATAGCTTTGTAAATTTCTTAAAAAGAAATGATGTACAAGGACTATAAATATATAAAGATCAAGCATATTAGGCTGATCTTATGATGTAATAGATAGGCTTGTCTTATCGTCGAGCACTATACCAAAAATCGTAGTCTGACAGGAGAGTCAAGGAAAACTCGAGAGCTGTCGAGGCAGAATCGTAGTCTGCAAGATAGTAGATCTCAAAGTTTGTAGACTGCTAGGAGAGATGAGGAAGGATCGTAGTATGTCGAGTATAACTTCCTCAGAACCGAAGTCTGCTGAGGAAATCATGTTAAGAATCATAGAGACAACCTGCCTACGAGCCGACCGAACATCTTTCGAAGTCAAGTTAGAAATGTAGACTACACTTGGAGTCGTAGAGTCTACCGATGCAAAAGCCAAGTCAAGGATTGTAGACTACACTCTGAGTTCATAGACTCTATTGATTACATGCAGAGATCGTAGTCGAGCTATATCAGATGAAGACATCGAGCACAAAGACAGAAATCCTAGAGTGTCAAGATCTGATCCCGAAGTCGTAGTGTCTGTACAGCCGAAGCTGAATCATAGAGTGCTGAACTACGACCTCAACATAATGTGCTCACAATGCCAAGGCAGAATCGTAGAGAAAATACGATTCTCAACTAATGAGCACTCCCAAAATATCCAAAGGAATAAAGCCTCTGGTTGGCACTGCATAGATACATCTCACCTGAAGGGAACTAGAGAACACTCAAAGAATGGGATGCAAGCTAATAGAAGATCTAAGCACCAACCCAATCAGCATCAAGATTGAGTTGTAAAGCCATTCGAGATGAAGTCTTCCACAAGATGATCATAGGAAGACTTCAGTAACTGACTAAGGAAAGTCAGCAAGTGCAGTAGCTATCAAGTGAATAGAAGACAATGATCTTGGAAGCAACCGAGATCGTAGTGTTTGCTAAACAAAGAAAGAACTGATAGAAACTGAACTGAGATACTGGTTAGCCTCTGAAAAACAAGGCTAAAGTGATTAAGCGTAGGGTCAGTCCATTGATGATAAGTGAACGGGAGATCACAAGGAGAAAGCGAGCTGGACGCGCCACAAATCTAAAGTGTCTTGCTATTCAGAGGGGACCAGACCAAGGGAGTTAGGCCATCAGTCTCTGAGAACAGTCGAAGCAAACAGAAGTGTTAAAGCACTGCACAATAGAAGGAAGAGGTGTTCTACATTGAAGATCCAATCAACACTCTTCAAGATTGTAGTGTTAACTCTACCAATCAATGAGGAACACTCAACAAGACACTACGATCAGGTCCTCAAAGACATGCATCAGAATGGTAGAGTTCGAATAGCTAAAGAATGAAGCATTGGAAATGGTTCAATCTGAAGGGTAATATTCGAACAAGTGCTTATTCAGAGCAATGATGCAAAAGGACAACCTCTAATCGAGAAATCAGAAGGAGGAAATAAAGTCTTCAACCTGCCCACGACATTAAAGTGACATCTCTGATGGGTAGGTGAAACAGTAGACTGCAATGTCAGATAAAGTATGACATGTCACATCAGCAGTCTACCTCTTTCAAGTCGAGATCTGTGAAGATATTTGAATATCCTTCAATGGCTACTTTCCAACGGAAGGTTTGGGAAGAAGTATAAATTAGGAAGATCTTCAAAGATCGAGGGTTGCTGGAGTTGTCGAGTTTGGAGCAACGGTGGACTGTTCTAAACCATATAAAATAGTGAGTCTGAAGGCTCACTCTACGATCCACAAAGAACTCTCAGATACATGCAAAGGAAGAAGTAGAAGTGAGAGTTCTACTACAAGAAGAGTGTTCTGAACTGCCAAGAGAAAGAAGAGCATCATGTCATCTTGGTGTCCATTATGGGAAGACCCTAAGTACCACAGAGAAGAGCTAATAGTCATCTTAGCAAGTCCATCATGAGAAGATATCAAGTATCAAGAAGGGAGATCACAAACGTCATCATGGTGGCAAGCATGAGAAAGTTTCGAAGTACCTAGTAGAAGAGCTTATAGTCATCTTAGAAACCCTTTATGTGCATCCATCATGTATCAAGAGGACCGATCTTCAAGGCATTCATCAAGGGGTCATCCGAAGTGGTTGAGTAACTGAAGAAACTGAGCATCATGAAACACTCAACTGCACTTCAAGGATGATCACGCCAAGCTGCTAAGTACAGAAGATGATTCAGAGCATGAAGACATCTTAGCAGCTCAGCACCAACTCCAAGAAACAAACAACTCAATAGAAACCAGGGCCTGAGGGGTCCTTGTTTGAAGGGACCAAATGAAGCCAGTGCCTGAGGGGTCTTTATCCGAAGGGTCTAAATGAAGCCAGGGGTCCTTTTCTGGAGGGACTAAACGAAGTTCCAAGCCTGCTGGGCTTAAATAGTTCCTAGGGAACTAGAGGAGTTCCAAGGCTGCTGGCCTTGAAGAGTTCTTAGTGAACTGAAATCCCAAGGCTGTTGGCCTTGAAGGAATCTTAGTGTTTCAGGGTGCTGCCCTTCCTTAGTGAAAATTCTGCTAGTTGAAAGTAGAAGAATGGATTAGGAGCTTGAGTCTCTGAACCACTTAAAACCCCTTGTGTCTTTTACATTATGTCATTTACATTATGTACTATAACTGCTATAACTGCTATGTATGTTTTAACTGCTTACAACTAAACTAACTCTACGAACAATGTATGTTTGATTATGCATACATCAATGAAGGGGATCTTTTACTTATTCCGTTGTGCTTAAAAAGATTCTTATGTTTATCATCTGCTAATGTAATAGCAATACAAAATAAAAGAGAAAAGTATTTGAAATAAAAAGGATCTATTCAACCCCCCTTCTAGATCTATTGTGCCTACTGGGAACTAATAAGGACTACTAAAACAACTATCTTGAATCATCACTTCATACCCCGGCTAGTTCCTACTAAATTCTCTCCTACTGAGAAGAATAATGGAACAAAAAGAAAAAGGGTGAGCTCAACTAGCCCATTAAATAATATTATGACTAAGATAATATACAACAAATTATCGTTAGTCTTCAACAGGGAAAAATCTGATAAAATATAATAGACAACAAGTTTTAGATCAACAACTGCAGCTAAAACAATAATCCATTAGAAAAGTCAAGTAGAAAGAGAATTCTATTATCTTCTAAGATTTAAAGTCCATCATCAATATTTTATCCGTGTAACATCAATTAATATACATCTTGAATTAAATATTCATTTTTGCACTACAGGCCAAAGATATTCATTTATATCACCAGTTGGTCATGTTCATCTCAACACCTATTCATCTTTGAATTACGGGCTAAAGATATTAATCAGAAAATCATTCATCTTTGCACTATAGGCCAAGAGTAATATCATCATTTAGGACTGAGGATGATGAAAAATATCTTAAATAAAACGAATCCAGTGAGACAAAAGGATAAATATTAGGGATTCGTATTACAGTTTATCCAAGTTCAATAATACTCCATAATAACCAATTGTGAAGCAGAATTCAAAAATAAAGATCAACACATGTATACAATCAAAGATAGTAACCATAATAAACATCTTGGACAAAAAGAAGAAAATTTCATTTTTCGGTGAATAGTGTAATATATGTGAATAGTAACCCCAACATAAAAAGATAGAAATTCCATAATAAAATCCATACCAATATTTCGGTATAATGATATTGAAAGAATAACATCATTACGAAGAAAATAACATCCCTTACCTCAAAATAACAGTATTTCTGATCGGAATATCTGATGTAAAGCTGAAGGAAACTTGCACTGAATAACAACTCTCAAAGTATCTAAATACTCAAAAAATACGCTCGATAATATAGAGAGAAAGAAAACTTGTTTCTATTGTGATTTTCAATTCTAACTTAAGCGCCTATTTATAAAAAAAAATGCTAAAACGCCAAAGGAGACTAAAATAATAATATTTTTTTTCTACCCACAAACCATCCAAGACCAGCCATCTAAGCATGCCAATTCAGAAAAAAATAGAAGCCCACATGTTTTCAAAAAACAAAAGTGGGTCTCGGCCAATTTTAATAAAAATCATTTTATTTTTCGAAACATCAACAATTCATAATAAATAGCCCTTTTATCAGAAAAATTCGAATCTCATGTGCTTTCCATAGGAAATTTAATTCTCTACAACTTTGTAAGTTTAAGTTTTATCAAATTCCAAATAAAAAATGACCGAAATCTACTTACGGACGATATTCAAAACCTCCATTCTGACAAAACATTGATAAAACACCTCAGCATTAATTCATTCATTTATATCCACAAAAAAATATATATAAATCAATAATTAATTATTCACAAATAATATTACAGAATCACAATTATGACAACCAGGTCATTTATAACATTCCAGATTTTTTAAATGTAAGTTATAAATATTTATTGATTTATATAATTATTTATTGGATGTGTTTATTATTGAATAAGTAATTGTTCAAATTGATTGAGTTTATTTAGTTAATTATTTATTTGCTAAATAATTAATATGATTAGTTAATTATTTAGAAAGGAAACGATGCGATTTAGGTAATAGTGGACAGAATGACAAAATCTGCACACTTTTTGCCAATAAAAATTAGATTCAATCTTGATCAACTGGCAAAACTATATGTTAAAGAGATCGTTGCAAGACATGGAGTTCCAGTGTTAATTGTGTCAGATAGAGATCCGAGGTTAACATCAAACTTCTGGAAGAGACTACAAGAATGTATGGGAACACAGTTGCGAATGAGTACGGCATATCATCCGCAAATAGATGGCCAAAGCGAACGAACGATTCAGACATTGGAAGATATGTTGAGAGCATGCGTCATGGATTTCAAAGGAATCTAGGATGAACAATTGTCGTTGGTGGAATTTGCCTACAATAACACTTACCATGCTAGCATCGGCATACCGCCTTACGAAGCATTATACGTCATGAAGTGCAGAACTCCACTGTGCTGGGATGAAGTCGGTGAACGCCAACTGTTAGGACCAGAATTGGTGCAACAAACTACTGACGTTGTCAAACTCATCAGGACAAGATTATTAGCAGCCCAAGACAGATAGAAAAAGTATGTTGATCAACACAGACAAAATCGTTCATTCGACGTAGGAACTTTTGTATTCCTAAAAGTTTCTCCCTAGAAGGGGAAAATTCATTTCGGTAAAAAGGGAAAGCTAAGCCCAAGGTTTATTGGACCCTCTGAAGTGCTGCGAAGAGTGGGAGAAGTGGCTTACGAGGTAGCTCTACCTCCAGAGTAGGAAAACATTCATAATGTTTTTCACATTTCGGTGTTACGACTATATAAACCCGACTACAAACATGTGATCGAGTATGAACCGTTACAGTTCGAGAAAGATTTGTCTTATGAAGAGGTTCCTATCTAGATAGTCGACAGGAAAGAACAAGTGCTCAGAAATAAAGTGATACCTTCAGTGAAGGTGATATGGACGAACCACAACGCTGAAGAAGCTACGTGGGAACTCGAAGAGAAAATATTGAAATAATACCATGAGTTATTTGTTTAATCTGTGTCTTCGATTCTGGGGATAGAATCTTTGTAAGTAGGGAAGAATGTAATGAATGTGTTGTTTGAGTTGTGATTCTAGGGACAGAATCCTTATAAGAGGGGAATGATGTAACATTCCAAATTTTTTAAATATAAGTTATAAATATTTATTAATTTATATAATTATTTATTGGATGTGTTTATTATTGAATAAGTAATTGTTCAAATTGATTGAGTTGATTTAGTTAATTATTTATTTGCTAAATAATTAATGTGATTAGTTAATTATTTATTTGTTAAATAGTTAATGTGTTATGTGGATTGAGTTATGGAATTAAGTAATTTGTTTAATAAATTGTTATTTCATAAAGAGTGACAAATAACTATGTTATAAAGAGTTATTTAAATAAATTAAAGTAATTTTAATTTAGTTTTACCCAAACAAAGCTTAAGGATATAAACTATTTTATTTTAAAGGGATTTGCCAAACAAAACCCTATGTCTTTTGGATTTTTGAAATTTAAGTTGTTTATAAAATAAACTAAATAAGTTGTTATCCGGAACGAGGATGAATAGACCTACAACTTTCATGCTTTAAGTTGTTTAATTTGAGGTTTGTAATAGTAGTCAAAATGGTCATCTTTAGGACTGTTGTGTATTTGGAGCCAATTGGAGGGCGTCGGGATGCACGAATACAAGTGCAACCCTTTGTGTATTAGTATAACTTAATGATAACATGTTGGACATGTAATAGGATGTTGTATCAAGTTGTTAATGTGCATGTGGTGCAATGACATGATCACTTAAGTAGTTGTAATAAAGCTAAAAAGTAATGTTCATGAAAAGATGTGATGTTGTTTAAACTTAAACTTAGTTAGTAGCTATACTAAGAGTAATAAAGTAACTCATAAAGGTAATGTAGTGTAACTAATGTATATTGTCAATACATATGGTATGTGTAGGACTTGTGGAGAACATGAATAGTAATTATTTAACCTACGCACGAGGCACGTTCTCTAACTCTACTTTTATAATTGTGCAAGTATCTAACTATCTTTAAACAAGTTTTCTAATCTATTATCTTGTTAATTCAAGTACTATTTTCGATTCGATTATAATATAATAATGTAAGTTATTCTGGAGCAAGTTATTTTGGAGCAAGTTATTCTTATATTTAACTTGTTGTTTAGCATGCACAACTCTATATATACTAATGTCGAACATTTCTATCGTTCAAGTTACTATTCATGCTTAGTATTCAATTCTAATTAACCCTTTCTTAGTATTGTTAAAGCAAGGTATGCTATAATTATTAAAATGGGACTATTCCTAAAGCATGACTTTAGTTTACTATGATTGATTCAATCACGATTATTCTATAGTATAGTGTTAGTGGTTTTATTCAACTACTCCTTAGTTGATGTTCGTTGAATTCCAAATTTCCTTGAAAGCTTATCCTAACCAAACTTACTTTGGTGCGGACTTGTATTCTAAATACTGAGATGAAAAATTCTTTTAATAGAGGTTTACGCTTAGCGTTAAAATGGTTGTGCACCATAAATTGTACGAAGGGTTGATCCCCCTAAGTACGTGGAGTCCTTATAGTCTTATGACTGTTAAAGTTAAAGTTGAAAGATTACTTATAACTGTGGACATGATTCGTGGTCATTAGACCCTCAGTGAATGTTATAATTTTCAGAAAGTTAATAGAATATATTGTTCAGTTCTATTGAGCCTAATATTGGCAATTGATGTAAAAGTTTAAAGATTTACTTATTGTTATTTCAAGTGGCCTTGTATGCTCACTCTTGCCTATAAAATTTCTTACAGCTAAAGTTGAAACGGGTGACGTACCTAGCACCAATAAGGGAAAAGGAAAGATGAATAAATACTGAAGACTTGTAATAGTTTTGATAGTTTACTTTCAGAATTTGATTTAAAGATTGTAATGAAGTTATTTAATTTTCCGCATTTGAATTATTATTGTTAAAGGTTAGATAACCTGGGAGATTTTTATTTAAATTTAATCCTGTATGGGCAGGTTTTATTATTCAATTTTATTATAATTGGGTAGTTATAAATGAATGTTTTGATTAAGTGAACACCAAATCTTGAGGAAATGAAGTACCAGGATTTGGGGGTGTCATAATTTGGAATCAAAACCTTAGGTTATGAACCTTAGGTGGGGGGAAAAGCCTTAAGAAGTAACCTTTGATAAGATAGTGGAGAGAACTCTTATAGAGTTTTAAGAAAGAAGTAATAAAACACTTATGTGCTTATGTGATTATAATTTATGTACTCGTGAGTGTCGAGTAGTAATGATTAATAATTAAAACTTTAAAACTTTGTTGTCAGGATGACTAATGTTAGAGAATCTAGTCAGGCTAGGGAGGAGGGACCTCAAATGCCTTTAGAGGAGGAGCCTCACGATATCCAGGTAGTTTGGGAACAACTACTGCTACGGGAGTAAGCCCCGTTGGTCACAGTAGTTGAGGATGAGGATGATGATATGGAGACAGACGAGGAGGATCCCGTTGAGTTACCACAGGAGGATGAGGACGAGGATGAAAGGATTCCACTTAACTCGATAGCAGGCCGTATATACGATGAGGTGCATGACGGTAACGTGGAATTTCAGGATACAGTTGAGGAGTTGCAGGAGATAGTAGCTGAACAACAGACTGCAATGACACAAAAAGACGGTAAGATCCAGGATCGTGAAGAACGACTGACAAATGTCAAGGAGAAACTAGTACAGACCGAAGGAGAAAAAGAACAATTGATCGACGTGGTTGCTGAACTGAAGAGCAAGCTGAGGGAAGAAGCTGCTAAGAGGGCAAGAGCTGAAGATGTATATGAGGAAGCTTATCAATGAACTGGAAGAGTAGCGAGAGATGCGCAGGTAAAGAGGATGAAGATGGAAGAGATGGATAAAGTATTTAACACCGCAATTGATCGAGCTCAAGATCGAGTCATGGGATATCCGATTCAGTTCGAGACGCTACCATCATACGTGTTAGATCAGCAGAACCATGTTTCGAGTCATGGAGGAGGAACGGGATAGGGCTAAGAAGTATCTTAATAGAACATCGTAGATGTTGTACGATGAATGAATGGCTAAATATATTGTAAATCCCAAGTCTTATGCAACCTATGGGATATGACTATGATGTTGTCCTGAAACTTTTGTAGTCCAGAAAAGTAATGTAAATAGCAGTGATGCTATGGTTTTATGTTTTCAAAAAGATTATGATTTAATAAAAAGTTGTTACATTATTCAAAGTGTTATGTGTTATATGGCTATTTCTTTTATGGAGGTAAGTTAATTAAAAAATACTTAAAGAAGATGAGTAATAGTTTAATAGATGTTTTGTTTTAACAGAAAATGCCTCCTAGATGTGAACCACCCTGACAGAGAAACAATGAGAGAACTACCAATAACGACAATATTGACGGTAACCCCGTTCAACAACTAGTGACTACTACTGACAGGAGCGTTGCTGAATCAACCACAAAACCATGGTACAACGTTTAAGGATTTCAAGGTGGTTGGACCACGTGAATTTCGTGGGTCTATGAATCCAGTCGAAGCACATACCTGGATTATGGAGATAGAAAAGGTGTTCGATATGGATAGGGTAGGGGATGATCAGAAGACTGCTTTCACAACATTCATGTTGAAAGTAGAAGCTAGTTATTGGTGGCAGGCCAATAAAACTCTTGAAGGGCCAGGAGTGATGACCTGGAATAGGTTCAAGAAGTTGTTCTTCGAGACTTATTTCTCGGAAAGTTCAAAGAGTCAGCTAGAAGTGCAATTTCTGGAATTAAACTAGGGAACGATGACGGTATCTTAGTATGCAGAGAAATTCAACAAGTTGGTGAGGTTTGCACCATATCAGGTCAGGACAGACGAGCGTAAAGCAAAGAGATTTGAACAGGGACTGAAGCCCTGGTTCTATAGTAGGGTTTCCTTGTTCCAATTGAAGACATTTGCAGCGGTGATGGAAAAAAGCAGTACTCGCTGAAGGTGGAGGCGAGGCAGTGACAAAGTTTAATCAGGAACAAAAAAAGAAGAATGAGAATGAGACTAAGAATGGGAGTGGTAGCGATGGAAACAAAAACAACAATAATAACAACAAAAAAAAAAAACAACAACAACAATAATAACAACAATGGCTTAAAGAGGAGGTGGAATGGGAGCATGGGTGCTGGACACCAGCACGGTAACCAGCAAAACAAAAAGTTTGAAGCATGTGTGACATGCGGGAAATTTCACAAGGGTGCGTGCTTGATGGGGAAACGAGTTTGCTAAAATTGTGGCCAGGAGGGTCACATCGCCCCAAATTACACTCAACCGAAGAAGAATACGTGCTTCACGTGCGGATCCAAGGATCATTTTTCTTGTGAATGCCCTAAGAAGAAGGAGGGAGGGACAACCAGATGCAATAGAGGTAACAATGGAAGTAAATGGGCCATTACAGGACTGCAACATCAAACAAACACACAGCCAGAACCTTCAACATGACTGTGCTAGATGTTGTGCAATCAAAAGATGTGGTGTCAGGTATTATCACAATCAATGAAATTAATGCATATGTATTATTTGATTCAGGTGCTACCTGCTCGTTTATATCTGATGAATTTTCCAAGAGGTTAGAATTGCCTAGAGAAGAACTAAATTTTCCTTTGAACATAGAAATTGTGAATAAGGAAGTAATCCCTGTTAGATTCGTATACAAGAACTGTAGGGTGAACATTATGGAGAATATCTTGTTGGTAGATTTGATTCCAATTAGAATTGGGGAATTTGATGTAATTTTATGAATGGATTGGTTGTTCAAATACAGAGCGGTAATTGACTGCCAAAAGAAGTGTGTAAACCTTATGACTTCATCATATGTAGTATTTTATGGTAACAAGTCGCCTAGACAAATGAAATGTTTGACGACTATGCACGCTAAGAAATTGTTGAGTTAAGGTTGTGTGGGCTATTTAGCTTACATAGTCGATACTCAAAAGAAGGGGGTAAAACTAGAAAAAATACCAGTAGTGAGGGAATTCAAAGATGTGTTTCCAGAGGATTTGCCAGGACTTCC
Source organism: Panax japonicus (assembly GCA_020205505.1). Lineage (NCBI taxonomy): Eukaryota > Viridiplantae > Streptophyta > Magnoliopsida > Apiales > Araliaceae > Panax > Panax japonicus. The sequence continues at coordinate 17,777,063 of CM035100.1, read as the reverse complement.
GCCTGACAGAGAAATTGAGTTCATGATCGACTTAGCGCCAGGAACAGCACTGATATCGAAGGCTCCATACAGAATGGCTCCGGTAGAAATGAAGGAACTGATGGTACAGTTGCAAGAGTTACTGGACAAGAAATATATTCAACCAAGCGTATCGCCGTGGGGAGCGCCAGTTTTATTCGTGAAGAAGAAGGACGGAACTATGCGTCTTTGCATTGATTATAGAGAGTTAAACAAAGTCATTATTAAGAATAGGTATCCGTTGCCCAGAATAGATGATTTGTTTGATCAGCTGAAGGGTGCTAAATATTTCTCGAAAATAGATTTGAGAAGTCGGTATCACCAATTGAAGGTAAGAAAGAAGGATGTACATAAAACGGCATTCAGAACTCGGTAGGGACATTACGAGTTTCTGGTGATGTCTTTTGGTTTAACCAATGCCCCTGTCGCGTTCATGGATATGATTACAGAGTGTTTAAACCATTCTTAGATAAGTTTATAGCGGTATTTATCGATGACATTCTGGTGTATTCCAAAACTCAAGAAGAACATGTTGAACATTTACGTTTGACATTGGAAACACTAAGAATGGAAAAGTTGTACGCAAAATTCTCTAAGTGCAAATTTTGGCTTGATCGTGTATAATTTTTGGGTCATGTGATTGACAAAGATGGGATTTTAGTGGATCCATCAAAAGTTGAAGCTGTAATAAATTGGGAACAACTAAGGACACCTTCGGAGGTGAGGAGTTTCTTGGGACTGGCTGGTTATTATAGAAGATTTATTCAAGATTTTTCTAAGATAGCCACTCCGCTAACAAATTTGACAAGGAAGCTGTAAAATTTGTTTTGACGGAGAAATGTGAAGAGAGTTTCCAAGATTTGAAGAAGAAGTTAAGTGTGGCACCTGTGTTGACATTACCAGATAATACAAGAAATTTTGTGGCGTATAGTGATGCCTCACATAAAGGGTTGGGTTGTGTTCTTATGTAGAACGACAAATTTATTGCCTATGCATCAAGACAATTGAAAGATTATGAGAAAGGGTATCCGACTCATGATTTGGAATTGGCTGCAGTTGTATTTGCTCTGAAGATATGGAGACACTATCTTTATGGAGAGAAATGTGAGATCTACACAGCTCACAAAAGTCTAAAGTATATTTTCACTCAGAAAGAATTGATAAAAGATTACGATTGTGAGATCTTTTATCATCCAGGCAAAGCGAATGTGGTTGAAGATGCTTTAAGCAGGAAAGGTTGGGAAATGTTGATGCTGATAACAACTCAGGAGGAACTTATCTCAGCAATGACAAAACTAGATTTGGAAATCAAATTTCCAAAAGAATATGACAAACAACTATTCCAGATAGAAGCTAGTCCAACTTTAGTGGACAAAGTGAAGGATGCTTAACTAAAAGATGAAGAGTGTGGGAAAATCAAAGAGAATCTGGTTGAAGGTTGTGATGTAAAATATAAGGTCGATAATGAAGGATTACTACAGTTCGAGGGAAGAATTTGGGTTCCAGCCGTGCTAGAACTGAAAGACGAAATCTTGACCGAAGCACACAACACAAGATATTCGATTCATCCACGAAGCACGAAAATGTATCATGATTTCTGCCGACATTTTTGGTGGCCAAACATGAAAAGGGATGTTGCTAAATGCGTAGCGAAATACTTGACATGTCAGAGAGTAAAATCTGAACATCAAAGACCCAGCGGATTACTCCATCCATTGGAAATACCGGAATGGAAGTGGGAACACATCACGATGGATTTTCTGGTGGGTCTTCCAACTACTCAAAAAAGATACGATGCGATTTGGGTAATAGTGGACATATTGACAAAATTTGCACACTTTTTGGCAATAAAGATTAGATTCAATCTTGATCAAGTGGCAAAACTATATGTTAAAGAGATCATTGCAAGACATGGAGTTCCGGTGTTAATTATGTCAGACAGAGATCTGAGGTTCACATCATAATTCTGGAAGAGACTACAAGAATGTATGGGAACACAGTTGCGAATGAGTACGGCATATCATCCGCAAATAGATGGCCAAAGCGAATGAACGATTCAGACATCGGAAGATATATTGAGAGCATGCGTCATGGATTTCAAAGGAAGCTAGGATGAACAATTGCCGTTGGTGGAATATGCCTACAATAACAGTTACCACGCTAGCATCGACATACCGCCTTACGAAGCATTATACGTCAGGAAGTGCAGAACTCCACTGTGTTGGAATGAAGTTGGTGAACGCCAACTGTTAGGACCAGAATTGGTGCAACAAACTGCTGACGTTGTCAAACTCATCAAGACAAGATTATAAGTCGCCCAAGACAAACAAAAAAAGTATGCTGATCAACACAGACAAAATCGTGCATTCGACGTAGGAACTTTTGTATTCCTAAAAGTTTCTCCCTGGAAGGGGAAAATTCATTTAGGTAAAAAGGGAAAGCTAAGCCCAAGGTTTATTGGACCCTTTGAAGTGATGCGAAGAGTGGGAGAAGTGGCTTACGAGGTAGCTCTACCTCCAGAGTTGGAAAACATTCATAATGTTTTTCACATTTCGGTGTTACGACTATATAACCCGACTACAAACATGTGATCGAGTATGAACCGTTACAGTTCGAGAAAGATTTGTCTTATGAAGAGGTTCCTATCCAGATAGTCGACAAGAAAGAACAAATGCTCAGAAATAAAGTGATACCTTCAGTGAAGGTGATATGGAGGAACCACAACGCTGAAGAAGCTACGTGGGAACTCGAAGAGAAAATGTTGAAAGAATACCAGGAGTTATTTGTTTAATCTGTGTCTTCAATTCTGGGGACAGAACCTTTGTAAGTAGGGAAGAATGTAATGAATGTGTTGTTTGAGTTGTGATTCTGGGGACAGAATCCTTATAAGAGGGGAATAATGTAACATTCCAAAATTTTTAAATATAAGTTATAAATATTTATTGATTTATATAATTATTTATTGGATGTGTTTATTATTGAATAAGTAATTGTTCAAATTGATTGAGTTGATTTAGTTAATTATTTATTTGCTAAATAATTAATGTGATTAGTTAATTATTTATTTGTTAAATAGTTAATGTGTTATGTGGATTGAGTTATGGGATTAAGTAATTTATTTAATAAATTATTATTTCATAAAGAGTGACAAATAACTATGTTATAAAGAGTTATTAAAATAAATTAAAGTAATTTTAATTTAGTTTTACCAAAACAAAGCTTAAGGATATAAACTATTTTATTTTAAAGGGATTTGCCAAACAAAGCCCTATGGCTTTTGGATTTTTGAAATTTAAATTGTTTATAAAATAAACTAAATAATATATATATATATATATATATATATATATATATAAATGGTACGTTATATATTTTTATAACTGATGTTATTATTGATTAGGCTTATTATGGCCATGTCCGTTTTATGTTACGCGTATTGGATATCAGTTGAGTTACGTGGTTAGTAGTCTAAATTATTACTGGGAAAAGAAAGAAGGGCTAGAGAGAATTTTGAGAAAAAGATAGAAGTTCAGAGTTTGAGAGAGAACGTGATTTTCAATGCAAGTCCGTTAACAAAGATTCGTAAGCAAGCAAGAAGGTGGGTTTCTCTAACCTTAATTTATGTACATATATATATATATATATATATATATATATATATATATTTATGATTTCATGATGCCTAATGTCTCTGGGTTCTTCAACTTTACGGTGTATAAGATTTTTACAAAACTCTCTGTTAAACTATGTTTGTATAATTGGTTAGAGAAGCATTTATATGTATAGTTACAATTGTTTTCACTAGCATGTGTATCTGTATATATATATATATATATATATATATATATATATATATATATATATATATATATATATATATATATATATATATATATATATATATATATATATATATATATATATATATGACTATATGGTAATTATAGGCTAAAGGAAGAAATTGATTTGTTAAGTGAAGTATATATATACGAATATATGTTTTGTAGAAATATCAAAAGTTATGTATACTAACTGAGGAATTGAACAATACATGTTAATTTGTTATATGTTGGTATACTTGTATTTCAAAGGAATCAAATTTGGTTGATAACAGTGAAAATTTCGTTCACTGTACTTTAGATATCAACAATGGAGTTTTGAGTTTTAACCAAATATTATTTTAGTGATTTAAGTCTTTTAAATTTGTTGTAAAATTGTTGGAAATTGGTATATGGATAATTGTTAGCAATTATGTGTAGTTTGTATTATTTATACATGTTGTTTGGGGCGAATTGTTGTTATAAATTTGAGACAGTAGCTTTGGCTCTATTCATCATTTTGGTTCTGTGAGTTTCGGCGCCCCAGCGTCAAAATTCACGCTCCAGCACCAAATTTCGCGCCCCAGCTCTAAATTTCGCGCCCCAGTGCCAAAAATAGGCCAGAAGTTCGCGCCCCAGCATTGGAATTCGCGCCCCAGCACTGGAATTTGCAAACCGGCACCACTGTTTCGCGCCCCTGCGCTGGAAAAGTGGTCTGGGACGGACAGTTTTGACCTCCTGTAGTAAAATAGCCATAACTTTCTTATACGAACTCCGATTAAGTTGATTAAAGATGGTCCGGAACGAGGACGAATAGACCTACAACTTTCATGCTTTAAGTTGTTTAATTTGAGATCTGTAATAGTAGTCAAAATGGTCATCTTTCGGACTGTTGTGTATTTGGAGCCAATCGGAGGGCGTCGGGATGCACGAATGCAAGTGCAACCCTTTGTTTATTAGTATAACTTAATGATAACATGTTGGAAATACAATAGGATGTTGTATCAAGTTGTTAATGTGCATGTGGTGCAATGACATGATCACTTAAGTAGTTGTAATAAAGCTAAAAAGTAATGTTCATGAAAAGATGTGATGTTATTTAAACTTAAACTTAGTTAGTAACTATACTAAGAGTATTAAAGTAACTCATAAAGGTAATATTAGTGTAACTAATGGGTATTGTCAATACATATGGTATGTGTAGGACTTGGGGTGAACGTGAATAGTAATTATTTAACCTACGCACGAGGCATGTTCTCTAACTCTACTTTTATAATTGTGCAAGTATCTAACTATCTTTAAGCATGTTTTCTATTCTATTATCTTGTTAATTCAAGTACTATTTTCAATTCGATTATAATATAATAATTTAAGTTATTCTGGAGCAAGTTATTCTTGTATTTAACTTGTTGTTTAGCATGCACAGCTATATATATACTAATGTCGAACATTTCTATCGTTCAAGTTATTATGCATGCTTAGTATTCAATTCTAATTAACCCTTGCTTAGTATTGTTTAAGCAAGGTATACTATAGTTATTAAAATGGGACTATTCCTAAAGCATGACTTTAGTTTACTATGATTGATTCAATCACGATTATTCTATAGTCTTTATTGGTTTTATTCAACTACTCCTTAGTTGATGTTCGTTGAATTCCAAATTTCCTTGAAAGCTTATCCAAACCAAACTTACTTTGGTGCAGACTTGTATTCTAAATACTGAGATGAACAACTCTTTTAATAGAGGTTTACGCTTAGCTTTGAAATGATTGTGCACAATACATTGTACGAAGGGTTGATCCCCCTAAGTATGTGGAGTCCTTATAGTCTTATGACTGTTAAAGTTAAAGTTGAAAGATTACTTATAACTGTGGACATGATTCGTGGTCATTAGACCCTCAGTGAATGTTATAATTTTCAGAAAGTTAATAGAATATATTGTTCAGTTCTATTGAGCCTAATATTGTCAATTGATGTAAAAGTTTAAAGATTTACTTATTGTTATTTCAAGTGGGCCTTGTATGCTCACTCTTGCCTGTAAAATTTCTTACAGCTAAAGTTAAAACGGGTGACGTACCTAGCACCCGTAAGGGAAAGGAAAGATGAATAAATACTGGAGACTTGTAATAGTTTTGGTAGTTTACTTTCAAAATTTGATTTAAATATTGTAATGAAGTTATTTAATTTTCCGCATTTGAATGATTGTTGTTAAAGGTTAGATAACCTAGGAGATTTTTATTTAAATTTAATCCTATATGGGCAGGTTTTATTATTCAATTTTATTATAATTGGGTTGTTATAAATGAATGTTTTGATTAAGTGAACACCAAATCTTGAGGAAATGAAGTATCAGGATTTTGGGGTGTCACATCGTTCCCAGGAAATAGGGGACTTTCCGATAAGGATTTCTCCTTATTGGCGCGCAATTAGGTGACCAAACCCCTTTCCTAGACAGAACTTCCGTAGACATTGTCAATAGTGCTATCTAATAATATTATTCAAATAATCTGAATTATTGATCTGATAATGGAGATACTGTGCAGTGACAATTATTGAATAACAATAATATAAAATATCAACGCAGCAATTATTGAATAAATAAAATAAAATATTAAACAGTAATTACTGTAATAATTATTGAGTAGTGCCTTCTTACGTAAGAATCAATAATTCAAAAATATTGTGTAAAACCATGTGCTACTGTGCAACCACGCGTATTACTGTATTTTAACCACAATTTATTCCAACAGTGTTAACTACGCCGTTATTTGTAAAAACTCAAATTTGTCGTTTTCTTCACCCGACAATTATCTGTTATGGGGCCCACAAATGGCTGCGCCGTCATACGAATATTCCCCGACATCAAGAATATTCCACGACCAAATGAATATTCCCCGACAAAATGAATATTTTATAACAACTTGCTTATTTTGTAAAATTTGCACATTTCACCCATAACAAGTATTATATCAAATTAACACTTTATTATTCAAAATAATAATATAGGAAATTTAATTTTATTCATTAAAAAGTTAGGGTCTTACAACCTTCCCTTCTTATGAAATTGCATCCTTGAAATTGACGTATGTACCTAGTGTTTCGAAAAGGTGAGGTTACCTCGCTTTCATTTCTGATTCAAACTCCCAGGTCATTTCTTCAATAGCATGGTTTCTCCATAAAACCTTAGAAGTGTAAAGTTTCAGTTTTGCTAATGCAGAACTTGTCTGCCTGGAAATTTGGTATGGCGCAGCTGCGCCATTACCAAGCCTATGACCTAGCGCAGCTGCGTTGGTCTGTAAAATTAGTTTTTGGAATTTAAGTTTAAGAAATGGTTATTAAGGACTCATAAGGATAATAAAAATCTTAAATGATGGTTAAGTTTTCCATGAATGGATTTGAATAAGAGTTAGTTAATTAACCCGAATACATTATTGGTTAATTAAGTGATATTATAGATTATTATATTCTATTAATTAGTGTTATACATACTAATTAGTGTAAGATAATGAATGATTAATACTAATTAATCGTTGTGATATTAAAATGTGATTATGGGTGGGGAATACCTAATTGAATTAAACTTAGCCCAAATCAAATATTAATGTGGACATTATCATTAAATAATATTACTATGTGTGATATGGAAAATGTGAGCAGTAGTAATATATAATACCTACGACTTAAGAATACGTGAAGTGTGACATTTAATTAGGACTAATGATATAAGGTACCAAGTCGTATAGTGAAATCATATGTAGTGGTAATACAAAAATGATTAGATATCTGTGTATTCTAGAAATTGAGAAAGGAATTAAATGTTTAAATAAACATTAATATTAAATAATGTGGTTATGTGGTTATGTGAGTAGTAAAAATAATTATGGGAAATACCCGTAAAATAATGCCTAACTGCGTTATTTTATTACGTGTATTTACTGTACATGGATTATATGTATGTTGCATAACATCTACTACCTTGAAATATTAAATCATATTGTGACATGAAATTATAACTAATGTATGGCTGAGATGTGTATAAAATATAACATAAGAGTAGTAATGGGTATGAGTGTTGCAAGGATGCTGAGATAATTGGCTTGTCCTAAATTTAGTGTCCCATTTGCTCCCTATTTCTCCTTCACATGTAGAACATAAAGGCTAAGACCTATGTTCTTCTTTTCTTCCAAGCTCCTTCTAGCTCATAATTATAGGGGGGGGGAATGGTTATGATGATGATCTCCAACAACCATTTACCAACTCTCTCTTAACCTTCATACAATCCTTCAATTCATGGGCTTAATTTAGTGGGAGATGACAATATTTATGTATTAGTTTTTCTATATATATGGACTCTCATTCTCCAATTGCTATTGCTGAGAATTCTATTGAGGGTGAGGGTGAGAGCATACAAGTATTCTAGGACATTGGGAGTTCATTAGGAGCAAGTTCCTTCATATCGTAGAGGTATAACCCCATTCATTGCTTTCCAATTGCATTCTCTGTCAAAATAGAGTTCATGAGTTCTTGAATTTCAAAATTCTTGATTTTATAGAATTGGATGATAATGAGGTTGGGTAATGTTCATATAGTTGTTATATAAGGATACAAACATGTTTAAACTAATATATGAGTGTTTAAAAATGATATCATGGGTGAAGCAGAATGCTACTGGTTTGAACCAGACACGGCGCAGCTGCGCCAGCCTCTGAGATCAGCTGAGCTTTCTGTTTTAAGAATTTGTTAAGTGTGATTAATTATTTTGGCTTAGGCTAACATGCAAGCATGTGTAACATATACATATAAGTATAATAACCCAATTTGAGCATGTTTTACTAAGATTTGCATGATTTGGTATAAGAACTTTAGCAAGGACGTTAGGTTTTGGAAACAAACTTTGTTAAAGTTCATGTTCTGCAAGTTTTGAGCTTAGTTGTCTATACACATGACTGATTTCACACATAAACAAGCATGACATGTGATTCATAGTTCCTTTGTTCATGACCACCTTATTAGGGTGTTAGAAAAGTTTTTCAAGAAAAAGCTTAGTGTAGTGAACTAATATGCAAGACTACTACATGAATTAAACTCTGACCTTGCGAGTATGATAACATGACTTGACTACGTGTGTTTAGAGCTTTGAAGTTATCTTGTATGGGTTAGATTTCATAGTTCAAGTCTAAAATGGTTTCAAAAGCCAACTTGAACCTATTTTCAAAAATCTAGTTACATCACATGGATATCTAGATTCTAAATGATTAATATGTCATGTTATGTCTATAAAATCCCTAGATATGACTTATATGTGATATATTGAATCAATTATGATAAAATGATTTCAAAGGCAACCTCGAGCATGTTTTCAAACTTAAGTTATATTACATATGAGTATTTAGATTTTAAGGCTTGAGATGCCATGTTATGTTTCCTTATGTCATTAAACATAAGTCTTATATGTTAAACATAATGGAAGTAAACCAAGCATGAGGTTAAAGTATGTTTTAAAGTGTTAAACAATTATAGCTATGAGAAAAAGGTATGAATATGTATGAGCATTTGTAGTACAAATTATGTGACCTCTTTATGAGAACATAAGGCTAATTAGTACACTTAGAGATTTCATAACTCTAATTGGTTTTGATTTCGTAAACTAAAGTCCTTTGTAACGATTGAGAAATTTATAATTTAATTTAAATATTTATTGAATTAAATAAATATTTTAAATAATTTATTGAGGAAAATAAATAATTGATAATTGTGGTGAATTAATTTTGTAATTAAATTGATTAATGATAATTTTATTGAGGGATTTAATTTAAGAAAATAATTAAATTAAATGAATTGTTTTATATAAAAGAAAATAAATTAATTAAATAAAGTGATGTTTCTATTTTATTAATTAAATTAGATATATACTTATTTATTAATTATAAGTATAATGATAATAAGATTTTTATTTTTATTATAAGTTATTTAAATTAACTAAACTAAGTTATTTAAATTAATCAACTAAAAGTGTGACGTGAAACTATATAATATAATAATATTAAAATAAATTAGTTTGGGAAATAGGTGCTTAGCTAAACAAGGCGTTGTGGCCTTTGGCTTATTCAACTGATGCAAACTTTTTATTTTTATAAATAAAAGATAACATGGGTTAGTGGGAGTCAGTTTATGTTTTACGCATCTTATTTTCCCTTAGGTTAGACAATAGGGAAAACACAGAGGGTGAGAGAAGTCAGTGGTTTTGAAGAGAGAATTCTCTGAGATTTCAAGAGGAATGAGAGGATTGCTAAACCTAGTCACTATCATTTGGTAGCATACAATCAAAGTGAAGGTATAACTTACTTAAATTCTAATTTTTTGATAATTTTATGGAATTGATACAAATACATGTATATATATGATCTATAATCTGTTAATCCTCGTTTGTGGGTGTTATTTGATGGAATAGGGTTGTAGTAAAAGGTTTTATTTATATCAGTGGTTATGTTGTGGGATATGGCTTAGAAAGTACAAATTCTCATTATCAATAGTTGTTATAATCTGTAACTTGTTGGTGGATTATGTTAGTATGTTAGGAAACGAAAGCGGCGTAGTTGGAATCGTGTCAATTGGTCAAGAAACAAATTCGTGGTGATCGAATTCGCTAATAGTGTAAAAATGATGAAATTTGAGAAAATTAGGATTTGGATCCCTCAAAATTGTATATATAGAGTGTTTATGTTGTTATTATACGGTATTGCATGTTTATGGATGTTATTTCAGAGTTTTAGATGTTTAGGTTTGTGAAATTATAGTGTTTTGGTTTGTTTTGGGTTTCAGCCGTGTAGCAGAGCAGCTACTGCAGTTTCTGTCTTTCCACAGTGCAGTTGCGCCGTTACCACAATCAGAAATGGTGCAGCTACGCCGCTGGGTTTTCCAGCAGTTGAGCACTAGCGTAGCTGTGCCGATGCCAAGGCAAAGGACAGCGTAGTTGCGCCGTGCCCTGAGCCCAAGGCAATGACTTCTGGCTATTTTGCAGATCATGTGTATCAGACTTATATTAGTTTAGCATGTATGTTAATGATGTCGACGCGTAACATAAACTACAATAACAGGTTGCTAAGTGTAAAGATTTTAAATAATTATTTAAATAAGCTATAAAATGAAACCAAATGTGGTGTTTTCAAAGTTAGAGGTGAACGATTAAGTTGTGTTGGATCGTAATGAGATTTCAGATTCATTAAGTATGTTAACCTATGTGGTTAGGTGCTAGATTAGGGTTATGACCTAAATGAGGGATTAAACCCGTAAAGCTAAAATTCATACCACTAATTGTTGATACGATTTTAATGATGTATGTAGGGTAATTGGAGATTATTTTACACTTGTGTAGCTTACAATCAAGGCAAGTTCTCTAACTCTACTTTCATAATTGTGCAAGTTTCTAAACCTTATCTTTTACATTGAGCAAGCTTTCTAACTTCATTCTTTTGTTTATGAATACAAGTTTCTTATTCTAAACTTTCATTGAGCAAGACTATTGATTATATTTTTATGTACGATTGAATAAACTCATGTAACCTAATTCGTTACATTGAATGAGTTTCACATTCTCATTTCTTGTTATTATTATTCAAAACGTATATTGTTCTAACACATTGATTCAAATGAGATTGTTCTAATTCTTTGAATATAATACTTTGAATGTATATCATGTTTATTTAGTTATACATTGTTGATATCCGATCTTTGACTTTGATAGCCTTGTTCAGTTATACATTCTTGTATTAAACCTTTATTGATGGAAATTGAATAACTGTTCTAAATTTCTAGAAACACTGATAAGTTAGTTCCAAACTAAACTTTCTTTAGTGCGGAAATTCTAAATTCAAACTGAGACGAAGAACCCTAACATAGGGGATTTTGTACGTGTAACGTTAAGATGTTTGTACACAATACATGGTACAAAAGACTGATCCCGCTAAGTACGTTAAGAAGAGTCTGTACAGTCTAATTAACTGTTAAGGTTGGGGTAGTAATACCTAATCACCGTGGACATAGTTCGTGGTCATAAGACCCTCAGATATTAAAGTTTGAACTTGTTTCTATTCGTAGAATAAGGTCATTATTGTACAACATTCGTTGTTCATTCTCATATGGTTACTGTTACTATTCTTTATGTCAGTGAGCAATTGTTTGCTCACTCTTGCAATTAAACAATGCAGCTAAAGTCAAAAGAGGTGATGAGCCATCTACTAGCAAGGGAAAGGGCAAGATGTCCAAGTGTTGTAGAATTACTTAAAGTTTATGTAAATGTATGATGTTATAAGACTTATTTTATTTTATAATTATTTAGCAAACTGATGTAATAATTTAAGATAAGATTACCTGGGATTGTTTATGAGATGATGTAAACCTTTAATGGGAAAGAGTATTGTTTAAGTTATCCTTTATCATGGGTAGTTAGATGTAATTATTTTGATAGTGAGCACCAAATTCGGTGGAAATGAAGTACCCAAATTTGGGGGTGTCACAAGTTGGTATCAAAGCCTTAGGTTATGAAGCTTAGGTGGGGAAAACCTTAGGAAGTAGCCTTTAAGGAAACAGAAAACATAGAGGTGTTTAACTCTTATTGGGTTTTAAGGAATGGATTAAGGCATTCATTGAAACTAAACAAATAAAAGACATTATGTGATATGTGTTAATAACTTATGTGATCGCGAGTATCAATAATGTTAAGTAAAATTTAAAATATTTTGTTGACAGGATGTCTAACGAAGGAGGGTCAAGTCCAGCTAGGGAGGTGATACCTCAGTTACCTAGAGATGATGAACCCTAGGATATTCACATAGTGCGGGAATAGTTGATCCATGAGGATGAGCCTGTGACCAATCCCGAGGAGTATAGTCCTGAGGAGATAGAGGATGATGAGGAAGAGGATCATGTGGAGTTTCCACCAAACTCTGTATCAGCTGAGATGTATGATGCTTTGTACGACCGTAACATAGAGTTACAGGATAATGTAGTGGAACTGAAGAAGATGGTTGATATGCATCACGTTGCATTGGAACATAAGGATGTGCAGATTCAGGAACTTGGCCCAAAACTTGGAAACACGGAATGGGATTTAGTTCATACTAAGGGTCAGTATGAAGATCTGTTGGCAATGAACGAGAAGATGAAGACTGACATGGAGAAGTTGAAAGATAACTTCAAAGAGGAATCAGCTAAGTGTACAAGAGCTGAGGACACTTTGATGAAGGAAACTCAACGTACAGGCCGTGTTGAGGCCAAAGTCCAAGTGAAGAAGGTCAAAATGAACGAAATGGATCATGCCTTTAATTTTGCGATTGATAGGGCCCATGATCGAGTCTTTTATTACCCGCCTCAATTTGAAGACTCGCTGTGGTTAGTGATGGATCGTAGGATGGCATATCGGCATCATGGAAGAGGAGAGTAGAGAAGCCTCTCGACGTCTTAATATGAATAGATAGAAAATAAGAGTGATGATAATATGTGGTTATTATGTGAATAAATAAAGTTTTAAATCCCTTATTTTGAGATGAATAAAGGGATAGTATCAGTATGTAATCCTGAAACTGGTTTAGTTCAGGAAATTTGATGTTTATAGCAGATATGTTATCTTTTATATATTTTAAAGCATTATGGATGAATAAAATATCAAAGTTTATTTGAAATGATATGTGTTATAACTTTAATCTTTGAATGTTTAAGTTAAACTTCAATTACTCAAGAAGGAGTGACGAACTAATAAACGTATATTCTAACAGAAAATGCCTCCTAGAAGAAGACAACCATGTCAACAACTACTTCCTGAGGGGTCTACTAACAATAATGATGAGGCCAACGCTAATCCGGTTAACCAGTTGGTAGCTTTGTTGACGGGAGCACTTGCGAATCAACCGCAAGCTCAAGTTACGACTTTCAAGGAATTCAAAGTGGTTGGACCGCCATAGTTTCAAGGGTCTATGAATCCAGTGGAAGCCTAAACCTGGATCATGGAGATGGAGAAGGTATTTGATGTTGCTAGAGTAAACGAAGATCAAAAGCCTGCATTCACGACGTTCATGCTGAAGTCCAAAGCTAGCTACTGATGGAAAGAAAATAAGGTTCGTGGGGGGACAAGGAGTGATAATTTGGGATAGATTTAAGGAAATGTTTTTCGAAATGTACTTTCTAGTGAGTTCTCAGAATTAGTTGGAGGTGCAATTTTTGGAGTTGAAGCAAGAAACCATAACGGTGCCAGAATATGCTGTGAAGTTTAACGAGTTGGCAAGGTTTTCCACTTATCAAGTCAATATGGATGAGCGTAAGGCGAGAAGGTTTAAACAAGGATTGAACCCTGGATGTATAGAAAGGTTTCAATGTTCTAGTTAAATACATTTACGGCTGTACTGGAAAAGGCAATTATCGCGGAAGGTGGAAGTGATGCCTTGACCAAGTACAACCAAGAATAGAAAAAGAGGAAGAATGATAACGAGAATAAGGCTGGTGGGAGTAATGCTGGAAGCAACAATCAGAAGAGGAAGTGGAACTAGAATTCGACTACGGGAGGACAACAGGGAAGTCAGCAGAAGAAAAAGTTTGAAGCTTGTGCTACGTGTAGAAAGAACCATACTAGGGTGTGTTTAAAGGGAAAGAGGGTGTGTTTCAACTGTGGTCAAGAGGGGCACATTGCCCATAACTATTTTAGACCAAAGAAAGGAACATGTTTTACCTACGGATCAAAGGATCACATGGCTCGTGATTGTCCTAAAAAGCCAGTGGGGAATGCAAGTGGAGGAAAAGGAAATAACAACGGTGGTAGTGCATTGACTATCACTGGACCAGCACAGTCAAGCCGACCTATTGTGAGAAATTTCAATATGACCGTGCAGGATGTTGTTCAGTCTAAGGATGTGGTGTTAAGTATCATTCCGATTAATGGTATTAATACTTATGCACAGTTTGATTCGGGTGCTACTTGTTCATTTATATATGATGTAGTTGTTAAGATAAGGATGTGTTGGATACTTAGCCTACATAGTTGATACACAGAAGAAAAGTATGAAGTTAGAAGTGATACCAATCATAAGATATTTTGCAGACGTATTTTTAGACGATTTGTTGGGTTTTCCGCCAGATCGACAAATCGAGTTCGTGATTGATTTAGTACTAGGAACATGCCCGATATCTAAGGTACCATACAAAATGGCCCCATTAGAGATGAAAGATTTGATGGTGCAACCGCAAGAATTGCTCGACAAGAAGTATATCCAGCCGAGCGTATCTTCATGGGGAGCACCGATGTTATTTGTTAAGAAGAAGGATGGAACGATGTGACTCTGCATTAATTACAGAGAATTGAATAAGGTCACGATTAAAAATAAGTATCTGTTACCAAGAATCGACGATCTGTTTGATCAACTGAAGGGTGCGAGATATTTTTCAAAGATTGACTTGAGGAGTGGTTATCATCAGCTGAAGGTGAAGTCAGAAGACGTACCGAAGACGACATTCAGAACTCGGTATGGTCATTATGAGTTTCTAGTTATGTCATTTGGTTTAATCAATGCACCTGCAGCGTTTATGGATTTGATGAACAGGGTGTTTAAACCATTCTTAGATAAATTTGTGGTGGTGTTTATTGATGATATCTTGGTGTATTCTAAGACCAAGGAAGAACATATAGAACTCTTAAGAATGACATTGGAGACATTGAGGAAAGAGAAGTTGTACGCAAAATTTTCAAAATATGAGTTTTGGTTGGAACATGAACAGTTTCTCAGGCACGTTATTGATAAAGACGGAATTTTGGTAGATCCATCAAAAGTTGAAGCTGTAGTAAACTGGGATCAGCCGAAAACACCGTCAGAGATAAGGGGTTTCTTAGGGTTGATAAGTTACTATAGGCGTTTTATTCAAGATTTTTCCAAAATCGCGACTGTAAAGTCCCCGAACCCGGATACTTGAAACCTGAACTCGGTACTTCACGATATCATTTCTATGAATGGAAATATTACTAATAACAATAACACTAAAATAAATTACAAACTTATCTTACTTTTATCAGAGTTTAATCCAAAGTACGCAACCTTTACTTATATGACACCATAATCTTATTCTGTTTGATTTCCTTTTCACTTTTTCTTGACCGATCCTTCTGATTGTTTACACTTATCTGAAAACATTTAAATTAAGCAAGGATGAGCATTTGAGTGCCCAACAAGTATTATATGTATATAAGTTGAAAGAATTTAAATGTTTTCTTTATAATATTCATCTATAACAAGTCAATAGTTGTGAAGTATCCTGAACTGATATTAATAACATAACAACCCTCTTTCAAATTTTGAAACTACGTACTGACTATAAATAAGGTTTAATTGACATTTTATGAACATTGTTTTTATTTTCGAAAAGGTTTAGCAGAACTTCATCTGCAAACCGTCATAACTTACGGACACGGGGGTGATCAGCCCGTTGTGCCCTGTATTGATCAATACTACATTACAAGAACGATGTTATCATTTACTTGATCCGCCTTGGGCGCATAAAAGTTTTCCCGTGAACGGGATGTTCATATTTGTCAGGGTTCCAGACAAAAGGTTTTATTTTATCCAACAATAATATATAATTCAACATATACGTATAACAAAGGTGTATCAACATGTGATTAAATACAATGATTATGCAAGTGGGGACACTTGTATAATCATTTATAGAAATTAACGAACAGAATATATAACTGAATTATCATATACTAACATGTTGATAATCAATGGGTGTATATAATATATTTTTAACAATCTGTACATTAATAATAATAATTCTGAACTTCTCACTTCTGTCCATTGCATAAAAAAATGCAAAGTTAGGATACTTGCCTGATGCGCTGCTTACAATTCTCAACTTAGTTCTACCCTTTTCTATCACAACCTATCATTAATCAAATCATTCGTTCGATTAGAACAATATAATATAACACATAGTACTGCATTTCGCAGTCAGCACATAACCTAATTATCTTATCACACATGATCTACAATCATGGCATCACAAACAAACATCAACACATTCCTAATCACATTATCACACAACCTTAATAATCATTGAATCACAATTAAACAGTTAACTAATAACCTTATCTAAGTCCAGATCAATTTCTGAAATATGTCGGTCTATCGATATCTTTATCGGGTAATTATCGAGTCTAAGACTCTAAACAGTTGTCCAATATCTATTTAGACTAATTAAATAACAGTCATATCATTTTTCATGACCTTATAATAATTATAAAATAATTATTACCATTTACCATAATTTTTGAAATATCAGAATCATTATTAAATGATTTAAACATCAAACAATTCTATTATCATTAATATTTAATTAATATTAACTATTAATGAAACCATTGCCAAAATATTAAAGTTATTTATAATAACTAAAAATATTTTTAAAGTATTTATATTACACTTAAATGATTTTTAAAACTTCTAAAATCATCATTAAATAATTACCATTAATATTTAAATATTAATAAACTATTATCTAAATATTAAAAGTTATTAATTATAACTTAAAATATTTTTAATTCATGTATATCCCTTTTAAATGATTTTTAAATAAATAAAACCATTTTAAACTATTTATTTAATATAATTATTAAATAAACTTAATATCATTAATATATCATTAATATTAAATTATTAATGAAATTATCCTTTAAATATTAAAAGTTATAGTTTATAACTTAAAATATCTTTAAACACTTTATTTTCATTTAAAATGATTATTATAACATTAAAATCATTTTTAAACTAATTTATTTAATATAATTATTAAATAACTTTATTATCATTAATAATCATTAATTAATGAAATTAACCCTTAAATATTAAAAGTTATATTTTATAACTTAAAATATTCTTAAATACCTTATTATTATTTAAAATAATTTTTAATATAATAAAATTATTTTTAATTCTTTTATTTAATTCATTTAATAAATAACTTAACTATCATTAATATTAATTTATTAATGAAAATTATCACAACATATTAAAAGTTATCAAAAATAACTCAAAATTATTTTCTAACACAATAATATAATTTTTCATGATTTTTCATGAATTAAAACCATTTTTTAAATAATTTATCTAATATTGTAATTAAATAAATAAATTCCATTTATATTCAAAAAATATTAAATATTTTCGAAATATACCCAAAATAGTTAAAAACTATTTTTCAGACTTTAAAATAATTTTTCATAATTTATTATGTATTTTTAATAATTAAAAACCATTTTTATCAATTTTTTTATTAATTTGCGGAAATTATAAATAAAACTGTCGCTAAAGGGCTATAAGAACACTTTCTGTCGCTATAGGTGTTCTTGAGGATTTTCGGAACTCAAAGTCAGTAGCCGAGTAGGCTACTTTGACCATGATTTCCGATCGGATCATGATGTTTCTGGACTTGAAATTGATTTCATGTTGTAGTACTCATGTAATACCACAAGTACATAACAAGTTTCGTGGCTAAAAAACATCAGATCAGAGAGATTTAAGCTCTCCAAAAACCTGACAACGCTGTTCTTCGTCTTGTCAGAATTTAACATATTTGAGGTACCTACTTTGAGTCCTTATAACTTAATGTTCGTATAATGTTTATATGATCTATCAACTCCAGTTTGTAAATAACATGTAGGTCTACCATTAAAAAGTATCATAACACAAAAACATCAAAACATCAGCAAGATCTGGCCGGTCAAACATGAACACGGACACTGCTAAACAAATTTCTGGGTTCGGTCATTTCACAGTTTTGGTCAACGGGTTTTGACCGCTTATATCTTCCGATCTATAAATGATCTGACCTTGATTCTTTTTGCATCTTAAAGAACACATTACAGACTAGATATAACAACTTTTAAACAACAAAAATCATGATCAAGTAAAGAGTTATAAGCCCTGACATTTGCCTAAAAATAACAGAGTTCGATTTTTCAAAAGTTGGAAAAACTTTGATTTTGAGCACTTTGATGTTATGGGTCATAGATTTAACAACCCAGAACTTCAATTAACACCCTATAACACATCTTTAAACAATCAATTACAACATTTAACAACAAATCGGACGATTTCTAAAATTAGGGTTTTATACCTATTATGCTTTGATTTTTGAATTTGTGCTTCTGATCTGTTATTGATGATCATGGGGCTTCAAAATAGGACTGATATACTTGCAATTTTCGTTGGTTTGAGAGAAAATGAGAGTTGGATGAGTATTGTATAAAATTAGCTAGCAAAAATCATTTTTTCTCTCTCAATCTATTTATAGCCATGTTGATTCTTGAATGGGCTGGAAAGTAACTGATTTGCTGTCATTAGAAGTCAAGGGAGTTGTTGAAAGTTGGTGAGCAACTCAAGATTTATCTAGATTTGCAAGCAAGCTTCTTAAATGCTAAAAAAGGTATTTTGGTCTTTTAATAAATTGTTTTAATGGAAAAATTGTAACTTGACAAACCCTTAGGGTTTAAGGTTTGTGCTAATTTAGGTTTTATAAGCAAACAAAATCTAGGATTTCCAATTTTTAGGGTTTGCACAAAAATTAAATAAATAAAATTAAATAACTTTTAGTTTATAAAATTTTGCAAAATAAATTTGTTCATCAAATTAAGTTTGTAATTATCCTATACATGAATATTAGGGTTTATTACCCTTAATCACAATTAACTTTGCTCATAAAGCAATTAGGGTTTATAATACCAAAAATTAGGGTTTCCATAATATAATTAGGGTTCTAGATTTTAGGGTTTTAATTTACTAACTAAGTTTTCCTTAATTAGTAATTAAAGTTTATCACACGCGTTATTAATCATAATAACACTATTTCTGACTAATCAAACCTCCGGTTTTGGTTTTCGGATTAGGGTTTCTAATTATTAGAAAATCAAATATAATTAGGGTTTACATTTAAAATTAGGGTTTTCTATAATTAGCAAAATATTAAATAACACATAACATATATCATATAACATCGTCATATAACAGTCTTAAACTCACAATTTATTTTTAAATTAGGGTTTTCCACAGAAAACTAGGGTTTAACCAATTAACATTAGGGTTTTGAAATTAAACACCATAATTGACCAATCATCATCAACACGTACATACCGTACATATTCATAGCACTGAAAAATCAAAATATAATTAATATTATATTATTATTCTCATTCCTAGATCAAAACCAAGAAATAAGGTTTGGATTCCATATCTGATTTATCTTGCATAAATAACATTCTTAATTAAGTTAAAATATTTAATTTTAACATCCTGAACAAATTCATATAATGAAATAATCATTATAATTATTCTAAAATCATTTCATATATTATTTAAATAATATAAGATTATATTTTCATAGAAAATAATTTATAAAAGCATTTTCAATAAGAAATTAATTAGTATAAAAATTATAATTGATAATAATCAATAATTCTAAAAATAAATTTATTTGTAAATATTTATATAATATATATATTTTTATTTACCACATAAATACATATACACATTATCTTGTACAAATCCTCATCCTTATAAAAAAAAAATTATACGCAAAATTTCAGTTTTATTTATTTAGAAAATATCGGGTTGTCACAGCGACCCCGTTGACAAATTTAACTAGGAAGGCGGTTAAGTTTGTTTGGACGAAGAAGTGTGAGGAAAGTTTTCATAAATTAAAGAAGAAGTTAAGTACAACACATGTGTTGTCGTTGCTTGATGATACAGGGAATTTTGTAGTGTATAGTGACGCATCGCATAAAGGACTAAGTTGTGTGCTTATGCAGAACGACAGAGTTATTGCGTATGCATCACGTCAATTAAAAGATTTTGAAAAAAGGGTATCCGACTCATAACTTAGAGTTGGCTGTGGTGGTATTTGCCCTGAAGATTTGGAGACATTATCTTTATGGAGGGAGGTGTGAGATATATACTGACCATAAAAGTCTAAAGTATATCTTTACACAAAAAGATTTGAATATGAGGCAAAGAAGATGGTTGGAGTTGATCAAAGACTATGACTACGAGATTTTCTATCATCCCGGAAAGGCGAATGTTGTTGCTGATGCTTTAAGCAGGAAGGGACGAGAGAAGTTAATGATGTTGTCAGCTCAGGAGAAGTTAGTGTCGAAAATGGCTAAGATGGAATTGGAAATTAAATATCCTACAAAATCCGATGAGAAGTTATTCTAGATAGGAAATGATTCAACGTTGGTAGATAAAGTGAAGAATGCACAACTTCAGGATGAAGAATGCGAAAAGATATAACAAAAAGTATCTGAAGGGGAGGAAAGCAAATTCAAAATCGATTCGGAAGGGTTAGTTCTATTCGAAGGGAGAATTTGGGTTCCCCTAGTACCAGAAGCTAAAGAAGAAGTTCTGAGTGAAGCTCACAACTCAAGATTGTAACGATCGAGAAATTTATAATTTAATTTAAATATTTAATGAATTAAATAAATATTTTAAATAATTTATTTATTGAGGAAAATAAATAATTGATGAATTATGGTGAATTAATTTTAATAAGTAAATTGATTAATGATAATTAAATTGGATAATGATAGTTTTATCTGAAGAATTTAATTTAAGAAAATAATTAAATTAAATCAATTGTTTAATATTTAAGAAAATAATTAAATTAAATTAAATGTTGTTTTTATCTAATTTATTAACTAAATTAGATATGTAAAGATTTATTAAGTATATTATAATGTGAAATATAAATAGTATAATTATTATAATTATAAGTATAATGATAATAAGATTTTTATTATTATTATAGGTTATTTAAATTAACTAAACCAAAGTTATTAATCAAACTAAAGGTGTGACATGAACCTATATAATATAAATATTATTAAAATAATCTGGTATGGGGTTTAAGTGGTAGCCAAACAAGGCCTTGTGGCCTTCGGCTTATTCCAACTGACGCCTTTTTATTTTTTTAACTGATGAAAGTGGGGAGTCTTCAGTTTATTTTTTTTAAGCGTCTTTTATTTTAAGCCAAGTTCATAGAGGGTTTGGGAGAGAAGAGGAAATACAGAGAATTTGCAAAAGAGAAACCACTGAGTTTCTGAGATTGTCAAGAGGAAGAAGGGGAATTTCTAAGCCTTTACACCATCTTTTACTTCAATAAACAAGGATTAAGGTATATTGTAGTGCTAATTTTTATGTTTTGAGTTCTCTGTGAATTTTTTTTTGTAAACTATTAAGTTGCGTTGGATGATTGTATATATGTGTACATATATTTTGATAGAATCTGTTAGTCACCATATTTTGGTGTTATTGGAATAACCAAGCACGTAAAAATTGGAATGTGGGAGGAAAAGTAATTATAGTGTATATATTTGGCATATGGCTTAGAAAGTACCAAATTTCTTGTCCAATGTGTAATGTAATCTATAATTTGTTGTTAGAATATGTTTGTATATTAAGAAACGAAAAAAACGATGTTTAAATCATGTTAATTGATTAAGAAACAAATTCGTGGCGATCAAATTCGTTAAAAGTGTAAAAATGAAGAAATTTGGGAAAAACTATGGTTTTTGTGACGCCCCCAAAACATGTATACATCACCCATCTTGGGTCGCCAGATACAAAGTTCTGAATACAAATACAACTTAATAATACAACTGTCGTGTAGACAAAACATAAACTGTAAGTTTGAATACAAATATTTTCTACTAGAGAGTATACAAACTCAAAAGGAGTCCTCATTATAATTATTATCACACTATTTCACAGAATAGTGAGGACTACTAATGTAACATCTAGGACCATCACTCTGTTCCCCAACTAGTCCCTGCTACGTTCTCATTTCCTGAAGAGAACAATAAAAGCAAAAGGGTGAGCTCAACTAGCCCAGTAAGAAATATTATGACTAAGATAATGCAGAATAAGTTATCATTAGTCTTCAACAGTGTTAAACTGATAAAATATAACAAACATCAAGTTTAACTGCAGTGGAACAAGCAGTCCATTAGAAGAGTCAAGTAGAAAATAAAATCTACTATCTTCTATGATTTAAAAGGTTTTTCATCACTTTTATCACTGGGACTCAGCTTAATAAATAATCCACATCATCGAATCACCCCTGCAATACGACCAAGGATATTCTTTAGTATCACGACCACAAATTATCCATGCACTACGGGCCAAGGACATTCGTGTATTCATTAATGGTCATGATCATGCCAACAACTGTCCATCAATGCACTACGGGCCAATGAGGACTTTTACCACATCAATTGTAACATTACGGTCATGATTACACCAAATAATCCCTGTTCATAATCATACCAAGTCCATCTATACACTACAGGCCACATATGACTTTAAAAAATATAAACATGAGGATGATGACAATGATATAAGAATTCAATAAAACAAGTTCAAGAATTAATTTATCTAGGGACTAATAACGTCCAAATTGTCAACATGATACAGCTTTGTAGAGTAAAATTCAAGAATGCTTAGAAGAATATTTCAATGAAAAGATACTGGATGAAGCGCAAATATCAAGGATATTCCACTAATTTCATGGAGTATAGAAGTCAAATTTTTAACCAACTGAGTATAATAAAGAATGGAATAGCAAAAGAAATCACCAGGCATGCGATAGACTGCACAGGCAGGTTATTCCAACAAAATAATAAATAACAGAACCAGGTCTGGCATAAAACGCACAGACAAGATATTCAAAAAGAATAATTAAGGATGGAACCAGGTCCAGCGTAAACGCACAGACGGGATATTCCGATAGAATAATAAATAATGGAACCAGGTCCGGCATAAATGCACATACAGGATATTCCGACAGAATAATAAAGAACGGAATATTAGAAGAATTTCACCATGTATAGGGTAGCCCGCGTATACAGGTTATTCCAACAGAATAATAAATAATGGAATAATAGAAGTTCTCTTCATGAGTACAACAAATAATATACCTTACCATAAAAGAAACTGAATATAAGAGTAGGGAAGTAGCAGAATACTTTTCTATAAGTTCTCTTATAATTCTCTCTCTAGAGTTTCAGTGAATTCGTAAGATATAATGAAGGAATGAGCTTCTATTTATAGAAGAATGGATTGCATAGTAACTAACTTATGAATGGTCCAGATTGATTTACTTTAAACGGGCGATCCAGATTGGTTTACTATTAAAACTGAAAACAACGGTCCATACTGATTTTCTATTTAAACTTTAAACCAGCGAACCATATTGATTTACTATTATAACTTCCACCAGCGGTCCATATTGATTTACTATTATATCTTCAACCAACAGTCTGAAAAATTAGCACATCTCCTCATCGAATAATATTGTACCCAAAAATAATTTGGACCGAAAAGAAATATATCTTACGGGTGAATAGTACCCCGTGAATAGTAACTCAAGAATAGTAACTCGTGAATAGTAACTCATGAATAGTACTCCGACATGAAAAGTGTCCCGGATACCCAATTGAACAATATATCCTCCATACATCAATTATACTAACACAAATAAGTCCAACACAATGAAACTATAAAATTCATCTTTAATCAACACGAACTTATTCATCATTAATATTATAATTTACAATATTTAACAACTAGGTCGTTCCCTAGAAAGAGGGGGCTTTCCGATAAGGATTTCTCCTTATTGGCGCGCAATTAGGTGACCAAACCTCTCCTTAACAGAACTTCTAGATATTGTCAATATTGCAAATAATAATATGAATAACTCTGTCGTCTCAATTATTGATTTAATAATATATCATATAATGCAGATGATACTGTAACAATAATTGAATCAATAATATGAGAGATATGCTGTAGCAATTACTGCAGCAATAATTGAGTATAACTGAGTGACTTCTCACATAAGCATCAATAATCAATGCCATGTGCTACTGTGCAACTACGCGTATTACTGTATTTTTACTACCGGGTAGTTAAATAATTTTAACGGTAACACCTCCGCCGTTATTTTCATAAAGTATTTTTGTCGTTTTCTCAATCCGAAAATAATTCCGTTGTGGGGTCCACCAATAATTGTGTCATTGTACGAATATTCCCTGTTAAAATGACTATTCCACCAATCGAATATTATATAACAACTTGCGTACTTTGCAAAATTTATAAATATTACCCACAAATATAACATTATATCAAATCAATACCATAATATTCAAAAAAAAAATAATTCGAGAAAATTATTCTTTATTCATAAAAGTTAGGGTCTTACAACCTCCCATTCTTATGAAATTTTATCCTTGAAATTAGGGTAAATACTTGGAATGTCGAAGAGATGAGGATACCTTGACTTCATCTCAGATTCTAACTCCCAAATCATTTCCTCCACATCGTTGTTTCTCCACAAAACTTTGACTTGAGGTATAACCTTGGAGAGTAGAACATGATCATTCTTATCCTAGATTTTAACAGGTAACTCTTTATATGTTAAATCAAATCTTCCTCTATCTCATCTGGTTCTAACTCAATAATGTTGTTCGGGTCTTTCATATATTTACGTAACATAAATATGTGAAAAACATTATGAACACGAGACATACTTGGCAGTAAGGCGAGTCTATAGGCCACAATTCCTACTCAATCGAGGATTAAAAATGGGCCGATGAATCGAGGATTGAGCTTTCCTCTCTTTCCAAATCTCGTAACTCCTTTCCATGGAGCAACACGTAACAACACATGATCTCCAATATCGAATTCTACGTCCTTTCGATGAAGATCAGCATAACTATTTTGTCGATCTTATGAAGTTTTTATGCGTTGTCGGATCGTTTGAATCTTTTCTGTAGTCATACATACCAACTCCGGTCCCAACAACGTTGCTTCACCAACCTCATCCCAGCATACTGGAGAACGACACTTTCTCCCATACAACGCTTCGAATGGAGTCATGCCAATACTTGTTTGATAACTGTTGTTGTAGGAAAACTCCACCAATGGTAATAACTTGTCCCAACTTCCCTTGAAATCAAGGACACAGAGTCTTAATAGATCTTCAAAAGTTTGAATAGTCATCTCCGACTGTCGATCCGTCTGAGGATGATATACAGAGCTAAATCGTAAATCTGTGCCCATAGCTTTTTGCAAACTAACCCAAAATCATGAAGTGAATCTTGGGTCTCAATCAGAAACTATGGATACTGGCATACCATGCAGTCTTACAATCTCATTTATGTACATACGAGCAAGACGTTCAAGTGTATAAGTTTCTCGTATAGGTAAGAAGTTAGCAGACTTGGTCAATCTATCAACAATGACCCAAATTGCATCTATTCCTTGAGAAACCTTGGGAAGACCAGTAACGAAATCCATGGTAATGTGCTCCCACTTCCATTCTGGAATTTCAAGTGGTTGCAATGGACCTTTTGGTCCTTGATGTTCCGACTTGACTTGTTGACAAGTTAAACACCTTGAGATAAACTCCGCTATCTCTCTCTTCAAATTACTCCACCAAAATGTATGTCGAAGATTCTGATACATTTTGGTACTCCCAGGATGGATTGCAAACGCTGTGTTGTACGCCTCCATCATGATTTTATACTTTAAATCAGGGTCGTTAGGAACACAAAGTTTTGAGTTGACTCGAAGTATTCCTTTTTCATCGATTCTTGCTTTCGGCATAGCACCTTCTTGCACTTTCTTCCTCATACGCATCAGCTCCAGGTCTGTAGCTTGAGCAACTTTAACTTTATCAATTAAAGTCGGTTCTACTTGTATATTCGCCATCATCACATGGGTCCCTGGAGTCTTTAACTCTATCTACATCCTTTGCAAGTCACACAAAATGGGCCTTTGTTTTGACAATATCGCACTCGTACTTGCATATGATCTTCTACTCAATGCGTCAGCTACCACGTTTGCTTTTCCAGGCTGGTATTGGATGGTGTGATTATAATCTTTCAATAGTTCAAGCCAACGTCGTTGTCGCATGTTGAGTTCCTTTTGAGTGAAGAAATATTTGAGGCTTTTATGATCCGTAAATATCTCCATTTGCCTCCAAATTTTAAGTGCGGAGACAACAGCTGCTAACTCTAGATCATGAGTAGGATAATTCCTCTCATATTCTTTGAGTTATTTTGAGGCATAGGCTATGACTTTCCCATGTTGCATGAGAACACATCCCAACCCTTTGCCCGAAGCATCACTGTAGATGACAAATCCCTCTGAGCCAGATGGTATTGTCAGAACAAGTGCTAAAATGAGTCTCCTCTTGAGTTCTTGAAAGCTCTTCTCACATTCTTCGCTCCAACCGAACATTGTATCTTTATGAGTCAGCTGAGTTAATGGAGTATCGATTCGAGAAAATCCTTCCACGAATCTCCGATAATAACCAGCTAAACCGAGAAATCTACGTACTTTGGTCACTGATTTAGGTTGCTCCCAACTTTGAATAGCTTCAATCTTTGTCGGGTCAATAGATATTCCATGACTTGATACTACGTGCCCAAGGAATGCTACTTCCTCAAGCCAGAACTCGTATTTCTTCAACTTGACATAAAGTTGTATTCACGAAGCTTTTGGAGTGTCAGCCTCAAGTGTTGCTCATGATCTTCACGGTTTTTGGAATAAATAAGAATGTCATCAATAAAGACGACCACAAAGTGATCCAAATATTCCTTGAATACTCGGTTCATCATATCCATGAAGGCAGCAGGAGCATTAGTCAATCCAAAGGACATGACTAGGAATTCATAATGCCCGTACCGAGTTCTGAAAGCCGTCTTTGGGATGTCATCAGTTTTAATCTTCAATTGGTGATATCTGGAATGAAGATCAATCTTTAAAAAGAATTTGGCTCCTTGCAACTGGTCAAACAGGTCATCAATACGTGGCAATGGCTACCTATTTTTGATGGTGACATGATTCAACTCCCGATAATCAATACAAAGTTGCATACTCCCATATTTCTTCTTCAAAAATAGAACAAGAGCACCCCAAGGAGAAGTACTAGGACGAATAAAGCCAATGTCTAACAATTCCTGCAGTTGGGTCTTTAACTCCTGAAGTTCAATAGGAGCCATTCGATATGGGGCTTTAGAAATGGGTTTTGTACCAGGTTCAAGGTCAATACAAAATTCAATTTCACGCTCTGGGGGTAGGCCATGAAGTTCTTCAGGGAATACGTCAGGAAATTTATTAACAATAGAAATATCGTTCAAAACTAACGTATTTTTGTTTAAATCTGTGACATGAGCTAAGAAAGCTTGACATCCATTTTTCAATAAACGAATAGCTTTATGGCTTGAAATGACCGTGATTGATTTTAATGGTTTGGTCTCTTGAATTCGCATAATAGGTTGATTAGGAATATGAAAAATAACAATCTTACGAAAATAATCAATTTTTGCATGATGAGTATTTAACCAATCAATCCCTAGAATTACGTCAAACGCAAGTATTTTTAAAGAAATATTATCGACAGGTAATGTGCGGTTACCGATTTGAACCAAACAAGACTTATAAACAATGGATGTAATGAAGGTTTCTCCCAACGGAGTTTTCACAGATAAGTCAAAGTCTAATTTCTTCGGAGTCAAATTTAATCGTTGAGCACAAGTTGGAGAAATAAAAGAATGGGTAGAACCGGTATCAAATAAAGTATAGACTTCGCTATAGTTTATGATAAACTTACCCGTGACGACCTCATTTGGGTTCCTTACTTTCTGGGAGGTCACAACAAACGCTCTCCCTTGCACTACCGGCTTTGACTTTTCTGGGATGGCCTTTGGTGCCTCCATCCTAGCTGAACTTGTCCTCGGTGAACGACAAAATCTGGCTAAGTGATCTTCTCTTCCACAATTTTAACATGATTTGGACGGCATCGCGCAGTTTGGACTGATGTGTCCCTCCCCTCCGCATTTGAACCATATGATAGGTGGTCGTTCTCCTTCCTTAACAACGGGTGCTGGTGCTGACGTCCTTCCATCATTGTTGAATGTCCTCTTCTTGAAATGTCCATTTTTATTGGTTTGGCCTTGATTACCACCGAAGTGGTAACCATTTCTGGCCTGTTGATTCCCTCCCCGCTTGTTGTCACCGCTTCGATGACTGCTCCCACTGGTATTATTATTTTGCTGGCTGCTCTCTTTTGGTTGCATTGACTCGTTATCACGCTCCACTAACTGAGCCCTATTTACAACATCTGAATACAAACACAGTTTATGAGAAATAAGATGTTGACATATCTTCGGCTTCAAACCTCTTAAAAACATCCGCGTCATTCTCTCTTCATTATCTACCAAGTGGGACGCAAACTGGGATAACTCGGTAAATTTGACTTTGTACTGCGACACGGTCATATTATTTTGCTCCAAATTGATGAATTCTACCTCTTTTATATGACGAATACTTTCAGGAAAGTACTTGTCGTTGAATAGTTCATGGAACTTTTTCCAAGACATCTTCAGTGCGGCAGGTTGAGTACGCTTTACCGACTCCCACCAGTAATCTGCCTCTCCTCGTAACATAAAGGCGGCAAAGGAAACCTTTTGCTCCTCAGAGCATCCCAAGACATCAAATATATTGGTGACCTGCTTTATCCATGCTTCCGCCTTAAGTGATTTTTGCTCTCCAATAAACTCTGGTGGTCCCAGCTCCTTGAACTGTTTAGCGGTGACCATCCGAGAGTTTCCAGTGTTTCCACCTACATTTTGGACAGGAGCCGCTCTCGCCTGCTGTTGCATAAATTGCATAAAGCCTCTGAACATTCCATCATTTATCATTTGGTCAGTGTTGTTTACATGAGGATTGTCGCCTTTCTGATGCACATTATCCTGATTATTGATATATGGTGAATCAACGGTCGCCTGTGCTCCATTGCTATTCTCAACATTCTCAGATGTCATTTTCAGATACTGCCACAAAACAAAAGGTTAATTGACATGTAACATATTATCCCTATATTCTAACCGACCAATTAAATACCAAAAAAAACTTAGGTAGGTCATACTAGCGAAGGAATTCCCCGTCTTTCCCCTCCTAGTTCTATTCTTATATCTTAGCCAGGGCTCATATCCCTAAGCTTTGATACCAACTATGACGTCCCCAAAACAGGTATACATCACCCATCTTGGGTCGCCAGATACAAAGTTCTGAATACAAATACAACTTAATAATACAACTGTCGTGTAGACAAAACATAAACTGTGAGTTTGAATACAAATATTTTCTACTAGAGAGTATATAAACTCAAAAGGAGTCCTTATGAAAATTATTATCACACTATTTCACAGAATAGTGAGGACTACTAATGAAACATCTAGGACCATCACTCCGTTCCCCGACAAGTCCCTGCTACGTTCTCATTTCCTGAAGAGAACAATGAAAGAAAAAGGGTGAGCTCAACTAGCCCAGTAAGAAATATTATGACTAAGATAATGCAGAATAAGTTATCATTAGTCTTCAACAGTGTTAAACTGATAAAATATAACAAACATCAAGTTTAACTGCAGCGGAACAAGCAATCCATTAGAAGAGTCAAGTAGAGAATAAAATCTACTATCTTCTATGATTTAAAAGGTTTTTCATCACTTTTATCGCTGAGACTCAGCTTAATAAATAATCCACATCATCGAATCACCCCAATGCTTACGGCCAAGGATATTCTTTTGTATCACGACCACAAAGTATCCATGTACTACGGGCCAAGGACATTCGTGTATTCATTAATGGTCATGATCATGCCAACAACTGTCCATCAATGCACTATGGGCCAATGAGGACTTTTACCATATCAATTGTAACATTACGGTCATGATTACACCGAATAATCCCTGGTCATAATCATACCAAGTCCATCTATGCACTACAGGTCACATATGACTTTC
Source organism: Panax japonicus (assembly GCA_020205505.1). Taxonomy (NCBI): domain Eukaryota; kingdom Viridiplantae; phylum Streptophyta; class Magnoliopsida; order Apiales; family Araliaceae; genus Panax; species Panax japonicus. Next base: position 17,746,330 of record CM035100.1, on the reverse strand, counting down.
AAAAATATAAACATGAGGATGATGACAATGATATAAGAATTCAATAAAACAAGTTCAAGAATTAATTTATCTAGGAACTAATAACGTCCAAATTGTCAACATGATACTGCTTTGTAGATTAAAATTCAAGAATGCTTAGAAGAATATTTCCATGAAAAGATACTGGATGAAGCGCAAATCTCAAGGATATTTCACTAATTTTATGGAGTATAGAAGTCAAAGTTTTAACCAATTGAGTATAATAAAGAATGGAATAACAAAAGAAATCACCAGGCATGCGATAGACTGCACAGGAAGGTTATCCCAATAGAATAATAAATAACGGAACCATGTCTAGCGTAAAACGCACAGACAGGATATTCCAACAGGATAATAAAGGATGGAACCAGGTCCGGCGTAAACGCACAGACAAGATATTCAGACAGAATAATAAATAATGGAACCAGGTCCGGCGTAAACGCACAGACAAGATATTCCAACAGAATAATAAAGAATGGAATATTAGAAGAATTTCACAATGTATAGGGTAGCCCGCGTATACAGGTTATTCCAACAGAATAATAAATAATGGAATAACAGAAGTTCTCTTCATGAGTATAACAAATAACATCCCTTACCGTAAAAGAAACTGAATATAAGAGTAGAAAGTAACATAATACTTTTCTATAGGTTCTCTTATAATTCTCTCTCTAGAGTTTCAGTGAATTCGTAAGAAATAGTGAAGGAATGAGCTTCTATTTATAGAAGAATGGATTGCATAGTAATTAACTTATGAACGGTCCAAATTGATTTACTTTAAACGGATGATCCAGATTGGTTTACTATTAAAACTTAAAACAACGGTCCATACTAATTTACTATTAAAACTTTAAACCAGCGATCCATATTGATTTACTATTATAACTTCCACCAGCGGTCCATATTGATTTACTATTATATCTTCAACCAACGGTCTGAAAAATTAGCACATCTCCTCATGGAATAATATTGTACCCAAAAATGATTTGGACCGAAAAGAAATATATCTTACAGGTGAATATTACCCCATGAATAGTAACTCATGAATAGTATCTCATGATTAGTAACTCGTGAATAGTACTCCGACACAAAAAGTGTCCCGAATACGCAATTGAACAATATATCATCCAGACATCAATTATACTAACACAAATAAGTCCAAAACAATGGAACTATAAAATTCATCTTTAATTAACATGAACTTATTCATCATTAATATTATAATTCATAATATTTAACAAACATGTCGTTCCCAAGAAAGAGGGGGCTTTCCGTTAAGGATTTCTCCTTATTGGCGCGCAATTAGGTGACCAAACCTCTCCTTAACAGAACTTCTAGACATTGTCAATATTCCAAATAATAATATGAATAACTTTACCGTCTCAATTATTGATTTAATATTATATCATATAATGCAGATGATACTATAACAATAATTGAATCAATAATATGAGAGATATGATGCAGTAATTACTAGTAGTAATTATTGAGTATAACTGAGTGACTTCTCACGTAAGCATCAATACTCAATACTGTGTGCTACTGTACAACTATGCGTATTACTGTACTTTTACTATCGGGTAGTTCAACAGTTTTAACGGTAACACCTCCATCATTTTTTCATAAATTATTTTTGTTGTTTTCTCAATCCGACAATAATTCAGTTGAGGGGTCCACCAATGATTGTGCCTTTGTACGAATATTCCCTATTAAAATGAATATTCCCCTACCAATCGAATATTATATAACAACTTGCATACTTTACAAAATTTATAAATATTACCCGCAACTATAACATTATATCAAATCAATACCATAATATTCAAAAAAAAATATAATTCGAGAAAATTATTCTTTATTCATGAAAATTGGGGTCTTACAGTTTTGATTTCTCAAAATGATATATATGTAATGTTTTGTATATAGAATGGTGTTTAGCATGTGTAACTATAATATTACAAAGTTTTAGATGTTGAATTTTGGAGAAATTCTGTTGAATTGGGATTTTTGGCCTTTAACAGAGTAGTAGCTTGTGTCTATAAAAACTGAGTCTGGAGCATCGTGCAGGCGCACTGCCTGGTGCGCAGTTGTCACGCGGGCTCGTAGCTTTTGGGCGCGGGCGGGCGGCGTCGAGCGGTCGCACGATAGCCCAATATATTGCTCGCACGGCCGCGCGAGTAGCCGGTCACAGATAGTGAAGTCTTCTTATTTGCAGATCATGTATAATGGACTTATATTAGTTTAGCATGTATGTTAATAATGTTAAGGCACAATATAAACTTCAATAACAGATTATCATGTGTTGTTATATAAAGTGTAAAAGAATTGAAGTAATTACTTGAATAAGTTATGTAATGAACCAAATGTGATGTTTTCAAAAGTTAAATATAAATTATAAGGTTTAATGTGTTATTTCAGAGGCGTTAAGTATGTTAACCTAAATGGTTAGGTTCTAGGTTAGGGTTATAACCTAAATGATGGTTTAAACCCTAAAGCTAATATTCATACAACTAATTGTTGTTGCGATTGTAATGATATATGTAAGGTATTTGGCGAATATTAAATTTGTGTAGCTTATATTAAGGGCAAGTTCTTTAACTCTACTTTCATAATTGTGCAAGTTCTTTAACTCTACTTTCATAATTGTGCAAGTTCCTAAACCTTAACTCTTTACATTGGGCAAGCTTTCTAACTTCATTCTTTTCATATTGAATGCATGTTTCCATTCCTAAATAGTTATTGTTCAAGTTCCTAAAATTCATGAAAAGTTGAGCAAGCCTAGTTTATCTTGAGAATGTTTGTGGAAGCTCTTGTAATCTAATTCGTTACATCGAGCAAGCTTTACTTTTTTATTATCATTTGAAGCATATATTGTTCTAACACATTGATTCACATTCAAAGCTTTATTGTTGTATTAAACCTTCAAGTAGTAAGCAAACCTTTATCGATTGAATTACACTATAATTAAATAGTGTTCTAAAATTCTAGAAACACTAATTAGTTAGTTCCGAGCTAAACTTTCTTTAGTGATGAAATTCTAAATTCAAGCTGAAACGAACAACCCTAATATAGGAGATTTTGTATGTGTAATGTTTAGATGTTTGTGCACAATACATAGAACAAAGGGCTGATCCCCCCTGAGTACGTTAAGAAGAGTATGTACAGTCTAATGACTGTTAAGGTTAAGGTAATAATACCTAAACACCGTGGACATAGTTTGTGGTCATAATACCCTCAGATAATTAAAGTTCGAACTTGTTTTCTATTTTGATTCATAGAACAAGTTCTTTATTGTTTAGTATTCGTTGTTCACTCTCATGTTTTTACTATACTATCTTTATGTCAGTGAGCAATTGTTTGTTCACTCTTGTAATTAAATAATACAGCTAAAGCTGAAAGAGGTGACGAGCCATCTACTAGCAAAGGAAAGGGCAAGATGTCCAAGTGTTGAAGAATTAATTAAAGTTTATTTAAATGCATGAAGTTATAAGACTTATTTTATTTTATAATGTATTCTGCAACTGATGTAATAATTTAAGGTTAGATTACCTAGGATTGTTTATGAGATGATGTAACCCTTTAATGGAAAAGATTATTTTTTTAAGTTATTTAATGTTTTATCCTTTATTATGGGTAATTAGATGTAATTATTTTGATAGTGAGCACCAAATTCGATGGAAATGAAGTACCCGGATTTGGGGGTGTCACAGGTTGGTATCAAAGCCATAGGTTATGAACCTTAGGAAGTAGTCTTTAAGGAAACAGAAAACATAGAGGTGTTTAACTCTTATTGGGTTTTAAGGAATGGATTAAGGCATCCATTAAAACTAAACAATAAAAGACATTATGTGCTATGTGTTAATAACTTATGTGCTCGCGAGTATCGATAATGTTAAGTAAAATTTAAAATATTTTATTGTCAGGATGTCTGACGAAGGAGGATCCAGTCCAGCTAGGGAGGTGATACCTCAGGTACCTAGAGATGACGAACCCTGGGATATTCACGTAGTGCGGGAACAATTGATCCAGGAGGATAAGCCTGTGACCGATCCTGAGGAGGATAGTCCTGAGGAGATAGAGGAGGAGGATGATGAGGAGGATCCTGTGGAGTTTCCACAAAACTCCGTATCGGCTGAGATGTATGATGCTTTGTACGAATGTAACATAGAGTTACAGGATAATGTTAAGGAGCTGAAGGAGATGGTTGAGATGCATCACGTTGCGTTAGAACAGAAGGATGTGGAGATTCAGGAACTTGACTCAAAACTTGGAAACACGGAATGAGATCTAGTTCATACCAAGGGTCAGCATGAAGACCTGTTGGCAGTGAACGAGAAGATGAAGACTGACATGGAGAAGCTAAAAGATGACTTCAAAGAGGAATCAGCTAAGCGTACAAGAGCAGAGGATGCTTGGATGAAGGCGACTCAACGTGCAGATCGTGATGAGGCTAAAGTCCAATTGAAGAAAGTCAAGATGAAGGAGATGGATTATGCTTTTAATTCTGCGATTGATAGGGCCCAGGATCGAGTCCATTATTACCCACCTCAGTTTGAAGACTCACCGTGGTTTATGATGGATTGTAGAACGGCTTATCGTATCATGGAGGAGGAACGTTGAGAAGCCCTTCCGACGTCTTAATAAGCCTAGATATAATAGGAGTGATAATAATATGTGGTTAATTATATGAGTCAATAAATTATGAATCCCTTATTTTGAGATAAATAAAGGGATAGTATGAATATGTAATCCTAAAACTGGTTTAGTTCAGGAAAGTGGATGTTTATTGCATATATGCTATCTTTAGTATGTTTTAAAACATTATGAATGAATAAAATAGTAGAGTTTATTTTAAATATTATGTGATATAGCTTTAATATTGGAATGTTTAAATTAAACTTCAAATACCCAAGAAGTTGACTAATGAACTAATAAGCGTATATTCTAACAGAAAATGCCTCCTAGAAGAAGACAACCACGTCAACAAGCACTTCTTGAGGGGTTTACTAATAATAACAATGAGACCAACGCTAATCTAGTTCAACAGTTGGTAACTTTGTTGATGGGAGCACTTACGAATCATCCGCAAGCTGAAGTTACGACTTTCAAGGAGTTCAAAGCGGTTGGACCGCCAGAATTTCAAGGGTCTATGAATCCAGTGGAAGCCCAAACCTAGATCATGGAAATGGAGAAAGTGTTTGACGTTGCTAGAGTTAACGAAGATCAGAAGACTGCATTCGCGGCGTTTATGCTTAAGTCTGAAACTAGCTACTGGTGGAAACCAAATAAAGTTCGTTGAGGACAAGGAGTGGTAGTGTGGGATAGATTTAAGGAGATGTTCTTTGAAATGTACTTTCCAGCGAGTTCTCGGAATCAATTGGAAGTGCAATTCCTGGAGCATAAATAAGGAACTATAACGGTTCTAGAATATGTGATAAGTAGGATTTTTACTTACTTATGGAGTACCAATTCATGTGAACTATGCCCATCTCAAGTCCATTTTAGTCTGTTTAGCTGCATTTCATGTTAATTTGCATTGCACGTTCTTAAAACTCTTTTTGGTGAATAAGTGTAGGAATCGTCCTGTTTTGGTGGTGTTATGGAGCATAAGGCAAATGGATGCTTGAAACGAGGTAAAGGATGGGATATGCATGGCATGAAGGTGCATTGGTGCAAGGAGATAAAGTATAATTAAGCAAGCAACAGCAGTAGTAGGAAAATAGGAATCAGGATCTTCAGATTGCAAGTCGCACGGCCGCGTGGCAAAATAGCCTTGAGGACGCGTGCACGCGTGATTACCCAGACAGATCTTGGATGCTACTGTAATTCTCGCGGCAGCGAGAAAGACAACCCTATGGAGAGAGCGCCCGCACGCGAGATCAGCCAACCATACGAATTTACTGCAAGTCTCGCGGCCGCGAGACTATTATGCTGGAAGAGTGCGCGGCCGCAAGCGATGTCTGATGCTGCTGATGTGTTTTATTTTATTTCCAAATTTTAAAGGTTGTATTTGATTTAAAACGATTCCTGACTGGTGTCAGGGCTATCATTCGACATTTTATTAGTTTTTCACGTATCGTTATATCGTAATTAGGGTTTTTACTCTCTAGAGAGGATTCCAACATAGAAGGAGGCTATAGCTCTACTTTTCTACTCCTTCTTGGGATTTCTCTATGAGAGCGGATTATTAATATTAGTTTTTGCTGGTATCTTATGAGGATTGAATATTTATGTGTATTCAGCAATTGGGTTGGATAGTTTCATCTTTCATCTTTCAATTGCTGCGTATTGATCATGTTTAACTTTGATCCCATAATGGCTTTTGGTTCAGTCATGAACTAAACTCCATTATGGGATTCTAACGGATTTTATTATGTAGTTTGATTGCACACTTAAATGCTGGGTTTTTTTTACATATTATATGGGATGTCTGTCATGATTGTTTTGCATACATGAATACTTGATCACCATTCGTTTCAGTATTTGTATGGAATTGACAATGAACATGCAAATATGGACTATAATCATGATAGTATACGTATAAAGGGTTGTGTTATATGGTTTATATATTTCATGAACCACATAGACATATATTGTTTCACCGTATAAGTTAAGATAAGAGGTTGAACTTAAAATCAATATAGTTGCAATTTCACATAGACATATAGTGATGTTGGTTATATTGATGATTACATAGAGTATATCATCTGTGGATGATGAGTAAGTAGGTCTTAGTGCATTGAAAAATGGCTAATACTCTTTTAGTGCTTTTGGCTACTTTCCTATGATATGTGAACAAGTCAGGCATGATAGTGGCGATTGAATGAAATATTGAATGAAGATAGAATCCCATTAGTTCCAATATCATTTATTATATTGTTTATATTGTTTTAGTTGTTATTTGCAATTCAAGAACCAACCAAGTTTAATCCATAGTGTGAGCATATAAATATAGTGATTTAATTAATGAATAGTAGTTTAAGTTAAACAACTTTCTCTGTTGGATCGATACTTTACTTGCTTTGTATTACTTGTTGACGCATGTATGCTTGCATGAGTTAGAGCTCTTTTGTTAGTCGTAAAAAAGAGGCAACAAGTTTTTGGCGCCATTGCTGGGGAAAGGCGTTTAATTTAGTATTATTATCATTAGTTTTAAGCTATATTGTATGACTTAGACAATTCTAGTCTTATCTTATTTTAGTTTTTGTTTTTGTTTCAGGAATTTGGATAAATTTTTATGCGCACACGGTCAACTAACCCCGAGTTAATACCTGTTCAGGATAATATAAATGGGAGAGGTTTGAAAGCGGGTGTACGTAGAAATTTACAAGAATAGTTGGAAAACATGACAGTTAACATGGCTGCCAATGCACAAGCAGAGGAACAAAGAGAGGAACATCGGGCTCTGAAAGAGTATTCCATGCCCAATAACAACGGACTACAGTCCAGCATAGTCAGACCAGCGATAGCGGCCAATACCTTTGAGATCAAGACTGACACTATTCAAATGGTGCAGAATACAGTTCAGTTTGGGGGTTCTACTACGGATGATCCGAATGAACATCTATTGAGTTTCATTGAAATTTGTTATACATTCAGATACAACGGTGTGACGGAGGATGCTATTCGACTAAGGTTGTTCCCATTTTCATTGAGGGATAAAGCAAAAAGTTGGCTTTATTCTTTGTCAGCATGATCTATAACTACATGGGAGGATTTAGCACATAAATTCTTAGCTAAGTTTTTCCCAATGGCTAAGACTGCAAAGATGAGGACAATTATCTCTCAATTTGAACAACAACAGGGCGAATCGTTACATGAAGCATGAGAGAGATACAAAGAAATGCTGAGAAAGTGCCCACATCACGGTATGCCAGATTGGATGGTAATTAACACGTTTTATAATGGATTGGGATGGCAGTCGAGACCGATTATAGATGCAGCTGCATGAGGTGCATTACAGGCAAAGAACTATGAGGAAGCCTATGATCTTATCGAGACAATGGCATCAAATGATTTTCAAAATCCTACATCCCGAATGCCACAGACCAAAGTTGCAGGTGTATTGGAGGTTGATGCCATTACTCAGCTATCAGCACAGATGGCAGCTATGGCAAAGAAGATAGATACTTTGGCTGAAGGAAAGGTAAAGACGGTTTGTGACAACCCGAAAATTTGGGCAATTTATGAAAATCTCAAATGATTGATTTAAGGTCAAATAATAGACATAGACAGAAAATAAGTGAATGTGTTTGAGGTTATTGGGATTGAATTTTGAGGATTTCAAAATTCTGTGAAGGTTTTTAGGTGAATTATTCAGGATTAAGAATTTATGTGATTAAATTCAGTATATATGGTTAATGATGTGTTCAGAATGTGGTTAAGGGTCAAGGGTTGACCAGATAAATTATATCTGTGATAAACCCTAATTATATATTAAGAACGACAATGTTCGGTTAGAAAATCCTAGCGTTTAGCAAGAAACCCTAAAAACTGGTTCTAAAAACCCTAGTTTCAGTTCCGGGAATCCGAAACCCTAATTCGGTGTATGAAACCTTAAATTGGGAACTTAATGGCATAAGTGTAAATAATTAAAAGATTAATTAGGGTTAATCTTAACAATTGATTACAAAACCCTAATTCCAAATTTGAAACCCTAATGCCAGATCTGAAAACCCTAGTTTTAGATTCTGTTAAATTGAAGCCCTAATCTGGGAAATTAATGGAGAATTATAATGCTTATGAGGTATTTATTAAGTATTAATTGGGGTAAAAGGTTGATTAATTAACAAACCCTAATTTCTAATTTTTAGAACCCTAATTGCTCCGTCAAAAACCCTAATGCTAAATTGTGGAATTAATTGCTAAAATTAGCAATGTTAATTAGGAAACTCTAATCCTAATTATTTTAAAGTATGAGTAATTAGAAAACCCTAATCTAATTAAGAGATTTAATTTCTAAATTAGAAAATTAATTTATAAACCCTAATTCGCGATTTTGAACCCTAATTGTTCAGTGATGGATTTAAATTGCTATATTAGCAATATTAATTAGGAAATATAAATCCTAATTGTTAAGATATTAGAGACCCTAATCTAATTGGGAAATTTAAATTTCTAAAATTGAAATATTATTTTATTTAAAACCCTAAAGTGTGGTTTTGAAACCTAAGGTGCAACTGTGGCCTAAGTGCTAAATTAGCGATTTTAATTAGGATAAATTAGTCCTAATTAACAAGATTGTTATGTGATTAGGAAATTATGATATAATTAGGAAGCCCTAATTATAATTTAGAAGTCAAAATTTTCTATTTTTAAATTAGAAAATTTTGAAAATCCAAGTTGCTAAAAATTTGAGGATTTAAAACCTAAACCCTAAATTTGTTCAAACCCTAAATCCTAAGGGTTTCATGAATTGCAAAATCTAGAAGAAAATGGAAATGACCATAATGCCCTTTTAGTGCATTATTTTAAGTAGCTTGCAATCTTGGCAAAATCGATGGTTGTTCACCAGCCCTAGACCTAAATATAGCATAGCCATGTGACTAAATCTCAGCAAATTCATGAATGCCAGCCGAAAATGATCAGATCCAAGCAACCTAAGAGATTATATATAAGATTTAGAGAGAGAAAGTACATAAAGTTAGTCATTTTGCAACCAAACTCTCACCAACTCTCTCTCTCTCACTAAACCCACGAATTATACAACTGAATCAGTCCCAAAATCCAGCCCTACATTGATCATAACAACATCAAAGGGCAGAAATCAAAAATCGGAATCAAAAGAGGTATAATTCCTAATTTTTGAAATCCTTCAATTGGTTGTTAAATGTTGCAATTGATTATTGAAAGATGTGTAATAAGGTGTCAATTGATGTTCTGGGTTGTTAAATCCATGACCCATAACATCAAAGTGCACGAATTTAAATTTTTGCAAAATCTGGAAATCTCGAAAAACTGTGATTTTCAGTCAAATGTCGAGGCTTATAGATCCGTGTGTGTTACGTTTTTTTAATGTTTAAAACTTGTAACATGTAGCCTGATATGTGTTCTTTAAGTTGCAAAAAGAATCAGACCTAGATCTATTATATATTGCAAGATATACACGGTCAAACGTCGTTGACCGATCTGTAAAAAACCACGAACCCAGAAATTAAGAGCAGTGGTCCGTGTCCTAGTTTGACCGGCAATATCTTGCTCATTCTTTGATGTTTTTGTGTTATGTTGCTTTATAGTTGTAGTACTACATGTTAACTACAACCTTTAGTTGATGGATCTCATAAAAGTTGATCGATCACCAAGTTATAAAGCGTCAAAGTAGGTACCTAAGGCTGTTCTTCAAATCTGGAAAACCCAGAATTTGAAGAACAGGCCTAGCCTCATTTTTGAGAGCCCGGATATCGCTGATATGGTGTAGTTTGGCCATGAACTTGGTGTAATGTTGTAGTATTGCAAAAGTATTACAATCTGGAAGTTTTAACCAACCCAGAAATGCAAGGATCAAAGAATTATTCGCGGTCAAAGTAACCACCCTCGCCCTGCCGGAAAATTCTGGGCAGCCATGAAGAACACCTATAGCGACAGAAAGCGTCGCTATAGGACTTTAGCGACGGTTTATTTATTATTTTTTTCGGAAATTAAATTAAAATTAGAAAAAAATAGTTTTTAATTATTAAAAATACAAAATAAATTATGAAAAATTATTTTAAAGTCTGAAAATAGTTTTTAACTATTTTGAGTATATTTTGAAAATATTTAATATTATTGGAATATAAATGGTATTTATTTATTTAATTACTATATTAAATAAATTATTTAAAAATAGTTTTTAATTCATGAAAAATCATGAAAAATAATATTATGGTATAAGAAAATATTTTAAGTTATTTTTGATAACTTTTGATATTTTGTGATGAAATTCATTAATTAATCAAAATTAATGATAATTAGTTTATTTAATAGATATATTAAATAAATTAAGGAAAAATGGAGTTAATGCTTTATAAATCATATAAAAATGATTTAAGTGTTATAAAAATATTTTAAGTTATAAAATGTAACTTTTGATATTTTGGCATGAAAATATTAATATTTTAATATTAATAGCAATTATCGGATAATGGATTTAAGTGTTTAAAAATCATATAAAAATGATTTTAAGGTATTAAAAATACTTTGATATATTATAATTATATTATAATACTATGTAATGATTTTCATTAATATTTTATATTAAATGAATATTAATGATCAAGGAATTATGTGGTATTTAATTCACTTAAATACTATTTTAATGATTGAAAATGGTGATAAATGGTAATAATTATCCGATAATTATTACGAGCCTAGAATAAATGTTTTGTCTGATTAGAAATTATCGGTGATAATGGTTAAGTGTTCAGGAAGAGTTTAATTGAACTTAAACTCGATAAAAGTACGACTAGACTGTCAGGATGATAGAATGGTGTAGATTTCAACTCAGACTTAAATAGTCTGACTTAATATTAGGTCGTATGTGCTGTAAAGACTGATAGGGTTATGTGGTAATGTGTTTAGGTTATTCTGTGTGTATATATATAACAGTATTATACTGTGATGATATTATTCTAATTATTGGAGATCTATATTATTAATATTAGGTCTTCGGGTAAAGCGTTATTAATTACGTGCGGTAATCAACGGTTCAGGCAAGTTTTCTCATACTTAACTCTAATAAGAGTAGTTTATTCCAGCTCATGGTTAATCATTGTTGATTGCCATGAAAATTGTACTCTGTACATCTTGCATGTATAAGTCATGTATGAAAGGCTGATCACCTTCATTACCAATTGGTTCAGAAATGTTTGTTCATGTAAAATACTTGTTCAGTCAAAATTTTGTTCCTGCTAGTTCACAATCATATTGTTGAATTATAGCCAACCAATTATTCATACTCTTCAATCATGATATATTGTTATGTTATTATATATAAACTTGCTGGGCAACTTTCATGCTCACCCTTGCTATATCATGATAAAATATTGCAGATAAAGCGATTGCGTTCGGATACAGGAAACGATTAAAGCCAAGTTCAGCTTGGGTTATAAAGTGCAGCTAGTTATAATAGCTTATTGTAATAAATATTGTTGTGTAATAGATATTTTAAGAAATGTGTATTAAGTTAAGGTTACTCGAACTTGGGAAATAGTGTGTAATGTAATGTATAAACAACTTATGTTTATATCTTCCTGCAATTAGTGAAAGAATTAGTGTACCGATTCCGCGGCGATTCGGGGCCCGGATTCGGGGATGCTACACGGTTGCCTACATATGTGAGATTTGTACGGGGTCACAATCGACGGACCAATGTACCATCAGCTCAGAATCAGTGCAGTATGTGAGCAACTACAGAAAAGACCGAGGCCAATTTCAAAACACATACCACCCCAACAACAGAAATCATCCAAATTTTAGTTGGTCGAATAATCAAAGGAATCAGCAAGCTCAGTTTCAACCAAACAATCAATTTTAGGCGCAGCCAGCACAGCCGCAATTTAATCCTAGACCATCCTTTCAACAAGAATTTTCTCAACAACAACAACAACATCACACTCCAGCTGCACCTCAGCAAGAAAAGAAATTAGAAGTAGAGGATATAATGATGAAATACATGGCAAACACAGAAGTTATGATCAAGAGTCAAGAAGTTGCTATAAAGAATCTGGAAACTCAAATGGGGGAGATTGCGAACATGCTTACTAACAGGCCCCAGGGTACATTTCCAAGTAATACGGAGACGAATCCAAGAAGAGAATGGAAAGAACAATGCCAAGCGATTACATTGAGATCTGAGAAAGATATGTCAGCTACTGTAAGTCGCGCGCCTGCGCGAGAATGTACTGAGGAGAGCGCACGGCCGTGCGAGGAAGATGAACCAGCCAATGAGTAGGAAAATTTGAAGAAATCTAAGGATCAGCAGGAAAAGAAAGACAAAGCAGGCTCAGAGGAAACAGTTAAGAGTCCAGTACCACCAATGCACATTCAGGTTCTGTATCCGTGGAGATTAATGAAGAAAGAGGAAGATAAAAAGTTTAGCAAATTCTTGGAGGTGTTCAAAAAGCTGTATATCAACATACCCTTCGCCGAGGCATTGGAACAAATGCCCAGCTATGCCAAGTTTATGAAGGGTATATTATCAAGGAAGAAGATATTAGATGAGTTTGAGACAGTAGCCTTGACAGAGGAATGCAGTGCAGTGCTTCAACAGAAATTACCTCCAAAGCTGAAGGATCCAGGCAGTTTCACAATTCCATGTACCATAGGAAAGTTGAACTTTTGTAAGTGTTTATGTGATTTTGGGGCAAACATAAATTTGATGCCCTTGTTAGTGTTTAATCAGTTGGGATTACCGGATCCAAAGTCGATAAACATATCATTATAGCTTGCTGACAGATCGATCACATATCCACGAGGAATTGTTGAGGATATATTGGTTATGGTGGACAAGTTTATTTTCCCAGTGAACTTTATCATTCTAGACTACGAGGAGGACAAAAGCATACCAATAATATTGGGAAGGCCATTTTTGGCCACAGGCAGAACGTCAATAGATATGCAGAAAGGTGAACTTACTATGCGTTTCCAGGATCAAGAGATTACTTTCAACATCTTTAAATAAATCAGTTTACCAACGGATGAAGAAGAGTGCTTTCTAGTTGACGTAGTGAACTGGTGCCTACAGGATGAAGTACAGAAATTGAGGGATTATGGACCATTGATATTTGAAACGGGTAAAAATGTAGATTTTAAGGAAAAGCCATCAACGAAAGATGAGTTCATGAAATGTCAGGGTGCAGAGAACACGAAGGAAAGCACCGCAATTCCCACGGTGACGTGAAGCCAGAGACAGTCAAGCTAATTGACTATAACTTAGCGCTGAATGGGAGGCAACCCATTATTATTCTCTCCCTTGCTCAGTGTTTAATATTTCATTTTGAGTTATTTCAGTAGTTATATCAAACTCCTTTTTAATTGGATTCTATTATTCATGCGTAAGATTGTAACAAGAATGGCTTTGAGAATGCTTGCACGCTGCTAGTGATATGAAATCACTAAGTCATGCCTTAACATGGTACATTAATATCTATGCAGGAACCATAACTGGATAGCATAACTGACAGACAGAATGGAACTGAACATTGCGCGACCGTGGGGAACAAGAGGCATAAAAATCACGCGCTCGCGCGTCAAGCCGATATAGTTAACAGTCTGCAAGTCTCGCGGCCGCGCGACCCAGGAAGCAAGAAAATCTCGCGACCACGCGTCCTGATAAGAAACTCACCAAATATTTCTGCTAGTCTCGCGCCCGTGCGCCCAGCTTAGTGAACAAGCTCGCGGTCGCGCGCGCCACCAGGTTAAGACAGAGCTGGCTGGTTTAAAATAGAGTTGGGACCATTTGGACTCTCATTTGGGATATCAACAGAAGCGAAATTCTCTCCCTTTCTATAACTCGCGTCGCTATCTCTTCATCAGTTACAATTCGTGCCGTACATCTCTCAATCAATCAGTCACGATTCTCTCCTCATTCAAAGTCCATCTCTCCTCAACTTCTCCAAGAGTGCTATAAAGCTAGGGTTCCTATATGGGAGTGCAGAAATAAGTGTGAGAGCTATCAATTTCAAGCGTTTCTTCTTTCCCAATCAAATAATCTGTGAAATTACTAGCAAATACAAATGGGGCCTAAGCGAGCATGATCTATTACGTTGTCTTCGTCATCCTCTGCGGGCAGTCAAGAAGTTAACATTGTGGATCATGAAAAATTCCTTAATTTGGAAGCTCAACAAGAGTACTACCGCATTGTGGCAAAAACGTTCGTCAAGGAGCAAGGATTCAAGCCGGCAAGTCAGGATGGTCAGTTGTGCGCCATGATTCGAGAGAGAGGTTGGGGTGGACTGATGGCGACTCCAATACCCAGTCCTATGAGCATAGGCTGTGAATTCTATGCCAATGCCAAGGTTACTATGAACGGAATATCTTTGGTTCGGGGTAACGAGGTAAATTACAGACCCCGTTCTATTCTATCAATTTTCAAAATTATGGATGATCCGCCAGTGGGGGCTGCTAATTGGATAACCAGCGCTCATTTGGAGACCGACATGGAGCTGATCATTGCAGAGTTATGTGTGTTGGGTACACAAAGGACGTATAAAGTTGGCACAACACAACCGTGATTATTCCCAGCTGCAGCACTAAATCGCTATGCAAAAGCGTGGAACTTGTTCATATGTGCCATGCTCATGCCATCCGCCCATCAGCACGAAATACCAGCGGAGAGAGCACGTCTTTTGTGGGCATAATCACCAAAAAATACATCGACATTGGTCATCTAATTCATGAGAATATGCTGCGCTATTTATGGGAAACAACAATTGAGAGAATTCCACACGCATCCGTGGTAGCCATGCTTTGTGCTAATCAGGGATGCAACTGGAGAAATGAGCAGATGCAATACCCAAGCAATGACATTATTCATGCCACGATCAAAAAGTTCGAAGACTGGGTAGGTGGTGTACCGCACCCACGCGGACTAGGATTCATCCTTCATCCTATTTTTCCAGAACAACAACAACCCCCGCATACAGACGAGGTGGGCCCGTCCACGCTACGCAAGTGCCACCAATGGCGATTCGACAGCTCCGAAGGTTGGAGCGCAAAGTCGATGCCATGTACGATAATTTGGGCACATTTACGACGGGACTCACAAGGGCTTTAGCCGAAGCATTTGCGTAACAAAGAACAACGCAAGAATGGCCTAAGTTTGGAACTGCAGCACATATCCACCACCGGACTCACCACCCGAGGAGGGTGGCACCACCGATAATTATGGGAGTTTTCATACCTTTTACCTTTATTCAATTGGGACATTGAATATTTTAAGTTTGGGGGTACTAGGTAGTAGTTAGTTTTTTTTATTATTAGTTTTGCATGATTAGTTTTACATGATTCATATAGTTTTGCATGATTAGTTTAATTTTTATGTGCATGTTTAGACTACATTTTAGCATATATTTGCATGTTGCATACCTCACAGTTCTTGCCGTTTAGAAAATATTTGTCTAGCCAGTGATGAGAGTGAAGTTTTTAATGAATTCTGAATATTTTGGATAACATGAGCTGAGTTATAACGTTTTATACAACAAAATTCATAATTCTGTACACATGCTCTCGATTTGCACAAATGGGTTCACAAGCACTTGTATGTATAAGAAACACGTGTGTTTTGCTCGATGGAAAAGTGTAGTGTTAAAAAGAGAAATATGTGAAAAGTGGCTTGGAGACTGTATAAAACATCGATTTTTAAACTCTGGGAAAACATGGGTATCTGTGTATTAAAAAAATAAAAAAAGAAAAGAAAAGTAGAAATAGCATGGCTAGTCTTATTTCAGGGGCCCTGGCTACTTGAGTAAGTACGCCCGAGGGGATTGTCTCTACACCTAGTGTGACACCCCCAAATTCGGGTACTTCAATTCCACGAGATTTGGTGTTCACTGTACAAATATCATCTAACTATCTACCCATAATAAATGCAAACCATGCAATAGATAGAAATAAAATCTTCCCCTTATGGGGTTACAACATCCGAATAATAAACATCATCCCAGATTGAACTAACCTTAAACATTAGTGCGGAATATAAATAATAAGTCTTAAACAACATCATTAACTCAAGTCTAACATAAATACATCATCAAATAAAATAACAAGTCTTCATCATTTGCTAACTTTGCCCTTGCCCTTACTAGTGGAAGGTTCATCGGTTCTTTCATTCTTCACTGCAATGTTATTATTAAGCAAGAGTGAGCACTATTGCCCACAAGTATATAATGAAATAACAGTATAACAACATACAAGTAAATCATAGACATCTGAATAAAAGCTCAACTTTTGAATCAAGAATGAATAACAAGAATCAAAAGAATTCTGAGGGTCATAAGACCTTGAACTATGTCTTAGGTTAACAAGGGTTATACTTGAAACCTTTAACAGTCATAAGACTATGGACCTTTCTTCTCGTACTTAGGGGGATCAGCCCTTAGTACCATACTGTGCACAATATCTTAACGCTAACGCATAAGTAAATCTCTTTGCGGGGTTGTTCATCTCAGTTTGACATTCGAGTCCGCACCAAAGGAAGTTTGGTTTGGATAATTCATCAAGGATTCTGAAATTTAGAACGCTCATCAACTATGGACTAGTCAAATCAATAAGGGTTCGCTAGTCTAATAGGGTTCAACAATAATGATATTCAAATTGAATAATAATCTTAAGGAGTATACAATAGAACGATTATTGTATAACAAAATCATGCTTTGAAAAGATAATCAATCTTTAATATAATAATTTGAACTTGAATAATAGTAATGATAATTACTCGAGGTAAATAATAAACTTGAACAATAATGACAAGTAGGGTTAGGAAACTTGCCTCGTGCGTAGATTACACTTTAACTAAGCACGTTCTTTAAATTAAATCCTACATACCATTCACATTCACAATACCAGTTAATTATAACTTAACTAATCATCATAAACTCTTTCTCTTTGTCTACTTTAATTATTGACAATACTTAGTCAATTTATCACATTTATTGTCACATAATATCACTTCATGAATAATAATCTAATTATGTATTCAATAATTCAATCCACATGTAATTATGTTATTTACATGTTATACAATTATTTTATCATCACATTATTCTTCTAACATATTTACATGTTCATTACATTAATCCACTAATACATTGGTAGACTTAAACATTTTAAAAATCTCATTCTTGAACTTTCTGGAGAGTGGCGCTGCGGCGCCACTGTTATACATGATCTTCGCGCTGCGGCCGGACACTTGGCGCTGCGGCACCGTGGCGCTGCAGCTCGAGTCATGGCGCGGTGACGCTGCGGCGCGGCGTACCAGACACAAAAATGGCAGTTCGCGAAAAATCGCAGAACATGCCAATTTCTCCCAATTTCTTATTTTCTACTCAAAATTAGACATACCCACATGTTATAATTCATGTATAAACACAACCCAACATTTATATATTGATATTAACAAATTTAAACACTTAATAACAGATTTAAAGCATGCAATTTCACTGACTTTGATGTTCATGAAGGTTTAGAAAATAAAACATGAAAATTGTCACTACGGATTCGTTATAACATCGAATTCGTTTATTTAAACTTTGGTCTCTTCGTATTAACATGCATAACAACATACGAGTGTAAAATTTAGGGATAATATATGAGCAATACATAAAATATCACGTATAAAGCCATAAGGCCATAACCCATACTCTGTAATTTTGCAGCAATTATATACGACATGTTTTCATGACACTGATGACATGGTTTACATAATATATATATATATATAATTAAAACCGATTTGATATGTCATAACACACATACAACCCATAATCATTACTCCTAACCCAATTACAGAGGTTAAACCAAAAACTTTAAAAGCCATTTTCATGAAAACTAAAAATACGTGAAGTAGAAATTGGGAAAGAGGAGATTACCCTGTAGAGTATAAAAGATGATCAATGATGATCCTTTCACAAATATTTGATTAATTACACACACACAATCTTTTATCAATCTCACAATTTCTCTCTGTAAACTCTAAATTATGCTCTGCTTATTCTTTAAACTTAGGAATAAGAATGAAAGAAAAGGAGACGTCTTATTCAATGAACTGACGCGTTGTGGTCAGTTATCCAATCATGGGTAACTGATCCCAACTCCCAATAAGTCCTTGTTTGGCTAGAAAGAAAAGGTTTTAAAATCATTTAATTTAATAAAAGCTTTATAATATAGTTTAATTAATATCACACCCACTTGCACAATAAATCAAATATCTTATTTAATATAAATAAAATATAACAACTTCTCATAAATTCACATAGTCATATATTTAATTTTCTCATTAATAAATAATGTCCAATTATTAACTCTCTAATTAATAATTAAATTAATTAAATAACATCATGCTTAATTAAATAATTCATTTAATTCAACAAGCTCACATAATTACATACTTGAATAATTATTATCCTCCACATTAATTTAATAAATGTAACACATATAATTAAATTAATCTACATCTACCACAATTACATCAAATAATTATTTAATCCAAAAATTAAATCATCGAAAAATATTTATTTAATTCAATAAATATTAAGATCTTGATACATCTTTGTACTACCAGGGTGAATCGAATATCTCGAACTATGAGCCTCGCTCAGAATTTCTTCCTTAATTTCTTGTACTGGTGGAACCCAGATTCTATTTTCAAATCTCATTATTCCTTCCTTATCCATCTTAAATCTTGGTTCGGTTCATTCAGATATCTTCTTTGTCACCTTTTTACATTCTTCATCCTGAAGCTGAGCCTCATTTGCTTTATCTAGTAGAGTTGTACAAGATTGTATCTGAAATAGCTTCTCATCAATCTCCATAGGATACTTCACTTCTAACTCCAGTTTCTCTATTTCTGTAATTACCTCCTCCTGAGCAGTTAACATCATCAATTTTTCACGACCCTTTCTACTTAAGGCGTCGGTAACCCCATTTGCTTTCCCCAGATGGTATAAAATCTCACAGTCGTAATCCTTAATTAATTCCAACCATCGTCTTTGATGCATATTCAAATCCTTCTGTGTAAAAATATATTTCAGACTCTTGTGGTCCGTATATTTTTCACACTTCTCCCCGTATAGATAGTGCCTCCAAATTTTTAGAGCAAAAACAAATGCAGCTAACTCCAAATCATAGGTCGGGTAACCTTTCTCATAATCCTTTAACTGCCGTGATGCATACACAATGACTTTGCCGTTTTGCATATGCACACAACCAAGTCCTTTATGTGACGCATCGCTAAAAACAACAAAATTTCATGTATCATCCGGAAGGGATAACACAGGTGACGTACTCAATCTCTTCTTCAATTCTTGAAAGCTCTCCTCACACTTCTTCGTCCAAACAAATTTCACAACTTTTCGAGTTAAATTTGTTAACGGAGTTGCGATCATAGAAAAGTTTTGTATGAACCTTCTATAATATCCCGCCAATCCAAGAAAACTTCTTACTTCCGACGGCGTTCTCGGCTGATCCCAGTTAATCACGGCTTTGACTTTTGATGGATCTATCGAAATTCCGTTTTTATCGACCACGTGACCAAGAAATTATACTCGCTCGATCCAGAATTCGAATTTCAAAAATTTAGCGTACAACTTCTCCCTTCTCAATACTTCCAACTTTAACCTCAAATGTTCTTCGTGTTCTTCTTTGGTTTTGGAATATACCAAAATGTCAACTATAAATACCATCACGAATTTGACCAAAAATGACTTGAACACACCATTCATTAGTCCCATAAATGCTGCAGGAGCATTCGTAAGACCAAACGACATTACTAAAAATTCGTAGTGACCATATCGCATTCTGAACGCTGTCTTCGGTACATCCTCCGGTCTCACCTTCAATTGATGATAACCGCTTCTTAAGTCTATCTTGGAAAAGTATCTTTCTCCCTTCAGTTGATCAAATAGGTCGTCGATCCTCGGTAATGGATATCTATTTTTAATTGTGACCTTATTCAGTTCTCTGTAGTCAATGCAGAGCCGCATCGATCCATCCTTCTTTTTCACAAACAACACCGGTGCTCCCCACGGCGATACGCTTGGTTGAATGTACTTTTTGTCTAACAATTCTTGTAGTTGTACCATTAATTCTTTCATCTCTACCGGTGCCATTCGGTATGGTGCCTTCGATATTGGAGCAGTTCCGGGCGCTAAATCGATCACGAAATCTACTTCTCTATCTGGTGGAAGTCCTGGTAAATCGTCTAGAAATACGTCAACGAAATTCCTCACAATTGGTATCTCTTCTACCTTTGGATTCTCTTTTTGACTGTCGACTATGTAAGCTAAATATCCTACACAGCCTTGTCTTAATAACTTCCTGGCCTGCATCATCGTCAGACAAATCTCTTGTCTAGGCGAATTGCTACCATAAAACACAACCTTTGACGGAGTCATAAGGTTAATACGCTTCTTTTGGAAATCAATTACAGCTCCGTAATTGAATAACCAGTCCATTCCCAATATAACGTCGAATTCCCCAAGTCGAATAGGGATAGGATCTACTTTCATGATATTACCCTTAATATCCACTCTACAGTTCTTAAACACGTATTTAACAAGAATTATCTCTCTATTCGCAATTTCTATATTCATGGGATATTCCAACTCATCCATAAGCAAATCTAAACTATTAGCAAAGTCTTCGGATATAAAGGAACAAGTAGCGCCCGAATCAAATAAAATATAAGCATTAATTTCATTGATCAAAATGATACCTGACACCACATCACGAGACTGGATTGCATCCTGCACCATCATATTAAAAGTTCTGGCGGTTGGTTAGTTTGTTGCAGGTGGTCCGGTGATGGTTAAGGTATTTCCACTGTTATTTCCACCGTTACCTCCTAGTACTGCTCCTCCTGATCCCTTATAAGGCAGTCTCTTGCTAAATGATCTTTCGAACCACAGTTGAAACAAGCACCCTTCTTTGGTTTTGGACAGTTCGATGCTAGTGGCCTTCCTAACCACAATTATAGCACACTCTTTTTCCTTTCATACAAACTCCCAGATGGGTTTTCCCGCAAGTCGGGTATGCTTCGATTCTTTTCTTCTGATTACCTTGTTGATTTCCCGATGATGAGCTGTCATTCCACCTTTTCTTCTGATTGAAATTTCCACCTCATGTGCCACTTCCACTGGCCTTTTTATTAATATCACCTTCACTCTTCTTCTTCTTCTTCTTCTGATCTTGATTGTACTTGGTCACCGCATCGCTCCCACCTTCAGCGAGGATGGCCTTTTCCAGTACTCCGGCAAATGTGTTTATCTGAAACATTGAAACTTTACAGTAAACCCAAGGCTTTAGACCTTGCTCAAATCTTCTGGCCTTTCTCTCGTCAGTGTGTACTTGGTACGGGGCAAAACTTGCCAACTCATCGAATTTAGCCACGTAGTCAGGTACGCTCATGTTTCCCTGCTTCAGTTCTACAAATTGAACCTCCATCTGATTCTACGAACTAGTTGGGAAGCACATTTCGAAAAACATCTCTTTAAATCTCTCCAACGTAATTACACCTTAACCTCCTTGCACTTTATTTGCTTGCCACCAGTAGCTAGCCTCAGACTTCAGCATAAACATTGCGAAAGCGGTCTTCTGGTCTTTTCTAACCCTAGCAACGTCGAAAACCTTCTCCATCTCCATAACCCATATTTGAGCCTCGATCGGGTTCGTGGAACCTTTAAACTCAGGCGGTCCCACCGCCTTGAAATCTTTAAACGTTGTGCTTGGTGGAGCTTGTGGTTGGTTATTCATGGCTCCAGTCAGTAAGTTAACCAACTGCTGCACGGGATTAGCATTGGCATTATTGTTATTATTGGTTAACTCTTCCTGAGCCGGCTAACGTTGTTATCTTCTTCTTGGCGGCATTTTTCTGTTAAATAAACGCTTATTAGAACTTTATTTATTTCTCTAAATAGTTAAGACATTACTCAACAATTTAACATATCTCTTAACACATCATCTCAAACAACTTGATATATATATTCATTCAAACTAAATGTTTTAACATTAAACGATAGCATAACTGCTATTTACATCAACTATCCTGGAATAAAGAATTAACAGGATTTAAAATATTCAAATATTCTTTCGTTCATAAACACGTCAGAATTTACATCTAAAAACTAATTAAATCTTTCACATAATTAAATAGATTCTATTCCTGTCTATCAAGGTGCTGAATAGCCTTGCCACGCTCCTCATTCATGATACGAGACATCGTCCTGCGATCCACCATATACGATCGAAGTCCTTCGAACTGAATGGGGTACCACAAAACTCGATCTTGGGCGTCATCCATTGCATGATTAAGTGTAGAGTATGTCTCTTCAAGCTTTGCCTTCTTTGTACGACTATCATCTTCTGCACGATCAACTCGACGTGATTCTCTTACCCAGCCTTCCTCGGCTACGTTCAGCATTTCGGAGGTTTCCTTCAGTTCCTTCTTCAGCTTCTCTATCTCCTCGGTCTTATCTTCAATTTGACTCTTCTCATGGACCAAATCCCATTCTACATTTGCCAGTCGAGAGTGAAGAGTCGAAATCTCCCTCTCCTCCCTCCCTATAGTAATATGCTGAATAATCGCTCGCTCAGTCAAATCCTGGACCTCAATATCAGTCTCAGGTTCATGCTCCTGACCAACAATGGTGATCAATGGAGATGACTCCCTCTGTACCAGTTGTTCCCTAACGATATGGATGTCTCGGGGTTCCTCCTGTGTAGGTACTATAGGTACAAGGGTTCTTCCTCCCCAGCTTGTCTAGCTTCTCCAATATTTGACATCTTGACAACAAAATTTTAAGTTTTAGTTACTAAGTCGTACTATCTAACGCATGCTTTAACACATAAACACATAAAGTATTTTATTATCTTCAATGAATTACAGAAATTCATTTCTTATAACTCGATAAGAGTTTTCCATTACTATCTTCTTTCTATAAGGCTACTACCTAAGGTTGTTCCCCCACCTAAGGTTCAAAACCTATAACTTTGATACCAATTTATGACACCACCAAATCTGGGTACTTCAATTCAACGGGATTTGGTGTTCATTGTACAAATATCATCTAACTATCTACCCATAATAAATGCAAACCATGCAATAGATAGAAATAAAATCTTCCCCTTATTGGGTTACAACATCCGAATAATAAACATCATCCCAGGTTGAACTAACCTTAAACATCAGTATGGAATATAAATAATAAGTCTTAAACAACATCATTAACTCAAGTCTAACATAAATACATCATCAAATAAAATAACAAGTCTTCATCATTTGCTAACTTTGCCCTTGCCCTTACTAGTGGAAGGTTCATCGGTTCTTTCATTCTTAACTACAATGTTATTATTAAGCAAGAGTGAGCACTATTGCCCACAAGTATAATAATGAAATAACAGTATAATAACATGCGAGTAAATCATAGACATCTGAATAAAAGCTCAACTTTTGAATCAAGAATGAATAACAAGAATCAAAAGAATTCTGAGGGTAATAAGACCTTGAACTATGTCCTAGGTTACCAAGGGTTATACTTGATGTGATAACCCAGGATTTTGAATAGTCAAAAATTTGCGAATAAATTTTTTTTTTAATTAATATTAATATTAATATTAATTATCAATTTTGTGACAAGTATCTGTGATATGAGTCTCGAGAAAGTCAATTTGTGTATTGACTAATAAATTTAGAGTAGAGTTGTGCTTAACAACTTTAGAAAACCCTAACCCTAATTTTCAGATAGGGATTCGGTAGAAAATATAATTAAAATAATTATATTGCTAAGAATGTGTTTGTACTGTATGTTGATTCTGTTGATCAATAATTGATCGGATAAGGTTTGTAATTAATAAACCTTAATAAGGGATTTAAAACCCTAATCTCCGATTTAGAAAAACAATTGTACAGTTAAAAACCCTAATTGTACGCCAGGAAACCTTAATTTTGAATTCGAGAATCCTAAACCCTAAATTAGGAAACCAAAATCCTAATTGGCAAGCCTAATGTGTGTATTAAACTTTAATAGGATTAGAAAACCCTAATTATATTTTAGTTATCTTAATTTCTATTTTACAAACCCTAATTGTAATTTAGAAATTTTATTTTTCGAATTAAACCATAATTTTGAAAATCCTAGAAGTTAGATTTTTAAAACCTAAGGGTTAGGATTTTAGGGTTAAACCCTAGATTGCTCAAACCCTAAACTCTAAGGGTTTGCAACAAATGAGAAAATCTAGAAATAAAAGGAAAAGACCATAATACCATTTTTTTTATTTTTTGTAAGCTAACTTGCAAATCTTGGCAAAATTGTGTTAGGTTACCAACTACATTGACTTTTGTGACTTAAATAACAGCCAAATCAGCTCCAATTGACAGCAAACATCAACCATTCATGCATCTAAATAATATATATAGGATCTAAGAGAGAGAAAGTCCATAAAATTGCTCATTTGGACAATTTGCTCTCACCAACTCCCTCTCTCTCTAGAACCTCCGAATTCCTCAAGTAATTCAGTCCTATAATCAGTTATCAGAACACCAAAAAATAGATAAGGAGATCATAGATTAAGATTTGATAAGAGAAGGTATAAACCTATTTATTTTATTTTGATCTTGTATGCTAAGAAAGTTTTTGTGTTTTTGTGTTTAGATTCATGCTAGAAGTTGTTTTTAGTTGATCTATGTTGATCCATAATGAATCCATAGCATCAAATGTCCTAAAAATGAATTTTACAAAAAAAATTGTTCTTGAGCATTTTTAGTGGTCTGACAAGTAATGTCAGTCGCCACGGATCCTTTCTCGTTTATGATATTTGTTATTTTAAAGTTGTCACTAGTAGCATGTCATGTGGTCTTCAATCTGCAAGTGGTATCAGGGTCATTGGATGTCTAGATCAGAAGTTATTAACGGTAAAAGTAGGTTGACCGACGTTGACCAGGCCAATTCTGGGTAACCCAGAAAGCCTTATTCTTCGTCTGACAACATATTGTGAGGCTCAGATCTGACCAGTTTTATGCTTTTTGATGTTATGTTTGTAACGAAATTGTATCTTGTAATGTTTACTTGAGATCTAGACCTTTATATCTCTTAAATAGCAAACACTGTGGGATTATATGAACGGTCAAACCAGGTCATCCAGTCACGAATATGATTTTCTAGAAATTCCAGAAATTTTTGGGACGAACTTTCTGACATAGTTTGACCGCTTGATAAACTATGATTTGTTTGTTTTTGGACTGATATGTTGCTTTGGTATTGTTCCTTGATACACATACTATAACTTACAACAAATAGATCACAATAAACATGACCGGAACCTAGATCAAATTGAGCTCAAATGTGCCTAGTCGAGTTTCTGGGTTTCTGGAGAAACCCAGAATGAGTCTGACAGCTTCTTTAAAGCTCTAGATCTTGCAGGATTCTTATTTTTTGATCAAGATATTGATTGTGTGTTGTAGTATTACATTTTGGCTACATGAACAAACTTTAAGATTGTCCAGAAACTTTATGGATTGAGAATTACAAGCGGTCAAAGTAGCACCCTTGCACTGCCAGCTGTCAGTGTTATTGAGCTCAAGAACACCAACAGCGACGCTTTGTGTCTCTAAAGGGCTTTAGTGACGGTTTATTAATTTTTATTTTCTGAATATTCCAAAAATTATTTAAAAATATAAATAAATTCTAAAAATTACAAAAATAGTTTTAAAAATTATTTTAAATTATAAAAAATAATTTTTGACCAATTGGAATATTTTTCTTTAATATTTATAATTATTTAAATATTAAAGGTATTTAATTTATTTAATTAGTGTATTAAATAAATTACAGAAAAATGATTTCATATTATGAAAAATCATTTTAAATAAGAATAATGTATTTAAAAATATTTTGAGTTATACAATGTAACTTTTAATATTTTTTGAGAATTTTCATTAATAATTTAATATTAATGATATTAGATTTATTTGATTATTAAATTAAATAAATAAGATAAAAATAATTTTAATAATTTAAAAATCATTTTAATTGAGAATAAAGTGTTAGAAAATATTTTAAATTATAAAATATAATTTTCAATATTTTTGGAGAATTTTCATTAATAAATTAATATTAATGATGTTTGATTTATTTAATTATTATATTAAATAAATGAATTAAAATGATTTTATTGATTTAAAAATCATTTAAAAATGAGAAAAATGGTTTAAAAATATTTTACGTTATAATTAATGACTTTTAATATTTGGATAATAATTTCATTAATATTTATATATTAATGATGATGATTTAAAAATGATTTTAATTACTTTAAAAATCATTTAAGTGGAATATTGTCGATTTAAAAATATTTTAAGTTATTAATAATAACTTTAATATTTTGGCAAGTATGTTATTAATATTTTGATATTATTAAATATTATTAATGATACGATTAATTGATAATTAAATCATTTAAAAATGATTCGGATATTTGAAAAATTATTATAAATTATAATAATTGTTTGATAATTATTAAAAGCTTCCGAAAAATATTATAACGATAATTGACTTATCTAAATTAATATTGAAGGTTAGAGACCAAGTGTAATTGATAGATAACTGTGTTAATTGTCGGATAGGGTGACCAGAACACCGAGAATGGACCGAAGTCCAACCAGACTGAACTAGTTTGACTTGTTAAGTGTTTATATAGGTTATAAACACTAATGTGGCTATGTGGTAATGTGTCTAGGAGAAGTTTGACTGTGAATTACAGTGTTGTGTGTTATGTGAATTATTGTGCTAGTTGTTAGACCGATTTTATTGGTTATAGGTCTTTCAAAAGTAGATAAGTATTTTGTGTAGCTGTAATCAGCGGAAGAGGCAAGTTCCCTAACTCAACGTTGAGTTATTTCATTCAATTATTATTGGTGGATAATTATTGCTAATTATACCACGTCCAGGGATTTATTATTGAAATTAAATTATTGAATTAGAAAATATATATTCGTAGAATAACTGTTGTTGGATATTCATATCTGTAGAAGTTAGAATTGACAATACAGAAAATTCATGTTTATTGCCAAATTATACTGAGAAATGTCTTATCTAATTATTCTGGCTAGACGAACAATTGTTAGAACTTGATAGATTCGAGAAAATAAATTCAATTATTATTGACAGATCGATGCCAATTATTTCGGCTCGACCGAGAAGTAAATAGAATTTGAAATCCCAGTATTTCGTTGTAAAATCAAAATCTTGATTCTAAGACTGAGAAGAACAACCTTTTATATAAAGGGAACATTTTATTGGTCGTGAATTTGATCTTTGCGCGCGTTTTAAGTATTATGCATAATATAGGGTATAATAAGCTGATCACTTGTTATACTTCCAGGGGGTATGATTTAATCGTTATGGTTATCTGATACACCTGAGTATATATCAAAGTAAATCTTCGATTTCTACCCGAGAAAATAAGTTCAAGATCTTGTGTGATCGCTCAGTATTAAATCTGGAAAACATTCCACTTTGCTATTTTGTAGAATTGATTCTTGATTATTCATTAGAATATCGTAGAAACTTTGAAAGCGTTGTACTCTTTCATTATTGAATTATTGTGTTGTATAGAATACGAGAAGACTTGTTATTGAATAACGAATTGTTCAGCTATTTCAAAGTGCCCGAACTTTGGTTTCATTCTATCAAAATAGATAGTTTGTTGTTTTGAATTCTTATACATTTATTGTATGTCTTAACTTGCAGGGAAAATTAGTTGTTCACCCTTGCTAAATAAAACTTTTCAACTAGGGACGAAGTTCCAGAAGGTGCTGTGAAGAAGAATAAGGGCAAAGGCATTGTAATAAATTAGTTTTATGAGCAGTATTATTTATATTATTGTATTGTAAACCCTTTTTGTATATCTAAAGGGTATGTTTGTAAAGTTAAGGTTAGAAAACCTGGGTGATGTATTATTAAACGCTGATAAAAACTTAGGAAAGTTACTATCTATATATATTATGGATAGTTAAATGCTATTTATATTGTGGATCGTGAACACCAAACTCGGGGGTCAGGTAACCCGAATTTGGGAGTGTCACACTTGAAACCTTTAACAGTCATAAGACTATGGACCTTTATTCTCGTACTTAGGGGGATCAGCCCTTAGTACCATACTGTGCACAATATCTTAACGCTAACGCATAAGTAAATCCCTTTGCAGGGTTGTTCATCTCAGTTTGACATTCGAGTCCGCACCAAAGGAAGTTTGGTTTGGATAATTCATCAAGGATTCTGAAATTTAGAATGCTCATCAATTATGGACTAGTCGAATCAATAAGGGTTCGCTAGTCTAATAGGGTTCAACAATAATGATATTCAAATTGAATAATAATCTTAAGGAGTATACAATAGAACGATTATTGTATAACAAAATCATGCTTTGAAAAAATAATCAATCTTTAATAAAATAATTCGAACTTGAATAATAGTAATGATAATTACTCGAGGTCAATAATAAACTTGAACAATAATGACAAGTAGGGTTAGGAAACTTGCCTCGTGCGTAGATTACACTTTAACTAAGCACGTTCTTTAAATTAAATCCTACATACCATTCACATTCATAATACCAGTTAATTATAACTTAACTAATCATCATAAACACTGTCTCTTTATCTACTTTAATTATTGACTATACTTAGTCAATTTATCACATTTATTATCACATAATATCACTTCATTAATAATAATCTAATTAAGTATTCAATAATTCAATCCACATGTAATTATGTTATTTACATGTTATACAATTATTTTATCATCACATTATTCTTCTAACATATTTACATGTTCATTACATTAATCCACTAATACATTGCTAGATTTAAACATTTTAAAAATCTCATTCTTGAACTTTCTGGAGAGTGGCGCTTGCGGCGCCACTGTTATTCATGATCTTCGCACTGTGGCCGGACACTTGGCGTTGTGGCACCGTGGCGTTGCAGCATGAGTCATGGCACTGCGGCGCAGTGGCACTACGGCGCGGGAAATATACAGGTAGCTGGCGCTGCAGTGCGACGTACCAGACACAGAAATGGCAGTTCGCGACAAATCGCAGAACATGCCAATTTCTCCCAATTTCTTATTTTCTACTCGAAATTAGACATACCCACATGTTATAATTCATGTATAAACACAACCCAACATTTATATAATGACATTAACAAATTTAAACAC
Organism: Panax japonicus; assembly: GCA_020205505.1. Lineage (NCBI taxonomy): Eukaryota > Viridiplantae > Streptophyta > Magnoliopsida > Apiales > Araliaceae > Panax > Panax japonicus. The sequence continues at coordinate 17,716,403 of CM035100.1, read as the reverse complement.
TTAATAACAGATTTAAAGCATGCAATTTCACTGACTTTGATGAGGTTTAGAAAATAAAACATGAAAATTTTCAATACGAATTCGTTATAAAGCCAAATCCGTTTATTTAAACTTTGGTCTCTTCGTATTAACATGCATAACAACATACGAGTGTAAAATTTAGGGATAATATATGATCAATACATAAATTATCACATATAAGGCCATAAGGCTATAACCCATACTCTGTAATTTTGCAGCAATTATATACGACATGTTTTCATGCCACTGATGACATGGTTTACATAATATATATATATATATATATATATATATATATATATATATAATTAAAACCGATTTGATATGTCATAACACACATACAACCCATAATCATTACTCCTAACCCAATTACAGAGGTTAAACCAAAAACTTTAAAAGCCATTTTTATGAAAACTAAAAATACGTGAAGTAGAAATTAGGAAGGAGGAGATTACCCTGTAGAGTATAAAAGATGATCAATGATGATCCTTTCACAAATATTTGATTAATTACACACTCACAATCTTTTATCAATCTCACAATTTCTCTCTGTAAACTCTAAATTATGCTCTGCTTATTCTTTAAACTTAGGAATAAGAATGAAAGAAAAGGAGACGTCTTATTCAATGAACTGACGCGTTGTGGTCAGTTATCCAATCATAGGTAACTGATCCCAACTCCCAATAAGGCCTTGTTTGGCTAGAAAGAAAAGGTTTTAAAATGATTTAATTTAATAAAAGCTTTATAATATAGTTTAATTAATGTCACACCCACTTGCACAATAAATCAAATATCTTATTTAATATAAATAAAATATAATAACTTCTCATAAATTCACATAGTCATATTTTTAATTTTCTCATTAATAAATAATGTCCAATTATTAACTCTCTAATTAATAATTAAATTAATTAAATAACATCATGCTTAATTAAATAATTCATTTAATTCAACAAGCTCACATAATTACATACTTGAATAATTATTATTCTCTACATTAATTTAATAAATTTAACACATAATTAAACTAATCTACCACAATTGCATCAAATAATTATTTAATCCAATAATTAAATCATCAAAAAATATTTATTTAATTCAATAAATATTAAAATTAAATACAAAAATCTCGTTCGTCACACCTAGCGCTGTAAGGTCTTTCATGGTCTGGGAGTCATTGGTCGAAAGATCGCTAAGGGGTAGCAGTGTGCCTAATGGAGTAAGACATTGTACAGTCATGTAGAAAAAGAAAGAATAGAAAAATAGCAATAAACACCGCGAAAAAGTGCGAAATTCGCCCTTGTGAATAGAATAAAGCAGATAAACTCATTGTTGAACCTTAGTTTATTTTAAGATGTTGGAATAGTTCAAGTCGCATATATAAACATAAGTCTTGATTGATACTATAATTTTTTCTGGTTTGAGCAAGATAGCATGAGCATTCTACATCTAAATCAAGTACTGGTCGAACACAACACACACACAACATCTGTATAGCATTGGTGAATTATTTGGGTATATGACATTATGCCTTCAGTTTGGTTTGAATTTGTATTCTCAAATCTAGAAAAACTTCGCTGAGGCAAATTGGACTGAATGTCTATAATGGTTGGGACAATGTGAGAATTAAGTGCATAGTAATGTAGTTGCATCATTCATTATTCATTAGTATGCATTGCTTGAGGGCAAGCAATGGTTCAAGTTTGGGGGTATTTGATAAGTAGAATTTTTACCTACTTATAGAGTACCAATTCATGCGAACTATGCCCATCTCAAGTACATTTTAGTCTGTTTTAGCTGCATTTCATGTTAATTTGCATTGCACGTTCTTAAAACTCCTTTTGGTGAATAAGTGCAGGAATTGGCCTATTTTGGTGGTGTTATGGAGCATAAGACAAATGGATGCTTGAAACGAGGTAAAAGGATGAGATATGCATGGCATGAAGGTGCATTGGTGCAACGGAGATAAAGCATAACTGAGCAAGCAACAGCAGCAGTAGGAAAACAGGAACCAGGATCTTCAGATTGCAAGTCGCGCGGCAAAATAGTCTTGAGGACACGCGCCCGCGTGATTACCCAACCAGATCTTGGATGCTACTGCAAGTCTCACAGCCGCGAGAAAGACAAGCCTATGGAGCGCGCGCCCGCGCGCGAGATCAACCAACCATACGAACCTACTGCAAGTCTAGCGGCCGCGAGACTATTATGTTGGAAGAGCGCGCGGCCGCGAGCGATGTCTGATGTTGCTGATGTGTTTTATTTTATTCCAAATTTTAAAGGTTATATTTGATTTAAAACGATTCCTGACTGGTGTCACGGGTATCATTCGAGATTTTATTAGTTTTTCACGTATCGTTATATCGTAATTAGGGTTTTTACTTTCTAGAGAGGATTCCAACGTAGAAGGAGGCTATAGCTCTACTTTTCTACTCCTTCTTAGGATTTCTCTACGAGAACGAATTATTAATATTATTTTTTGCTGGAATCTTATGAGGATTGAATATTGATGTGTATTTAGCAATTGGGTTGGATAGTTTCACCTTTCATCTTTCAATTGTTGCATATTGATCATGTTTAACTTTGATCCCATAATGGCTTTTGGTTCAGTCATGAACTAAACTCCATTATGGGATTCTAACAGATTTTATTATGTAGTTTGATTGCACACTTAAATGATGGGTTGTTTTGCATATTATATGGGATGTCTGTCATGATTGTTTTGCATACATGAATGCTTGATCACCATTCATTTCAGTATTTGTATGGAATTGACAATGAAGATGCAAATATGGACTTTAATCATGATAGTATACGTATATAGGGCTGTGTTATATGGCTTATGTATTTCGTGAACCAGATAGACATATATTGTTTCACCGTATAAGTTAATATAAGAGCTTAAACTTAAAATTAATATAGTTGCAATTTCACATAGACATATAGTTAAGTTGGTTATATTGATGATTACATAGAATCTATCATTTGTGGATGTTGTGTAAGTAGGTCTTAGTGCATTGAAAAATGGCTAATACTCTTTTAGTGCTCTTGGCTACTTTCCTATGATATGTGAACAAGTCAGGCAGGCATGATAGTGGCAATTGAATGAAATATTGAATGAAGTTAGAATCCCATTAGTTCCAATATCTTTTATTATATCATTTATATTGTTTTAGTTGTTATTTGCAATTCAAGAACCAACCAAGTTTAATCCATAGTGTGAACATATAAATATAGTGATTTAATTAATGAATAGCAGTTTAAGTTAAACAACTTTCTCTGTGAGATCGATACTTTACTTGTTATGTATTACTTATTGACGCATGAATGCTTGTATGAGTTAGAGCTCTTGTTTTTAGTCGTAAAAAATAGGCAACAATATGCTGCGAAGTTTTACGAGTTGGCAAGGTTTGCCACTTATCAGGTCAATACGGATGAGCGTAAGGCAAGAAGGTTCAAATAAGGATTGAAACCCTAGCTGTATAGAAAGGTTTCAGTGTTCCAGTTGAATACATTTGCGGCTGTACTGGAAATGGCAATCATCACAGAAGGTGGAAGCGATGTCTTGACCAAGTACAATCAAGAACAAAAGAAGAGGAAGACTGTTAAAGAGAATAAGGTTGGTGGGAGTAATGTTGAAAGTAACAATCAGAAGAGGAAATGGAATGAGAATTCGACTACGGTGGAACAGCAAGGAAGTCAGCAGAAGAAAAAGTTTGAAGTCTGTGCTACTTGTGGAAAGAACCATACTGGGGTATGTTTGAAGGGAAAGAGGGTGTGTTTCAACTATGGTCAGGAAGGACACATTGTACCAAACTATTTTAGTCCAAAGAAAGGAGCATGTTTTACCTGCGGTTCGAAGGATCACGTGGCAGCGGGGAGTGCATGTGGAGGAAAAGGAAACAACAACGGTGGTGGTGCATTGACTATCACTGGACCAGCTTAGTCAAGCTAACCTACTGCGAGAACTTTCAATATGACTGTGCAGGATGTTGTTCAGTCTAAGGATGTGGTGTCAGGTATCATTCCGATTAATGGTATAATGCTTATGTACTGTTTGATTCAGGTGCTACTTGTTCATTTATATCCGATGAATTTGCTCAAAATTTATATTTGCCTCAAGAAGAATTAGATTATCCCTTGAGCATAGAGATTGCAAATAGGGAAGTGATTCATGTAAGATTAATATATAAGAATTGTAGAGTGGTTATAAAGGTCAAGAGATGAGGGTAGACTTGATACCAATTAATATGGGCGAGTTTGATGTTATACTAGGAATAGATTGGTTATTCAATCACGGAGTAGTAATTGATTGCCAAAGAAAGTTTGTTAACCTTATGACTCCGTCAAAGGTTGTATTCTATGGCAGCAAGTCACCTCGATATGCAAGTTGTTTGACGATGATGTAAGCCAAAAAGATGTTAAGATAAGGATGTGTAGGATACTTAGCCTACATAGTGGATACACAGAAGAAAAGTGCGAAGTTAGAAGAGATACCGATCATAAGAGATTTTGCAGACGTAATTCTAGACTATTTGCCGGGTCTTCCGCCAAATCGACAAATTGAGTTCGTGATTGATTTAGTACCAGGAACAGACCCGATATCTAAGGTAACATACCAAATGGCCCCGATAGAGATGAAAGAGTTGATGGTGCAACTGCAAGAATTGCTAGACAAGAAGTATATCCAGCCGAGCGTATCGCCATGGGGAGCACCGGTGTTATTTGTTAAGAAGAAGGATGGATCGATGCAGCTATGCATTGATTACAGTGAATTGAATAAGGTCACGATTAAAAATAAGTATCTGTTACCAAGAATCGATGACCTGTTTGATCAACTGAAGGGTGCGAGGTATTTTTCTAAGATATATTTGAGGAGTGGTTATCATCAACTGGGCCAGAAGATGTACCGAAGACGGCATTCAGAACTCGGAATGGTCATTACGAGTTTTTGGTTATGTCATTTGGTTTAACCAATGCACCTGCAACTTTCATGGATTTGATGAACAGGGTGTTCAAATCATTCTTAGATAAATTTGTGGTGGTATTTATTGATGATATCCTGGTGTATTCTAAGACCAAGGAAGAACATGTTGAACACTTAAGAGTGACGTTGAAAACATTGAGAAAGGAGAAATTGTACGCAAAATTTTCAAAATGTTAATTTTGGTTGGAACGTGTAAAGTTTCTCGGGCATGTTATTGATAAAGACGGAATTTCGGTAGATCCATCAAAAGTTGAAGCTGTAGTAAACTGGGATCAGCCGAAGACACCATCAGAGATAAAGAGTTTCTTAGGGTTGGCAGGTTATTATAGGCAAATTCAGAACTTTTCTAAGATCGCGACCCCGTTGATGAATTTAACCAGGAAGGCGGTTAAGTTTATTTGGACGGAGAAGTATGAAGAAAGTTTTCATGAATTGAGGAAGAGGTTAAGTACAACACCTGTGTTGTCATTTCCTGATGATACAAGGAATTTTGTAGTGTATAGTAGTGACGCATAGCATAAAGGAATAGGCTGTGTGGTTATGCAGAACAGCAGAGTTATTGCGTATACATCACGTCAATTAAAAGATTATGAGAAGGGGTATCTGACTCATGACTTAGAGTTGGTTGCGGTAGTGTTTTCCCTAATGATTTGGAGACATTATTTTTATGGAGAGAGATGTGAGATATATACTAACCATAAAAGTCTGAAGTATATCTTTACAGAAAATGATTTGAACATGCGACAAAGAAGATGGTTGGAGCTGATCAAAGACTATGACTGCGAGATTTTCTATCATCCCGTAAAACCGAATGTTGTTGCTGATGCCTTAAGTAGGAAGGGACGAGAGAAGTTAATGTTTTTGACTGCTCAGGAGAAGATAGTGTTGGAAATGGATAAGATGGAGTTGGAAACTAGATATCCGATAGAATCCGATGAAAAGTTGTTCTAGATGGGAAACAATTCAACTTTGGTAGATAAGGTGAAAAATGCACAACTTCATGATGAAGACTACAAAAAGATAAAACAGAAGATATCTGAAGCTGAGGAAAACAAATTCAAAATCGATTCGGAAGGGTCACTTCGATTCGAAGGGAGAATTTATGTTCCTCCAGTACCAGAAGTTAAAGAGGAAGTTTTGAGTGAAGCCCACAACTCAAGATATTCGATTCACCCTTGAAGTACGAAAATGTACCAGGATCTTAGACATAATTTTTGGTGGCCTAATATGAAGAAGGATGTGGCTGAGTGTGTGGCAAAATGTTTAATGTGTCAGAAAGTCAAAGCTGAACACCAAAGACCAAGCGGATTATTACAACCGTTGGAGATACTGGAATGGAAATGGGAGCATATCACAATGGATTTTTTGGTAGGTCTTCCAACGACTCAACAAGGTTACGATGCCATTTGGGTAATTGTCAATCAATTGACGAAATCAGCTCACTTTTTGCTAATCAAGATTAGATTTACCCTATATCGGTTAGCAAAACTGTACGTGAAGGAAATTGTGTCAAGACACGGTGTACTAGTGTCCATTGTGTCAGACAGAGATCCGTGTTTCACATCAAATTTTTGGAAACGATTATAAGAATGTTTGGGAACACAGTTGAGAATGAGCACAACGTACCATCCTCAAACTGACGAACAGAGTGAGAGAACCATCCATACACTAGAGGACATGCTTAAAGAATGTATTATGGATTTTAAGGAAAATTGGGACGATCATTTATTATTGTTTGAATTTTTATATAATAATAGTTATCACGCGAGTATTGGCATGCCGCCTTACGAAGCGTTATACGGCAAAAAATGCAGAACTCTGTTATACTGGGATGAGGTAGGTGAACGTCAACTATTGGGTCCAGAGTTGGTACAACAAACCGTCAAAATCATCAAGGTGATTCGAGCAAGATTGCTAGCTGCACAGGATAGACAAAAGAAATATGCAAATCAACACCGACAAAATTTGGAATTCGATGTTGGTAGTTATGTATTCTTGAAAGTATCTCTATGGAAGGGAAAAATTCGATTTGGCAAGAAAGGGAAATTAAGCCCTAGGTTTATAGGACCTTTTGAAGTACTTTGACGTGTGGGTAAAGTGGCATACGAGGTAGCTTTACCTCCAGAATTGATGCATATCCATAATGTTTTCCACATCTTGTTTTTGAGACCATATAAGCCTGACTATAAACATGTTATAGAATATGAGCCCTTACAGTTTGAGAAAGACTTAACATATGAAGAAGTCCATGTTCAAATATTGACAGAAAAGAGCAAGTACTGAGGAATAAGGTAATACCTTTTGTTAAGGTAATCTGGAGGAACCACAATGCTGAAGAGGCTACATGGGAACTTAAAAGCGTTATGATGAAGAATTATCCTCAGTTGTTTGCTTGATTTTGTATAGCGATTCTGGGGACAGAATCTTGTTAAGGAGGGAAAATTGTAATGAATAAATTTTTCGAGTTGTGATTCTTGGGACAAAATCCTTTTAAGGAGGGAAGGATGTAACGACCGAGAAATTTGTAATTTAATTTAAATATTTATTGAATTAAATAAATATTTTAAATAATTTATTTATTGATGAAAATAAATAATTGATGAATTATGGTGAATTAATTTAATAACTAAATTGATTAATGTTAATTAAATTGAATAATGATAATTTTATCTGAAGAATTTAATTTAAGAAAATAATTAAATTAAATCAGTTGTTTAATATTTAAGAAAATAATTAAATAAAATAAAATGTTGTTTTTATCTAATTTATTAACTAAATTAGATATGTAAAGATTTATTAAGTATATATGTTACAATGGGAATTATAAATAGTTTATTTATTATAATTATAAGTATAATGATAATAAGATTTTTATTATTATTATAGGTTATTTAAATTAACCAAACTAAAATTATTAATCAAACTAAAGGTGTGATATGAAACTATATAATATAAATATTATTAAAATAATCTGGTAGGGGGTTTAAGTGGTAGCCAAACAAGGCCTTGTGGCCTTTGGCTTATTCCAACTGATGCCTTTTTATTTTTTTTAACTGATGAACGTGGGGAGTCTTCAGTTTATTTTTTAAGCATCTTTTATTTTAAGCCAAGTTCATAGAGGGTTTGGGAGAGAAAAGGAAATACAGAGAATTTGCAAGAGAGAAAGCACTTAGTTTCTGAGATTATCAAGAGGAAGAAGGGGAATTATTAAGCCTTTACACCATCTTTTGCTTCAATAAACAAGGATTAAGGTATATTGTAGTGCTAATTTTTATGTTTTGAGTTCTCTGTGAATTTTTTTTTGTAAACTATTAAGTTGCATTGGATGATTGTATATATGTGTACATATATTTTGATAGAATCTGTTAGTCACCATATTTGGGTGTTATTGGAATAACCAAGCACGTAAAAATTGGATTGTAGGAGGAAAAGTAATTACAGTGTATATATTTGTCATATTGCTTAGAAAGTACCAAATTTCTTGTCCAATATGTAATGTAATCTGTAATTTGTTGTTAGAATATGTTTGTATATTAAGAAACGAAAAAAACGAAGTTTAAATCATGTCAATTGATTAAGAAACAAATTTGTGGCGATCAAATTTGTTAAAAGTGTAAAAATGAAGAAATTTGGGAAAAACTATGGTTTTGATTTCTCAAAATGATGTATATGTAATGTTTTGTATATAGAATGGTGTTTAGCATGTGTAACTATAATATTACAAAGTTTTAGATGTTGAATTTGGGAGAAATTATGTTGAATTGGGATTTTTGGCCTTTAACAAAGTAGTAGTTCGCATCTGTAAAAACTGAGTCTGGTGCATCGCGCGAGCACGCTTCCTGGCACACAGTTGTCGCGCGGGCGCGTGATAGCCTAGTATATTGCTCGCGCGGCCGTACGAGTAGCTGGTCACAGATAGTGAAGTCTGCTTATTTGCAGATCATGTGTAATGGACTTATATTAGTTTAACATGCATGTTAATAATGTTAAGGCACAATATAAACTACAATAACAGATTGTCATGCGTTGTTATATAAAGTGTAAAAGAATTTAAGTAATTACGTGAATAAGTTATGTAATGAACCAAATGTGATGTTTTCAAAAGTTAAATATAAATGATAAGGTTTAATGTGTGCTTTAAGAGGCGTTAAGTATGTTAACCTAAATGGTTAGGTTCTAGGTTAGGGTCATAACCTAAATGTTGGTTTAAACCCTAAAGCTAATATTCATACAACTAATTGTTGTTGCGATTGTAATGATATATGTAGGGTATTTGGCGAATATTACATCTGTGTAGCATACATTCAAGGCAAGTTCTTTAACTCTACTTTCATAATTGTGCAAGTTCTTTAACTCTACTTTCATAATTGTGTAAGTTCCTAAACCTTAACTCTTTACATTGGGCAAGCTTCCCATTCCTAAATCGTTATTGTTCAAGTTCCTAAATTTCTTGAAAAGTTGAGCAAGCCTAGTTTATCTTGAGAATGTTTGTGCAAGCACTTGTAAATAATTCGTTACATCAAGCAAGCTTTAATTTCTTTATTATCATTTGAAGCATATATTTTTCTAACACATTGATTCACATTCAAAGCTTTATTGTTGTATTAAACCTTCAAGTAGTAAGCAAACCTTTATCGATTGAATTAAACTATAATCAAATAGTTTTCTAAAATTCTAGAAAAACTAATAAGTTAGTTCCGAGCTAAACTTTCTTTAGTGCGGAAATTCTAAATTCAAGCTGAGAAAAACAACCCTAATATAGGTGATTTTGTACGTGTAACGTTTAGATGTTTGTGCATAATACATGGTACAAAGGGCTGATCCCCTTGAGTACATTAAGAAGAGTCTGTACAGTCTAATGACTGTTAAGGTTAAGGTAATAATACCTAAACACCGTGGACATAGTTCGTGGTCATAAGACCCTCAGATAATTAAAGTTCGAACTTGTTTTCTATTTTGATTCGTAGAACAAGTTCTTTATTGTTCAGTATTCGTTGTTCACTCTCATGTTGTTACTATACTATCTTTATATCAGTAAGCAATTGTTTTCTCACTCTTGCAATTAAATAATGCAGCTAAATTCGAAAGAGGTGACGAGCCATCTACTAGCAAAGGAAAGGAAAAGATGTCCAAGTGTTGAAGAATTAATTAAAGTTTATTTAAATGCATGAGGTTATAACACTTATTTTATTTTATAATGTATTCAGCAAATTGATGTAATAATTTAAGGTTAGATTATCTGGGATTGTTTATGAGATGATGTAACCCTTTAATGGGAATGATTATTGTTTTAAGTTATTTAATATTTTATCCTTTATTATGGGTAGTTAGATGTAATTATTTTGATAGTGAGCACCAAATTCGGTGGAAATTCAGTACCCAGATTTGGGGATGTCACAAAGATATTTGATTCACCCTGGAAGTACGAAAATGTACCAGGATCTTAGACATCATTTTTGGGGGTCAAATATGAAGAAGAATGTGGCTGAGTGTGTGGCAAAATACTAAACGTGTCGGAAAGTTAAAGCTGAACACCAAAGGCCAAGCGGGTTATTGCAACCGTTAGAGATACCAGAATGGAAATAGGAGCAAATCACAACGGATTTTGTGGTAGGTCTTCCAACGACTCAGCAAGGTTATGACGCTGTTTGGGTGATTGTTGATCGATTGACAAAGTCGGCACAATACTTACCAATCAAGATTAGATTTAATCTAGATTTGTTGGCAAAAATTTACGTGAACGAAATTATTTCACGACACGGTGTACCTGCGTCCATTGTATTAGACAAAGATCCGTGTTTCACATCAAATTTCTAGAAGCGATTACAAGAATGTTTGGGAACACGACTAAGAATGAGCACAACGTACCATCCTCAAACATACGAACAGAGTGAGAGAACCATCCAGACACTAGAGGATATGCTCAGAGCATGTATTATGGATTTCAAGGGAAATTGGGACGATCATTTACCGTTGGTTCAATTTTCCTATAATAATAGTTATCACGCGAGTATTGGCATGCCGCCCTATGAAGCGTTACACGGCAGGAAATGCAGAACTCCGTTATGCTGGGATGAGGTAGGTGAACATCAACTTTTGGGTCCAGAGTTGGTGCAAAAAACCGTCAAAATCATCAAGGTGATTCGAGCAAGATTGATAGTTGCACAGGATAGATAGAAGAAATATTTCGATCAACACCGACAAAATCGGGAATGTGATGTTAGTAGTTATGTATTCTTGAAAGTATCTCCCTGGAAGGGGAAAATTCGATTTGGTAAGAAAGGAAAATTAAGCCCTAGGTTTATAGGTCCTTTTGAAGTGTTTCGACATGTGGGTGAAGTGGCATACGAGGTAGCCTTACCTCTAGAATTGGTGCATATCCATAATATTTTCGACATATCGGTGTTGAGACCATATAAGCCTTACTATAAACATGTTATAGAATATGAGCCCTTACAGTTTGCGAAAGACTTAACATATGAAGAAACTCCGGTTCAAATTGTTGATAGAAAAGAGCAAGTACTGAGGAATAAGGTGATACCTTCTGTTAAGGTAATATGGAGGAAGCACAATGATGAGGAAGCTACGTGGGAACTTGAAGATGTTATGATGAGAAATTATTCTCAGTTATTTGCTTGATTTTGTATAGCGATTCTGGGGACAGAATCTTGTTAAGGAGGGAAGAATGTAACAAATAAATTTTTCGAGTTGTGATTTTGGGGACATAATCCTTTTAAGGAGGGAATGATGTAACGATCGAGAAATTTGTAATTTAATTTAAATATTTATTGAATTAAATAAATATTTTAAATAATTTGTTTATTGAGGAAAATAAATAATTGATAATTGTGGTGAATTAATTTAGTAATTAAATTTATTAATGATAATTTTATTGAGGGATTTAATTTAAGAAAATAATTAAATTAAATGAATTGTTTGATATAAAAGAAAATAAATAAATTAAATAAAGTGATGTTTCTAATTTATTAATTAAATTTGATATATAATTATTTATTAATTATAAGTATAATGATAATAAGGTTTTTATTTTTATTATTAGTTATTTAAACTAACTAAACTAAGTTATTTAAATTAATCAACTAAAGGTGTGACATGAAACTATATAATATAATAATATTAAAATAAATTAGTTTGGGAAATAGGTGCTTAGCCAAACAAGGCCTTGTGGCCTTTGGCTTATTCAACTGACGCAAACTTTTTATTTTTATAACTAAAAGAGAATGTGGGTTAGTGGGAGTTAGTTTATGTTTTACGCATCTTATTCTTCCCTCAGGCTAGACAATAGAGAAAACACAGAGGGTGAGAGAAGTCAGTGGTTTTGAAGAGAGAATTCTCTGAGATTTCAAGAGGAAGGAGAGGATTGCTAAACCTAGTCATTATCCTTTGGTAGCATACAATCAAAGTGAAGGTATAACTTACTTCAATTCTAATTTTTTGATAATTTTATGGAATTGATACAAATACATGTATATATATGATCTATAATCTGTTAATCCTCGTTTGTAGGTGTTATTTGATGGAATAGGGTTGTAGTAGAAGATTTTATTTATATCAGTGGTTATGTTGTCGGATATGGCTTAGAAAGTACAAATTCTCATGATCAATACTTGTTATAATCTGTAATTTGTTGGTGGATTATGTTAGTATGTTAAGAAACGAAAGCGGCGTAGTTGGAATCATGTTAATTGGTCAAGAAATGAATTCGTGGTGATCGAATTCGCTAATAGTGTAAAATTGATGAAATTTGAGAAATTTGGGATTTTGATCCTTCAAAATTTTATATATAGTGTTTATTTTGTTATTATGCAGTATTGCATGTTTATGGAAGTTATTTCAGAGTTTTAGATGTTTAGTTTTGTGAAATTATAGTGTTTTGGTTTGTTTTGGGTTTCAGCTGTGTAGCAGAGCAGCTGCTGCAGTTCCTGTCTGTACACGGCGCAGCTGCGCCATTACCACAGTCAAATATGGTGCAGTTGCGCATCTAGGTTTTCTGCAGTCGAGCACCAGCGCAGCTGTGCCGGTGCCAAGGCAAGGGACAGCGCAGCTGCGCCGTGTCCTGAGCCCAGGCAATGACTTCTGCCTATTTGCAGGTCATGTGTATCAGACTTATATTAGTTTAGCATGCATGTTAATGATGTCGAGGCATAACATAAACTACAATAACAGGTTGTAATGTGTTGTAATGCTAAGTGTAAAGATTTTAAATAATTATTTAAATAAGCTATAAAATGAAACCAAATGTGGTGTTTTCAAAGTTAGAGGTGAACAATTAAGTTGTGTTGGATCGTAATGAGATTTTAGATTCATTAAGTATGTTAACCTATGTGGTTAGGTGCTAGATTAGGGTTATGACCTAAATGAGGGATTAAACACCTAAAGTTAATATTCATACCACTAAGTATTGATGCGATTTTAATGATGTATGTAGGATAATTGGAGATTATTTTACACTTGTGTAGCTTACAATCAAGGTAAGTTCTCTAACTCTACTTTCATAATTATGCAAGTTTCTAAACATTATCTTTTACATTGAGAAAGCTTTCTAACTTCAATATTTTGTTAATGAATGCAAGTTTCGTATCCTAAACTTTCATTGAGCTTACCTATACGAGTTTTAAATATGTCAAACATATAGTGAGTCAAGTGTGTGATAGGTATATACGAATGTTGATGTCAAGTACGAGTGGTTAAGGTATATCTATACATACCTAGCTACATAAGGTTTAACGTTATTAATTATAAATTAATTAGGGAAAACCCTAATGAATTACTGGAAACCCTATTTGAGTATTAGAAAACCCTAATACCATATCTGAACATCCTAATTTCAGATTTCGAATATTTAAAACCCTAATCTGGGAAAATAACGGAAAATTATAATGCTCAAGTGATTTAAATTATAAGCTTAATAGGGTAAAGCTTAATTACTTAGCAAACCTTAATTTCCAAAATTTGAACCCTAATTATTCTGTCTAAAACCCTAAATCGGGATATTAAAACCCTAAGTGGGAAGCTTGAAGATAAGTATAGAGTTTCTATGTTATTAATTGTAAGTATAATTAGGGATAACCCTAGCATGCAATTAGAGAAAACCTAATTATTAGCTTATAGAATGTAATGTTAATTAGGAAACTTTAACCCTAATTAGCAAGCTTTAATTAGATTAGTAAACTTTACTGTAATTAGGGAACCCTAATCAAAGAAATAAAGAATTCCATATTTGTCCTTAATACACAATTCTAGATTTAGAGCTTATAAAACCCTAGGGCCCTAAGGGTTAAAACCTAATAGGTGTGAGAATGTACCAAAGTACCATGCACTTTATGAGCCAAATGACCAAAATGCCCTTTTAGCATTATTTAATAAGATAACTTGTGTAGGTTGCCATAACTTTAGTTGGTGACCAACCTTTGCTAGGAATGTGGTCTATGTGCTAGCCTTTAATCATCAACCATCAACCATCTAGCATCCTATAAATACATTGGACCTAAGATCAAAGTTCAAAAGTAAGAAAAATTCACTTACTTTATTTTTTCAAGCTAGCCAAACCTTCTATCTCTCTCCCATCCGAAATTGTAGAGTGAAAGTAAATAATAAGCTAAGCCAAGATCATGTGTTAGCTTGCCAAGAACAAACACCAAAGATCATATTCAAAAAATTGAGCATTTATGAGGTATAAACCCTAATTCTATAAATCCTTAGATCTGTTGTTAGATATTATGATTTTATGTTTAAATGTGTTGTATGTAATATATATTAGTGATCTGGATTGTAATATCACAGATCCATAACACCTAGATGCTCGAAATTGATATTTTTAGAAATCTAGAAATCTGGGAAAAAGTGGCCTGACAGCCGAATGTCAGAGCCCATAGATTCATGTGTGTTAGTTATTTGTTGTGTTTTATGCTTTGGATATGTATTCTACCATGAGATCTTTAATCTGAGACTTGAATCAACCTCATAGCTTGTCTAGATCGTGAGTTATTGGTGGTCAAAGGTCGTTGAACGACCATGACCAACTGAGTTTCTGGGCAGCCCAGAAACCCAGGTGGGTCTGACAACAATTTTCGAGCCTCAGATCTTGTTGTGTGTTAATAGTTTGGTCAAGTTGTTGTTTATTTATTGTAGTCTGGTATGTAGACTACATGTTTAAGTTACCAGATCACTTATATCATAACTGTAATGACCGGAAATTAAAGTCAAACTAGAGTTGACCGTCTGTTTTGAAGAATTCTGGGTAAACCCAGAATTCGGCCAAGACCAGTCCTGACATGCCCTTTGACCGGCTTAAATATTGAGCTGGTGATGTTGTTAGACTGATCTGATGTTACGAAGTTATACTCTGACTTCATGACTACAAGTGTGAACCTTTATATCACACGAACAATACATAGACTGCAAACTATAAGGACCCAAAGTATGTACCTTGATTCTGGTAAACCCAGAATTCTAAGAATAGGTTCTGACAACATCTTTACAGGCTTAGATCTTGCAATTGTGATGCTTAATGACTTAGATGATTACACATACTTGTAGTATTACATAAATACTACCAGATCAATGTTTTAGAAATCCGAGAAACGTAATAGCCAAGTAATTAGAGTCGGTCAAACGTAGCACCTTAGCGACTGACAATGTGTTTCTGGGCAGGCTCAAGAACATCAATAGCGACGGTTCTATCGCTATAGGGCCCTTTAGCGACGCTTATTTTTGGAAAATAGATTATTTTAATAAATAAATAGAAATAAATGATTTTTAAATTATTAAAAATACATATTAAATTCTGAAAAATTATTTTAAAACCTGAAAAATAGTTTTTAATTATTTGGAGTATATTTCGAAAATATTTAATATTTTGGAATATAAATGGTATTTATTTATTTAATTATAATATTATATAAATTATTTATAAATTATTTTAATTCATGAAAAAACATGAAAAATTATATTATGGTGTTAGAAAATATTTTAATTTATTTTTGATGACTTTTGATATTTTTTGATGAAATTCATTAATATTTATTATTAATGGTAGTTAATATATTTAATGAATATATTAGATAAATTATGAAAAAATAGAATTAATGCTTTAAAAATCATATAAAAATGATTTAAGTGTTATAAAAATATTTTGAGTTATAAAATATAACTTTTGATATTTTGTCATAAAAATATTAATATTTTAATATTTATAGCAATTATCGGATAATGAATTTGATTGTTTAAAAATCATAGAAATATGATTTTAAGGTATTAAAATACTTTGTGATGTTATAATTATATTATAATATTATGTTATGATTTTCATTGATATTTAATATTAAATAAATGTTAATGATCAAGGAATAATGTGGTATTTATATTAATATCAGTTGTAGATTAATGTTTTTAATTACTTTAAAAATATTTAAAGGTAATAATAAAGTATTAAAAATACTTTGAGATATTAAAAATATGTTATAATATTATGACATGTGTTTCATTAATGTTTAATATTAAATAAATATTAATGATATTAGAATATTGTGGTATTTAATTCATTTAAATACAGTATTAATGATCAAAAGATGTTGATAAATGATATTAATTATCTGAAATTTTTACCAGTCTATAAAAATTGTTTTGACTGATAATATGATTATCTAAAATTATTGTTAATTGTTTAGGCATAGTTTAATTGAACTTAAACTCGATATTTGTCCGATTAGACCGTCGGGATGATTGAATTGTGTCGGTTTCAACTTAGACTTAAATAGTCTGGTTTGATGCTAAGTCTATGTGTTGTATAGACTGATAGGATTATGTGATAATGTGTTTAGGTTATTTTATATTGTGATGATATTATTCTAATATTTAGAGATTGGTATTATCTGTATTAGGACTTCAGATAAAGCTAAGTTATATTTCGTATCGGTAATCAACGGTTCAGGCAAGTTTGTTTTTCTTAACTTTACTAAGAGTGTTTCATTCAGTTATGCTTATGGTTAATCATTACTAATTGCCATGTAGAATTGTACTCTGTACATCTTGTATGTATAAGTCAGGTATGAAAGGCTGATCACCTTCATTTCTAGTTGGTCCAGATATATATTGTTCATATGTAATACTTGTTCAGTCAAAAGTTTGTTCATGCTAATTCACAACTACATTGTGAATTATAGCCAGCTTATTATTCTAAATCTTTCAATCATGATATATCCTTAAATTGTATTTAAACTTGTTGGGCAACTTTCATGCTCACCCTTGCTATATCATGATAAAACATTGCAGATTAAGGTGAATGTGTCGGATATAAGGAAAGTTAAAGACAGTTCCAGCTTAAAGTTAATGTGCGCGATTAGTTTTGTAATAGTCTTATATGATAATGATGTCATGTGTTAGATAAGTTATGAATTGTGTATAAGTTATGGTTACTCGACCTTGGGGATAGTGTATAATGTTTAATGTATAAATAATTTATGTTTATATCTTTCGCAATAGTAGTGGAATGATTGAACCAGATCCGCGGTGATTTGGGGCTCGGATTCGGGCCTCTCGCAATTAATATGGTTAAACCTTAAGCTAAAGGTTATAACTTAACTAATGGTATTTGTAGGATATTGGAGTATGTGAGTTGTAATTGTATAGCTTATGCAAGAGGCAAGTTCCCTAACCTTTGCTACTTTATTATTCAGCAAGGTTTAGTTTTCGCTGTCATGTTATACTTATTCAAGTTCTTTATCTCTAATCTTTTATTGAGCAGTTAAGTTATTATTGTTACACAAGTTTCCTAACCTTACTTTTACGTTATGCAAGTTTCTTGAAGTTATTATTCAATTGAGAAAGTTCTCTAACTTTAATCTTTCATTAAACAAGTCCTTGTTCATAACTTGTTATTGTTATGCATATTCTTTAACTATGAAATATCATTGAGAAAGTTCCTAAACAATACTTTTCATTGAGTTAGTTAATTAATCTTTACTCCATTATAAATCAGTTTGTTTTGCTTATTCAAAATATGTACTGTTATTGAAGAAAGCTTGATCTTGTTGCAAAATATTTCTTCAGCTACGAATAACTATTATTCAATCTCTGATCACCAATGTCATTGTACAGTCTGACATTGTAGTACTGAACTCTTAGTTGACTAGCAATCCTTTATTGATTCAACTAATCCTTAGTTGATAGTTAGTTTCTATTTTTATAGTAAATTTGATCATACTTGTTCAATCTTCATGATGTTATCTCATATTTAGTGTTCTAATGGATTTCATTACTTAGAATGCTATTTTTTTTGTTAATGTGGAGTTTCTCAACCACAGTCACACTAAGTCTCCCCACCCCAGACCAGGCTTTGCGCACAGACTCGGCCTAAGACATGGCTCCGCCCAAAAATATGTGATCCGTGGACACACGGACCAGTTTTGCCCTCACACTTATTTAGGATGTTATTAGACATGCGTACGAGGAGAAGAAACTAAAAAATCAAATTTCTATACAGAATAGACCCCCGCCCCGGCGGGCCCATTCCCAGCATGGCACCCCCACCCCAGCGGGGGTACGGGAGTCAGAGTAGAATTTTTTTTAAACGCATATGACTTTGTCCACTCCACTTCCCCATTTCTGTTCTCTCATAACCGATCCCTCAACCCACTACGTACACCCACGAACTTGCCTCAATCTCCACCACATCTCCACCAAATCCGAACTCCTATCTCACACTATATATACACACCCCCTAAATTTCCCAATTCCGTACCAAATTTACATAAAGTCTCTCAATTTCAGTCATCAAAAGGCTAGGGTTGTACTCAATTTCGGATTTGTAGTAGAGAAAGAGAAGAAAACTATACAAATCAGCAATATCATCGACAGAAGGGGAAATCAGTGGGTAAGATACTAGTTTCAATTTATCATCACACTTTTGAATTCAAGATTGTCAGTTTAGGTATTGTGGTGGTATTGCACACCAAGTGTTCGACAAATTGTCAAAAACAAGTTTAAGGGGAAATTATGAATGCTATTGACTGACATAGCACATAAGACACCATCAAAGATACAAAGAGGCGAGAGTTCAGATTCTTCACCACCCACGCGTGCCTTTGACAAACGGAAGTTCACAAGTGCCAACGTCGCTGACAAATATGACTACTTAGTGCCCAAAGCACTAACTCCTGAGTGGGGTTTAGCACCGAATTCTTTTGATGGGCAGATGTGTCATCAAATACATGAGCAAAGTTGAGAAGTGCTTACAGATGATCCTGAGCCAGCTATAGTGAATGTGGTGAAGGAGTTTTACGCGAATGCTGTGAACAGGGCACCGTACATAACATTTGTGAGGGGTAAGTAGGTTCCCTTTAGTCTAGAGGCAATCAACGAGTATTACAGCCCGTCAGCCCCTGCCACATGCCAGTATGCTCAGTTACGTGACAGCAATCCCGACTATGACCAGATTTTGACCGAGATATCTAAACCGGGCACGGTTGGGTTAAGGGAAGGAAAGGTGGAACTATTTTTCTGAGCAAGGACTTGAGCCGTTATGGCAAGATCTGGTATGCATTTCTGTGCGCGAAGCTTTTTCCTTCGACGCATAACAGTGAGGTGACAAGGGAGAAAGTACTACTGCTTTATGCCATCGTCAAAGACTTCAACATTAACTTCAGCTCCATCATTAGTTTCTCTATTTGCCGATGTCTGAGAGGGCCATTCTCTGGCAGATTACCACACACATCCCTCATATGTGGGTTGTGCAGGCAGTCAGGCATTAAATGGTCTAGGATGAGCCTGTATAATAGCCACTCAAGTTATTAGACTCCATAATGATTACACGATACACTGTCTGGCCTGGAGGGAGTCTCATCCATGAGGTGTCAATTTTATATTTCCAGAGGCTTCTAAGGAAGAAGAAGAGGCTGAGGACACTTCGGAGGATGATGAGTTCTGAGATGATGAGATGACCAGAGAGCAAGAGACTGAGGGGAGTAAAAGGACGGGCAGGTTCATGTTCAGTTCTCAGTTTCGCAGTCTTCAGAGACAGATGGATAAAAGAGACAAAGATGTTAATAGAAAGATGACCCGATTGGCGGCACGACAAGACCATATATTCAATGCTATGAACAATTCCTTCGCCTCATTGAACGCGTCCTTACAAAGTTTAAATCCAGTCGCTGCCACTCAATTTTAGTATCAGATGCCAGAGCCTATGCCACAATATCCTCCATCCAATTCAGATACAAAGGAGCGCAGAGTGTTTGTTCCACAGCCACCATCGCCACCATCACCACCATCACCTCATGCTTAGCTGGATACAAGGAAGTCCTCTCGTGCTTTTTGTTATATTCTTACAATGAGGACATTGTAACTTTTAAGTTTTGGGGATTTTAGTATAGTTATTTGTTTCATGTTTAGTTTCATGTTTATGTTATTCGTTTAATTTGCATATGTTTTCATGTTTAGTTTAGGTTCATTATGTTTGCATTCATGTAGTATAACTGTTTTCATGTAGTGTAGTTTGCATTTATGTAGTGTATTTTGTGAAGTTTGAATAGTTCATTGTATTCAATTTCTTTTATTATTTAAAAAATGGAAAATTTGAAAAATCACAAAAATATTAGTTAAGTTTGTTGTGTATATTGCATTTAAGTTCATCTTGCACGATTCCAGCTGTTAAAGAGTTATAATCTGTTATTTCCAATGATGAGATTGGAATTGCGTAGACAAGTGTATGGTATTGATTATTAGGGCTTTGGTGTGATTTCCTGTTATGAATTGAATCTTTTTCTGTTTGAAACTGGTATAAAAAGGATAGCACGACAAGAATAGCTTTGTTGACTGATTGAGTCTAAATTGACACATAATGGAACTCTAAATGATAATGCTAGTATGAATAAAAGGAACTCATGAATAGGCAGAGATGGCCAAGATTAGGCAGGAACCTAAGTTTGGGGGGAAATTTGGGGTAAATAAGCTATAAAAAAAGAAAGAGAAGAAAAAATATATGAATAAACATCGTGGCTAGTCTAATTTCATGGCCTCTGTTACTTGAGTAAGTAAGCCCGATGGTATATCTTTACACCTAGCGCCCTAAGACCTTAAATGATTTGGGATTCGTTGGGTCAAAAGCTTGCTAAGGTAGCATTGACAAGCCTAGGGGAATTAGACATTGCACATCCATGAGAATTATAAAAGAAGAATAAAACGGGAAAAAGAGCAAAAAGCCCCCTTAATGTAAAATAAAGCATAAGTATCCCATTTTGACCTTTTAAATTGGTAACTGTTTGATTTTAGTCGGAACTAGATTGTTTTTGGATTTCTTGAGTTTACACTGTATGATGCCTTCAAAGAGACCTATTATGTGTTAAATTTGATTTTATATCAGTTAGCATGGTTTTTGAGCACACGCGTACTGTATCAGTGATAATAGTCAAAGATTTGATGATTGAATGTGAAGTTATTGATTTGCCTAGATATGATATATTGTCTTGTTTACTTGATTTCTCTGAGGTCGGTTGAATTGACTTATTTCTGTCATTACTGCTGGATTCGTAAGCCTGTAGATTAGCTGTATTTCATTCCATATCGTTTTGTGATTGTGCTCGAGGACTAGCACGGTTTAAGTTTGGGAGAGTGTAATGAGTGGGTTTTATACCTACGAATTGGCTTCTGATTTGGACTTAAACGGTGTTGATCCTATCTATTTCTGTTCATTTTTACTTGTTTTGTGTTTATTTTGTGTTTAGGATTGCATTACGTGGTATGGTGGTATAATGGTGGCATTATGGCGAGACTTGGCATGCAAAATGCAAGAAATCAGCACTGCAGAAACACCCCCCGTCGGGGCTGGCATATTATTGAAGAAACCCCCCCCCCATTGGGGCGGGGGTATAAGAGCCAACTATAGAAGCACACACACACACACACCCCCCCCCCCCCCCGCCGGGGCGAGCCCTTTCTAGTACAAAACCCCCCACTGGGGCGGGGGTTTGGGGAGAGAGAAAAAGACTTCTATTTTGATTGAAACTCTGCAGCTGATGGACGGAAGACTTGGGCATGAATTGGGACTGTGTTGGGCATTGTTTTATCAGTGTTATACATGACTTATGTTGGATATAACACATAAGAACATAGATCAATTATAACAATAAATTGATTCAACTTTGAGCCCTAATTTTCAGAGACGAACATTGGAGGAGAGCAAGGAAGGTCAAGATCACAAAGATTACAGAATTGAAGTCGAAGAAGGACAGTTTTGTAACTATTCTATTTCTTTAATTTGAATTTTGTAATTAGGATGATAAATTCTCTACTTATTTCAGTTTTTAATTCATTGATGATGAATTAAATTCTTAATTAGGCTTGCAATGAATCTTTATTGTTGAAAAATGATTGTCATGCCTTAATTTCAGTTCATTAATACTATCAATTTAGTTTATCTATTGTGATTTGCACTTTAATTTATGAATTACTTGATCACTAATTCTGTGTGGATTTATATGGACTCGGGAAATGATGTATGAATCTAAACATAATCACTATAGCATGTGTTCTTGAATTTTATGATTTAATGGAATCTTGATGAATATTTAGGATAGAGATATACCTAACATCACATGTAATCGTGCAAAAAACTTGGCATTTAAACCTTCTTTGATTTTAGTTCACATAGAGATATAGTGAATTAGTTAATTAGGGTGTTTGGCTTGATTCTATCAAATTATAGATTCAAGTTAATACGGGGTTAGTGCATCGAGAGATGGATAATTTTACTTGAGTGTTCTTAATTAATAAACTGAGATAATGAATTGAACTGGAATAAGGTGTGATAATCAGAGTGAAACTTAAAGTGAAGTTGTAAGCCTAACTCTCCATTATCTGCTTGAAATTTACGGTTACTTAGTGTGTTGATTGATTTGGATTTTTAGTTTCTTAGTTTTTATTAGTTATAAGCATTAATTTGAGTTGTTTAATAAAATTAGAATAATATAAAACTGGTAATTGTTATATTAAATTTCATACTAGTCTATGTGGGAACGATACTCTATTCATCGTTATATTACTTGTTGACCATGTACACTTGCGTGTGAGCGTATCTAGATTTTAACCAACAATAGACACCAGAACTGCTCCTGCACCTGCACCTTCCATATTTACAGCTCCCTTAAATTACATCCTCCATAACTGGAATGTATCCTCCTGATGATGTTGCTGAATTGTCATTACCCCTTCATCGGGGAAATATATTTCCAAGGGTTTGAAGTCTCCTAATGGTGTTGCGGCCAGTTGATCTGAAATTCCTTGACCTTTGGTAGACTTTTGAGTGACGAAGATGATGTCAAATTGCTGGAGGATCAACTGCCATTTGGACAGTCGACAATTCAACATGGGTTTGTTGAAGACATACCTGAGAGGATCCATGTTGGATATGAGATGGGTTGTGTGACCATGGAGATAATGTTGTAATCTCATGGAAGCTCATGTTAATGCACATCAAGTCTTTTCAATCAAGGTATACTTGTGCCCACTGATGTTCAATCTTTTGTTGAGATAATAGATATCTCTTTCTTGGCCTCTATCATCTTTTTATCCCAGCATGTAGCCCATGGCATTATCAATGATAGAAAGGTACATAAATAGGGGAGCATCATCCCTGTGAGGTACCAAGACAAGAGCTTTAACCAATTGCTCTTTGATGGAAAGGAAGGCTTCTTGACACTCTTCGTTCCATTTTTTGGAGGAATTCTTCCTTAACAACTTGAAGATGGACTCATAGGTTGTTGTGAGTTTGGAGATGAATCGGCTGATGAAGTTGATTCTTCCCAAAAATCCCTGTATTTCCTTCTCTATCGGGGGTATGGGCATCTCAATAATGGCTAAAGTTTCGGCAGGATCCAGCTCAATGCCTTTGTGGCTCACTAGAAATACCAGCAACTTTCTTGACTTGACACCGAAGGCGCACTTAGCCGAATTTAGCTTCAAGTTGTAATTGTGAAACCAGTTGAAGAGCTTTTTGAGATGGTCTATGTGTTTATCTTCGCTTTGGTACTTGAAAATGATGTCATCCGCATAGACTTCTATCTCTTTGTGCATTAAAACATGGAAAAAAGCCATCATGGCTCGTTGATAGGTAGTTCCGGCATTGATGAGGCCGAATGACAAACTTCTGTACCAAAAGGTTCCCCAAGGAGTGATGAATGTTGTCTTCTCCTGGTCCTCTTCAGCAACCAGGATTTGGTGATACCCAGCAAACCAGTCAACAAAGGAGTACATGCCATACTAAGCTCTATTGTCAATGAGTATATGGATAAATGGTACCGGGAAGTTGTTTTTGAGACAAGCTTTGTTTAAATACATATAAGCCACGTATTCTTGCACCTTCCCTCTGACTTTAGGTACTGAAACTATGTTTGATAGCCACTCAAGTTATGTTGATACCATGATGATGCCAGCTTGAACTTGTTTCACAATTCCTTCCTTGACTTTCAAACTCCACTCAGGTGTCAATCGCCTAAGTTTTTGTTTGACTAGCTTGAATCCCTCTTTAATGGGTAGGTGATGAATGACGATGTCATTTGACAAACTGATCATATCTTCACGAGACCATGCAAACACATCTTGGAATTGGGTCAATAAAGTAACCATGTCATTCCTTTGGCTTGGGGTAAGCTCCATACCAATCTGGATTTATTTAGGGTTTTCAAAAGTTCCAAGGTTGAAAGAGGTGGTTTGATCAAGGTTTGGCTTGGGTTTATCTTCGACCCATTATTTAATCTCCTCAGGCACCTCATAGTCCTCTTACTCAATCTCCATCAAGTCAGAGTTCAACTTTACATCAAAGTTGCAGTCCTTGTGAAGAATTGGCATCCCATCAACAAGTTTAGACAAATCTAACTCTTTAGTCCTCAAACAAAATGATTTCACTTAATATATGAAACAGTTTGATCATGCAGAGTGTTAGCATGGCATGACAAAACAACTGTTAATACTATTTAATAAAAGTAAGCAGCTATTGTTATCTATAAGGTAGAGGGATTTTCTACCCTTTTTACCTTTTTTGGTAAATGCAAGGAGTGCTGCTCCAATTGCCAGGGTCAAGTCCTGGTGGATAGCTGCGATGAAGGGGCGGTTATCATCCTCCTCCTTTTGAATAATGACCATGACATCTAGGTAGTCATCATCTGACATATCCTTATTCATACCCTTGGTATGCACGAGGACGTACATCTTTGATAACCGTCTCTTTATGTCTTGTTTGCGCCTTTGATTCCTTTCCTCAATATTTGGGTCTGAAATTAGGACTTCTTTCCCATTAGCCGGTCTGGAAATAGCATACCAGCCACGGAGACATGAATTTTCCTTAAATTGTATTGTAGGCAATAGTATTGTAGATGAAGGAACCGATGTATGCTTGTGCGGGTTCCTTTGACTTGACCTAGAGGAGTAGTGAGCCTTCCCTGTCTGGCTAGGAATTTAAATTGGACATTTGATTCCTTGTTGATTCTTTCTTAACCCTTGTCTTGGTTGGAAACCCAAGGATATCATCTCTTGACTGACCGACATTACCTCGGCAGAAACTCTGGGTTTCAGAGTTGGAGCCCTGATGGGTTGATAGTGAGTGTTGCTCACCTCAAGGGCTTGGAAGCTGACAGACATAACTTCTTCATTGAAACTGATTAGAGGCATATCAATTTGGATAGGATACTCTGGTTCAGCATTGACAGTGACCATATTATTGTTGGATATATACTTGAGTTATTGACGAAGAGTGGATGGGATGGCTCCCGCCATATGGATCCAAGGTCTTCCCAACAGTAAATTATATCCTGTAGTGATTTTGAGCACTTGAAAGGATATGTAGAATGTATGTGAACCGATTTCCACGGGTAACTTAATCTCTCCCACAGTATTTCTTCGTGATCCATCAAATGCTTTGATGACTGTGTGGCTGCTTCGTATCCGGTTGAGATTGATCTTCATCCTTTCCAATGTGGCATAGGGGAAGATTTTTAGGGATGATCCCCCATCTATTAGCACACCTCCGACCACATATCTAGAAGACATCACTACTATGTGCAGTGGCTTGCAATGATCCGTCCCTTCGGGAGGTATGTCATCATCAGTGAATGATATCACATTGTTGTTGAATATGTGATCTACCAGATGATGAAACTTTTCAACATTCACTGTCTTTGGCTAGTGGGCTTCTTCTAATATCATCATTAAGATCTTCTTATGATCTTCCGAAGAGAATACCAAGTCCAGAATAGATATTTATTGAGGTGCTTGTTTCAATCTTTGTACCACCTTGGCTTCATTATGTCCCATCTTGCGAAGGAATTCTTCGATTTTCTCCTTGGGCACTTTATCCTTAGATATGATGACTGGCTTCATCACTCGTTGAGGAGATATAGCAGATTTTCCTTGGATACCACAGCAGTTGTGTTTGATGTTGATCATTCAACCTCTCCATAGTTCCATGGAACTTTATTGAGGGTGATGATAGGATATTACGATCTGAATGGCAATACAAGTGGTTTCTATTGTAGCCACTTTCAAAGGGTTTTCAACTCCGTAGATCTTGATGGGTTGAATTATAAGGGATGTTGCAGCCAGGTCTCCCTTAGAGGATATGACTGCTCTGATTTCCCTCCATCTTTGTGATCCTGGAGGAAATGTATGTCCACTCTCAAGTGATACGGTCTCATCGTTTGCCATTTGTAGGTCATCGATGTCAATCATATTTTGGATAAAATGACGGAGTGCCCAGCCTCCTTCAATGTTGTGACCACGAGAATAGGAGTGGTATTGACAGACTCCAGTAGCATCAAATCTTTTTGAGCGTGGATTGACAAGTAGCAGTGTTGTGATTTTTCCCTCATTGATCAGTATCTACAAGATTTACTCCATCGGTTGGCCCAAATAGGTGAACTCCCTTTTGTTGGTAAAGTTCCGACAGGCTTGGGCTTTTGTTTTTCTTACAAGCTTTTCATCCAAGGTTTCACTCTCTTGGGTCACTGGTGGAGTCTTTGTGATAAGGGAGAGGAGACTTGCATGCTCTTGACTGAACAACTGTCGTGTGACTTGGTGTTGATGTATCACCAGTTCTGCCAGTTGATTGACTTGTTCATCAATATACTTTAACTCTCGTTCCATCATGAACTGGAACTCTAAATAATCTCACTTATCGAAATTATCTTTCCTAGTTTGGGAAGAACCACCCACGTATTTGAGGTATTTGGAGCTCTCGCCACTGCCTCTGTTGATCATGTTAACATCTTCTTCCTTATGTTGAGGGAGAGGGTTATCTTGAATGTGTGGTTGTTCGGGTTTTGTCACCACAATCTCACCACTGTCTATTAAGTCCTGGATCTTATGCTTGAGGGCCCAACAATCTTGAGTGTCGTGGCCTAGAGCTCCAAAATGGTATGCAAACTTTTTCCTTGTGTTGAAGCCATTTCCACTTGGATTGGCTGGTGGAATGAGATGAGTGATTTTCTTCTGAGCTTTCAGAAGTTTGAAGATGTTTTCCAGTGAGTCCCCTAAGGGTGTGAACACTCTTCAACATCTGACCTCTCCATTTTTTGGTAGGGGAGAATTTGAGGACTGTGCTTAAAAAAGGGAATAGTTTCTCCTTGGAATAGGCCAGCTTTGATTGCCTTTTTGAGTTTTTCGTTGCAGTATCAAGGAGACATCATCTAATTTCTTCTTATGGACCCTCCGGGGGTTGTTCCCATAACTTCTAGATTGGATATGCTCAGCCATGGGTTCTAAATCGGCGAGGTCTTGAATCTTCCCAGATTTCAACCCCATTTCTGCCAATTCTCCGTGCTTAATCATTTCTGAGAATGGTTTTCCTATTCCAACTAGGACCCTCTCATAAAATGGAGCTTCTTGAATATCTATGAAGGTCATCACCATCTCAGTCTCTGTCATGGATGGGATTACTCTCTGAATGACTCATTGACTTGTTTCTTGACTTTGGTAATTTAATACCTGTCTGGAGTCATCTGAGTTTGAAAGCTACATTAACTGAGGAAAGCATGGGCTAATGTAAGAACCTAACTTTTATGAATAAAGATGAATTTTCTATAAATATCATTTTTTGAATATTAAGGAGTGAATTTGATATAATGTTATAGTTGTGGATAATATTTATAAATTTTGCAAAGTACACAAGTTGTTATATTATATTCGATTGGTCGGGGAATATTCATTTTAACAGGGAATATTCGTACGACGACACAATCATTGGTGGACCCCCACAACGGAATTATTGTCGGATTGAGAAAACGACAAAAATATCTTTTTATGAAAATAACGGCAGAAGTTTTACCGTTAACTGTTTAAATACCCAGTGTTAAAAGTACAGTAATGCGTGTGGTTTCATAGTAGCATATGGTATTGATTATTGATGCTTACGTGAGAAGTCACTCAGTTTTGTTCAATTATTGCTACATTAACTGCTGCATAGTATCTCACGTTATTTGATTCAATTATTGTCGATATTTTATATATTATTAAATCAATAATTGAGTTGACAAGTTATTCATATTATTATTTGCATAATTAATAATGTCTAGAAAGTTCTGTCGATGAGAGGTTTCGTCACCTAATTTGCACGCCAATAGGGAGAAACCCTTATCGGAAAGCCCCCTCTTTCTTGAGAACGATCTGGTTGTTAATATTACGAGTTATAATAATATGAATAAAGGTTGTTAAAAATATTGAGGGTATTTTTATGAAGTATTTATGTAAATTTTGCTTATTTTATGGACCCTCATTTACCCATTTTGCAAAATAATCGATAGAAAGTTATTTTATATAATAAAGGTGGGGACCACATATGGGGGCCACATGTGAGGCCCATGAAAGTTGAAAATGAATTCTCAGGGGAGAATTCACGGGTGGTTTTAGGTGATAGGATGTTTTGTTTTATTAGTTTTGTTTTTTATGAAAAATAGAATATATTATATTTTATTATGCATAGTGTTTGCATAGTGTCTGCATATTAAAATCAAAATTTTTAACAAAATTTGGTAGACGCCCGTGATTTTCTTTTTGAAATTACTGTGCAGTCCGTTTCTAAATAGTATCATTCCATTCTCCTATAAATAGGATGCTTAGTTAGAATTGAAAATCACACCAGAATCAGAGAATTCTTCTTCTATAATATTGAGTGTATTTCTTTTGAGTTTTAGAAAGCTTTGATCGTAAAAAATAGTGAAAGTTTTCTTCAAGAATATCCTCGCTATACCAGTTGGAATACTCTTCTTTTCAAGGTAAGGCGATGTTATTTTTGTTCAATATTCATATGAAATAATATTATCTTTCATACTCTGTAGTATGTAAGTAATATTATTTCGTTTCAGATTCCGAATTCTATACTCATTTTGTTAAAGTTTTGGCTTCTATACTCCATGAAATTAGTAGAATATCCTTGATATTTGCGCTTCATCCATTATCTTTTCATGGAAATATTATTATGAGCATTCTTGATAAGTTTTAACATTTCATGTCAGAGTACTATTCACGAAGTTACTATTCCTGAAGTTACTATTCATAAGGTACTATTCACTCGATTACTATTCACCCAAGGTACTATTCATGACAAAAATTGATTTCTTTTCGGTTCAAATCATTTTTGATACAATATTATTCTTGAATTTTACTCCACAAAGAAATATCATGTTAACAATTTGGACATTATTGAATTCTGGATAAATTAAATTATAAATCTTTAAAAATTTATCATTTGCTTTCTTTTAATTGAATTCTTATATCATTGTCATCATCCTCATGCTTATATTATGTTGAAAGTCATATGTGGCTGTAGTGCATAGATGGACTTGGTATAATTATGACCATGGATTATTCGGTATAATCATGACCGTAATGTTATAAATGTTGTGATAAAAGTCATCATTGGCCCGTAGTGCATTGATGGATAGTTGTTGGCATGATCATGACCATCGGTGATACCACGAATATCATTGGCCCGTAGTGCATTGATAATTTGTGGTCGTGATACTAATGAATATCCTTAGCCGTAGTGCAGGGGTGATGCGATGATGTGGATTATTTATTAAGCTGAGTCTCAGCGATAAAATTGATGATAAATTCTTTTAAATCATAGAAGATAGTAGATATCATGCTCTACTTGACTCTTCTAATGGATTGCTTGTTCCGCTGCAGTTAAACTTGATGTCTATTGTATTTTATCAGTTGAACACTGTTGAAGGCTAATGATAATTTATTCTACATTATCTTAGTCATAATACTGGGCTAGTTGAGCTCACCTTTTGATTTCATTGTTCTCTTCAGGAAATGAGAATATAGCTGTGACTAGTCGGGGAATAGAGTGACGGTCCAGATGTTTGCATTAGTAGTTCTCACTATTCTGTGAAATAGTGTGATAATAAATGTATTGAGGACTTATTTTGAGTTTGAATATTGTCTAGAAGATAATATTTGTATTAAAACTCACAGCTCATGTTGTATATTTAAGTTTGTATTTGTATTCTGTACCATGTATTTGGCGACTCAAAATGGGTGATGTATGTAAGACCCCAGTTTTTATAAATAAAGATGAATTTTCTATAATTATTATTTTTGAATATTATGGAATAAATTTGATATAATATTATAGTTGTGGGTAATATTTATAAATTTTGCAAAGTACGCAAGTTGTTATAAAATATTCGTTTGGTCGGGGAATATTCTTTTTGTCGGGGAATATTCGTACGACGACACAATCATTGGTGGACCCCACAACGGAAGTATTGTCGTAGTTAGAAAACGACAAAATTATCTTTCTATAAAAATAACGGCGGAGGTGTTACCGTTAAAACTGTTGAACTACTCGGTAGTAAAAGTACAGTAATACGCGTGGTTGCATAGTAGCATACGGTATTGATTATTGATGCTTACGTGAGAAGTCATTCAGCTATACTCAATTATTGCTACAGTAATTGCTGCATCATATCTCTTATATTATTGATTCAATTATTGTCACAGTATCATCTGTATAATATGTTATATTATTAAATCAATAATTGAGACTACAAGTTATAAATGATTAATAATTGTTGAAAGATTAATTATGTGTTGATTAAAAATAAATTAATTTATGGTAATATTTATTCAATCCTTGATGTATATAAAGAGTATGTTATGAGACGTTTGTGGTAAGTTTGGTTATTTTATGGGGGGGGCATATGTTATCATCTAAGAGTCTCATTCGTCAATAATAATTACTTTCGTCAATAGTAATTACCTTCGTCAATAGTAATTATTTTCGTCAATAGTAATTATTTTCGTCAATAGTAATTACCTTCGTCA
This sequence comes from Panax japonicus, assembly GCA_020205505.1. Lineage (NCBI taxonomy): Eukaryota > Viridiplantae > Streptophyta > Magnoliopsida > Apiales > Araliaceae > Panax > Panax japonicus. The sequence continues at coordinate 17,685,061 of CM035100.1, read as the reverse complement.
ATAGTAATTACCTTTACCAGGCATCGAACTAATTGTCATTTCACATTACAGGCGTCAAACCACTTTTCTTTTCACATCACCAGTCGTCAAGCCACTTGCCTTTTCACATGGCAAGTGCTAAGCTAGAAATCTTCTATAAATAGAGGCCTAGTGCTTCATTATTTTTCACGAATTCATTCAAGCTATAGAGAGAGAAAGTATAGAGAGAATAAGAGAGAAAGAAGAAGAGTATTCGGTTACTACACTACTGCAGTATTCAATCTCCTAATAATATAAGGGGTGTTATTCTTTCTTCTTGAAGAGAACTTATGTTATTCCATTCTTTGTTATTCTGTTGGAATAACCTGTAAAAGTGGCATACCCTATACATGACCTGTATACGCGGTATACCCTATACTTGGTGAAATCCTTATGTTATTCCATTCATTGTTATTCTGTTGGAATAACCTGTATACGCGGAATACCCTATACTTGGTGACATCCATTTATTATTCTGTCTTTACATTTCTGTCGGAATATCCTGTCTGTGCTATACGCCAGACCTGGTTCCATCATTTATTATTCCGCATTTATTATTCTGTTGGAACATCCTGTCGGTGTGAATTTAACCTGACCTGGTTCCGTTATTATTATTCTGCTGGAATAACCTGTTTGTACGGTCTCTATCGCATGCATGGTGATATCTTTTGTTATTGTATTCGATATTACTCAGTTGATTAAAATTCTGACTTCTATACTCCATGAAATTAGTGGAATATCCTTGATATTTGCGCTTCATCCAGTATCCTTTCATGGAAATATTCTTCTGATCATTCTTGAATTTTACTCTACAAAACAGTATCATGTTGACAATTTGGACGTTAATAATTTCTGGATAAAATAATTCTTGAACTTGTTTTATTGAATTCTTATATCATTGTTATCATCCTCATGTTTATATTTTGTTGAAAGTCATATGTGGCCTGTAGTGCATAGATGGACTTGGTATGATTATGACCAAGGATTATTCGGTTTAATCATGACCGTAATATTACAAATGATGTAAAAATTAAAAATCCTCATTGGCCCGTAGTGCATTGATGGACAGTTGTTGGCATGATCATGACTATTAATGAATACACAAATATTCTTGGCCCGTAGTGCATGAATAATTGTGGTCGTGATACTAAAGAATATCCTTGGCCGTAGTGCAGGGGTGATTCGATGATGTGGAATATTTATTAAGCTGAGTCTCAGCTATAACAGTGATGAAAAACCTTTTAAATCATAAAAGATAGTAGATTTTATTTTCTACTTGACTCTTTTAATGGATTGCTTATTCTGCTGCAGTTAAACTTGATGTTTATTATATTTTATCAGTTTAACACTGTTGAAGGCTAATGATAATTTATTCTGCATTATCTTAGTCATAATATCTCTTATTGGGCTAGTTGAGCTCACCCTTTCTTTCACTGTTCTCTTCAGGAAATGAGAATATAGCTGGGACGAGTCGGGGAACAGAGTAATGGTCCAGAAGATAGCATTAGTAGTCCTCACTATTCTGTGAAATAGTGTGATAATAATTGTAATGAGGACTCCTTTTGAGTTTGTATAATCTCTAGTAGACAATATTTGTATTCAAACTCACAGTTTATGTTTTGTCGTATTGTACACGACAGTTGTATTAGTAAGTTGTATTTGAATTCTGTATCATGTATCTGGCGACCCAAGATGAGTGATGTATACCTAATTTTGGGGGTGTCACAATGTATACCTATTTTGGGGGAGTCACAGCTAACTCCTCCCATATATGAATTTTGGAGTTATCCAATCTGATGTACCATGCTCTGGCTTCTCCAGTCAGACTCTTCTAAAATAGCTACATTCTCAGATTTTCATTCTTAGCGTAGAATTCGAGCTCTCCAACGAACACTTTTAAGTGAGTGTAGGGATCTCCCAATTCGTCATATTTCTCAAGATCGATAGTCTTGAATTTCTCTGACTAATGGACCCTGGGGAAGATGCAAAGCTCTGAATAGGAAACTCTTCCGTGCATTCTAATCTCTTTGATGGACCGAATGTTCTCTTCCATTTGTAAAACTTTCTTCTGAATATCATCGGTGTCTTGATCTTCTTTAAGATGGGTGATTAAGCGGAGGGAAGATGTTAGGCACCCCCGACTTCCGTGATAACACGGTTACGTCATTTTTCTTTAACTTTTATATGTTCATGTGTGTGTGATAGTTAAGTCTATGTGCAATTGTTTGGAAGTAGTGTTATGCCTCGTTTTCACCTATATACAAAGGGTTTAACTTTGTATAAAAGTTCAAATTTAACAAGATATAGCAGTGATGTTTTAGAAACTGGTTTTTCAAACCCTTATGCTTAATAATAATTTAGGCCTTTGATACTTCAATTTTATTATGTGTTCGACTTGATTGCTTTTATTTTCGAGATGCGAGGCATCTTTGAGAAAATAAGATACATAATAGTGCCGAACTCCTTGCGGGCATGAGAGCCATCTAAGGATATCCAGACACCGTAGATAATTTACAAGTTGGCTACAACTGCAAAATGTTTATCACGGGAAACAAAAATCTAGATTCAGAGGTTGAATCTGTGATCACATGATTCCTAGGCTCACATGAAAAAACAATATGTACAAAAGCTAGAAAAAGAACTAGATTTGAGTAAATCTAAACCATTCTAGCTTCAACGGTCCCAATTTAGAAATTTCTAAACCAGTCAAAGTTAGAAATAGCAAGATTTAGGCAAATCTAGCCCGCAAGCTGAAAGATTAAATATCTACATTATGAAATCAATTAAAAAAGATATTTATATAAAAGTGATAAATATATATATATATATATATATATATATATATATATGTATATATGGATGATCCACGAGGTAAACTCCAGGCGGGACTTTGAAATGTAAGTGTGTGTGTGTGTGTGTGTGTGTGTGTGTGTGTGTGTGTGTGTGTGTATATATATATACAACCAGGATCAGATCCGGGAGTCTGGACCTGATAAAATGCTGACCAAATTTATTTTTTATTTTTTTGCTTTTTTTAAAAACAACTAAAAAAAGTTTAATATTTTATGGAACTGGAATTTTTCAATAATACAGTGTTTTGGGTGTGATTTGAATACATATAACAAAATATGTATGTAAAGTCTTTACATACATATTTTGTTATATGTATTCAAATCACACCCAAAACACTGTATTATTGAAAAACTCCAGTTCCATAAAATATTAAACTTTTTTTTTAGTTATTTTTAAAAAAAAAACAAAAAAAAGGACTGCATTTTAACAAAAAATGGGAGTCCGGACCTGATCTGCTCCCTATATATATATATATCAGTAATAAAAAGCCATGGATCGACGATCCGGGCATACCCACTAAACACGACTCTCAACGTTAGTAAATATATATAGGGGTATTCAACCGGTAAAAATCGGTCCGAACCGAACCGATACCGAAACCGACTAAATATTGATACCGATACCGGTACTGGTTGGACCGGTATACCGAACTGGTGGTATCGGTTTTTACTGAAAATTATTTTTATTATTATTTTATTATTTTATTATTATTATTATATTATATTATTATTATTTTTATTATTTTTATTATTATTGTTTTTTTTATTATTATTATTATTATTATTATTATAAAAATTAGAAAACCAGTAAATACAGGTTCGGTTCGCTAAAACCGAACCATAAAAATGCCGAACCGAAACCGATTCTGAAAAACCGGTATATACCGGTATTTTTGTACCGAACCGACAGGTTCGGTCCGAAAAATCAAAAAAATCGTTCGGTTTGAACAGCCATATATATATATATATATATATATATATATATATATATATATATATATAGTTAGTAGAAAGCTTAAAAATCTAAAATATCTTACCATGGGCTGCCAAGAAGACTTCAGATAGCTTTTGATGCCTGAAAACTCGGTTTCTACTGGTTAAACTTTTGAGCTAATATTCAAAGACCAATGAGTCGCAGGTCTACCTGCAGCTCACCTTGGGCTTGGCGGGTCCCGTCATCTCAAACACTTGGGCTACGCATTGTCCGCTCGAACCTTCATAACTTTCAATCTAGACTTCCGATAAAGGAGTGTTGTACCTTTTTGGAAATCTGTTGTCGAGAGCTACACAATGATATGAGATTAGAGGTTGTATGAAGCCGGGAAGATGGGTCTATGACGAGATCTCCAAGTCTTCAAAGTCTATCTGTTGTACTGTCTTATGCAGTTGTCACTCGGGATTTGAGCTATGGTTCTTGTGGGACACCTTGGTATGTAGTGTGGATTGAATTGTGTTGAGACGACGTGAATTTGATGTTGAGGTGGAAAAATGATGATTTTGCCCCCATCTGGGTTATCTCCGGCTTTTGCGCAGATGTAGTAGTCGTTTCTTAGGATTATCTCCGAGATTGGTCTGATGTGGATGATGAACGTCCTCAGGGTTATCTCTGATGTTTGCTTGACCTCCCAGGGTTATCTCCATAACATGAATGGTATCTCTCGGGGTTATTTTCGAGGTTAGAACTGGATCTCCCAAGGTTATCTCCTGGATTGAAACTGAGTCTTTCGGGGTTATCTCTTAGATTGAAAACTGGATCTCCCGGGTTCTCTCTGGGGTTGAAACTGACTTGACTTCCAGGATTTTATCTCTAGAAGACGATTCTGCCTTCCTGCAGGGTTAGTTACAGGAACGCAAAATTTCGAGTGTCTACCATATGTATATAATTAGAAATACATAAAAACCCATTAAATATTATTTTAGTACTGTAAGACATGAATTATAGGTATTTAAAAACAATACTAAGCGTGATGCAATAATGCTTTAAACAGAAAATTAAGTAATTGAATTACAATACATGATACTTTAACATAATACTTAATATCCAACATTTGAATAAACTGAATGAACGTAGCAGCATATAAACATACTGAATGAACTAAACATGATGCAATTATGTTTTGAACATTCAGAAAAGGATGTTCATACCATAACAATAAACGTTACAGGACATGAATTAATTATAAATATTCACCTAATTTTTATTTTTATTTTTAATTTAAATACATGATAACATAATACTGTAATCTAAATAGAACTTAATATTGCCAACATGATACCATAGATACTTTGATAATGAAAAGTAAGTATTAAAGTATAAGAATTTCTTTTCAACATATACTGAACAAGTCACTTTTAAGAAAAATTATTTTCGTTCGGAAATACCTTAACATATAGAATAGTTCTGTATTATACCAATAATGAGATTACGCGGAATTAAAAATTCTAGCATAACATCATAATTATAAAAAAAATTATATACAATAATGTAACCATGCTCTGATACCAGATGTTAAATAAATTATATCGAAACGTTCTATTACATAGAAATCAATTAATCAATTAGGTACTTATATGAATTAAGAAAAACCATCTTGTATGTATCACATTTTCGCTGTGCTTAAGGATGAAAGTCTACAATTGCCTCTTTCAATCTTTTAATGGATGTATAGGTGTGTATAGAATTCTTGAGACGACAATTGGGACAAAACCCTAACTATTTTATTTATAGAATAGCTAAGGGTAATAATCATCCATCAAGATTATTAAACCCTAGTGCCAATCAAATTAATATTAGTAACAATATTTAGGAGTCACATTGTAACACCCCCTTCCTAAAAGGAATAGGAGGTCACGTGCGAAGCACAATAAACCTCAAAATAAGTAAACAGAGCACTAATAGCTTCAAAATATTAATAGTGATAACCATCAATGAAGTACTAAATACAATTCACCAACTAGAGTCAAAATAACCAAAACCAAAAATCGAAACAACCTAGATGGTCAAAGACAACTCTCTCATCACACTAGCCCTGAATCACCCCTACAAACCTACCGGAATAAAAACACAGCATGAGCCAATTGCCCAGTACAGATACAGATATACAAAAGATATACAATTGATATACGAAAACAACTGAGACAAAATACTGAACAAAGCCTCAAGTGTAAATACGGACAAAAATATAATCTCCAAAGATCTGAGTAGAATATATTTGAATCAACATAATTGACGAAACCAATAGAAGAATAAAGAAATAACGAACTAAAGTAACTAACTCAATGAATTGAACTGAACAGAAACAAACAAAACTAATACAATGAAATAATAGGCTTAATCAAATGGTTGGGTGTTATTTCATACCGAGTGAGCTCAGAAATATATATCGCCACACAGGCAAGTCAAAATAATGCCACATAGGAAAATCACACATTAGACCGCGAATCCAAATGTATGCAAATCAGATAGGTGTGTTTGGCACAACATCACAAATCCGCAGAACAGAAAACTAGGGTTAACCCATACGCCTCCCACAACAAAATACCAAATGGCCCACTTCCTCCAGAGACCAAACGGAGACGCCGTGGACTAATCACACTGCCACGGAGAATGCCATGCTTCTCGTACCAAGACGACATGCATGTGGTACCCCCACGGGTGGTTATAGCTCAGGTATACCATACGGTATATTCTAACAAAAATATCATGTCACAACACATACGACATAATACCAACAAAAGGGTTCTATATGTACATGTTGAACCAAATCAAATTATAGTCACAATGTCTCAAAAAGAAGATAGCAACATGTACCGCTTTACAATTACCAAAATAAATACTAAACATGATAACCTAATTCAAAGAGTACAAATACGAGTCATATATATCAACTCTAAAATGAAACTAACATATTTATTTCACAGGAAACAATTATGTGAAATCGTAACAGAATTCGAAATAAGGAAACAAACGAACAAATCAAAATTAACAAGAGTATCGCTGAAAGAGTACGAAATCCGTACCTGAATTGAGCAACGTAATACCCAAAATTTATATTCCAAATATAACTCGTTAAGTTTCTTCCGTCCGAGCTAATTACACAAATTAACATAAATAAATTAATAACAGTATATTAAATTCATAATTAATAATTTCCCTTCTTCCATGATTTGTTATTACTATTATTATTGTTATTATTAATATTACTATTATAAAATAATATGAGCTTCATGTTCGTTATATACAAAGTACACCAAGATTCATACTAACTTCTGTTCCAAAAATAATATATATAATATAATATAGATTCATTCTTTATTAATTCGGTTGAACCTCCTGATGCTAAGTTTATTAACTTACTGATTTCTAACTTTCTAACCACCATAATATAAAATATATGTAACAAGAATTTGATGGAAGACTATATTATAATTAATTATCCCATTGAAATATGCACCAGAATGACCATGCTCTCCTTTACAAAATTACAATTCAAAAGTCATCATTTTTATTATTATTATTATTTTAAAGCAGCAAGCCTGACTTAGCACTTCTAAAATCAGCTTTCTATTATCAACATGCATGAACAAACTAAGATTCAACTTTGTCGAATTAACGACACCATACCTTACATATACACACATATTGTTTACGAACCAAACCCAGACTAACAAATTAAATTCTTATTTAATATATAAATTATCAAATATTCTTAGTTACATATCATTGAATTAAACAAGCGATCAAGTCAATTCTCTAAAACAAATTATAATCATATTAATGAAATTAATTATTTTATATTCAAAAATAAAACCAATAATTATCTTTTGGAGATACAATTATGTTGAATATAGTCTCACAATCATGTTCCCGAATTTTCTTTTATCCCAAAGTCTTTCTTTCGCCTCCTTTTCGTTTCTCGCTTCGTTAGAATCCCTCTTTAGTCGATTATGTCGGTATATGTATTAGGAAGGAATTTAACCTAATATATTACTCCTATTCCAATTTCGTTTTTAAACTCATCACCTTAATTTGGGCTCAAATAGTAACAAGCCCAAATTTAAATACTTATAAATTAGTTTGACCCAATTAGTATAAATGCCCAAATTAATTAAATAACAAGTTTGACTCAAATAAAAGAAAAAGTTCAAACAATATGTTTTAAGAATAAAAAATTTTATTTTTATTTTTTTCTAGGTATTACATTACCTTCCCCTTAAAAAGGATTTCGTCCCCGGAATCAAAATAATGAATGTTGCCAATTATCAAAAAGATGTGGATACTCCGCTCGAATAGACTCCTCTATCTCCCAAGCAACTTCGCTCTCCGAATGATTTTTTTTCCATAAAATGTTAACAAATGGGATTCTTTTCCTCATAACTCACTATTGACAATCTAAAATTGCTTTCGTTTCTTCCTTCTTTAAAATTGTAGAGGACGGAAAAAAAAAAACCATTCGGAGAGCGAAGTTGCTTGGGAGATAGAGGAGTCTATTTGAGCGGAGTATCCACGTCTTTTTTATAATTAGCTACGTTCATTCTGTAACACCCCCTTCCCAAAAAGGAAAGGGAGGTTACGTGCAAAGCACAACAAACCTCAAAATAAGTAAATAGAGCATGTTAGTTCCCAGAGGCACAATAGTTATCTAGAAGGGGGGTTGAATAGATATTTTAATTCTTTTCAAAATACTTTGTTAGTTTTGTTAATTATTCAAACACAACGGAATTAAGATTTGTTTGATCTCCCTTTTAGATATGGTGAGTTAACAAGAGTGAGGCAAGTATAACAGTTATAGCAGTTATAGCAAGAATGCAAGAGACACGACAGTTTTAAGTGGTTTAGAGCACTTAAAGCTCATAGTCCACTCTTCTACTCCTCGAGTAGGAAATCCACTAAGGATATCTTTTACACTTTCTAAATCTCACAGATTCCTTCTAGACCAGCAGTCTAGGCACTTCTTAGTTCACTTTTGAACTCTTCAAGTCCAGCAGACTTGGTTCTTCATAGTTCACTTAGAACTCTTCAAGTCCTTCTGACTTGGAACTTCTTACATCACTTGATTGTTAGTTGATGAGTTCTTGGTTAGTGCTACTAAGTTGTCGTTAAGCTCTTGTTTGAAAGAACTGAGTTACTGAGCAAGCTTTTTCTTTTTCAGATTGTAGAGTTGAGCGTTGAGTGTTCTTCAGCATTTTGTTCAATTGCTTGCTTAGTTGAATCATCTGCTGATGTTTTGCATATATGTGATCCTTGAAATCTATCCGTTGAAGACATGCGTTGAAGCATTAAATGCGTTTAACATTTCTAAACTTTGATGGAGACTTTTCTGCACATCTTCTGAATTGCATCCTGGCCCACTGACACAGCAGGCTGCTTTCTCACTTAACACCTGAAAAGGTGTTTTCCTCTGACCAATGGTACTTTCCTTAGCTTCTTCAATATGTTTCCTTGTTGTATATTGAGGATATCTTTTATGCCATTGGGACTGGTGAGGACTTCAACGTTTATAACCCATTCCACATTTGTTGGGGTTTATCTTTAAATAAAAGGGTAAGGCTCGATGCTTCTGACACAGACAGATGATACTCTACGATTCAGATCGTGGTGTCTTGCCACCTTGGTGCTTGATCCGATGCTAACAAACGAGAACACTACGATTTCTCTTAAGGACTGGCACACTACGATCTTTACTTGCTTATCTTGCAGACTCTACGTTTCCGAGAGCACACTACGATCTCTGAGTTGGCTTCGGCAAACGTCTAGACCACTCTACGATTTTCGGAAAGGCCCTTCAAGGCAAACACACTACGATCCTCTACGATTCTACCTTGGCTTTTGAAATCTCTTGATCAGCTCGTTAGACTACGATTTTGTTGAAGCCTATCTATTACATCTCAAGTCATAGATCAACCTAACATCTTTGATCTCTTCATCTATACATTCAGCTACAGAATGATAAACATTAAAAGCTTAGATCAACTTAACAATTTTTGATCTATCACTAAGTCCTTGTACATATATTTCTTAAAGGACTTTACATATAATCATGAGCATTTATTTTAAACATCAAATCAAAATATGCAGTCTCCCAACAGAGCACTAATAACTTCAAAATATTAATATGGATATCCATCAATGAAGTACTAAATACAATTCTCCAACTAGAATCAAAATAACCAAAACCAAAAATCGAAACAACCTAGATGGTCAAAGACAACTCTCTCATCACACTAGCCCTGAATCACCCCTGCAAACTTGTGGGAAGAAAAACACATCATAAGCCAATTGTCCAGTATGGATACAGATATATAAAAGATATACAACTGATATACAAAAACAAGTGAGACAACTCTCGCAAGTCATAGATCAACCTAACATCTTTGATCTCTTCATCTATACATTCAGTTAGAGAATGATAAACATTAAAAGCTTAGATCAACCTAACAAATTTGATCTATCACTAAGTCCTTGTACATATATTTCTTGAAGGACTTAAATATAATCATGAGCATTTACTTTGAACATAAAATCAAAATATGCAGTCTCCCAAAAATCTCCCCCTATTTGATGTTGACATAACCAAGGAGATTTGTGCCATGATTATCAATTTCTAGATGCAATTGCTAGAAAGTAAAAATGACTTAATATTTCAGTGAGCAACTGAAATTTTTATAGAATAAGCATGAATTTATTGATGTTTGAAGATAGATATTACAGTTAAGTTCAGTTACATCAATATAAATTAAATTTCAACTTATCTCTTTTTTCAGCCTGTTGTCTCGTGGAGGATTGACATACTCCTCGGCTCTTCTTTTCCTACTTGCTTCGTCTCTCCTGGCTAGATCTTCCAGCTCGCTTTGACTTAGTCTTGGATTGTGATCATGCCTATTCATAAATGCATGATCTCCAATTGGCATTCTTAGGCCTGTGGTGGTCACTTCTTATGAGATGGGAGATGGCCATTGACTCCTTAATGGTTGAGCTATGATAATTGGCTGCTGATCAGATCGTTGAGTCTGATGGCCGAATCGTGGAGTCTGATGATGAGACTGTCTTGGAGGAGGGCTCCTTAATAATTGAGCTATGAGTGTGCCTCTTCCTCTGCCCTTTCCCTTTTCTTTTTTCCCTTTATTCTCCCCCTTTATGTCAGCATCAAGGGCTCGATTGTCGTAAGATAGGCGAGTCATGCCTTGGACAAGCTCGTTGAGCTGACTTTGGGATTGAATAATGTCTTCTCTATTTTCTTTGACTAGAGCACTAATCGAGTTTCACTTTGTTAGAGGATGTCCAGGACATTGTCAGTCTACTTCATTTGGCTCATAAAAAATCCTTGGAGTTCTTTCACTGCTGTTTGTAGATTCATGATGCTGTCCATCATAAGTTTGTTCTAGGATTCTTGAGTCATTTGCAAGAGAAGAACAACATCTATGTGTCTCTTAGCAGCTTGAAAATGGATATGATCCCGGTCATTTATTTATTTATTTATTTATTTTGCTAATTTTTAAACTATATTAAAATAAAATGAAATTACAACCTCATGGGAATCCCCAATCAGAATATAGCATAGACATCATAGGACATGCCCTATGATGTCATGACTATAAAGGATTACGGCCTGACGCCCAAACAAGACTATGACAGAAACATCCAACTATAATTGTTACAAGAGAAATACGAGCCCATAAATTAAACAAACCCCAAATAGGACATTAGCAATATTTTGAGGCCCAGCCCCTGTCGAGGAACTACATCATAGGCCAGTCACAATACAGCAGCAGTGCACAGGTCAGAATCCAGCCACTGTCGAGGAACCGTTGTCGAGAAACTGCAGCAAAGGCTAGACAGATAGGCATGCCCAACACTTGGTAGCACACCCCAAACAACCGACCCAAAGAGCAGACTACAGTCCTTTCAAACCAGACCTAACATAGCAGTCCAAAGACCATTCCAGCCAAACCAGCTAAAACACTAGACCCAAACCCATCAGACCACAGCCAAAACTTGATCGCTGTTATGCACAAAGAAGCCTTCAGTCTAAGACATAACAGAAGACCCAAAACCCAAAAGACCCAAAACCCGGTGGGGAGAATGCCAACTGAGAAACTGCCCCTCACATATACACGCAGCCTAGCTCAGCTAGCAACACAACAGATCTGTAGATGGAACACCCTCGGCAAGAGCACATCACAGCAGCGAATTAATCAGAAGTAGAACAACACAGCTATAACCAGCAGGCATGCTATCAAGCCATAATAGCAAGGAACCACCTGCAGCAGGAGACCAGCAGGCATGTAATCAAGTCAGGCATGCAGCAGGCACTGAGCAGGCACGCATGCAGCACAGTAGCAGGAAACCCCCTGTAGCAAGCAAGTCTATCTAGCAGTAGGACAAATTATAGAAGAAAAGGTTAAACCCACAACATACAACCGTCTAAGTCAACTAACAACTGCAACAGAGCAACAGTTATTGAACAACCCAGCATAATAATTGCAGACAATGCACAGCACCTGCAACATTAAGAAACCAGATTCCAATCACAACCAAGCAGTTCCAATCATACTATAACAAGCAGAAACAGTAACAGGGGCGAAACCAGGATTTGTTTTTGGGGGGGGCCAAAAATTTTTTAACAACATAATATATATTCAGAAAAAGAACTTCAATCACACCACAACATTTCCATATTTTGATACGTTTTCTAGGATCACATTCCAAATAATTAATATTTCATTCTTTACCTTCAATTCACGTTGTTCTTGTTCAGAAGTAGTCAGAGATGTTTTAACATTAGGCTCAGGGGTAAGCATAGATATATCAACATGATTTGATTGCTTTCTCTTGAAAAATGAATCAATAATAAGTGATTTTCCCATGATTCTAATTAAACAAAAAATAAAAAATTCAATTAACTACACTACAAGAATGACTTAACCAATATTATTGGACCATTTATTGAACTTTTTAATAATAAAATTTTCATAAACTTACAATCAAATAAGTAAGGTTTTAGTTGGTTACCGGAAACAAATTGAATATGATCACTCGTTAAACTTTTAAAAAGTAAAATATCAAGTTTCATAAAATAAACAAAGAATAAAAAAAATTAAATAAGGATTTAAGTTGGTTACCTGGATACAAATGTATCATTTAATTGGAATAACACATATACAATATTATGCTCCAATTATAAAAACTTAGAATTATAATAAATTTAATTTTTCCAACCTTGGGGTGGACCTTATAAATTTTTCAAACCTTGGGGGGCCATGGCCCCCTCCAGCCCTATGCTAGTTTCGCCTCTGAACAGTAATAATAACTATCCCGGTCATTTATGCTCTTAAGCATCGCTTTTATGATCTCCCTAAGCTTATTTGTGAGCTCAGAGCTTAGCGTGCTTGGGAGAGCATTGGCAGCATTGATCATTTTAGTCAGTTGCATTTGAACGAGTTCAGTGTGAGCTTTAAGACTGTCGTCTATATCCTTCGTCACTTTCTTGGATGCTCTTGACAACTCAGTTTTGGTGGGAAGATTTGAGAGAAATTCACAGAGTTATGGATTATTTGGAGGAGGGGCCCTTGTGTATTGATCTTGCAGGGTGTAGAAAGCAAGATCAATGTTGAAATATTCATTTGACAATGAGGAGGGAATATCTGATGGAGGGGCTTGTGTTTGGGCTTCATGAGTAGATGGCTCTACGATTTGAGCATGTGACTCTATGATTTAGCTTGAGTCAGTAATCTTATAGATAAGAGGAGATTGTATCAAAACAAAGTTTGGCATATTTTGTCCGTTAGTTACAGAATGTTGGGATTCTGTTACTGGGAATTGATTAAGTGGATTGAGGATCACTTCCAACCATTTTGGGAATTCATAGAATTGACTGAAGAATGATGGTGGACAGTGATTAACTCTAAAAGAGATTGAGATAAATTGTACCTCATGTCCATTCTTTGAAGAAGGTCCATTTGTGATCAGATTTCTAGCAAAGTTGAGGTTTTCTAGAAAACCATGAGCTAGCATTGAGATTGCTAGATATTCTTTGAAGCTCCATAACATATGATCCTAGGAGTTGAGAATTTGAGCTCTATGAAAGGGCATCATGGGTAGATAGGAGAACAACTGATTGTAGTTAGCTCTCCTATACCTATCACATCCCACAGCTATAATCTCAATCTCATCATCATCTTCTTCTTCTTCTCTGTCTTCTTTTGAGGATTCCACTACATCAATGACCTCTTTTTGACTTTCTCGCTCTGGTACTCTCTCATTCTCTTTAGGAGTAGCTTCTTCTGACATAGGAATATCATGAGGCTCCCCCTTAATATGATCATCCATCTGCATTTCAAATAGCCCCCCCTCCTCAGTTGGAGCATTTTCTAGAGTAAGAACTTCAGGCAGCTCCCTCTCAGCTTGAGTTATGATCATTTGGCTTGCCTTGGATAGCTCCTTCTCAGTAGCTATCTTTTTGTCTTCTTCTTTAAGTACTCCTTTATTGACAAGGTTATACTTTTTGACCAATTTTCTTTTTGATTTCCTAGGCTGAGCCACAGCCTTAGGACTTTCTCCAACTTCAGCTCAGATTGGTCGATCAGTCTAAGAATCTATTGCAGCAACTTCTTTGGGAGAGTTGTCCAGTCTGGTCTCTACGATCGGTAGAGACTCTATGATAAAAGAGACAAAGGGCCTCTTGGACTTGTGAGTGTGTTTACGCTTTTTCAGCAGCTGAGAGATGGTGGCTTTGTCTTTATCTGCCTCAGCCTGTTGTTCTTTCCTTCTCAAGATCCTAAGAGATTCAATGTTAGAACACTCTTGAGGTATATCAGTGGTTGAACCCTGAGGTTCTTCTATCATTTGGGCCTTCAATTTTCTTTTGCCCTTGCTCTTTCTGACCAAGGAAATGGGTTCTTCCTTATTGATCTCTTTTTCTTCTTCTTCAGTCTCCTTGACAACAGACATGTTCCCTAGAATCCCTGACTCTTTCGCATCACCAGTTTTACCACTGGATTCAGACATCATTCTTACATTCTCTACTGGATTCCTTTTCCAGTTCTTGAACAGCTGTTGGGTCATTCTTCTGTTCGGATTGATGGACTCTCCTTCATCATCCCCAATCTTATCACCCAGGGCTTACTGTAGGATGATGCTTATGAATCGCCCGTAGAGCATCTTCCCAGAGCTCTTTGATTTCTTCGAGCTTAGAATCCATTTCCCAATCCAGTCAAGTAGTAGGGCTCCATAGTTGAGTTTAATCCCACAACTTATAGCTGTCATGAGCTTGAGCTGCACTTCGTTTACAGAGTCATAGTCGGAGCTCTTGCAGCATATGCATTTCCCAACAATGTCTCCCAAGAATTCATACCTCTGAGGGAACTATTTCTTCTTGTACTCTTTGACAGTAGGGAACTTTTTGTGATGCATTCTCTTAAGTCCTTCATGGAAATCAATGCCCTCTATGAATGAAAACCCTTTCGATTTAAAACCTAGGGCTCAATTTATGTCCTCAGCATTGAGCTTGATTTCCACGTCCTTGACCCTCGTAGTGATGACGTCGTTCTCGAACACACCATTTTCTGTAGAATTCCATTATCAACTTAGGGTAGATCCATGTACTCGTACCCAGAGCCTCTTCAAGACCAGCTTTCTTTATCAGAGACAGAATTTTGTGAAATTTGGGGTCAGCTATCTTGAACTCATCGAAACAGAGTCTGTAGCCAGAGATGACATTTGAAGCAACCATTAATTTCTTTGCACTAAGTATGGTTGTTTGTGAAAGTAGTATGCACACAAACCAATCATGTTTGATGATAAAGCATATACTTTGTAACAATCTTATTCATTTATTAATAAAAAGTATTAATTTATTAAAGGCTTTTAATTATCTACATGATGTTGTTTTATAATATGTGATAAACCCATAGTTTTAAACAATGTTTTTACAATAATGATGATGATCATTCTAATGAGATCTAAATTCTTAGAAAATTTAAAACTAAAATAGTTCCCAATCATTGGATTATTAAATTGGGGATTAGTGAATCCGGATAGATTGGTACATACGTTGCTTGCTCATTGGATGAGGATGATTGATCTCATGTTCATTTATGTGGAGACACTAAAGCAAGTATGTAGGTGCTTATTAGAGAATAAGTTCACTGAACGTGGCTCACTAAGGAATACCTAATGAAGTTTTACTTGCATGTCAATAGGAATTCCTGTAGTGATAGTAGTACAAGTGATCCTTGGACTTGAGATCATCATAGTATCTTGTGTATGATGAGTTATACTTTGACTTATTCCTTAAGACCCTTAGGGTATATCAAAGGGTATGCTTGGGTATAATAAGTTATACAAGGAGATAATGTATGATCAATAAAGAATCTACCGCTTCAAGTAAAAGAAGAAAAATGTCCTATGTGATTCGATAAATGACAACCCAGTAGTCCTTGGCCAAGGCAGAATGAAATTAGAAAGGAGTTTCTAATTTACATTATTTGAAGTTGTGCATTTAAGAGTCGAAATACATATAATTAAATAAAATAAGATTTGACAATAATTTCATGTCTTATATTTAATTGGGACATTGTATGGTGGAAGGATTGAATTATACGGTAACTATTTACTCAAAGGTTCTTTTATAATTAATGTTGAAATCTATATTATCTGGAAAGTCGTTGATCGCTAGGGAGGCTTATCCCTATTGTAGAATAAATATTATTTATTTAAATAAATAAATTATTTAATTTATTTATTTATTTAAGATTAGAATTATTCTAATTGATTTATTCACAATCGGTTTAATATGGAGAACCTAAAGGGTCACACCATAAAAGAAAGAATAATTATTTAAGAAGTTAATGGCATAATCGTAATAATATGTTAAGTATATTTAATTTAATTTATGGTGATAGAATAAATTAAATAGCTTAATATTTATTATTTAATATTTTAGAAATATTAAATATAAATTAATAAGAAGAGTCTTATTAATATTATTACAATTATTATTATTTTAATTTCTAAAAGAGTTTAGGAATTAATTTAATATAAGTACTTGCATTTATTCCTAATAGAATTAGGAGAAAAAATTAGTTAAAGGAATTTAATTAATTATCTCTAATAAGATTAGGGAGCCCATTTAATTAAAAGAGTTTAATTAAATAAATAATACCTTATTTTTAATTAAATAGGGTTACCTGATATCATTATAAGGTGAGTCTTATATCAGATATCTACATACGCAATTCCAAGAGTTGGAGAGTACGTTCTTTTTCTATAGAGATAGAAAACTAGGGTTCAGCCAACCACTCCTTTCTTGAATATTTCTTCTTCCTTGGTGGATTACCTCTAGAGACCAAACACTTGGGTTGCTAACGTTGATCAAAGAAAAGAACCAAATTCGGTGGATTCAAGTTGAACGCGAAAAGGATTGGAGGTGAACTTGTACCTGAGGAAGCTCAGATCTTCAAGTATATGATTCTTGTTCTTTACCTTTTCGTTTAATTAATAATTGTGCATAAAGGATAATCCAGGTATATGGTTTGTAAAATTTTAAAACTCTTATTTTACAAGTTTTCGCTTAATTTGTGCAATTTGATTGCGTTCATGAATATTACAAACCTAACAGTGGTATCAGAGCCAAACCTTTATGCGAATTATTTATTGTTTTAATTTAATATGTATATTGATATGTGTTTAAAACAATTTAATTGGGCATAATTTGTTGTATAAAATTTATTTCATAACAGAAAAAAAAATTCCATTCGCGAGGCTCGATTTTGGAAAACGCTGTTTTAACTTCGCTGATTTCGCTGATTTGATCCTGATGCTTCTCGTTAATATTTTATATATTATGTTTCCTGCAAGCCGTAATCAATTTGCATTTTTTTTAAATCACGTGAAGTTATCAGGAGATTCCAAAGTGGGATTCCAATATATTGCAAGCCATATATATATATATATATATATATATATATATATATATATATATATATATGGGAATCCATCCATGGCAACCGGTTGCCATGGATACTGTGCAACAACTTCTTTTCAGACCGTTGATCAACTTATTTGAAGGCTGAGATTAAGATATATTAATACCAAGCCGTGACAAGCTCTACCGGCCTCTATTTAAATAAGAGGGGTCCACATTTCAACATATTGTCAGTATAGTTAAACAAAATGAATATTTAATATTAAAATATTACCGACCGGTACAACTTGTAATGGCTTACCCTTTTTTTTACGCATTTCTCCATTATATATCATGACTCAACAAATTAAAATAGAATAAAAAAATAAAATTAATATTAAAATATTTCGGCCGGTACAACTTGTACCGGCTTACTCTTTTTTGTTTTTAACACATTTATATTCTTAAGGTTATACACTTGATATAAAGTTTGATATAAACCTTAATATTAATATATTTTGAAAATGATATAAAGTTTATATTAATATACACTTTATATTTTATTAAAGACTGATATAAAGTTTATATTTATAAATGATATAATTTTTTAATAATTTTTATTTTATATAATGCGTTAAAAAAAATTGACCGGTAATATTTTAATTTAATTTATAAATATCAATATAAAGAAATTATTGTTAATATAAATAAACTTTATATTATTGTTATTATAAATAAACTTTATAATACCAAATATAAATATTTTTTATTTTTTATTTGTTATTGTTTATATTGTTATTTATTGTTATATTATTTTGTTATTATTGTTATTTAATATTTTATTTATATTTATTGTTATTATTGGTAATATTATTTTTATTATTGTTAATATAAATAAACTTTATATTTATATTTATAAATTAAATTAAAATATTACCGGCCAATTTTTTTTTTAAAAAAGAGTAACTATTTAAATATTATTGTTATTATTGTTAATACTTAATATAGAAGCTAACAACAAATTTTTAAAAAAGAGTAAGCGATACAAGTTGTACCGGCCGAAATATTTTAATATTAATTTTATTTTTTTATTCTATTTTAATTTGTTGAGTCATGATATATAATAGAGAAATACGTAAAAAAAAAAAAAAGAAAAAGGGTAAGCCGGTACAAGCTGTACCGGCTGATAATATTTTAATATTAAATATTTATTTTGTTTAACTATACTGATAATATGTTGAAATGTGGGCCCCTCTTATTTAAATAGAAGCCGGTAGAGCTTGTCACGGCTTGATATTAATATATCTCAATCTCAGCCTTCAAATAAGTTGATCAACGGTCTGAAAAGAGGTTGTTGCACAGTATCCATGGCAACCGGTTGCCATGGATGGATTCCCTATATATATATATATACAGTCCATTTCTTAGGCTCACCCTTATTGAGCTCACCCCGAGCTCACCCTGAATTTTTTTTTATATAAATAAACATAACTAATAAAAAATGTATAATAATTTTTGGAATTGAAAGTTCTTAAAAAAAAGTGTTTTGGGTGTGATTTGGGTACATATAACAAAATAGTGTTGTATAGACTGTACAACACTGTTTTGTTATATGTACCCAAATCACATCCAATACACTTTTTTAAAAAAAAAACTTTCAATTCCAAAAATCATTATACATTTTTTATTAGTTGTTTTAAAAAAAAGGCAAAGTGAGCTCGGGGTGAGCTCAATAAGGGTGAGCTTAAGATCCTTTTCGTATATATATATATACTAGCTGGGTCCCGTGCCTCCGGCACTGTATGGGCAGTGAGATTTATCTCAAATTTAAAACGGCCCAGATGATTTATTAAGTGAGTGGAAAATTCAAAATCATTATTAGATAGATTAGATAGATAGATGTATTTTATTAGATAGATGTATGGACGGTGGGATTTATCTCAAACTTTGGACGGCCCAAATGATTTATTGAGTGAGCGGAAAATTCAAAATTATTTGTATTTTATTATATATATATATATATACGGTAAGGATCAAGAACATTCTCCTTAAATAGCATTCTGCCTTAAATAGCATTTTTTTATTAAAACTACCTCGTTTTGGAGGGACGGAGTTGCATTTTTGTAAATACGCGGTAGTATTATATTTACAAAAATACCACCGCGACCCTCCAAAACGACGTAGTTTTTATAAAAGAATGCTATTTAAGGTGGAATGCTATTTAAGGAGAATGCTTTTGATCCTGACCGTATATATATATATATAGGGTCTCCATCCACAGCAACCGGTTGTTGGGAAGCAACCCCTTTTATCCAGCCGGTACAAGTTGTACCGGCTTAAAAAAAAATTCTAAGGCCGGTACAGCTTGTACCGGCTGGATAAAAGGCGTTGCTCCCCAACAACCGGTTGCTGTGGATGGAGTCCCATATATATATATATATATATACGGAAAGGATCAAGAACACTCTCCTTAAATAGCACTCCGCCTTAAATAGCACTCTTTTATAAAAACGACGTAGTTTTGAAGGGACGCGGTGGCATTTTTGTAAATACGCGGCGACATTGTATTTACAAAAATGTCATCGCGTCCCTCCAAAATTACGTCGTTTTGATAAAATAATGCTATTTAAGGCAGAGTGCTATTTAAAGAGAGTGCTCTTGATATATATATATATATATATATATATATATATATATATATATATATATATATATATATATATATATACATACGGAGAGGATTAAGAGCATAATTCTTAAATAGCATAATGCCTTAAATAGCATAATTTTATCAAAACGACGTAGTTTTGGAGGGACGTGGTGGCATTTTTGTAAATACCATGCCACCGCGTATTTACAAAAATGCCACAGCGTCCCTCCAAAACTACGTCGTTTTGATAAAATTATGTTATTTAAGGCATTATGCTATTTAAGAATTATGTTCTTGATCCTTCCCGTATATATATATATATATATATATATATATATATATATATATATATATATATATATATATATATATATATATATATGTTGAAAATGATCTCCCTGCTAATTCACCTTCACGTGAATCCGTATTTATTAAAAACTTGTCAGGAGATTCTTTTTGTTATTAAGTTAATATGGTTTGCAGCTTATATCCTTATATATATATATATATATATATATTAATGGTTATTATTTATATATATATAATAATTTTTGTAAGACCCCAACTTATTATAAATAAAATCGAATTTCCTCTAATTATTATTGTGAATAATAAGGTATTAATTTGATATAATTCTCTGGTTATGAGTGAAATGTGAAAATTTTGCAAAATATGTAAGTGGTTATAAAATAATCATTGTTGTCGGGAAATATTCGTTTGGTCGTGGAATATTCTTGTTGTCGGGAATATTCGTACGACGGCGCAGTCATTTGTGGGCCCCATAACAGAATAACTGTCGGATGAAGAAAACGACAAGTTTGAGTTTTTATAAATAACGACGTAGTTGCTACCGTTAACACTGTTGGAATACCCGGTGGTTAAATACAGTAATACGCGTGGATGCACAATATTGATGAATTATTAATCCTTACGTAAGAAGGCACTACTCAATAATTTTTACAGTAGTTACTGTTCAATATTTTATTTTATTGATTCAATAATTTTTGCGTTGATATTTTATATTATTGTTGTTTCAATAATTGTCACTGCATAATATTTTCTATTATCAAATCAATAATTCATATTATTTAAATAATATTATTAGATAACATTATTGGCAATGTCTAGAAAGTTCTGTCAATGAGAGGTTTGGTCACCTAATTGCGCGCCAGTAAGAAAAAATTCTTATTGAAAAGCCCCATCTTTCCTGGGAACGGCCTGGTTGTCATAAATGTGATTCTGTAATATTATTTGTGAATAATTAATTATTGATTCATATGATAAGGAAATATTTATTTTATGTGGATATAAATATTGGATATATTTATTGTGGTTAAAAATGAAAGAGTTAATGTTGAGGTGTTT
Organism: Panax japonicus; assembly: GCA_020205505.1. Lineage (NCBI taxonomy): Eukaryota > Viridiplantae > Streptophyta > Magnoliopsida > Apiales > Araliaceae > Panax > Panax japonicus. Next base: position 17,663,273 of record CM035100.1, on the reverse strand, counting down.
TATCAGTATTTTTGTCATAATGAAGGTATTAAAAAATTAAATCAGTATTTTTGAGATATATTGTGTGAGTTATAATTTTTAATCCGACCGTTGGATCGTTGTAATTTTTGGATATGTTATACATATATAAGTTGAGTATATGTCCACAAATTTTGAACCGTTAAAAATGAACGTATGATTTGTTATGAATTTTAAGAGGTGACTGGTTCAGAAATTGTTGAAGTATCCGAATTTAGCATTTTGGTGGAAAATTCTAGAATTGAGTGGGCCCCACTTGTGGTTGATGAAGAAACGTGGTGAATTTTATTTCAAATGTGGTGGGTGGGAATAGTAGCAGGTAAAGCCATCAGGTTGTAGGTTAAGTCAGCTAACATTTTTCCTATAAATAGAGGGCTAAGTTAGAATTGAAAATCACACCAGAAATAAGTTTTCTCTCTAGATTATTGAGTGTATTTTGTGAGTATTTAGATACTTTGTGAGTTTCTATTCATCAGTGCAAGTTTTCTTTAGCCTTATACCGATATTCTGATCAGAAGTACTGATATTTTGAGGTAAGGGATGTTATTTTCTTCCTATATGATATTATTTCTACAATATCATTATGCCGAAGTATTGATCTGAATTTTTATCAAATTTGGAACTTTTTGTGCTGGAGTTACTATTCACGTATACGGTACTATTCACGTTTACGACACTATTTACGAATACGGCACTATTAACTGAAAAATGAAATTTTCTTCTTTTTGTCCAAGATGTCTATTACGGTTACTATCTTTGATTGTATCCATGTTTTGATCTTTATTTTTGAATTCTGCTTCAAAATTGGTATTTATGAAGTATTATTGATCTTAGATAAACTGTTATACGAATCCCTACTATTTGTCCTTCCGTTTCACTGGATTTGTTTTCTTTAAAATATTTTTTCATCATCCTCAGTCCTAAGTGATGATATTACTAAATATCTTCGGTCTGTAGTGCAAAGATAAATGATTAACTGATGAATATCTTTGGTTCGTAGTGCAAAGATGAACAGGTGTTGAGATAAACATGACCAACTGGTGATACAAATGAATATATTTGGCCTGTAGTGCAAAGATGAATATTTGATTAAAGATGTAAATTGATTGTTGTTACAGGGATAAAATATTGATGATGAACTTTTAAATCTTAGAAGATAGTAGAACTTATTCTCTACTTGACTCTTCTAATGGATTGATGTTTCCACTACATTTGTTAATCTAAAACTTGTTGTCTATTATATTTTATCAGATTTTTCCCTGTTGAAGACTAACGATAATTTGTTGTATATTATCTTAGTCATAATATTCTTTACTGGGCTAATTGAGCTCACTCTTTTCCTTTTTGTTCCATTTTTCTCAGGAGGTGAGAACATAGCAGGAACTAGTCGGGGTACGGAGTGATGGTTCTAGAAAGATGTTTTAGCAGTCCTCACTATTTCTGTAAAATAGTGTTTGAATAATTGTAATGAGGACTTATTTGAGTGTGGATATTGTCTAGAATACAATATTTGTATTTAAACTCACAGTATGTGTTGTCGTATTTTGCACGACAATTGTATTATTGAAGTTGTAGTTTGATTTCTGTACCATGTATTTGGCGACTCAGAATGGGTGTTGTATACCTATTTTGGGGGAGTCACAATTTTAATAATTTTATAATTAAAATAAAAAGTTTATTTTAATCTTAATATAAAAAGTTTATTTTAATATTAAAATAAAACTTATTTTAATTTAAAATTGAATTTTATGCTAACTAATTAGAGTTAGAATTGGATTTCATGATAACTAATTAGAGTTGAAATTGGATTTCATGTTTCCTTAAATAAAGGAGTTTATTTAGATATGAAATAAGATTTCATGTTATTCAAAATAAAAGAGTTTATTTGTGAATAAGAAAGAGAATCCGTATTTTTTTAAATAAAGGAATTTATTTAGATATGAATAAGATTTCATATTATTCAAAATAAAGGAGTTTATTTGTGAATAGGAACGAAAATCCGTGTTTCCTTAAATAAAAGAGTTTTTTTACTTGGAATCGGATTCTATAATTAATTAAAATAAAGGAGATTATTTTGATTAAAGATTTTGATTAAAATAAAATAGTTTATTTTATTCAAAATTGGATAAATTAAAATAAAAAGGGTTTTATTTTGATTTAAATTTGAATTAAAATAAAAGAGTTTATTTTGATTCAAAATTAGATTTTATACTAACAAAATTTGCCCATTAAATGATATCAATATATATTGAATGTTTATTATTCATGAGATGAAAGTTTATTTATTTATGCATATGGTGATGTGTATGATAATAAATGAGATTGATTATGGACTATTGACCAATGTGATTGGATTTTATTTTAGTTGGATGCATGAATGTATGGATTTTATTAAATGGGTTCTGCGTACCTCGTCTTCTCTAATTTTTTCTTAATATAAATTATATCTCCCTCTTATGTACTTCTCCTTGACTGCTGATCAAGGTTTCTATTTATTTTAAATAGTTTTGTAATAGAAATAGTTAGAATTAATTTTGAAGAATTGGAGATCAAGGAGCAAGGAGCGCGTGAAGACCCGTTTATAACGGAGCCCGGGTTTAAATGTAATAGTTATATTTAAATATTAATTCTTACACCCCTAGGGTTTGACGTTTTGGTTCACTTGGTGGTTCTAGTGAACCAAACTAGAATTAAAGTCCATGATCAATCCGTGTATAATATAGTATTCTATATGTGCATGCTTATACTATATATATATATATTATATTATGCAAACATACTACTCATGTTCATTAATATGACGCATATTTTACATATATATGTGCATGCGCACTAAACAAGATGAGACAAATTAATAACAAACCCCTCAAATATTTTATATTAAGTTGTAACGTTCAAAGATATTTTGGAATATCGAACGTCGCCTTCTAGCATGATAGAAAAAATAGAGTATTGAATATTTAATATGAGTTTGTTGTGCACAAACAAGACAAGTATTAAATATTTAAGATGTTGTTTTTATTACATATGATATTTATAAGGAATTGAACATTACTACTTTGTTGTGCACACACAGGGGCTGTAGTTTTCTCTTCACTTATGTGGAAATGCTGGGTCTGACTTAACTTAAATTATTTTAGTTTGGATGTGCACACACTTGACCATTATGATTTAAGAGGCAAAATACAAGGAGTTACATAGTTGATATAATTGACAAGATTTGTCTACTTATTTATTTATATATAGTTTGTTGTGCACACAAGGCTATATACATTTGAAATTGGATCCTTATTCTCACTAGCATATCTTTAATTAGATATTGTCGAACTATATATATTGAGGGTAATATAGTTTGAAGAAAATAGTGGGAGATACCAATTTAAAATAAGACCTAATTTATTTTGGTAATTAATAAAAGAATGTATGCTAAAATGTTGTTAATTACAAATTCATTTACAGAATTTTACAATGTCTAAAATTACTATCACTATGTAGCATATTAGATGCTAAATTAATCGGATTGGTTAAGGAATTTGAGAATAGTTCTCATGACTGAAAAGCTATCTTATGTCCTTAATACGCCTATCACTGCAATGGTTGCAGATAATGCCTTTGAGGAAAAGATTGCTACTTTTAGAAAGTGGCAAGATGATGCACAATTGGCTCAATGCATCATGCTCGCATCCATGATGCATCATGCTCGCATCCATGAGTAACGAGATTCAGCCTCAGCATGAAACTATGGATGCTCTTACTATATTTCTGCACATCAAGAAGTTGATGGTTAGGAAAGTAGGACTGAAAGATATCAAATATCTAAGGAGCTCTTCCGATCTAGAATGACCGATGACACTACAGTACAGATAAAAGTCCTTAACATAATAAATTTGATTGATCAATTAGGACAACGGGTTTTGTCATGGATGGAGAGTTGAGCCAAGATTTGATCTTGCACTCACTCCCGGACTCCTTTCACAATTGTTGTGAATTTTTCATATGAACAAGCTAGATATCAGCCTCGTTGATTTGCTTAACATGTTGAAAAATGTTGAGAGTGACTTTCCAACCAAGAAAGATCATATCTTACTGGTAGGGGCCAAAGGACCTTCTGAAAAGAAGAACGATTCAAAGAAGGTAAATAGAAAGGCAAAAACAAAGGATAATAAGAACAAAACTGATACGGATAGCAAAGGAGTTTGCTTCCACTGCAATAAGCCTGGACACTGAAAAAACTACGAGAAGCATCTTGCAGAGGCTAACCAAAGAAGCTTGGTGAAGTTTCGGTTATAAATATAAATTTGTTCATGATTTAAAATAATTTTTTTTAAGTCAAGGTTCTACTTGGGTATTGGATACCGACTTTGGTTATCACAAATATAGATTTATGAAGGCACCAACCAGAAGTAGAAAGCTAAACAAATATAAGTAATCCTATGTGTGGGAAATGAAGCAAAGGTTGCCACATTAGCCATAGAAACTTATAGTTTAGCAATGCCTACGGGTAAATCTATTAAGTCAATAAGTTGTTCTTGTTAAAAACATTATTTCCATTTTATTGTTGGTCAATGAAATCTTTAGTATTATAATTAAGAACAATTGTTGCTCTATTTATAATAATAATAATGTTTTGTATAGAACTGGAATATTACTTAATGGATTTTGTATACTTGACTTATGTGAAAATAATTTTACATATTGAACAAATTATTATAAGAAAAGGAGATGATCATTCAAAGAGTTGAATGTGTGTATTTGCTGAAATACAAGTGTGAATTATTTGAAAGGTTCAAAGAATTCAAAAGTGAAACAACATGGCAAAGTATTAGGATTCTTTAATCGGATCAAGGAAGGAATACTTGTGCAATGAGTTTCTAAATCATCTCAAATGGTTTTCTCACAAACGCCTCCTGATACGCAATAATTGATTGATGTATCTAAAAGGAAAAATCGTACCTTGTTGGACATGGTGCGGTCCATAATGATTTTACCGACATTCCAGTATCCTTCTAGGGTAATGTCCTAGAAATGGCTATATATCTACGAAAAGGTAACCTCAAAATTCAGCCATAAGACTCCATAAAAGTTATGGACAGGGAGGATTCCTAATTATAAGTATGTTAAGATAAGGGGTTGTCCAACTTATGTGAAAAAGTTTCAAAGGATAAGCTTGGTACAAGATTTGACAAGTACATATTTGTGGGACATCCTAAAGTAAGTTTAGGGTATATATTCTATAATCCTACTTAGCAAAAGGTGTTTGTTGTGAAACATGCTACCTTTTAAGATAAAGATGTTTATCATTGAAGGGGCTAGTGGGAGAATAATAGATCTTGAAGAGTTCAAGAACTACAAATCACTATAAGTCAAATAAGAGGAACCTATAGATAGACCTATTATACCATAATTGAATCGTAAATCTGGAACAGTACCAAAGATACCTAGGAGGTATGGATTCATCACAGATGATGATGATGATGAGGTACACATCATATTCATGGTGGGTCTAAATTAAAAACTAGGCTTGACAGACTCAAGTTTTTTCAGAAAGACCAAGACGACAGTAAATCCATTTTAAGGTAAAGTGTTACCTTGAACGGTGGTGCAGTAAATTGGAATGGTTTCAAACAGCAAAAAGTTGCTGGTTTAGTGATAAAGACAAAGTATATAGCTATAAATGAAGCTGCAAGTTGATTGTTTGGATTAAACGTTCATTATAGAACTAGGAATAGTTCCTAAGTCTCATCTTGGATCTAAACATGTGTTGTGGCACTTTCATTTGATTATAGGAATCATTAAAAGATATGAACTCACTATAGAGATTGTGGATTCTCATGAACAACGTTATATATCCATTTACTGAAGCTTATCCAACAGCAGGATAATCGTTACTTAGAAAAGAAGAGTATGAGATACCATGACGATTGACTTTAGTACAAGTGGGAGATTGAAAGTAGTATTCACACAAGCCAATCATGTTTGATGATAAAGCATATACTTTGTAACAATCTTATTCATTTATTAATAAAAAGTATTAATTTATTAAAGGCTTTTAATTATCTACATGATGTTGTTTTATAATATGTGATAAACCCATAGTTTTAAGCAATGCTTTTACAATAATGATGATGATCATTCTAATGAGATCTAAATTCTTAGAAAACTTAAAACAAAAATAGTTCCCAATCGTTGGATTACTAAATAAGGGATTAGTGAATCCGAATAGATTGGTACATACGTTGCTTGCTCATTGGATGAGGATGATTGATCTCATGATTATTTATGTGGAGACACTAAAGCAAGTATGTAGGTTCTTATTAGAGAATAAGTTCACTGAACGTGGCTCGCTAAGGAATACCTAATGGAGTTTTACTTGCTTGTCAATAGGAATTCCTGTAGTGATAGTAGTACAAGTGATCCTTGGACTTGAGATCATCATAGTATCTTGTGTATGATGAGTTATACTTTGACTTATTCCTTAAGATCCTTAGGGTATATCAAAGGGTATGCTTGGGTATAATAAGTTGTACATGGAGATAATGTATGATCAATAAAGAATCTACCACTATGATAAATGACAACCCTGTAGTCCTTGGCCAAGGCAGAATGAAATTAGAAAGGAGTTTCTAATTTACATTATTTGGACTTGTGTATTTAAGAGTCGAAATACATATAATTAAATAAAATAAGACTTGACAGTAATTTCATGTCTTATATTTAATTGGGACATTGTATGGTGGAAGGATTGAATTATAAGGTAACTATTTACTCAAAGGTTCTTTTATGATTAATGTTGAAATCTATATTATCTGGAAAGTCGTTGATCGCTAGGGAGGCTTATCCCTATTGTAGAATAAATATTATTTATTTAAATAAATTAATTATTTAATTTATTTATTTAAATAAGATTAGAATTATTCTAATTAATTTATTCACAATCGGTTTAATACGGAGAACCTAAAGGGTCACACCATAAAAGGAAGAATAATTATTTAAGAAGTTAATGGCATAATCGTAATAATATGTTAAGTACATTTAATTTAATCTATGGTGATATAATAAATTAAATAGCTTAATATTTATTATTTAATATTTTAGAAAAATTAAATATAAATTAATAAGAGGATTCTTATTATTATTACAATTATTATTATTTTAATTTCTAAACGAGTTTAGGAATTAATTTAATATAAGTACTCTCATTTATTCCTAATAGAATTAGGAGGAAAAGTTAGTTAAAGGAGTTTAATTAATTATCTCTAATAAGATTAGGGAGCCCATTTAATTAAAATAGTTTAATTAAATAAATAATACCTTATTTTTAATTAAATAGGGTTACCTGATATCTTTATAAGGTGAGTCTTATATCATATATCTACATACGCAATTCCAAGAGTTGGAGAGTACGTTCTTTTTCTATAGAGATAGAAAACTAGGGTTCAGCCAACCACTCCCCTTCTTGAATATTTCTTCTTCCTTGGTGGATCACCTCTAGAGACCAAATACTTGGGTGGCTAACGTTGATCAAAGAAAAGAACCAAACCCGGTGGATTCAAGTTGAACACGAAAAGGATTGGAGGTGAACTTGTACCTGAGGAAGCTCAGATCTTCAAGGGTATGATTCTTGTTCTTTACCTTTTCGTTTAATTAATAATTGTGAATAAAGGATAATCCAGGTATATGGTTTGTAAAATTTTAAAACTCTTATTTTACAAGTTTTCGCTTAATTTGTGCAATTTGATTGCGTTCATGAATATTACAAACCTAATAGTTTTAGCTTTTCGGAAGTTAGGGTTTCTGCTTGTCTAGAGAGAGATGAGCTTTTTGAACTTCTGATTTCAAAAGGTGTTTTCAAACTTTACTTGTAACTTGCCTCTCTCCATTTGCTTAGTGGGGCATGTGTTAAATTCTGCTTGGCTCTACGAATTTGACTGAAGTGGAATATACTGATTTGCCCTTAGCTCCTTCTGAGCTAATGTATTATTTTGGAGGACTAAGATCGTTAAGGTAGTCTTTATGCTTATAAAGTCTGCTCTGCAATTGTCATGTCTTCTTTGCAATCGTCGAGTCTGTACTGCGATCGTCGAGTCTGCTCTGCATTCATCGAGTCTGTACTGTGATCGTCGAGTCTCCTCTATATTCATCCAGTCTGTACTGCAATCGTCGAGTCTGCCCGGGTCCTTGTGATGAACTTTTGACTTAGCATTCTTCTCGATTTTAAGGTAGCTCAGGAAGGGCCAACCTCATAGAGTGAATCAAGGGTTAGGTTTGTTCCTGAGGCGCTTATGAAAGAGATTGCTTTGTTTTGTTGAACTTTGTCATCACAGGATGCTCCTTTGTTCTGTTGATGGAGCTCTGCCATCGTTGAGTTAGCACTGCGATTGATGTCTTTCATATTGTTGCAGTTCTAAAATCATGGACTTCCTTTGGTTATGTCTATGATTTCGAACATAGCCTTTATATCTTTATGGTTAGCACAAACTAGAGCATAAATTTTATGGTTGTAAATTAAGCATGCCTAGCTCACGTATTAATTTGTTAAACCTGGATTCATCTAGAGGCTTTGTAAAGACATCAGTAAGTTAACTTTCATAAGGGATATATTGTAGAGATATGGTTCCATTTTGCACATGATCCCTAATGAAATGATTTCTCATTTCTATATGCTTAGCCCTAGAATGCATGACAGGATTATGAGTTATTGCTATGGCACTTGTGCTATCACAGTGAATAGGTATGAATTCAAACCCATAGTCTGCTAGCTAATTTTTCATCCACAGGATCTGAGCACAGCAACTGCTAGCAACAATGTATTCAGCTTCTGCAGTTGAAGTAGATACAGAGTTTTGCTTCTTGCTAAACCAGGACACAAGTCTGTTTCCTAGCAGCTGGCAGGTGCCACTGGTACTTTTCCTGTCTATTTTGCAGCCTGCAAAGTCAGCATCTATATATCATGTTAGTTCAAATGAGGATTCCTTGGGATACCAAAGCCCTATGTGAGGTATGCCCTTGAGGTACCTGAAATCCTTTTTACAGCAGTTAAGTGTTATTCCTTAGGATTAGCTTGAAATCTAGCACATATGCATGTTACAAACATTATGTATAGTCTACTGGCAGTCAGATATAGAAGAGAACCTATCATACCTCTGTATTAAGTTATGTCAATACTTTTACTTTTTTCATCTTTGTCAAGCTTGGCTGCTTGAGCAATTGGGGTTTTCATGGGAGAGGCTGATTTCATGTCATAGTTTTTAAGTATGTCTTTAATGTACTTGGCTTAGTTTACGGAGATTCCTTCATCAGTCTGCTTTACTTGCAGTTCAAGGAAGAAGTTCAGCTCACCCATCATGCTCATTTCAAACTTGCTCTGCATAAGCTTGGAAAATCTCTTACATAACTTTTCATCAGTAAATCCAAAAATAATTTCATCAACATATATTTTAACTAATAAGACTGTCTTTATGCTTTCTAAGAAATAATGTGGTATCTACTCTACCTCTAGTGAACCCATTTTCAATAAGAAAATTAGTTAGTGTTTCATACCATACACTAGGTGCTTGTTTAAGACCATATAAGGCTTTGTCTAATCTGTAAACATAATTAAAAAGAGATGGAATGATGAAACCTGGAGGTTGCTCTACATATACTTCTTCTTGAAGTTCACCATTTAGGAATGCACTTTTGACATCCATCTGAAAGACTTTGAACTTCATATGAGCAGCAAAGGCAAGGAATATTATGATGGCTTCTAGTTTGGAAACAGGTGTAAATGTCTCATCGTAGTCAATGCCTTCTTCCTGAGAGTAACCCTTGGCCACTAGCCTTGCCTTATTCCTGGTTATTACTCCATCTTCATCCATCTTGTTTCAGAATACCCACATGGTTCCAATGACAGGATGACTCTTTGGTCTTGGTACCAATCTCCATACTTTTCTTCTTTCAAACTGATTAAGTTATTCCTGCATGGCTTCTATCCAGCTGGAGTCTTCCATAGCATCATCTATCTTCTTAGGTTCCATTTGTGACAGGAAGCTTAGATAGAAACATTCATTTTGGGTGGCATCTCTTGTTTTGACTCTTGCACTAGGATCTCCGATGATTAAGTCTTGAGTGTAATATATTGCCCATCTATTTCCTATTGGGACATCTGTCTTGATGCCTTCTTGTCTAAGATCTTCAAGATCAATTGTTGGGAGAATGCATATTATGATTTGATGTTTTAATGTATATGCTCATGATTATTTGTAAAGTCCTTCTTGTAAGATATGTACAAGGACTTAATGATAAATCAAATCTGTTAGGTTGATCTAAGCTCTTAACGTGTATCATTCTTTCATAGAATGTATAGATAGAAAGATCAAAGCTGTTAGGTTGATCTTGAGATGTAATAGATAGGCTTCGAAGAAGTCAGAGTGTATAAATTTGATCAACATTGCAGGAGTCAAGGCAGAAACGTAGAGCTTCAAAGATCGTAGTGTGTCTGCCTTGAAGGGCCTCTTCGAAAATTGTAGAGTGGTCCCAACGTTTTCTGAGCCAACTCAACGATCGTAGTGTGCTGAAGGAAACGTAGAGTTTACAAGTCAACGATCGTAGAGTGCTCTCAGAAACGTAGAGTTTATAACTTAAGCAAGCAAAGATCGTAGTGTGCAAAGACTTAAGAGAAATCGTAGTGCTCTCAGCTGATAGCATCAGACCAGGCACCAAGGCGACAAGTCACCATGATTTGAATCGTAGAGTATCATCTGTCTTGTGTCAGAAAACGTAGAGCCTCATAATTTGTGTGGAGATAGGTTTCAACAAAAGAGGAATGGATTCTAAACGCTGCAGTACTCACCAGTCCCAAAGTCATAAGAAATATCCTTAGTATGCAATAAAGAAGCATATTGAAGAAGCTAAGGAAAGTACCATTGGTAAGGGGGGAAACACCTTTTTAGGTGTTAGGTGAGAAAGCAGTCTACAGTGCCAGTGGGCCATAATGCAGTTCAGAAGATGTGCAAAAATGTCTCCATCAAAGAACAGAAAAGTCAAATGCATTTAATGCTTCAACGGATGGATCCAACGGATAGTTTTAAATATCATATATATGCAAATCAAGCAGATGAGTACAAGGACAAGCATGCATTGAACAAACAATGTGAACAACTCTCAAAGCTCAACTCTACGATCTGAGAAATTGTAAAGCTTGCTCAGCTACTCAGTTCTTTCGAACAAGTGCTTAAACAGCAACTGAGTAACAACCATCAAGAACTCAACATCTATCAATTAACTGAAGAAGAGTACCAAGTCTGTTGGACTTGAAGAGTTCTAAGTGAACTGTAAGAGAACCAAGTCTGCTGGACTTGAAGAGTTCAAGAGTGAACTAAGAAGTTCCTAGACTGTTGGTCTAGAAGGAATCTGTGTGATTCAGAAGTTGTAAAAGACATCCTTAGTGGATTTTCTACTCGTTGAGTAGAAGAGTGGACTAGGAGCTTTAAGTGCTCTGAACCACTTAAAACGACTGTGTCTTTTACATTCATACTATAACTGCTATATCTGCCATAACTGCTATAACCTGCCTTACTCTCATAACTCCACTACTTTGCTAGAGAGATTAAAACAAACATAAATTCCGCTAAGGTTTAATCATCATTAACTAACAAGTTTAAAACGAAAATATTTTTTAAATATTTATTCAACCCCCCTTCTAGATAACTATTGTGCCTACTAGGAACTAACAATTGGTATCAAAGCAGGTTCTATTATACAGCTTACAAGCTTTAGTACATCCAATGGCACACGTACCAAGCGAATCTAGAACTGGAGGAGGCAGCAAGCCACCAATGTGCAACAAGGATAAATTTGTAACCTGGAAAGTCAGGATGCAAGTATATATGGACTCAATAGATGAAGATCTTTTTGAGACCGTTCAAAATGGGCCCTATATTCCAATGAAGCTTGCACCAACCACTGAAGATCCAAATAGAATACAAATTAAGGTTAAAGAAGAGTGGACAAACAACGAGAAGAGAGCTGTCCAACTTGATAAAAAGGCCAAGAACATCTTGTTCCAATCCTTAGAAGATGATTTTTTCGAAAACATTGTCAAAAGAAAAACAGCTAAGGAGGTTTGGGAAGCATTGTTGATCATGCACGAAGGAACTGAAGAAGTCAGAGAAAACAAACAATCTCTCCTGACACAACAGTATGAGATGTTTGCTCATGTTCAAGGAGAAAACGTGACTGCCACCTATGAGAGATTCAACAAACTCTCTACGAGCATATGGGAAGATCTATCTTAACAAAGATCTGATCATAAAGTTCATGAGAGCCCTACCGAGCAAGTGGGATGCCAAAATCACTGTTATAAGAGAGTCAAAGAATCTTCATGAGATGACAGTTTAACAACTATATGTGGTTCAAAATATGGGTTAGTTTCTCTCTCTAGGATGTTTTCTCTCCCTTCTCTCTAAATCTTATGTTTCCTTCCATCCTTTTCCGTTATCTCCCTCTTTCCTTTTCTGGTCTCCCGCCCATACTCACCAAACTTTTTTGTCACTACCAAAATTTTTTGTTTTCCTTTTTTAGTTCCTTCCTCCTCTACCCCTCCATACTTCGTTCTCCTCCCTTCCTCCTCCACTCTCCTCCGTCTCTCTTCCTCTCACTCCAGGGTTGATTTCTCTCACCTCTCGACTGGCAACTCTGAGAGTTACCTTTCACATTACTTATTTGCTGATCTCGAGGTTTCTAATCCAAACTCCCATGTTGCAAATGATACGGCTATGGCTGAATCTGACCTCATGCCTGTTACGACTAACTTTGCCACTGTTGAGTCTTCTGACTCAGAAGAAAATAGCATTGCTGGGGAAAATTTAGGTCCTATGCTTGGTCCCTCCATACCCGAGATATTCAAAGCTGCACAACACTTATCGCAACAGAGGCGCCTTGATGCAGCTGATGAACGTAGGAAGTGCCTTACCTTAATGGACTTCATTAAAGCCCAGGGGTTTTCACTTCAGAATGTAAATAATTTCGCTAACAAAGACAAATATGCTTGGAGTGTTAACAACCACAACATGATAGAGCTTGGCTCCCTTAAAACATCTGTTGATCTTCCTACGGTTCCTGCACCGGTGTCGGGTCTGATATCCTTTAAAGTTGTGTCCCCCTCTCTTGAGGCCTGTGTGGAGGTAAATGAAAAGCCTCCTGAAGCTGTTCAGCCTTCTAAACAATCTTGGAGTGATGTGGTAACCAAGAGTGACCCAAAACTCTGCTCTCCTCTTGAATATTTTCCCCCTGAACCTCCGACCTTGGAGGATGGAGTTATACGCATAAGACCTCCGGCTGAGGTTCTTTTGAAAGGAAACACCCTCTGGAATACCTACCTTGCGGGGAGCTTTATCAATTCTAGACTTCCTTTTAAGCTAGTTGAAGAAACTGTCCATAAGCTTTGGGATAATCATGGTTTACAGAAGGTTTTCCTGCATTATAAGGGGTTTTTGTCTTCAAATTCTCAAACTCTCTGGAAAGAGAAAATGTCCTTGCCCTTGGCCCTTGGTACATCACAAACAAACACCTTTTCCTTATGCTTTAGAAGGAAATGATGGGCTTTAAATTTGAAACATACACTAAAGCTCCAATTTGGGTCAAATTTCATAATGTCCCGATATCCTATCTTTCTCCTACAGGGCTCAGTTACCTAGCTAGTGGCATTGGTAAGCCACTATTTTTTGATAGAGTGGAATACCAAAATCGTCCTATCCTCTGCTCTCATTTCAAGTCTTTCGGGCACTCCCTTGCTCGCTTTCCTAGTGCCAATTTCAAATGGATCCCAAAGTTACAAGTTGGGCAGAAATTGGCACTAGGACCCTTAGCAACCACTGTCCAACCATCACAAGTTCTTTCTGCCCAACTTGTAACTTTGGGATCCATTTGAACAGTGGTCCGTCTGACCCTTCCAACCATCACAAGTTCTTTCTCCCTTGGTCCGTCTGTCATAGGCCCTTCCTCTGGCCTCCTCCCTTCTGATGGTTGGACAGTGGTTGCTAAGGGTCTAAAGCAACAATCTAACCCAAAGGATCCTTTACTTACTCCTTATTCTAATTTTTTCAATCTTCTCTCCCATGTGGCTGCTGGTCATCAGGCCTGTTTCTCTGACACTGATGCCACTCCCTCTCCCAACCCACTTGTGCGAAGCTCTCTGCTGTGAAATTTTCTTTAAAGGATCTTAATAAGCATAATGGTAATCTGTCTTTAAATGTGAAACAGGCTAGGGACTGCTTGCATGCTACCCATCAAGCCATTTCTCTTAACCCTGGGGACCCCTCTCTCCTCCTTATTTAGAGATCTCAAACCGATTCTCTTTGGGCTGCTTTGCTGCTCGAAGAAAAACTTTTTAAGCAAAAATCTAGAATTCAGTGGCTGAAGGAGGGTGATAAGAATACAGGTTATTTCCATAACAAAGTTAAGCAAAGGTGGAACACAAATAAGATTCTAGCAATTGAGAATGCTGAGGGTGTTTTGTGCTTTGGGCACTTGGCTGTTCAAAGTGTAGCAGTTAACCACTTCTACGATCTCCTTGGCACGCCTGCCCAGGCTAATAGTTCATCTCTCCCTCTTCCTAACTCTCTTGGGGTCAAGCTTGTGTCATCTCAACAAGCTCTTTTGCTTATCAGAGAAGTGTCGGATGAGGAGATTTTGTTCACCCTTAAGCACATGAAGAAGAACAAGAGTCCTGGCCCTGATGGGTTTACTGTTAATTTCTTCCTCCATGCCTTGGACATTGTTGGGGAGGTCTTCACTATTGCTATTCATTCTTTTTTCAGTCAGGGATGTCTTCTTAGGGGGACTAATGCAACGGCTATTGCTCTTGTGTCGAAAGTCCAGAACCCCTCTTCTATGAATGATTACAAACCCATATCTTGCTACAATACTACCTATAAGTGAATTTTGAAGATCATTGCGTCTAGGCTAAAGCATATTCTCCCTTCCATTATCTCTCCTTTCCAATCAGCCTTTGGTCCGAGAAGGAGAATTGCTGATAACATCCTTCTTGCTCAAGAACTTTTCAGGAACTACCACAGACCCTCGAGGCCAGCCAGGTGTGCTATGAAGATTGATCTCAGGAAAATATTTGACTATGTTTCTTGGAATTTCTTGTGGGCTGGTTTACAACTATTCAAGTTCCCGCCCAAATTTATTTTTTGGATCAAAGTGTGCATCGCCACTTTCAGTTTCTCTGTTAAGGTTAATGGGGCTTTACGTGGTTACTTCAAAGGGGCTAAAGGACTTAGACAAGGTGACCCATTATCCCCCTACCTTTTTGTCATCATTATGGAAGTCCTTTCCCTTATGCTAGCCCAGATTTCGTTGAGGGCCTCTTTCAAGTTTCATTGGCTTTCTGAGCCTCTTTCCATCACCCATCTTTGCTTTGCGGATGACATTCTTATCTTTTGCCATAGTGATATTGACTCTGTCAGGCATATTAAGATGTGTCTCGACCAGTTCTCTTTGGGCTCGGGCCTTCACATCAACGATTCAAAGAGTATGTGTTTTCTCTCTCATGTTTCTCCAGCCCAATCGGATCTTATCCTTAGCCTTTTGGATTTTCGGTTGGGGGTGTTCTCTGCAAAATTCCTGGGGGTTCTCTTGATAACCTCAAAACTTAGCCTTGCTGACTGTCATCCCCTCCTTGAAAGGGTCAAAGCCAAAATTAGCTCATGGACAAATAAGTTTGTTTCGTACGCCGGTCGTATGCAACTTATCAAGTCGGTTGTCCATGCCTCTCAAGCCTATTGGTCGACTCACTTCATCCTTCCTGCAGCAATTTTAAAAGATCTGCAATCCTCCATGTCTAGATTCCTTTGGAAGGGTCCTTCCATGGACAAACATGGCTCAAAAGTTGCTTGGTCAAAGATTTGTCTTCCCTTTGCAGAAGGTGGTCTAGCAATAAAAAATCTAGCGGATTGGAATAAATCGCTTATCTTGAGGCACCTTTGGCACGTCATAAATCCCCTGTCTCTTTCTCTCTGGGCCAAATGGGTTCATAAAACTTTGCTCAAGTCTAAATCCTTCTGGGCTATTCCTATTCCCCTGACTGCTCTTGGATCTGGAGGAAAGTTTTACAATATAGGGATATCGCTCGTAGGCACATATCCTTTGAGATTGACAACGGAGCACATACTAGCCTATGGTTTGACCCATGGATTGGACAATCTCATCTCTGATTGTCAACTTTGGGCTTGGTCCCTCTGCCTGTGTGAATAGCATCATTGATAACTCTAGGTGGGTCTTACCTGCTTCGAATCACCAGGATGTCATTGCTTTTTGGAACTCTTTTGACTACTTTAGACCTTGTAACTCAGCGAACCATGATGGTCTTCTCTGGGATGGTATAAACGATGTTAAGACTACTACCATCTGGAATTCTATTCGGCTGACAGGGCCTACAGTGTCTTGGCATAGCTTGGTTTGGCACAAGATTGTGTCCCCCCCGACAATCTTTCATCCTCTGGCTTGCTTTTCATAAGGGCCTTCGGACCATCGACAGACTAACCCAATTTGGTCTTGCTATTGATCCTAAGTGTGTGCTCTGCTCAAATGATAGGGAAACATTTAACCATTTATTCTTTGAATGCTCCTTCTCTTTCCAGATACTGATAGCTGTCCTACGGCAGTGTGGTTGGAGAGGGTTTAGTAGGAGTTGGGCCTTAATTACTAGCTTTATCTCTAGCCGCTCCCGTACAAGATTTCACTCGAGTCTACTCCATTTTGGATTTGCTGCTGTGGTTTATAGAATTTGGACTGAAAGAAATTCCAGGATATTCTCCCACTCTTCCACTCTTGCTCGAATCCTCATTCGTGATATTATTCATTTGGTAAAGTGTGGACTGCATTCTAATGCCAAATTTCAAAAAATTAAGTCTAGATTATGCTATAGATCCTTTGTGTTGTAGATGCTCTCGTAGAGTTGCACTCGTAGAGTGGGATTGCTTAAGGTCGCTCAAATAGGTGTTGGGACTTGAAAAGTGGGACTAAGTAGAGTGGCGTTCTTGGGTCTTCGTAGAGTGGGGCTTTATTAGAAAGTGGCTTCGTAGAGTGGAGACTCGTAGAGTGGGGCTTTCGTAGAGCGTGGCTTCGAAGAGTGGTCACTTATAGAGTGGTGCTTTGTTCGTAGAGTGGTTGATTCGTAGAGTGGGGACTCATAGAACGGGGACTCGTAGAGTGCGATTCGAAGGTTGCGTCTTCGTAGAATGTAGCAGTCATATTGTAGAGTGTGGCTTTGACTTCGGCCAGCTTCGGCCTTTTTGGCCTTATGTCTTCGCTTTCATGATGGTCTTTTCAGTGGAATGGGCTTCATCTATTAGGGGTGGCAGTCATGAGGTGTTTTCGATGGCTAGCTCTTCGATTCTGTGATCACAGAAAGAGGGGTTTCGTAGAGTGGTTTTAGTAGAGGGGAGTTTCGGCCTCGCTGGGGTTGTTGCTTCAGCTAGCCAGTGCGGCCTTTGATTTCTTACCTTGCAGAAGGGTCTCTTATGAGATTTGGACTTCGGTCTCGAGTGGGTCGTCGTAGTTGTAGCTGTTTTCGGAAGTTCCGTGTTCTGTAGTCTTGACGAATTACTTATGCTATGTCATGTACTGTAACCTGTAACCTTTTATAGTATCTTCATCTTATTCTTTACGTCATAGGGCATGTCCTATGATGTCTTTGCTATTCTGTTTGGGTTTCTCCCATGAGGTTTTGTAATCCCCCATTTATTTATTTCAGTCTAAATTTAGCAAAAAAAGTTCAGCAACTATATGGCAATTTCCTGACATACGAACTGGAGCTGACTCAACGAGCTGAAACCCTATCAGAAGGAAGAAGGAAGGATAAGGGTGTTGTTCTCAAGGCAACTGAAAGTGCATCAAAGGTCAACACTGAGATTGACTCTGATTATGATGAGGACGATGATGAAGACCTTGCTATGCTGGTGAAAAGATTAAGAAGGTTCATGAGTTAAGGCAAACCCAGCAAGCCAAAGAAGGTCAGCAATTATAGCAGCCAGGAGTAAATGAATGATCTATGCTACAACTGCAAGAAGTCTGGCCACTTCATTGCCAACTGCAACAAACCTCTAAGAGAAGAACTAAAGAAGAAAACACATGCAAAGAAGGAATACAAAGGCAACAAAAGGACTCAGAAGAGAGACAAAGGCCTGGTAGCTGGAGGATCGTGGAGAGATTCAGACAATGACTCCAATGCTGACTCCGGAGATGATGAAGAACCATAAATGGTTAATCTGTGCCTAATGGCCAAACAAGCAAAGGACAAACAAAACCTCAACATACATGATGTAAGTCTCGATGAGGTATTTGACTTCAACTCACCTGATGTAGACATAAATGATTTAAGAACTGCTCTGCATGGCATAACCACTGATCTACATCAATACATGAAGTGGTTCAGAGTTTTGTCTAAGGATCATTCACTTCTTCAAGAGGAGAAGAAGAAAGTTCAAGAAGATCTTGAAACAGACCTTCTAAGTACTAATCTTCTCTCCAAGCTTGAGGCGGAGAATGAGACCTTAAAACAGACAAACACACTCAATGCACAAAGAGAGTCTAATCTAACCTCTAAAATTGATGAACTAGAAAAGACTATCTCTGCATGGAACAAATCCTCATCATCCATGGAATCCCTGCTCCCTAGTCAGAGAAGTACATTTGATAGAACAGGCTTAGGCTTTGGGGAATCCATCTCAGAGCCATGTGTGGAAAAGACAAAGGAAACTAGCACTAGTAATGTCTCAAATTTTAGTAGAAGCATTACCTTTGTGAAATCCTCACAGAAGGAAGAACAAGTTCAACCTTGTTCTATTGTCTCCATTCATACTCAAAGGAGTAAAGGATCTCATGCTGGCCTGGGATTCATAAAAGAGAAGAGTAACCTAATCTCTACTCACCAACCTCGAAGAATCGTAGAGTCAAGCAAGACCAACTCTACGAATCAACTGGGAAGGTACAGTAGAGGTAAGGCACACTCATCACTATTTATGAAATCTAAGGACATGTGGAAGAATGCGAATCAGTTTAACAGAAGGACAACTAAAGAACCACACAAGTCCAAATGGAGGATGAATCATCATACACACACATGCATGCATCATACTAGATGTATTATATGCAATAAATATGGTCACAAGGCTGCCAAGTGTTATTATAATTCCATGCATGTAAGACCCAAGATTAAACAGATTTGGGTCCCCAAAGGCACTAACAAAGAAGGACCCATACAAATATGGGTACCAAAATGAAGGTTCAATGTTTTGACAGGAAAAGAGCTCCACGATCACTACATGGTATTTGGACAGTGGATGCTCAAGGCACATGACCGGGAACAAAGCCCTTCTATCAAACTACATAGAGAATGAGGGTCCCTCAGTCATATTTGGAGACAAAGGCTTGGGAAAGACAAGAGGATATGGCTCTGCTGGCAATGGTGCAGTATTATTCAGCAAAGTAGCCAATGTGGAAGGTCTCCAACACAACCTTTTAAGCATCAGTCAACTCTGCGACAAGGGTCATCAAGTAACATTCCTCAAGAACCAATGTCAAGTCAGAGATTTGAATACATCTGCTGTAAAGCTAACCGGGACAAGAGAAGGAAATGTCTACATAGTGAATCTTGGTTAACTAAGCTCAGATGAGATAATATGTTTTCTAGAAAAAGCATCTGAAGAAATGAGCTGGCTACTTAAACTTCAAAAGTATGTCCAAACTGACATCAAAAGGTCTCGTCGCTGGCCTACCTAAGTTCAACTTCGTAAAAGAGAGGCCATGCAATGCCTGTCAGTTTGGAAAGCAAACCAGAAGCTCATTCAAGAGAAAAACTAGTCTTGCTTCACATGGATCTATTTGGGCCAATCCCAACAACTAGTCTTGGAGGAAAAAGATACTCTCTAGTTATACTCGACGACTACACCAGATTCACATGGGTATTCTTCCTAACTTCAAAGGATGAATTGAGCTCCCAATTAATCAAGATATGTAGACCGATGATGAATGAGAGAGAAGAGAAAATCAAGGCCATAAGGAGTGATCATGGCAGAGAATTCAACTTCTCAGAAATGGACCAGTTCTGCTACGACAATGGCATCAGTCATAACTTTTCAGCTCCACGAACTCTTCAACAAAATGGAGTAGCTGAAAGAAAGAACAGAACCTTGATAGAGGCTGGAAGAACTCTACTAGCAGCAGCTCATCTGCCTGAATACTTCTGGGCATAAGCTGTCAACACTGCATGCTACACGCAGAACAGATCACTGATACACTCTACGATCAAGAAGACGCCCTACGAACTGTGGAAAGGAAGAATGCCAAATGTCAGCTACTTTCATGTTTTCGGTTATGCATGCTACATTCTCAACAATGGAAAGCAATACCTGACAAAATTTCAGCCCAAGGCAGATGAAGTAATCTTTCTTGGATATTCCACAGACAGTAAGGCCTACAGAGTGTTCAACAAAAAGACACTGAGTGTTGAAGTCTCGATCCATATCATCTTTGATGAAACAGACTTAGAAAACACAATGCTTCAAGACACTACGACCGATAGTGCAGACACTACGAATGAAATCGTCGAGCCCAACACTACGATCGTAGTACCAGATAGTGTAATCGTTGAGCAACAAAATGAGATCGTAGAGAGGTCTATGCATGACAATGAACCTCCACACCAAGAAGAAGAAATAGATTTTGAATACTTAAGACAAGAAGGCATCATGATAGATTTCCCAACTGGTAACAAATGGGCCAGAGATCACACTCAGGATCTAATCATTAGAGATCTGAGTACTAGAGTCAAAACAAGAGCTGCCACACAAAATAATGCTTTTATCTAAGCTTTCTATCTCAAATAGAACCAAAGAAGATAGAGGATGCTATGGAAGACTCTAGTTTGATAGAAGCCATGCATGAAGAACTCAACCAATTTAAAAGAAGTAAAGTATAGAGATTGGTACCAAGACCAAAGAGTCATCCTGTCATTAGAATCAAGTGGTTCTTCAGAAACAAAAAAGATGAAGATGGTGTTATAACCAGGAACAAGGCAAGATTAGTGGCAAAGGGCTATTCTCAAGAAGAAGGCATTGACTACGATGAGACATTTGCACCTGTTGCCAGACTAGAAGCCATCAGAATCTTTCTTGCCTTTTCTGCTCACATGAAGTTCAAAGTCTTTCAGATGGATGTCAAAAGTGCATTCCTAAATGGAGAACTCGAAGAAGAAGTCTATGTAGAGCAACCTCCAGGTTTCATCAATCCATCTCTTTCCAATTATGTTTATAGATTAGACAAAGCCTTATATGGTCTTAAACAAGGACCTAGAGCATGGTATGAAACACTAACTATCTTCTTAATTAAAAATGGGTTCACTAGAAGTAGAGTAGATACCACACTATTTTTTAGAAAGCATAAAAACAAAGTCTTATTAGTTCAAATATATGTTGATGATATTATTTTTTATTCTACTGATGAAACGTTATACAAGAGATTCTCTAAGCTGATGCAGAGCAAGTTTGAAATGAGCATGATGGGTGAGCTGAATTTCTTCCTTGGACTACAAGAAAAGCAGACTGATGAAGGAATTTTCATAAACTAAGCCAAGTACATCAAAGACTTACTCAAGAAATATGGCATGGAATTAGCCTCTCCCATGAAAACACCAATTGCTCCTGCAACCAAGCTTGACAAAGATGAAAAAGGTAAAAGTATTGATATAATTCAATACAAATGTATGATAGGTTCTCTTTTATATCTAACGGCCAGTAGACCAGACATAATGTTTGCAATATGCATATGTGCTAGATTTCAGGCTAACCCTAAAGAGTCACATTTATCTATTGTAAAGAGGATCTTCAGGTATCTCAAGGGTACACCTTACTTGGGGCTTTGGTACCCCAAGGAATCCTCATTTGAACTAACAAGATACACAAATGCTGATTTTGTAGGATGCAAAATAGATAGAAAGCGTACCAGTGGCACATGTTAATTTCTAGGAAACAAACTTGTGTCCTGGTTTAGCAAAAAGCAAAACTCAGTGTCTACTTCAACTGTAGAAGCTGGATACATTGATGTTGGCAGCTGTTGTGCTTAGATCCTATGGATGAAAAATCAGCTAGCTGACTATGGGTTTGATTTCAAATATATTCCCATTCACCGTGAGAACACAAGTGCCATAGCAATAACTCATAATCTTGTTATGCATTCTAGGACTAAGCATATAGAGATAAGGTATAACTTCATTAGGGATCATGTACAGAATGGAACTATATCTTTTCAATATATCCCTACTAAAAATCAACTTGCTGATATCTTTATAAAACCTCTAGATGAATCCAGATTTAATAAGTTAATAAGTGAGCTAGGCATATTAAATCTACAACCATAAAATATATGCTCTAGATTGTGCTAACCATAATAGATACAAAGGCTGAACTCAAAATCGTAGACATGATCAAGGGAAGTCCACGATCGTAGAACTGAAGAGGCAAAACGACCTCAACGATCGTAGCAAAGACTCAACCATCATAGAGCAGACTCAATGATGACAAAAGCCTCATCAACAAAGCAAGACTGCATCCTGTGATGATAAGCTTCAAAACACAACAATCCCTCTGATAAGCGCCTCAGGAATAAACATAACCCTTGACTCACTCCAAGAGGTTGGCCCTTCCTGAGTTACCTTAAAAGAATGCTATGTCAAAAACTCATCACAAGTATCCGGTCAGACTCGACGATCATAGATCAGACACGACGAATACTGGACAGACTCGATGATCGTAGAACAGACACGACGAATGCTGGATAGACTCGACGATCGTAGATCAGACTTGACAAATACAAAGCACTCAACAATCACAAAATTGCCTCAACGATCGTAGTCCTCCCTAAGGACATCTTAGCTCTGCAGGAGCCAAGGCCAAATCAGTACAATCCCTATCAGTCAAAATCGTAGAGCCAAGCAAAAGACGACACCTGTCCCACTAAGTAAAAAGGATAGAGGGAAGTTACAAGTACAAATTGAAATCATATTTTTTTTAAAATCAGAAGTTCGAAAGATTATCTCTCTCATCCTCTCTCTAAGCAGAAACCCAAAATCAGAAGAAAGTTCAGTCATATCTCACTTCCAACTACAAAATTAATGGCGGCATCCAGTGTTATCTCAGGCTACGTACAGACTCTGTTTTGATGAGTTCAAAACATCTCAACCCAAGTTCCACAAGACTCTGGCCTTACTGAAGAAGGAAGGTCTCGAAGAAGCCTTGAGAACAAATACATTCATTTATCCCATGTTAGTGAAAGAGTTCTACAGGAATGGAGTATTTAAAAACGACATCATCACAACGAGAGTAAGGGATGTGGTAATCAGACTGAAGGCAGAAGACATCAACATCGCCCTAGGTCTAAAAAATGAAGGGCATCCATTTTAGATAGTGTAGACTTCCAAGAGGGACTTAGAAGAATGCATCACAAGAAACTCCCCTCTGTGAAAGGGTACAAGAAGAAGTAGTTCCCACAGAGGTATGAATTTCTAGCTGATATAGTTGGGAAATGTATATGTTGCAAGAGCTCAAGTCATGACTCTTTGAATGAAGTTCAACTTAAGCTCATGACTGCCATGAGTTATGGAATACAACTCAACTATGGAGCCCTATTGCTCGATTGGATTGGTATGTGGCTCGTCAACTCAAAGAAGTTAAAAAGCCCTCAGAAGATGTTATATGGGTGATTCATAAGTATCATTCTACAATCAGCCCTGGGTGACAAAATTGAGGATGAAGAAGGAGAAACTATCAACCCAAATAGACGAATGACCCAGAAATTGTTTAAAAATTGGAAGAGGAACCCAGCTGAGTATGTTCGAATGATGACCGAGTCCAATGGAAGAACTGGGGATCTGAAGGACTCAGGCCTTCCAGGAAACATGTCTGTGGTCAAGGAGATCGAAGAAGAAGAAGAAACCAACAAAGAAGAACCATCTGTCCTTACCAGAAAGAGCAAGGGCAAGAGGAAGCTAAAGGCTAGACTGGTTGAAGAGCCTCAAGGATCTACCCCTGATATACCTATAGAGTCCTCTGATATAGAGACTCTGGTGATGCTAAGAAGAAACCAGCAGCAAGATGAAGCAGATGAGGATCAGGCTACCATATCCCAGATCCTGAAGAAGAACAAAGTTGGTCATAAGTCCAAAAGGCCATCAGTCAACTCAATCGTAGAGTCTCTATTGTTCGTAGAGACCAGACCAAGCATGGCAGCAAGGAAGTAGCTGTTTCAAGTATAGTGGTTGTTGAACATGACAACCCTGAGGTTCAAGAAAGTCCTGAAGCTGTGGCAAAACCTAGTAAATCAAGGAGAAAGCTGGTCAAAAAGTACATTCTTGAGAATGAAAAAGTGCTCAAGAAGGAAGACAAGAGCATGGTTGCCCAAGAGGACAGTGCTCCAGTTGAGGGGGAGATCCCTGAGGTTCTCATGATAGAGAATACAATAGCTAAGGGAGAGATGGCTAAAGCTCAAGAAGATGCTCCAATTGAGGGGGAGTTTATGAGCTTATAAGAAGATGATCAAGTTAAGGGGAAGCCTCAAGACATCTTCAT
The DNA here is from genome assembly GCA_020205505.1 of Panax japonicus. Lineage (NCBI taxonomy): Eukaryota > Viridiplantae > Streptophyta > Magnoliopsida > Apiales > Araliaceae > Panax > Panax japonicus. Next base: position 17,638,647 of record CM035100.1, on the reverse strand, counting down.
GGCAGAAGAAGATGTCCCTACCAGAAATAAAGAGGAACCAGTAAAAGATCATCAAGAGCCCATTGAGATAATGGAGTCCTCCAACGAAGACATAGATGTGAGAACCCGAATTTTATGAAATAAAAGTATTCAAAAAAAAATTTCTATTTTGGTAAATATATAAATTGATAAAAGTTTAAAATTAAGGGTAATATATGAATTTTTTTTTTCAAAGTACGCAAGTTGTTATATAATATTCGATTGGTCGGGGAATATTCGTTTTAACAGGGAATATTCGTACAACGACACAATCATTGGTGGACTCCACAACGGAATTATTGTCGGATTGAGAAAACGACAAAAATACTTTATGAAAATAACGGAGGAAGTTTTACCGTTAACTGTTGAAACACCCGGTGTTAAAAATACAGTAATAAGCGTAGTTGCACAGTAGCACACGGTATTGATTATTGATACTTACGTGAGAAGTCATTCAGTTTTGTTCAATTATTGTTACAGTTATTGCTGCATAGTATCTCACGTTATTTGATTCAATTATTGTCAATATTTCATAATCAATAATTGAGATGACAAAGTTATTAATATTATTCTTTACAATATTAACGATGTCTAGAAGTTCTGTCAATGAGAGGTTTGGTCAACTAATTGCGCGCCAATAGGGAGAAATCTTTATTGGAAAGCCCCCTCTTTCCTGGGAACGACCTGGTCGATTAATATTGTGAATTATAATAATGATGATGAAGTTTTGTTTTATTAGTATTATTAATGTAATAAAACAGAAAAACTTTTTATATAAAACAAAATACTTTTATAAAGTTATTCGTTTTATTAGGCTAATAGTAAAATCTTTTTATATAAAACAGAATACTTTTATAAAGTTATCTATTTTATTAGATAATAATTAGAATATATTATATTTTATTATGCATAGTGTTTGCATAGTGCTTGCATAGTGTTTGCATAGTGAAATCTTTTTATATAAAATAGAAAACTTTTATAAAGTTATTCGTTTTATTAGATTATAAATAGAATATATTATATTTTATTGTAAACCAATCTGGACCGTCTGTTTAAAGTAAATCAATCTTGACCGTTCATGAATTAGTTACTATGCAATCCATTCTTCAATAAATAGAAGCTCATTCCTTCGTTATTTCTTACGAATTCACTGAAACACTAGAGAAAGAAACTATAGAGAGAGTTATTCTTCTATAATCTTGAGCGTATTTCTTTAGAGTTTAAGAAAGCTTTGAGCGTAGTGCAAGTTTTCTTCATGTATATTCCCGCTCTACCAGTCGAAATACTTTTCTTTTTAAGGTGGGGGATATAATTGTCGTACTCGTAAAGGATATTATTATTATAGTAAGGGGTATTATTTCGTTTGTATTCATGAAGAAAACTTCTGTTATTCCATTCTTCATTATTCTGTTGGAATAACCTATATACGCAGACTACCGTATACATGGTGAATTTCTTCTATTATTCCATTCCTTATTATTATGTTGGAATAACCTGTCTATGCGAAGTACAACATATATGGTGAAATTATTCTATTATTCCATTCTTTATTTTTATGTTGAAATAATCTGTCTATGCGAAGTACTGCATACATGGTGAAATTCTTCTATTATTACATTCTTTATTATTCTGTCAGAATATCTTGTATGTGCGTTTACGTAAGACCTGGTTCCATTATTTATTATTCTGTTGGAATAACCTGTCTGTGTGGTCTATCGCATGCATGGTGAATTCTTATGTTATTCTATTATTTATTATTCTGTTGGAATATTTTGTCTGTGCGTTTACGCATGACCTGGTTCCATTCTTTATTATTCTGTTAAAATAGCATGTCTATATAGATTACCACATGCATGGTAAATGATCATTCATATTCATACGAATAGTATTTTCATTAAAAAGGGGTTTTTACCAGGGGTAGATTCGTAATTTTTCTGACCCTTAAAAATTCTGAAAAAATTTGAAATGATAATTTGATGAGTTTTCTAGATTGTGTCCAACAATGGCGATTTTTGGATGTATAGATTAAGATTTATGGATTTTATGGGAAAATACTATTTTAAAAGTAAACCCTTATAACTCCTTGTAGTTAACTCTAAAATTAGTAAAAATTTTATTGGGAGTACATGTATATAACAAAAGTATACCCTGTAAATTTCGAAATTTTTGGACAAAAGTACAATTTATGATAAATGTCTTAATATTCGGCAGTTTTAGCCATATGAAAAATAGTAAATGAATTTTAAAATTTCTGAGAAAAATATATGTTCAAGATGGGACTATATTCTGCTAAATCCCAGAAAAGAAATATTTTTGGGACTAATTTGGTATTTTTTATGAAAATGAACTAGTTATGAGTAAATGAATTAAATATGTTATGTGAAGTAATAAAATTGGAAAAATAGGATTTTATGGCTTGAGAATCCTATATAGGGTATATGTAGATTTTTGATGAGGGATTTGATCATCAATGATAAAATCTTAGAGTATGGCATTTTTGAATGATTAAATGCATTATTTGATAAAGTGTAAACAATTGAAATAAATTGTTTATAAGTTTAAGAAATGATTAAAATATTGTTATAATATTAATGATATTAGATTATGAGATTATTAAGTGATTGATAACATTTGGTTATTATTGAACGCTGGATAAATTGTATTATAAATGTTTAATATTTATCTTTTATCTCATTTGATTGATTCTTATATCATTGTCATCATCCTCATGCTTATATTGTGTTGAAAGTCATCTTTGGCCGTAGTGTATAGATGGACTTGGAATGATTATGACCAGGGATTATTCGGTATAATCATGACCGTAATGTTACAAATGATGTGGAAAAAGTTCTCATTGGCCCGTAGTGCATTGATGGACAGTTTTTGGTATGATTATGGCTATGGATTCTCTTCGGCCAAGGGTGCAAAGATGAATTGTTTTATGGCATGATCATGACTGTTGATGAAAACACGATTATCTTTAGCCCGTATTGCATGGATAATTCGTGGTCGTTATATTAACGAAAATCTTTAGCCGTAGTGCATGGATAATTTAGTGATATTGATTGATTATCGAGCTGAGTCTCAGCAATGAAATATAAATTCATGGATGTAATATTAACGAATATCCTTGGCCGTAGTGCAGGGGTGATTCGATGATGTGGATTATTTATTAAGCTGAGTCTCAGCGATAAAATATTTATTATACACTTTTAATTCGTAGAAGATAGTAGATATCATGCTCTATTTGACTCTTCTAAAATACAGTTGTATGTCTTTGGCATGTAGTGCAAAGATGAATTGTTAATGAATATCTTTGGCCGTAGTGCAAAGACGAATTTATTAGTATGATTATGAGCATGAATTCTGATTTGGTATAACCATGATTTTTGATTGTAGACACTCGAAATTTTCTGTACTACTGTTACTAACATTGCAGGAGAACAGATTCGTCTTTTAAGAGAGAACCCTGAAAGACAATCCAAATCCATACCGGATACTACCGAAAGTTCAGTATCAACCCCGGATCGCAATATGGGAGTAACGGTTTCAACCTCGGATCTAACCCCGAGACCTGTAAATACAATACCGAAACACACACCAGAGAAGACCGATTAATCTCGAAGATAACCCCGAGGTATCCAGTCTCAGTCCCAACCATGGGAATAGCCACCAACCTTGGTGATAACCCCAAGGAATGCAGTTTCGGAGATGACACCGGAAATGCTTGTTTCAAATGCCATCAGCTTCAAATCTCGGCACTCACAATAAAATACACTGTGCCAACACGGAAATAACATCCGGAAGACAGGCACACCTCAAAGATGACAATGAGGACCTTCAACAAATGCAGCAGTCCAATCTCAGTAAAGTCTGAGCAACGTCTGCTTATCGGCCCAATCCGACAGTAACACCGGTGAGGCGCAACATCGCCATCTCGTCCAACACGATGCCACATCTCGTCTCTACGCAACAATGTCACACAAGGCTAACCAATACCGAGTGACTATTGTGCGGCGTAACGGATGAAAGTTGAAGCTTGAAGATCGGAGGGCATCATCCCATCTTCAAACGCTTACAAAATTATATTGGCAAGTTATACAAGGACCTCAGGAAGATTTGTAAGCCTCTCTTTCAGCGCTTACAAAGTAATCCAACTCCATGGACTGACATTCATACTTCTGTCGTCCAACAAGTTAAAAAAATATGTTAAGGTTTTGCTCTACCTTGGCATCTCAAACGATTCAGCTTTCAAAATAGTTAAAACAGATGCCTCTGACATTGGATTTGGTGGCATACTCAAACAAAATTTAACTGCTACTTCTGATGAACAAATTGTTCGTTTCCATTCTGGCGCATGGAATCCTACACAGTTAAAATACAGTACTATTAAAAAAGAAATTTTATCATTAGTTTTATGTATAAAAAAATTTCAGAGAGATTTATTGAACCAAAAATTCCTAGTTAGAATAGATTGCAAGTCAGCAAAATTTATTCTTGAAAAAGATGTTGAGAATGTCGTCTCTAAGCATTCATTCGCTAGATGGCAAGCAATTTTAAGTATTTTTGATTTTGATATAGAATATATTAAAGGTAGTAACAACTCAGTTCCAGATTTTCTCACTAGTGAGTTTATTAACACAGGTACTATTGCAGCAACATGAGTGTACGAGGAGGTTCATCTTCTCGTGGTCATGGCCGCTCTGCCGGTCCAGTTAATCAATCAAAAGGAACTGTTGTTCCTCATCCAGTTACCAAAACCCATAATAAATTCCAGGTGCTTGGTACAGCTCCCAAGCCCTACTCCTCAGTTCTCTCTAGTCAGCCCAAGCCGTTTGATATTTTTGCTAGTTAAACCCAAGCTACCTCATCAAAACCTAGTCACCTAGTGTCTGATTATCGTTAGATTTTGTATCAGCACTTATTTCATATTGAGTTATCTATGAAACCTAAGAATGACCCAATTCAATTGGTTGCCCAGTATTTTCCTACTGGATGGCATTTTCTTCCATTAGATCCTTATAAATCACTTGTATATTATAGGGACATCCTTATTGAAACGGAGTCAGTCTTTATTAAACCAATTTATGCCAACGATGATAAATCTAAGCTTCTTTATCATTTGTTGTATATTAAACAAGTTCTCAATCTGTTCGATCGGGGTAGTCATCCTTCTGATCTCAAGTCACTTTCTAATCACACTAGCTCTTATTGTTATTATGATTATATTAAGGCTTGGCATAAAATCATGTTTCATCAAAATGAAGATCATAGTCATTCGTGGTTTTTCTAGTTCGACCACAATTTCAAAAGTCAATTCCCCAAATGGTTTATCCTTTGGTGGACAAGGTATGGTTTGTGCCATGATATTTTCCCCAAACCTCTCCTTGCCCAGTTAGAACATTTTTGTCATCATAGTAATTATCATTCCAAATATGAGGAAATTCCAGTCTTCCTTATATATTGTAGTAATATAAAATCCCTTGGATTCTTAAATGGCAATATGTCATTTTAGCTACCCAAGAAGTCACAGTATTTCAGTCTCCGTCGTCGATAGGTATTAGGACTGCTCAGACATACCTCTCTCCTATTTCTCATGTCTCTCGCCGTTTTTTTCATTAAATGGTGGGATAAATTCGGTGTTGATAGAATAGTTGGCCAAGTTCAAAAAGAATTTCTGACTTCTCCTTTATTAACTCCTCCAGTAACCATTCCTTCAGTCACTACGGCCCCTGCCGTTGCATCTTCCAGTAAATCAACCACTAAGACGATTGATAAGTCAAAAGAAAAATCAGTTGATCCTCCTGATTCTGATAAAGTTACTAACGTTTCTAGTTACTCCACTTCTCAGTTAAGGCGTCTTGAAGATGCTATTCATATGAGACTTGACCAGTTACACGAGGATTCAGATAAAGCTTCTTCTCAATCCAGAGGAGAAAACTCTAGTCAAGGCCTTAAAGATGTAGGTGATTGTGATCCCTATGGCACAATTCATCTCCAGGATGCTTGGGATCCCTTTCCCTGAGTCCTATAGTAATCAATCAAAGTGGGTGTGATGACATTCAACCAGTCACCTTCTCTGGCAGGCTCAGTCAGCCAGCACCTTCTCCGGCAGCATAGTCAGCAGCATCTTCTACTTTTTCACCAAAAGCAGCAATCAGTCAAGCATCTGGCCCCACAGCCGCATTAGTCAAAAGAGACGTCTGCTTTTCCACCGAAAGCAGTTTCTTTTCCTTAAACTTTGGTAAAATGTTTTTACTTGTACTTTTACTTTAGTGAGATGTTTCTTACTTTTACTTTACCCCGGTTATTGTAATAGAAATTCGTTTTAGATTGGGATAACTTAGTAAAAGATTTTAATTCAAAATTTAACAAAGAAAAAAGACATCTATTCAGATCTAATCATCCCAGTGAAAAGGAAAGAGATAAGATAGTTAATAGATGGAAAAAATTTATTAAAAATGAAGAAATTAATATTACTTTTTAAGACTGGTATGAACAATATCAAAGTAAATGTAATGTTATAATTAAAACTCAGTGGATTAAAGAAGACAAATCTAAAGTATCGTCTAGTCATCCACCTTTAGAAACAGTTCTAATTCCAGTTAAAACACTTCAGTTATCACTAGTCCCTTCAAAATACCTCTTCAAAATACCTGATGGAACTAATGATAATAAAAAAAAATTTGAACAATTAAACTTTAATAATCAATATCTAGCAACAATAGGAAAACAGCTAGATAGGATTGAAGAAAAATTTGAAGAAAGTATTATTAAAAAACCTGATTCGCGGATTGAACAACCTTTAATCAAATTACCTGAAAACAGATATAATTTAAGTTTACCTAATAAAGAAAGTGAATTAGTCCAATCTATTGAAAAGTTATTTAAAAAACTTAAAACAGAACCCGGTCCAAGTGGAACAATTGATGTCATCGATCAAGTAGAATCTGATGCTGATAACGAATGTTCCTCTGATCACTCTATTCACTCATCTATTTCAAACCTTAATGAACAGCTAAATAAATTAACTGTCAATAACACAAGTATTACCAGAAATTGGTACTCTAGACCAACTCCTCCGGATCTTCAATTCGAAGAGAGAAATCTAGATAAACAGTTTTCTGTGTCTTCTAATAAAATTTATGAATGGAATATAGACGAATTTAGTGAACAAGAAATTCTTAATAAACTTAATCATATGTCTATGGTAGCCAACAGCTATATTACCAAATTCAACACTTTATCTCAACCTGATATAGTTAAATTATTAGCTAGTGGATTTACTGGTATTCTCAGGTCTTGGTGGGAAAAACATCTCACAGAAGATATTAGAATATCCATAGTTCATGTTATCCAAAGAGATAATGAAGGCAATCCCATCTTTGATGAAGATGCTGGTATTGGTCTTCCTGACGGAGTTAACACTTTAATATTTACTATAATTAAATATTTTGTTGGAACCCCTAGTAATATTTCAGAAAGGATTCATGATCAATTAAGTAATCTTATGTGTCCCACTCTGAGTGATTTCAGATGGTACAAAGATGTATTTACCTCTAGAGTTATGATGAGAAATGACAGTAATAAACCATTTTGGAAAGAGAAATTCGTTAATGGTTTACCATCCTTATTTGCTCACAAAGTTAGAGAAGAATTAAGTAAAAATTTAGGATATAATGACTATGATAATTTAACCTATGGTGATATTATTAGTTATATTCAAAAAATTGGATTAAAAATGTGTATTGATTTTAAATTAGCTAAACAAGCTAGAAAAGATAGAAATAAAGCCAAATACGAGTTAGGAACGTTTTGTGAACAGTATGGTTTACCGCCGGTTGCTCCCTCTAGAAGAAAGCACAAGCATAAGAATAAACATATTGAGTCACATAAAAGTCATAGACGTCGTAAGAAAAGATATAATCAAGATAAAAGTAATAATAAAGGTAATAATCAAGATACTTATTACAATATACCTAAGTCATCAAAGAAAAAATCATATAAAAAATCAAAGAAATATGATAAAAGTAAAATTTTCTGTCACAATTGTGGGCAGAAAGGACATTATAAAAGTGAATGTAGAGTTAAACAAAAATTAGCCCAATTAAATATTTCAACTGAAGATACGGAACAGTTATTAGAATTAATGAGAATTGATAATAACAGTAGTAGCAGTAATGAAGAAGCTTCTGAAATCATAGAATCTTCTAGTAATAACGGATCTAACAATGAATCTGATAGTGAAAATGAAGTCACCAAATGTACAGAAACTTGCAGTAAAAACTGTTGTAAAAGAGTTAATGTAATTACAAAAGAAGAAGAAGAAAGTTCTTTACTAGTAGATTTAATCAGTAAAATCACAGACCCTGAATTAAAAACTCAGTATTTAAAACAATTAAAAGATTTGTTAACTAAAGACAAGAAAGTTACTGATAGGGTTCTTAGAGCCAAAGAAAAACCCATTTTCAGTCTCAATAAAACTCTTGAAAGATTTAAGGCCCCGGTAAAAGAAATTACCCTCCCTGAGTTAAATCAAGAAGCTAATAAACTTAAGAAAGAAATTTCTAACTTAAAATTAGATATTTCCAACTTAAGAAAAGAAATTGATGATAAAAAATCAGGTCTTCAATTTCATTATTCCTCTTCTAGTGATGAAAGTCACGATGAACCAGAATCATCAGGTGCTAAAGATTCTGATCTCTTTATTGAAGGTCTCTCCCTTAAAAGAATTAAAGATATTACTATTCAAAAATGGTATATCTCTATTAATTTAGTTATTGATAAAAGTTTCTCTGTACAGCTCCCTGCTTTGGTTGATACTGGTGCAGACTTAAACTGTATTCAAGAAGCTATTATCCCCACCAGATATTATAAGAAAACTAGTGAAAAACTAAATTCAGTTAATGGTAGTTAAATGGAAATAAAATATAAATTACCTAATGTACATATTTGTCAAGACGGTATGTGTTTTAAGACCTCATTTGTCTTAGTTCGCAATCTTATTGACAAAATCATTTTAGGTTTACCATTTATATATTTATTATATCCATTTACTACTAGTAATAAAGGTTTAACCTGCGAGCATTTAGGAAAGAAAATTACATTTAAATTCCTAATTAAACCAAAAAAGAGATTTAAAATTTACTCAAGAAGAATCAATTTCTAAATCATTGAATCTGTTAAATTGTAAAGTTACCCACCTAAATTTTCGTAAAGAAGAGGTTAGGTATCAACAAGTTGAAGAACAACTTAAGAGTAACAGAGTTCAAGAAAAAATAGAAGAATTAAAGGATTATTTAATAAAAAAATTATGTTCTGATTCTCCCAATGCTTTTTGGCATAGGAAGAAGCACACAGTTAGATTACCCTATGCTAAGGAATTTAAAGAACATTTAATTCCCGCCAAAGCTAGGCTATTCAAATGAGTCATGAACAGATGGAGTTATGTAAAATTGAAATTAATGATCTTCTTAGTAAGGGTTTAATTAGACATAGCAAGTCACCATGGTCTTGCCCAGCCTTCTATGTCATTAACGAAGCTGAGAAAGAAAGAGGTGTCCCTCGGTTAGTCATTAATTATAAACCATTAAACAAAGTACTAGAATGGATTAGGATATACTTTGCCCAACAAGGATGATCTCATTGGTAGATTAAGTGTCTCTAAAATCTTTAGTAAATTTGACCTCAAGTCAGGATTCTAGCAAGTTGCTATTCATCCAGATGATAGGTACAAAACTGCATTTACCACTCCGTTCGAACACTACGAATGGAATGTTCAGTCATTTGGACTTAAAAATGCACCCAGTGAATTTTAGAATATTCTTAATAATATATTGAATCCCTTCAGTCATTTTATCATTGTATACATCGATGATATCCTTGTATTCTCCAAGACTATTGAAGAGCATATTAAACATTTGAATTCATTCTTCACAACAGTTAAAACCAATGGTCTTGTCCTTTCTCCTTCCAAATGTAGTCTGTTTCTGACTAAAGTCAGGTTTCTTGGATTAATCCTCTATCATGGACTCACGCGGCTAATTGACAGAGCTATTCAATTCGCCGACCGGTTCGCAGATAAGATTACAGACAAAACTCAGCTACTAAGGTTTTCTTGGCTCGCTTAATTATATTAGCAAGTTTTACAAGGACCTCAGGAAGATTTGTAAGCCTCTCTTTCAACGCTTATAGAGTAATCCACCTCCATGGACTGACATTCATACTTCTGTCGTCCAACAAGTTAAAAAAATATGTTAAGGTTTTGCCCTGCCTTGGCATCTCAAACGATTCAGCTTTCAAAATAGTTAAAACAGATGCCTCTGACATTGGATTCGGTGGCATACTCAAACAAAAATTAACTGCTACTTCTGATGAACAAATTGTTAGTTTCCATTCTGGCGCATGGAATCCTACACAGTTAAAATACAGTACTATTAAAAAAGAAATTTTATCATTAGTTTTATGTATAAAAAAATTTCAGATAGATTTATTGAACCAAAAATTCCTAGTTAGAATAGATTGCAAGTCAGCAAAATTTATTCTTGAAAAAGATGTTGAGAATGTCGTCTCTAAGCATTCATTCGCTAGATGGCAAGCAATTTTAAGTATTTTTGATTTTGATATAGAATATATTAAAGGTAGTAACAACTCAGTTCCATATTTTCTCACTCGTGAGTTTATTAACACAGGTACTATTGCAGCAACATGAGTGTACGAGGAGGTTCATCTTCTCGTGGTCATAGCCGCTCTGCCGGTCCAGTTAATCAATCAAAAGGAACTTTTGTTCCTCATCCAGTTACCAAAACCCATAATAAATTCCAGGTGCTTGGTACAGTTCCCAAGCCCTACTCCTCAGTTCTCTCTAGTCAGCCCAAGCCGTTTGATATTTTTGCTAGTTAAACCCAAGCTACCTCATCAAAACCTAGTCACCTAGTGTCTGATTATCGTTAGATTTTGTATCAGCACTTATTTCATATTGAGTTATCTATGAAACCTAAGAATGACCCAATTCAATTGGCTGCCCAGTATTTTCCTACTGGATGGCATTTTCTTCCATTAGCTCCTTATAAATCACTTGTATATTATAGGGACATCCTTATTGAAATGGAGTCGGTCTTTATTAAACCAATTTATGCCAACGATGATAAATCTAAGCTTCTTTATCATTCGTTGTATATTAAACAAGTTCTCAATCTGTCCGATTGGGGTAGTCATCCTTCTGATCTCAAGTCACTTTCTAATCACACTAGCTCTTATTGCTATTATGATTATATTGAGGCTTAGCATAAAATCATGCTTCATCAAAATGAAGATCATAGTCATTCGTGGTTTTTCCAGTTCGACCACAAGTTCAAAAGTCAATTCCCCAAATGGTTTATCCTTTGGTGGACAAGGTATGGTTTGTGCCATGATATTTTCCCCAAACTTCTCCTTGCCCAGTTAGAACATTTTTGTCATCATAGTAATTATCATTCCAGATATGAGAAAATTCCAGTCTTCCTTATATTTTGTAGTAAATATAAAATCCCTTGGATTCTTAAATAGCAATATGTCATTTTAGCTACCCAAGAAGTCACAGTATTTCAGTCTCTGTTGTCCATAGGTATTAGGACTACTCAGACGTACCTCTCTCCTATTTCTCATGTCTCTCGCCGTTTTTCATTAAATGGTGGGATAAATTCGGTGTTGATAGAATAGTTGGCCAAGTTCAGAAAGAATTTCTGACTTCTCCTTTATTAACTCCTCCAGTAACCATTCCTTCAGTCACTACGGCCCCTACCGTTGCATCTTCCAGTAAATCAACCACTAAGACGGTTGATAAGTCAAAAGAAAAATCAGTTGATCCTCCTGATTCTGATAAAGTTACTAACTGTTTCTAGTTACTCCACTTCTCAGTTAAGGCGTCTTGAAGATGCTATTCATATGAGACTTGACCAGTTACACGAGGATTCAGATAAAGCTTCTTCTCAATCCAGAGGAGAAAATTCTAGTCAAGACCTTGAAGATGTAGGTGATTGTGATCCCTATGGCACAATTCATCTCCAGGATGCTCGGGATCCCTTTGCCTGAGTCCTATAGTAATCAATCAAAGTGGGTGTGATGACATTCAACCAGTCACCTTCTCCGGCAGGCTCAGTCAGCCAGCACCTGCTCCGGCAGCATAGTCAGCAGCATCTTCTACTTTTTCACCAAAAGCAGCAATCAGTCAAGCATCTGGCCCCACAGCCGCATTAGTCAAAAGAGACGTCTGCTTTTCCACCAAAAGCAGTTTCTTTTCTTTATATATATATATATATATATATATATATATATATACATATATATATATATATATTGTCCTTCCTGGAGTTCCATTCGTGGCAGTTGATCGCTTTTACAGCTTTCTTTACATTTCGTCCTGCCCGGAGTTTACTTCGTGGCAGTTGAACGCATTTACAGCTTTATTTACGTTCTGTCCCGCCTGGAGTTTCCTTCGTGACGGTTAACCGTATCTACAGCTTTATTTACATTTCTGATCCCCCATGGAGGTGCTTCGTTGTTGGTGATCCTGTCTGTATATATATATTTATCGCTTTTATATATATACCTGCTTATTGCTTTTATACAAATTGCAATATTCTGTGCGCCTAGGAATCATGTGATCACAGATTCATCTCATTAGATCTAGATTCGGTTCCCGTGATGGACATTTTCAGCTGTAAGCAGCTTGAAAATTATTCTGCGATGTCTTTATTTCCTCAGATGGTTTCTATACCCACGAGGAAGTCGGCATTATTTTTGGATGTATTATTTTTCATACGGATGCCTCGCATCCGTCAAATAAAATCAATCCAGTCGCTCACTTAATAAAAATGGAAGTGAAAAGGTCTCAATTCCTACTGAGCATCAGGGTTTGAAAAACCTCTTTTATAAAACATTATTGCCATATCTTGCTAAAAACTGAATTTTTACATAAATTCAAACCATGTGTATATAGGTTCGAACGAGGCCTCGTACAACTTACCTATAATAGCACATTGACCCACACACACACATACACACTCAGATAATAGTTTCTTGAAAAGAGGCGGTCACCGTGGTAACACAGATGTCGGGGGGTGCCTAACACCTTCCCCCCGCATAACCAAGTCCCCAGACCCTAAACGAATCTCGGTTTCGTCGACCCGTATATCAGTGTCACGTCACTGGGTCAATGTGCAAATCTTTTCTCAGTTGTGTTGGTACAACCATTTAAAAAACCAACTAGTGACTCTTAACAGTCCCATCGTCGACATTATACATGTCGGACCTTTTTCACTTGTTTTTTCAAACAAATCTCATCTAAAATGAGAACACCAAAGAACAAGTAATGGAAAGGGACACCCAAAAATTCCGACGTCGACAGGTGGCGACTCTGCTGGGGAATCCAATAAGAGGACTTAAGCCGCTACTACAATCTTTTCAAAAATGATTATATGCTTGTGTGTGGATGTTGCATTTACATTTGATGAATGTGTATGAATGCATATCTTGTTTGAGCTTAGTGCTTCGCATCATATCTGTGTGTGATGTTAGTGCTTCGCACTATAAACTGCTTATGATATTAGTGCTTCGAACATGTCATCATTTCATACGGTGAGACACGATGTATGTGAATGTATGTTGAATGGTCCCTACACCAGGAGGCTATCCCGTCTGTATTTGATTACTGGACTCGTGAGAAGACTAATTCTCCGAGGCTCAGGAAAGGCACCACCCAAATTTGCTCTAGTTGAAAGACCGGATTAACTTCCCGTCTAGTAGATTACGATGATTTGGGAACCTTCATGCCAAAAAGTCGCGAGAGTAACCTAAGATAGGTAAGCCTCTGATAAACCCAAACGTAGGAAAGTCTCTTCATGCTCTCATTTCAATTACTTGTAAACACAATTACTTGTAATTTCATTCCATATCTATCTCCATGTAATGAGAAATATGAAGCAATATGTCCACATACATGCTACAAACAGCTGACACCCGTTTTGCAGGATAAAATTCCTAAAATGGACACATCACATAGCATGTCATTATACACCTTCCCTAAGGACTAAACTATGCCATTCTTTCGCAGGGAATCAATCGGACCTACTAGCCGGTCAAAGTCCAAAAAGGCAACAAGCCTACAGTCAATCATGTCGTCATCTGACAAGACTGAACTTAATCCAGTTTCTCGCAAAGAATTCGACGAGTTAAGAAAACAGATTATAGATTTGGCTATTCTATTAAAAGAATTACACCAGTCTACACAGGGTCAGAAAATACCCGTACATACTGAGCCCTCCACACAAGGAGGAATTTCGGTCATTACCATACCAGAGCTACAGTTGGATACGACCAACAAAACGCAGGATGCTGCCCATTCCACTGGAGATCCAGACAATGGTGACATCAAAAAGAAAGTCAGTCAAATGGAAGAGACCCTTCGCGCTATCAAAGGAATTGGAACACACTAGAGTGTTTCATATGCTGATCTATGTATTTTTCCAGGTGTTCACTATCCAAAATTTAAAACTCCTGACTTTGAAAAATATGACGGGTTAGGGGATCCTTATACACATTTAAAAGTCTTTATTGGAGAACTGGGATCCTATGCAGAGGATGAAAAACTCAGAATGCAATTATTCCAAAAGAGTCTAACTGGAGAAGCCCGTTCGTGGTACACAAGATTAGACAACTCCAAAATCCACAGCTGGGAAGTGCTAGCACATGCCTTCCTCACTCAATACAGTTTTCAAACTCAAATGGCTCCTGATCGGTATCAGATTACCAAGATCAAGAAATAGTCTAACGAGTCTTTCAGAGAGTATGCTCAAAGGTGGAGACGCCTGGCTGCCCAAGTTAGTCCTGCCATGTCAGAATCAGAAATGGTCATGACATTCATAGACATACAAGAAGCTCCCTTCTATGAGAGAGTTTTAGCCGGCATCGGCAAACCATTTTCTGAAGTGGTTAAACATGGGGAGATGGCTGAAATGGGGTTGAAGTCAGGAAAGATTCAAGACCTAGCCGCACTCAAAGTTGTTGCTGATCACATCCAATCTGGAAATTATGGGAACAACCCCCGGAAGGTCCATAAAAAGAAAGAGGAAGATGTTTTCCTGATACTACAAGGACAAAAAGGCAATCAAAGTATGCCCATTCAAAGGAGAAACTACACTCCCTTTCCAGCACAGTCTGTAAACCCTCCAGTACCAAAAGGTGGAGAAGTCAAACGCCATCGAGTGTTTACGCCATTAGGGGATTCCCTCGAGAACATTCTTAATCTTCTGACAACATAGAAGAAAATTACGCATCTTCTTCCACCAGCCAACCCTAATGGACGGGGTTTCAATGCTGCTAGGAAATGTGCTTATCATGCCGGGGCACCTGGACATGATACTCAGTATTGTTGGGCCTTCAAACACAAGATTCAGGACCTAATAGATAATGGAGAGATCGTAGTCACCAAACCCGATCAGCCTCACGTACAAGACAACCCTCTTCCTCAACACAAAGAAGAAGAGGTTAACATGATTAATTGGAGCAGTGGACAGAGTTCCAACATCAGCTGTGATTCCCCTAGACCATCAAAGACGGTGATGACAGATGGGATTATGCTAAGTTCTAGTTCACAATTGAACGAAAGATGAAAGCTCTCTGCAAACAAATTGAGTAATTGGCAGAACTGGTGACTTATCAGCATTAAGTGACTCGGCAATTAATCAGCCAAGAGCATGCCAGTCTCCTACCAATCGTCATGAATATTCCCTCGTCCCTTTCAAAAAATGAAATACTGGAAGACAAAGTAATGAAGAGAGCAAATGCCAAAGCCCATCAGGATTTCGCCAACAAACGGGAATTCACCTATTTAGGCCAACTCATGGAGGAAATCCTTCACATGTTAATCAATGAAGGAAGGATTAGTTCCC
This sequence comes from Panax japonicus, assembly GCA_020205505.1. NCBI lineage: Eukaryota > Viridiplantae > Streptophyta > Magnoliopsida > Apiales > Araliaceae > Panax > Panax japonicus. The sequence continues at coordinate 17,622,700 of CM035100.1, read as the reverse complement.
TTCTACCTCCAATCAACCCCCGTTCGGGACGATACAACTCTGATGGAGTATGTCAATACCACTCCCAGTCTCGTGGTCACAACACAGAAGAATGCTGGGCACTCCGCCACCTTATTCAAAATCTAATCGACAGTGGTGTACTGCGCTTGGCAGATAACTGACACTATGTTACGTGCAAGTGAGAATGCAGGCCCTACTAAGTGGAAAAGTATGGTAGCAGTTATATCTACTAAAGTTAAAGGGATTAATATTGTTCTCACAACACCGATAATTCAGCTCAAAGGAGGAAGCAATCCTTTGAAAGTGGCCGCTCCCGAGCCAATCAACTTGCCATGCAGAGCACAATATCCTATTGTTAGCTTGCGCAAGGTTCCGTGGAATTATGGAGAGGGTGAAGGATCCACCTCACATACCACTGCTGCAGTGTCGAAGGAAAATTCACTGTATCTTCCCCATCGGGTGATGAACCCCACCACCAAATCAAAGGGGAAAATACCCATGGAGAAGACTGAAAAATTCCTCCGCGCTGTGGGTCATAACGAAGCCTCGGTGGTTTTAAGCTTGAAGGAAGCTCCACCATAAATATCAATTTTGGACTTGGTCTTAACTTCCGAGAATCACCGGAAGGTCTTGTTAAAGGTTTTGGAAGAAGCCTATCTTCCAACATCAGTGGATATAGAAAAATTTCAACACATGCTTGATCACATTTTCAACACTAATGTGATATCCTTCACTGATGATGACATACCGCCCGAAGGGATTGGTCATTGCAAACCGTTGCACATTGCGGTCTTGTCCTCCGGATATATGGTGGCTAGAGTCTTAATAGATTGAGGTTCCTCTCTGAATATCTGCCCATATGCCACCTTGGTGAAGATGAATATCAATCTCAACCGAATTCGGAGTAGCCATACTATCATCAAAGCTTTTGATGGAGTCCGCCGTAACTCGGTTGGAGTAATTGAGCTGTCAATCGAAATTGGCCCTCATACATTCTGCGTATCCTTCCATGTGCTCAAGATAGATTCAGGATACAACCTGCTCTTGGGACGACCATGGATCCATATGGCAGGGGCAGTCCCCTCCACCCTTCACCAACAATTGAAGTACATTATCAACAATAGCCTGGTCACGGTCAACGCTGAACCAGAGATTCCTCAGCATGGGGATATACCGTTCATGAATGCCAATGCAGACGTAGAACTAGTTAGTTTTCATGCTTTGGAAATAAGCAACACCCAATACCACGTTATTGGAGCACCCCTGCCCGAACCCCACATTTCTGCTGAGGTGATGTCAGCCACTCAAGAAATGATGTCGTTGGGTCATAAGCCAGGACAAGTGTTGGTTAAAGATGGCCAGGGTATCCAGTACCCCGTTCGATTAACCCAGCAAGTTGGAACAGTTGGACTAGGCTATTCTGCCAGCTCTAGTCACATGAATCCTCATAAGAATTAGCAGATTCTTTTAGCTTCAACCATGTAGCGTTCGGCTTCGCCTTCAAACTCCGAGTCTGCACAACCTCTAGTAAAGGTGACAGCCAATGTCATGGCCATGTTATTTCCTAAGCCGAAACCGGTGAAGGAAAAGAAAATCGTTATTCCAGATCCCACAATCGAAGAAGAGGAGCGGAGAATCAAGGAAAACGTTGTCCGAATAATGCCGGGCATGCGCATCATCGTCCATGATGAACATACCAACAGATACACCCCAGATGATGATTGCCCTAACGAATGCCCATCATTCGGGACAAGGAGGATGATGACAATCCCTCCATCACTGCGGTCCACCCGGACTTTACCCTTACCAATTGGAATAGCATTCCTTGCTTTGGTCGACAAGGGTAAAGCGGGCAGAAATTCTTTTCTACCCTGTAGATACAATAACTGCTTACTTTTCTGTACAGTATTAGCAGTTTATTTTGCCTGTATATGCTAACATTTTGTATGATCAATGCATTTCATATATACTAAGTGAAAGCATATTTTGTTTCAGGACTCTAAATTTAGATGTGCCTGTATTTGCGGATACAATGTCTCTCCTACGCAAGGATTGTACCTTTGATGTAGAGATGAATTCAGCCTTGATGGATCTCCAGGATGACATTGAGGTGCCTCCAGAAATTTAAGAATGGGTCAAAGACAAACCCAAACCCAACCTTAATCAAACCACTTCTTTCAATCTCGGAACCTTAGAAAGCCCTGAGTTAATCCAGATTAGTTCAGACCTTACCCCAAACCAACGGAATGACATGGTTACGTTATTAACCCAATTCCAGGATGTGTTTGTATGGTCTCATAAAGACATGGTGGGTTTATCCACTGACATTGTCCTGCATCGCCTTCCCATTAAAGAGGGATTTAAGCCAATCAATCAAAAGCTCATGCGATTGAAACCTGAGTGGAGTTTAAAGGTGAAAGAAGAAATTGTGAAACAATTTCAAGCTGGCATCATCATGGTGTCTACATATCCTGAGTGGATATCCAACATTGTACCCGTGCCTAAACCTGGAGGGAAGGTGTGAGTTTGCGTGGATTATCGGGACTTGAACAAAGCTTGCTTAAAAGATAGCTTTCACGTGCCATTTATCCACATTCTCATTGACAATACTGCGTAATACAACATGTACTCCTTTGCTGATTACTTTGCGGGGTACCATCAGATCATGGTTGCCGAGGAAGATCGTGAAAAAACTGTGAATGACATCATTGTCAAGTCCCGGAAGGAGGATGACCATCCAGACCATCTCAAAAAGTTGTTCAACAGGTTGCGTAAGTACAACTTGAAGTTGAATCCAGCTAAGTGCCCCTTTGGCGTCAAGTCAGGCAAGTTGCTAGGATTTCAAGTCAGCCATAAAGGGATTAAGCTGGATCCTACCAAAATCCAAGCCATCACAGAAATGCCCATTCCTCAGACAGAGAAAGAAATACGGGGATTTTTGGGAAGGATCAACTTCATCAGCAGGTTTATCTCCCAACTTACAGCAACCTGTGAGCCAATCTTCAAGTTATTAAGGAAGAACTCCTCCATGAAATGGAATGATGAGTGCCAGGATGCCTTCCTTACAATCAAGAAACAGCTAGTCTTAGCTCCTATCTTGGTACCACCCAGGGATGATGTTCCCCTGTTCATGTACCTGTCCATAAGTGACAATGCAATGGGCTGTATGCTGGGACAGAAAGACGATAGAGGCCAAGAATGAGTTATCTATTACCTCATCAAAAGGTTCAGCAGTAGTGAACACAAGTACACTCTGATTGAGAAGACGTGTTGTGCTTTAGCATTGGCTTCCATGAGGTTACAGCATTACCTCCATGGTCACACAACCCATCTCATATCCCGCATGGATCCTCTCAAGTACGTGTTCAACAAACCCATGTTGAATTGCCGGCTGTCCAGATGGCAGTTGATCCTACAATAATTTGACATTGTATATGTGACTCAAAAGTCCATCAAAGGTCAAGGAATCGCAGATCAACTGGCCGTCGCACCTTCAGGGGATTTCAAACCCTTGGAAACATATTTCCCCGATGAAGGAGTAATGACAGTGCAGCAACACCATCAGTACGATACACGCCAATCATGGAAGATGTATTTTGATGGTGCTGTTAACATGGAAGGTTATGGAGCTGGAGAAATTCTAGTATCTGATACGAGGGAGCAGTATCCCGTTGCCGTCAAATTACAGTTTGTCAGCACCAACAATACAGCTGAGTATGAAGGCTGTCTCATGGGCCTAAAACTTGCCAGTTCAATGCGCATCAAGCGGTTAACTGTCCTTGGAGATTCGGAGTTGGTAATTAGATAATCCACCAGAGTCTATCAAACCAAGGAACTACATTTGCTGCCTTACCATCAGCAGGTTTTGGAGATGGCTTTGGAGTTCGAAGAAATCTCCTTTCTACACATTCCTCATAATAGGAATGATTTCGCGGACGCATTAGCAACTTTGGCCTCCTTGATTCGCATATCAGACAAGGAACACTTGCCAAGCGTCACAATTTCCCTGCACAAGGCCCCAGCCTATGGAAATTACGTTGGAGAAGTATCGGATGAGCTACCTCCCATCCAACCTCCTTGGTATCAGCATATCAAGGAATATCAGCGAGATGGATCTACACCCGCTGAGGCGAGCCTGACTGAGAAAAGGCGGATTCATCGACTTGCTATGAAGTTCTACCTGAGTGAAGATGCGCTCTACAAAAGAGATGCAGGACTGGGTCTCCTCGGGTGTTTAGACAAAGATCAAGCCCAGAGGCTTATGGATGAAATCCATGGTGGAGTCTGTGGCCCCCACATGAGTGGCCCCCTCCTTGTCAAGAAAGTCCTTAGGACGGGACATTACTGGCTCTCTCTCAAAGCTGATTGCAACGACCACGTCAGAAGATGCTATCAGTGCCAAATTCATGGGAATGCTATACACGCCCCTCCATGGGAGCTCCACAATGTGAGTTCGCCTTGGCCCTTCTCAATGTGGGTAATGGACGTTATTGGGCCCATTGAGCCTAAAGCCAGTAATGGTCACCGATTTATCTTCACCGTGATCGACTACTTCACCAAGTGGGTAGAAGCAGCCTCCTTCCCCAGGGTCACTAATGAAGTCATCATTGCTTTCATCAGAAACAATGTCGTTTGTCGATATGGACAACCAAAGATGATTGTGTCAAACAATGCCAAAAACCTCAACAACAAAATGATGGAGGAGTTATGCAGTAAATTCCACATCAAACATCTTAACTCTGTCATCTATCGTCCAAAGATGAAAGGTGCTGTTAAAGCGGCTAACAAAAATATCAAGAAGATTATGCAAAAGATGTCAGCCAACCACAAAGATTGGCCAAACCTGTTGCCTCTTACTTTGTTAGGCTACAAAACCACAATGCGTACTTCAACTGGGGCAACCCCCTACGCTTTAACCTATGGGATGGAAGCAGTGCTCCCCATAGAAGTTGAGATGGAATCTCTTAGAGTGTTGATCGAACCTCAGCTGGATGAAAACCAATGGGTACAAGACAGGTATCACCAAATGTCTCTGATAAACGAAAGGAGAACCGCGGCTATCTTCCATGGTCAGCTATATCAGCAAAGGATCGCCAGATCCTACAACAAAAAAGTCCGACTACGGCAATTTAAACAACATGACTTGGTTCTAAAGAATATTCTTGACAATCAAGATCAGGCCAAAGGAAAATTCACTCCTAACTAGGAAGGCCCGTTTATTGTCAAAGAAGTATTGACAGGAGGCGCTCTCAAATTACAAGAAATGGACGACGATGAATTTCCACAACTCATCAACTTAGACACCGTGAAACGGTATTATGTCTGAAGTAACCAGCAAACACCCTGGTTCATCATCATCAGGTCACCAGTCATTTCGGTTCTTTAACCCTTTACCACCTACAACTTTTCTACAATTTGCCCCTCAGGGAAACATACTCTTCAAGCCAGCAGCCTGGCTTTCTCCTTTGCGCTAATACAACTTAGGTCATCCCACCGCGGATTGAACCTCTTGCGTTCACAGTTTGGCTACTCATACATGGGATCAAACTTCTCCTGCCTACAGTTTATCCTCAACCTAGGATTAAACTTTCTCCTCCCAGCACTCTGACCTGCACATGGGATTACGCTTTTCTTCTCGCCCTGAGGGGCGAATTATGTCGACCTGATCTCCTCTTCAATAAGAGTACGTAGGCAACCATGTTACATGGCCCGGTCGCAATAAAACAAAAACATCAAAAATATTTCTACCATCTTCTCCTTACAAAAACAAAAAACAACCAAAAACATTCCTACACCATATCAGCCATATACAGCGTTGAACCTCTTACACCAGGTTCAAACTACGCAGACCTGATCTCCTCTTCAATAGGAGTACGTAGGCAGCCATTCATGGTACGGTCTCACCCCTTACAAAAACACAAACCATTGTCAACGAGTATTGGGATTCTCTTTCAATCCATTACATGTCTTTCGGCTTTAGAACAAAGGGATGGAATTACCTGAACTCCTCCCAAATAGGAGATTCAGCGACCATCTAAGTTGCGGTCGCACCTCAAAGAGCAATACCAATCCATAAGAGATGGAATTAACTAGGCTTCTCCTAAATAGAAGTACTGGCGACCATCTGTGGTGCAGTCAATCTTAGAGAGGAAAGTCACACTCCTCTCCACATTTCCATTCAGAAACAAGTCCCAAGACACCAAAGATTGTAGGGATACACGTAGATCAATGATCCATTCTGAACTATCCAGAGATAGCTCAATGTCCATCCACCAAGGAAGAATTCAGAATTCATCAAGATCACAAGCCCTGAAGCAGCAAGCAAAATATCAAGCAAATAGAAAGGCATATCTAAAAGGGAATTGATCCAAAAAATATATTTCCCTATCATATATAATGTTGTTTGATATATATACAATGTTAACTCTACATGACAAAATGGCTAAGCTAGTCTGTGTAGGTAAATACAAGATCATCTACGAATCAGGGTACATGCGAGCTAACAAGAACAACATGGCATCCCTCTCAGATGAAGGAGGTAAAGCTGTAGTCTCCTGGATAAGAATATCCACACGACCCAACAGATCTGTAGCCATCTGCATGATGACCATATGCTCATCGATATAAGCGCTCATCTCTGCGATCATACCAGTGGTAAGGGACCTCGCTGTAGTACTATCTGTGACAGCCACATCCCGGGCAGATATAGCACTATCCCGCTCAACTATCACTGCGTCTCTATCTGACCTGGCCTCATCTCACTCAACAACAGCGGCATCTCTACGAGATAATGCCTCGTCTCTCTCTAATAGGGCGGCGTCCCTCACATCAAGAGCAGTTGACATCATAGATCAAATCTGGTCTCTCTCAAAGGTCATCAGATGAAGACTCTGCTCTAAATACTGTGCCGAGTGCTGGATCACAAAAATACTGGTACAAGGAGAATCCGGAAGAAATGTTGGCAACCCAACAGCGGTATCCTCCTCGATGTAGGTATCAATGTCCTATATAGGCTCTACATCATTAAACTCAATCTCCGGTACTGCAAATACTGCTACAGTCGATAAAACCTCCGTCTCCATCCATGCGGAGTACTCTGCGGAATAACCGGGACGACTGGCAGGAAAAGCAGCTAGCTCACGCTGATCCCAGCAAGCGTATACACGAGATCGGTCCTCGACTGAGAGGTATCGAGAAGCCGAGCGCTAACCTGCCGCCCCCTCGAAAGGATGAAAATCCTAGAACTGGTCAAACTGTGACATCACGGCCAATGGATGATAAGTCGTCACGCCACTCAAGCCAGCCAAAGGGAGGAAATCCATGCCCGGAGCATGAGTAATGAAGTTGTATGATGAGCAAAGCCCCGAGCACAGCAATATGCTAAATGGATCTCGGATATCTGCCAAAAATGCGGACCAGGACTGAGCATCTACACACTCTGATGGCTGAAAGGAATACGACATAGCCACCTCATGGGAGAAACAATACCTGTGCCGTCTAAAGGTACCAACTGGTCGTAAGTGTGACATAAACCACACATACAGTATGACCGAACTCCTAGTAAATACACCTAAAGGGTAAGTACGGTAGTAGGACGCTGATCACAAGGTCTCTTCCACGATTATAGGTACAATGGTACAACCCTCTCTGAGAGCTCTCACCGCCATGATAACGCCTATATCTATCTCATCCATGTACCGCGGCATGTACACGTATGACAGTACACATAGTATCAGTACATCAACTCTGGCCGAACGCCAATGATCCTCTGACACAGTGAAATCCCCTGAATGTCGTGAGTAGCTATCCTCCGCACCAAATCTATCACACAGAAAACGCTGAGAGATCACATGGTCAGATGTCAGCTCATCCTGCACCACTCTGCGCCTCAATCCGGTGAGAGTCATGAATCGTCTACTCATGTCTCCCAAAGCCATGTGTACGCAAGGTCGGTCTAGGAGCAGCATCGTCAAACAGGCATACTCCTCCAGAGTAGGAGTCAACTCATGGGTACCAAAGAAAAATACTTGCCTATCAGCTAGCCAATGCTCTAGCATCCCATCTACAAATCCTGCAGGAACCTGAAATGCCAAAAGGGTCATGGTATGCTGCAATAACAGATCTAAAGTAACCCTATCTGGTGGTGACATGCTATCGTAACACGAGCGCATACCCACTGCCACCACTAACGGTGGGGTATGATCTATACGGCTAACTGTCGAAGAAGACATGTGCGGGCCGTGTCATAAGACCATCCAGGGGTCAATACCGAGTATCTCTGGACATACATACATATGCATAACAGGATACATGCATAACAGATAATGGATAGCAATATGATATAGGGAATGAAAAAATAGTGCATACATTCCTAAATATATCATCGTCTAATACATCAGCTCTATACAGCTACAAATATATGAAAATGGGGCACAAACGCCTTACTACTAACAGAGGCCTATCTAAAGATATAGTGAGAATGGGGAACAGCCACCCAATATCTAACAAAGGCTTATCAAAAGATATAGCGAGAATACACATCAGAAGAAGACAATGGTCTCGATGCCTACATCCTCAATCCTGTCCACCTTATGTAACTCCTCCTGAGTCATTGGATCTCTATCAACAGGGATGTCAGGCCTATAAAGGGGATCTGCGCCGGCAAAACCAAATGGGTCATCTGAGGGGCCAGCACCTGAGCTGGAAGGAACAAATGTCTTCGCCTCTGCTGGATCTCTGCCCAAATGCCGAATAAATATCTGTGCTCGATCCAACTGTTGGGTCAAGCTATCAATCTGGGTCATATGGGTTGCAGCTCGAACACAAGCTACCCAATCTATCATCATCAATGATCCAGGAACCATGTCCCCCATAAATTGTGTGGCACGGGACTGGGCCCCAATAGTGCGAGGGAGCCACCAGCGCTGGAATATCTCCTAAGTACATGGACCCTCGGATAAATCAAAATCGTCAACTCCCAACAATGGAATATCAATGGTGGGTGACTATGATACAGGCCAATGACGCCTAACACGAGGCAAGATCGGTATACAAATCTCTCCTGTGGTGCTCCTGATAGCACGCTCTCCTAAATAGAGCTCCCAGCCTCCATCGGTGAAACGAGGAAATCTCCGGGTGGAAATCAAATACTCTACTCTAGTAGGGTGTCCATCCTCAAAATCGATGATCAAATGATCCCCTGAATATGGAAGCCATGTGATGGCGTCGGTCGTCAGCAACTCCAGCTGCATACGGCAATGAGCGAAGCCCTCAGATACAGGGACCTCTGGCAAAATAGAATGATGCCATCGTCGTCCTCGTGGATAGGTATCTAAACCAAACACACTCACAGGACGCAAACATGGAAGCCTCTCATAGGCCCAAAACTACCAACACAATGGAAAAACATTTGCTATCAGTAAACACTCTTAACCTGTGAAAGGAAAAGACAAGAGATTTACTCACCTAGCAGAAATGGGTAAAATCCTAGCCAAGCCTCGGTTAAGCCCTATGAGCGCAGACGCAAGCCCCGGAGGAAATAGGCAAAGGTGTAAGAGCCCCAATAATACTCTCCTATACGGTCCACATCGTGTGTGGCGCTGACCAGAGCGAAAGATACCGTGGAAGAGTTATCTGCTATTAAGCTTCCTCGAATGATTATCAGGAACAATTGCCGCAGAATGCAATCCCTGATCCTGACATCATCAGGCATGGGCTCACTCAATAGCCCGCTCGTAACATCTACGCTCAAAGGACCTGAACGGACAATCCTACCTTTGAGCGCACCCGCCGGAACTCCTAACAAGGACCGGACGGCAGTTGGGGTGATATTCGCCATGTAAGGAACTGGCTCCCCTCCAAACTCCATACCTGTGATAAATCGCCAATCCATAGGCGTCATCATCACCTCGCAATCCAGTAGGTGGAGTGACTGAGTCTGATGAAACCATCGCTCAGACAATGCCCTGAGGTAACCCCAGGGACAACGACGGGGAAGGATGGAGAAAAATGCCCCAAATCCCCAGTCATACACTACTGCTCTATAATCAAGATGAAGCGCCTGGTACATGGAGTGGATGCTAAACCAGTTCCCCCGAGGCTGTGTAAAACCTAGAACCTGCATGAAGCACAGATCAACATCAGAACCCTTTTAATCCTCATCAATAGGAAAGAATGAAGATAAAGTCTAATGTCATACCTCGTTAGCATGTAAGTACATCGATGGGTGTCTACCCAAATCACCTAGCAACTCTGGGTTCACCACCTGGATGCTCGGAAGCTCCCTGCGAGGGATATGTACAGCAGAAGTGGAATCCTCAATATCCACCTCCTCGTCCTTAACATTTGGAACCTCTACCTGGATGGGACGAATCACAGCCTCCACCAACCGACGAGGCTGTCTGACAGAACGGGGACGAGGCACTTCAGAAGCCCTCCGCCGTACGCCAGAAGCAGTCCTGTAAGAACTTCTCGGCTGATCCTGAATCCATAATATCTGGACAATAAGTCTCCAAATCACCTCAGAAAGGGTGTGGTATTGCCTTACCTGGAGCTTTCTAAAATACATTATATGACTATATGCACGCATGCATTTACTTTAACATATAATAGAGTTAGAATGCATGACTACCCAATGCCTACATTTGGAAAAATTTTCGCCATAGTCCCCTTTGAAAATAGGACTATCCACATGCGCACAGGCATGTGTAGGTGGCCATTCAGTAGCACACCTGTCCCAAAGTCATATACCTAATATATGCATTAAAAATCAAAAACATCATGCATAAGGCCAACCTCAATGCTAGGAGTATTTTGCCTTTCTACCTTTTGCTCATTGGACCTCAAATAGGACAAAAAATAGCAAAAAAAAGTGCCAATTTGACTGTCTCATAAGTAAAAAAATTTTACATCATTATGTTTAGCATGGTTTAATACTAACATTTACTATGTTGAATATTTTTTATCAAGTCATTTGTGCATACATAATCACTACTATATGTTTAGATGCATTTCGTGCAATATCTCACAATTTAACAGACAGAAACTGGAAAAAATACATGCATACGTTACCAGGATAGTGTAGAACACTTGTACGGTGACAAAATTTGCAGAAAGCAGCCCTAACTCAGCAAATCTGGAAGTGGCTCATGGTTTTTTCTAGAGAGAAACAAGTTAAACGTGACTTGTGAAGGCAGGCTGCTGGGATTTATCATCCACGCCTGGCAGCAGGCCCACCTACGACTGCAGCAGATGCACCTACGGCTCCTCTATGTGGGCCCCACCCCTCCGGCTCGGTCCAGTTCGAGTTGAAACAGAGTTCTTACGGGCTAGAAAGGTCAAATTGGGAATAAAAATGCAACGCGATTAAGCAAAACAGCATACAATCCTGGTCTTCTCAGATGAGACTTTGAATCTGTACATCACTCATTGGTAGTCGCCTGAACGCAAGGTATACTCTGCCGATGACCTCAGTTGTCACAAATTACATACGAAAATACCTTATATAGGTCTGATGCCGCCGACTCCGGGTCATTACCCTACATGGATCCCCGACGGGGGTTACAACGTAGATCCCTAACAAATTCGGCTTGCACATCAGATCTGGTCAGTATTGCCAATCCCCAGTTGAAGCAACAGGGAACCAGCAATCATCCCCAGCATGTTGGGCCACAACCCCGTACACATGCATCATACATTTGCATCATGTTACTATCCATATTACCATGTTTATCTTGTTGCGTTTCAAGTGTCTAGGATTCTTTATCCTACCTATGCATCGTCATGCATGAGTATGATAAAGAGGGGCATCTGTAGACACTCAAAATTTTCTGTACTACTGTTACTAACATTGCAGGAGGACAGATTTGTCTTTTAAGAGAGAACCCTGAAAGACAATCCAAATCCATACCGGATACTACCGAAAGTTCAACATCAACCCCGGATCGCAATGTGGGAGTAACGGTTTCAACCTCGGATCTAACCTCGAGACCTGTAGATAAAATACCGGAACACACACCGGAGAAGACCGATTAATCTCGGAGATAATCCCGAGGTATCCAGTCTCAGTCCCAACCATGGGAATAGCCACCAACCTTGGTGATAACCCCAAGGAATGTAGTTTCGGAGATGACCCCGGAAATGCTTATTTCAAATGCCATCAGCTTCAAATCTCGGCACTCACAATAAAATACATTGTGCCAACATGGTAATAACATTGGGAAGACAGGCACACCTCAAAGATGACAATGAGGACCTTCAACAAATGCAGCAGTCCAATCTCAGCGAAGTCTAAGCAACGTCTGCTTATCGGCCCAATCCGGTAGTAACACCGGTGAGGGGAAACATCGTCATCTCATCCAACACGATGCCACGTATCGTCTCTATGCAACAATGTCCCACAAGGCTAACCAATCCCGAGTGACTATTGTGCGGGGTAACGGATGAAAGTTGAAGCTTGAAGACAGGAGGGCATCGTCTCATCTTCAAAGACTTCATACAAACTCTAATCCCATGCCATCGTACAAATCTCAACAACGGCGGTCTGAAATAGGTCCTGAATACCTCCAAACGGATGCCCGGATTGCACTTTTCAAAATCCGAGTGGACATTACAGTGCCTGAGTGCACGTACTTCGAGATAACCCAACCCGATAGAATAGGGCCAACCCGACCCGCCGCAGGTACACCTGCGACACCTTTTGCCTATAAATAAGAGGCTTGGGTGCTGATTTTTAAGAGAAAAAAGACGGGGAAACCCTGCACAATTTGCTCTGCACTCGCCATACAGTGTATTTTCCCACTTTCAAACACATGTGAGCTTATATATAGCCTCTTTTATACCCACAAAACCCCAGTGTTTACCCACTCTAAAGATATAGAAGCCCTTTTTATCAGTCAGTTGTAAGCCTTCTCACACACTATAGAGTCTTTCTCTTCATCTTTGCACACACCCTTCTACACGTTGAGAGTCGTGTTGCTTGCTTTTGCCCGAACTTCGGTCCGTGGTTTCATTCTAGTCTGTATATTATATATATATATATATATATATATATATTGACTAACATTATCGAGTTATGCCTCGATTGAGCCTAGACTTCGGTCTGGTGCGTTTATTCGCTTTTATATATATATATATATATATATATATATATATATATATATATATATATATATATATATATATATATACACTTATATATCAACTGTGTGTCGGACTTTGTTCGATGACCCTAGACTTCGGTCTGGTGCGTTTACTCGCTTTTATATATATATACTTATATATATGAACTGTGGTCGAACTATGTTCAATGAGCCTGGATTTTACATCTGGTGCGTTTATTGCTTTATATATATATATATACATACATATATATATATATATATATATATATATATATATATATATATTTATTTTGTCCTGCCTGGAGTTCCCTTCGTGGCAGTTGATCGCTTTTACAGCTTTCTTTACATTTCGTCATGCCTGGAGTTTATTTCGTGGCAGTTGAACGCATTTACATCTTTATTTATATTCTGTCCCGCCTGGAGTTTCCTTCGTGGTGGTTAACCGTATCTATAGCTTTATTTACATTTCTGATCCACCATTGAGGTGCTTCGTGGTTAGGTGATCCTGTCTGTATATATATATATATATTTATCGCTTTTATATATATACCTGCTTATTGCTTTTATACAAATTGCAATATTCTGTGTGCCTAGGAATCATGTGATCGCAGATTCATCTCATTGGATCTAGATTCGGTTCCCGTGATGGAAATTTTTAGCTGTAAGCAGCTTGTAAATTATTCTGTGATGTCTGTATTTTCTCAGATGGTTTCCATACCCACGAGGAAGTCGGCATTATTTTTGGATGTATTATTTTTCATACGGATGCCTCGCATCCGTCAAATAAAATTAATCCAGCCGCTCACTTAATAAAAATGGAAGTGTAAAAGGTCTCAATTCCTATTGAGCATCAGGGTTTAAAAAACCTCTTTTATAAAACATTATTTCCATATCTTGCTAAAAACTGAATTTTTACATAAATTCAAACCCTATGTATATAGGTTCGAATGAGGCCTCGTACAACTTTCCTATAATAGCACATTGACCCACACACACACATACACACTCAGATAATAGTTTCTTGAAAAGAGGCAGTCACCGTGGTAACACGGATGTCGGGGGGTGCCTAACACCTTTCCCCCGTATAACCAAATCCCCGGACCCTAAACAAATCTCGGTTTCGCCGACACGTATATCAGTGTCACATCATTGGGTCAATGTGCAAACCTTTTCTCGGTTGTGTTGGTACAACCATTTAAAAAACAAACTGGTGACTCTTAACAGTCTCATCATCGACATTATACATGTCGGACCTTTTTCACTTATTTTTTCAAACAAGTCTCACCTAAAATGAGAACACCAAAGAACAAGTAACGGAAAGGGACACCCAAAAATCCCGATGTCGACATTGATGTTTCAGGTGAAGATAGGTGATGAAAATTATCTTCGTCCTGGTTGCGAAGAGGAATTTAGAACCATAATTATGATTATGAGTTATTCATATGATTGTGGACAGGAATTGTTGATTTATTTTACATGGATAAAGTATTATTGGTGGAATTTTAACATAGAGAAGATAATAGACCTTATGGTCTATTTGACTCTTCTAAAGGATTGCTCGTTCCGCTGCTATGGTTGAAAAGTTTTATCATCTACCATATGTTCTAAATCTCTGATTTATTATTGATGAAACCTATTGATAATTTAATTATCTTTAGTCATGATATTATTTACTAGGCTAGTTGTGCTCACCCTTTCTACTTCACAATTCCTTTCAGGTAATAAGAGTGTTGCCGGGTCGAGCGGGGATAACAGGGGAATAGAACGGTGGTCTCTAGCTGTGGAGGTTCTCCCTAAATAGTATAGAAAAGTGTGTTGTATTATATACATCATTTAGTAGTTATATTTGGTGAATCAAATAGGGTGAGGCGAACCCAACTTTGGAAGGGTGTTTTACCACTATCATACAAGATGTCTAATGACATACAACCTCGTGTTATCATAAGACAGGGTTGTGCGCATCCACTTGCTGAGTATATCTACGGGCACTACCTATATGATCTTGGAGTATATTTGAAATATAATATTCACTTGGAGACAGTAGAGATAGTTATATGTCAAGAAAAAAACTCACCATTAGAAAGAAGATGATAGTAATCTTCTCGTTTTTCTTTGGGGTCTATTGGGTTAACCAAGGATAATTCTGTGGACATATGATATCTATTATAACCTAGACGCATGGCCTCCCATGTACGAAGGTTTCCTTGAGCACTTCCCAAAGATTTTAATTTCTAAAATAGTTTTTGACTATACTTTTATATAAAGTACCATTGTAAGGTTATGGTCGAGGCACCATGAGAGTTACATACATTTGTATTAAAACTCACAGTTAATTGTGGTCGTATTCTATACGACAGTTCAACAGTTGTATAAATAAAGTTATATTTGAATTTTGTACCATGTATCTGGCGACTCAGAATAGGCGATGTATACCTAATTTTGGGGGCGTCACAATAGAAAAGGAAGAAGATGATGATGACCTTCAGATCACTGGTGTGGGCAGAGATAGGTATAAAAGCTATCTCTACAATCAGATGTTCTCATACCTACCCATGATGCCATATCATCAAGCCCAAATCCTAAACTCTTGGGATCACATGTTCTGGAGCTTCAAAGAGTATCCAGCCATCTCACTATTGGCTCATGGATTTCCAAGGAGATTCAATTTTGCCAAGAAATTGCTTACCAACAACTCTTCCTCAAAGGATAAACTTGACGTACTGTCTATCCCAAACCTCTTCAGAGTTAATCACTTACCATCATCCTCATTTACCTATTTTTATAAATTCTCACGATGGTTGGTAGTGATACTTCATCCACTAAATCAATTTCCAGCTACAGAATCCCAAAATTCTGTAACTAAGGAACCAAATGCAGTCAACTTTATTTTCCTCCCACAAACCACCAACTCTACGATCCCTGACTCTAGTCCCATCGTAGAGTCCCAAATAGAAACCGTAGAGCCACATATTCTAAACATAGAAACTCAGGCCCCTCCATCAGACATACCATCCTCCTCCTCCAATGACTATTTTAGTCTTGATCTTACTCTCTACTCCCTGCAAGATCAATCCTAGAAAAGATCCCCTCCATTCAACAATCCTCAAACCAATGAAACTCTTCCAAATCTTCCCACAAAAAATGACTTGAATAAAGTGTCCAAGAACATGGTCAAGAACATTGAAGAAAGCCTGGACACTCACTCAGACCTCATTCATCTCCAGCTGAATCAAATGATCAATGCTGCAAATAATATCCCTGGCACTCTAAATGTTGAGCTTACAAAGAAGCTGAGGGAAATTATCCAAGAAATTCTTCAAAGCATGAAGGACAGAGATGAGATTCATTTCCAGATAGCTACCAAGAAAAGAGAGGCTGTTCTTGAAATACAGAAAAATCAAGAAGTCCAAAATAAACTCATGCTGGAGAACATCATAAACCTGAAAGCTTCAGTCAAAGAATTCCAGAAAGCTTATGTGAATCAGGAACAACAGACTGACATTGTTCTCACTTCCCTCCGAAACAAAGAAGCTAGATCTAAAATCCAGATCAAGGAAAGTCGAGAGGACATTGCTCAAACACAAAGCCAACTAAACGAGCTTGTCCAAGGCGTAAATTAACTTTTTACAGACATTCGAACCCTTGATGATGACATAAAGGGGGAGAATAAAGGGAAAGGAGTTCAAAGAGCACATGGAGATCGGGGCAGAGGAGGTCAAGGAAACCAAGAAAGGGGAAGAGGACATTTTTCACGAAGCCCTGCTGCAAGACAGTTCCACCAACAAACTCCACGATCAAGCAATCAGACTCAACGATCTGATCAGCAGGAAGTCTTGATGGCTCAGCCTTTAAGAAGTCAAGGGCCAACTACCAGCTCACTAAATGTGACCACCACAGGCCTAAGAATGCTAATTGGAGATCCAGCATTCATGAATAGGCATGATCACAACCCGATAGTAAGTCCAAGTGAGCTAGAAGAGTTAGCCAGAAGGGATGAAGCTAGCAGGAAAAGAAGGGCTGAGGAGTATGCCAATCCTCCAAGGAAAAGGTCAAAGAAATAGAAATAATTTGAAAATTTAAATTCTTATTGATGTAAAGCTAAACTGCAATATTTCTTGAACATCAATAAATTCATGCTTATTCTCTAGAAATTTTAGCTGCTCACTGAAATACTAAGTCATGTTTAAATTTCCTGCAAATGCATCTATACACTAATAATCATGACAACAAATCTCCTTGGTTATGTCAACATCAAATAGGGGGTATTGTTGGGAGAATGCATATTATGATTTAATGTTTTAATGTATATGCTCATGATTATTTGTAAAGTCCTTCTTGTAAGATATGTACAAGGACTTAGTGATAGATCAAATCTGTTAAGTTGATCTAAGCTCTTAACGTATATCATTCTTTCATAGAATGTATAGATAAAAAGATCAAAGTTGTTAGGTTGATCTTGAGATGTAATAGATAGGCTTCGAAGAAGTCAAAGTGTATAAATCTAATCAACATTGCAGAAGTCAAGGCAGAAACGTAGAGCTTCAAAGATCGTAGTGTGCCTGCCTTGAAGGGCCTCTTCGAAAATTGTAGAGTGGTCCCAACATTTTCTGAGCCAACTCAACGATCATAGTGTGCTGAAGGAAACATAGAGTTTATAAGTTAACGATCGTAGAGTGCTCTTGGAAATGTAGAGTTTACAACTCAAGCAAGAAAAAATCGTTGTGTGCAAAGACTTAAGAGAAATCGTAGTGCTCTCGGCTGATAGCATCAAACCAGGCACCAAGGCGACAAGTTACCATGATCTGAATCGTAGAGTATCATCTGTCTTGTGTCAAAAAACGTTAAGCCTCATAATTTGTGTGGAGATAGGTTCCAACAAAAGAGGAATGGATTATAAATGTTGCAGTACTCACCAGTCCCAAAGTCATAAGAAATATCCTTAATATGCAAAAAAGAAGCATATTGAAGAAGCTAAGGAAAATACCATTGGTAAGGGGGGAAAACACCTTTTCAGGTGTTAGGTGAGAAAGCAGTCTACAGTGTCAGTGGGACAGAATACAGTTCAGAAGATGTGCAGAAATGTCTCCATCAAAGAACAAAAAGTTAAATACATTTCATGCTTCAATGGATGGATCCAACAGATAGTTTTAAAGATCACATATATGCAAATCAAGCATATGAGTGCAAGGACAAGCAAGCATTGAACAAACAACGTGAACAACTTTTAAAGTTCAACTCTACAATCTGAGAAATTGTAAAGCTTGCTCAGCTACTCAGTTCTTTCGAACAAGTGCTTAAACATCATTTGAGTAGCAACCATCAAGAACTCAACATCTATCAATCAACTGAAGAAGAGTACCAAGTCTGCTGGACTTGAAGAGTTCTAAGTGAACTGTAAGAGAACCAAGTCTGTAGGACTTGAAGAGTTCAAGAGTGAACTAAGAAGTTCCTAGACTGTTGGTCTAGAAGGAATCTGTGTTATTCAAAAGTTGTAAAAGACATCCTTAGTGGATTTCCTACTCGTTGAGTAGAAGAGTGGACTAGGAGCTTTAAGTGCTCTGAACCACTTAAAACGACTGTGTCTTTTACATTCATACTATAACTATTATATCTGCCATAACTGCTATAATTGCCTCACTCTCATAACTCCACTACTTTGCAAGAGAGATTAAAACAAACATAAATTCTGCTAAGTTTTAATCATCATTAACTAACAAGTTTAAAACAAAAAGATTTTTTAAATATCTATTCAACCCCCTCTTCTAGATAACTATTGTTCCTACTAGGAACTAACATCAATTTCTACTTCTTGATGTTGGGGTTCGTTGTCTTGCGTAGGCCTCTCTATGATCTCATTTCCTTGCTCAACGATTTCGCTGTCTAGAACTACGATCGTAGTGTTGAGCTCGACGACCTCGTTCGTAGTGTCTGAATTGTCGTTCATAGTGTCTTGAGGCACTGTTTTGTCCAGGTCTGTTTCATCAAAGATGATGTGGATCGAGACTTCAACACTCAGTGTCTTTTTGTTAAACACTCTGTAGGCTTTACTGTCTGTGGCATACCCAAGAAAGATTCCTTCATCTGACTTGGGTTGGAACTTTGTCAAATACTGCTTCCCATTATTGAGAATGTAGCATGCACAGCCAAATACATGGAAGTAGCTGACATTTGGCTTTCTTCCTTTCCACAGTTCGTAGGGAGTCTTCTTAATCGTAGAGTGTATCAGTGATCTGTTCTGAGTATAGCATGCAGTGTTGACAGCTTCTGCCCATAAGTATTCAGGCAGATGGGTTGTTGCAAGTAGAGTTCTTCCAGCCTCTATCAACGTTCTATTCTTTCTTTCAGCTACACCATTTTGTTGAGGAGTTCGTAGAGCTAAGAAGTTGTGACTGATGCCATTGTCTGTACATAACTGGTCTATTTCAGAGAAGTCAAATTCTCTGCCATGATCACTCCTTATAGCTTTAATTTTCTCCTATTTCTGGTTCATCACTAGTCTGAACATCTTGATCAATTGGGAGCTTGTTTCATCTTTCGATGTTAGAAAGAACACCCGTGTGAATCTGGTGTAATCGTCCACTACGACTAGTGAGTATCTCTTCACTCCAAGGCTCGTTGTTGGAATTTGCCCAAATAGATCCATGTGAAGTAGCTGCAGGGGTTTGTTAATTGAGTTGGTAGTTTTGCTCTTGAATGAGCTTTTAGTCTGCTTTCCAAGTTGACAGGCATTGCACGGTTTTTCGTTGACGAAGTTGAACTTGGGTAAGCCTGCAACTAGATCTTTTGAGGCCAACTTAGACATGCCCTTGAAGTTGAGATGAGACAGTCTTCTATGCCATAGCCAGCTCATTTTTTCAGATGCTTTATCCAGAAAGCATATTGTCTTGTCTGAGCTCAGTTGACCAAGATTAACAGTGTAGACATTTCCTTCTCTTGTTCTGGTCAGCTTTATGGTAGATGTCTTCAGATCTCTGACTTGACATTGATTGTTGAGGAATGTCACTTGATGACCCTTGTCGCAGAGTTGGCTCATGCTCAGAATATTGTGTTGTAGTCCTTTCACATATACTACTTTACTGAAGGACACTGCACCATTACCAGCTGAGCCATATCCTCTTGTCTTGCCAGAGTCATTGTCTCCGAAGATGACTGAGGGACCCTCCTTCTCTATGTAGTTAGATAGAAGGGCTTTGTTCCCAGTCATGTGCCTTGAGCATCCACTGTTCAGATACCAGGTTGTGATCGTGGAGCTCTGTTCCTGTGGTAACATTAAACTTTCATTTTGGTACCTATACTTACATGAGTCCTATTTTGTTAGTACCCTTGGGAACCCAAATCTACTTGATTTTGGGTCATACGTGCATAGGATTATAATAGCATTTTGCAGCCTTATGACCAACCTTATTGTACACAAAACATCTAATATGATGCATGTTTGTGTGTGTATAAGGATTCTTCCTCCATTTGGACTTTTGTGGATTCTTAGTCATCCTTCTGTTAAAATGATTCTCCTTCTTCCATGTGTCCTTGTGTTTCATAATTTGTGAGGAGTGTACCTTTCCTCTACTGTTCCTTCCTAGTTGGTTCGTGGAGTAGATTTTACTCGACTCTACGATCCTTCGATGTTAGAGAGTAGTGGTTGGGTTACTCTTCTCTTTTCTGTAACCCAGGTCAGCACGAGATCCTTTATTCCTTGGAATATGGATTGAATCGGAAGAGCAGGTTTGGACTGGTTTATCCTTCTGTGAGGATTTCACAAATATAATGCCTCTACTAAAACTTGAAGCATTACTAATGCTAGTTTCCTTTACCTTTTCCACACATGGCTCTAAGATGGATTCCCCAAAGCTTAAACATATTCTGTCAGAGATACTTCTCTGACTAGAGATCAGGGAGTCCATGGATGAAGAGGATTTATTCCATGTAGAGATTGTCTTCTCTAGTTCCTCAATTTTAGAGGTTAGACTTGACTCTCTTTGTGCATTAAGCTCATTTGTCTGTTTTAAGAGCTTATTCTCAACTTCAAACTTTGGAGAGAGAGTCAGCACTTAGAAGGGTTGTTTCCAGTTCTTCTTGGACTTTCTCTTTTTCCTTTTGAAGAAGTGAATAATCCTTGGACAGAACTCTAAACCATTTCATGTATTGATGCAGATCAGATGCTATGCCATGCAGTGCAGATTCTTAAATCATCAATGTCTACATCAGGAGAGTTGAAGTCAAATACCTCATCTATACTTACTTCATTTATGTTGGAGTTCTGTTTATCCTTTTCATGCTTGGCCATCAGGCAAAGATTTGCCATTTGAGGATCTTCATCATCTCCAGATTTGGGAGTTGAGTCATTGTCTGAGTCACACCAAGATCCTCCAGCTACAAGGCATTTGTCTTTCTTCTAAGGCCTTTTGTTGCCTTTGAATTACTTCTTTGGATGTAATTTCTTCTTTAGTTCTTCTCTGAGGGGTTTGTTGCAGTTTGTAATGAAATGGTCAGGCTTCTTGCAATTGTAGCATAGATCATTTATCTGCTTCCTGGCTACTTTAGTTGTTGAATTTCTTTGGTTTGTTGATTTTGCCTTGACGCATGAACCTTCTGAGTCTTTTCACCAGCATTGCAAAGTCGTCATCATCATCTTCATTATAGTCAGACTCATTTTCAGTATTGACTTTGGAGGTGTTGTCAGTTGCTTTGAGAGCAACACCCTTATCCTTCTTTCTTCCTTCAGATAGAGTTTATGCTCGTTGAGTCAGCTCCAGTTCGTATGTAAGTAGGTTTCCATATAACTGTTGAACAATAATTTCATTGAGATTATTTGACTCTATAATAGCAGTGGTTTTGGCATCCCACTTGCTTGGTAAGGCTCTCGTGAACTTTATGATTAGATCTTTATTTGGATAGATCTTTCCATAGGCTCGTAGAGAGTTGAGCATAACATTGAATCTCTCGTAGGTGGCAGTGACATTTTCTCCTTGAATGTGTGCAAACATCTCATATTGCTGAGTCAGGAGAGATTGTAATACCCGAGAATTTTCACACCTTATTAAATGAATATATTAATGAAAATGAATATTTATTTGGATATAAATGATTTTGTGTTACGAGATGAGTTAACTCAATTATATTAAATAATTGAATAATTGGAAATGTATGGAGTTGTGATGAACTCATTGAAAGCCTTGTGTGGCACGGTGATGGGAAATATTAATGAATATATTAATTAATGAAAGAATTGTTAAGCGAACAATTAATCTATATTAATTGTTATTTGATATTAAAGAATTTTGGTTAAATATTAATAGTAATATTAATCGACGAAGAAATTATCAAGTGAACAATTAATTAATATTAATTGTTAATTGTTATTGTAGAATATTAATTAACTATTAATGATGAGTGATTAATGATACGTGATTATTAATTGTTATTATGAGTAAAGTAAATTGCATTATTACATTTGAATTTCATTTAATTTATGTGTGCAAGCCACTGCAAGGCATGTGATGTTATATAGTTCTTACATTAAAAAGAAAATGTGGTGTGATACATTAATATATAAAAACTATATAATAAAGTGTAGGGATTATAAGTTACAAAAATAATTGTTTATGTGACATTAAGTATGTATGGAAACATTAAAAGATGTACTCTGTCAAAGAATTATAAACTATTACAATAAGTTAGTATAACTGGAATAATAGAGTTTTAAGGGGATATAAATTACTAGTGGGTAATTTAATGGAGTCCATACATATTATAAATAATAATTATACTGGAATAATGTACATAAATTATATGATGTGAGTACATAAATAATCTCTAACTCTCCATTAGGTAGTAGCATTAACACATTAAAATTACATTTTGGGAACAAAGTAAGCATTATAAACATAGTTGCTGAGATTTAAATTATGTGTCCCATATTAAGAGTCCCAAATAGTGATGCGCAGTGGCCTACTCCTTCCTTGTGTAAAATCCAGCAAAACCAAAAAGCTATAATCCATGGTGATGATGGCTACGAGTTTGGGCAATTGGCCAACTTCTCTTTATCCCCCAATTCCTCTCAATTTCCATTAGATCAAACCATGGTGTAATGTCATGGACTGGGCACTCAATTCTCTATAAATGACACCCTCTCCTTCTCCATTCTTGGTTGCTTGAAATTGTCTGTTAAATGTGAACTGAGAGTGTGAGTTGCTGAGCTTTATAGAGGTATAATCAGAGTAGTGAGAGAGTTTAATTCAAGCTTCAAGGAGGTATAAATTATGTTTATGTTCTTAACCTTGATGTTTGTCAAATTCTAGTAATTTTTGAATTCTCTATTAATTGGTATGGAATAGCATGTCATTGTGTTATTAGAGTGTGTATACATGTTTAGGAGTCTTATAGTTGTCTGATTACAAGTTTGGCATGGGTTAGAATGAAGCTCTGCAGAAGTAGAGCCTTCATTTATGTGTTCTGCTCGAAGTGGCGTGGCCGCGCCACTTCTATAGTACATGACCGCGCGGACGCGCCAGCTATCAGTTATGTGCACTACTTTTGTGATCTTGTATCATTCTGAGCATGTTACTTTGGTTAGAATATGCATTTAAATGACCCTAGCATGTGGTTAGATATTGTTTTGAACATGGTACATTTTTTTAGCTTGATATAAGTTGAGTTTTCAAGAAAACTCCAAGATTTGGAAAACTAGAAATGGTAAACTTGGAATAATGTATATTCTGATTTGGTGAGCATGTGTAAATAATTTAGGTATGCACATACATGAGTATAACATAAGGCATGAACTTGTTTGGTGTATAGTAGAGCTTTCTAGTTTGGTTTTAAAGAATTTCTAAAGGAAAACTTTAAGTTTTGCAAAACAAAGTATGATGAGCATTATGTTTCAAATTCTGATATTTCTAGCTTATGTAAATAACTTGAGTATGTGCACAAATACGTACGAAAATATGATTTAGACAATGTGTACTTATCTTGCATGCTTAAATAAGTTTTACTCAAGAGACTTATAATTTCAAATATAAACTTGATAAACTATATATACATTAAGTTTGAGCTTGAAAGCATGCTATCATAATCTAAATCTATAAACGTAAAAGCACGACATAGAGTACATGGACTTACTATGTATGCGTAAGTTTTGATGATTTACTAAAGGAGATTTAGGGTTTTAAATACAAAATGGATGAATTGTATATGAACTTGTAGGTATGATTATATGTTCTAATGTGTATATGGGAGGGCGTGATGTATAGTAAATGAAGTAACTTTGCATGCTTAATTGGTTAAACATGAAATTTTCAATAAAAATGTTGAAGTTGAAAACCAACTTTAAATTGTTGGGGAATACCCTATTAGTATCCTGAACTTATGGATCATCATGCATCTAGACATGATTTACAAGCATGCTAACTAATCATGAGAATTGTAAAGTAGTTGAGCATGGAATGTGATAAGTCTAAGTAATGACTTCATACTTGAAATACATGATGTAACTAGCAATCATGTATAGTTGAGGCGAAAGGACGCTTGACATGTTAATATATGTTATATACGTAAGGACAGACAAGCTAGGCCAAGCAAGTGATTACTTAGTCCTGGTTTGAACTGAGAGCCGCGCGGCCGCGCGTCTCCTTAGTACAAATCAGGCGCGGTCGCGCCATTCTACAAACTTGGAAAGTGACTTCTATGATTTCTGAAGTTTGTAGCATGCTATTATAACTTCATTATGCTTATTTCTGTACATGTCACACTGACAGAGGTAGCCTTGCATGTTAACACATATCTTAGCTTGAATTGACAAAGTTTTTTAAAATAACGAATTCTAACCGGAGTTCCGAGCTACGTAATAACATAAGTCTAAGGTTTCATGATCGAGTTATATGTATACACTTGATCTATATATCAGTATTGTTTATCGAATATGTTTAACTAATGGGCATCCTATACTTGTAATACACTATAAATAGGATTCGAAAGTGTTGATTTCTTAAACGTCGATAAACTATGCTTAAGGCAAGTATTCGAACCATCCTTTACATTGTGCAAGTATCCTACACCCTTGTATTTCTTTATTCGACGAATGTCGTAAGCTTACTTCTTGAATGCAAGTTATCCTACGTATTCGTTCAAATGAGCTAGTATGTCTAAAACTCTTGTGAAAACTATTATTCATGTCGAATTTAGTATTGTTCATGAATATTGTGAAAGTATTTATGCCATTTGATTCGGCTAGACTAGATGCATGTTTATAAAACTGTCCAAACCAATTGATTGGTGAGAAAATCTTGAAAACTGAGTTGAACAACCCTTATGGTAAGGGGAATGTATGTTGTTGGAAACCCTAACACATGAGTAGATTATTACTGTGGTGTTATGCATAACATGGAGTATTGTAGATTGATCATCTATAGTACTTAAATCTTGGGTTATCAGTTTAAATATTGGTAATTCTAGTATATGTTAAATAGTCTTTAGTGACTGCTCAGTATAAATTTTTTATCCAGTTGGATATGTTGATAGTCTTTGAATTTATATATATCTGTTGATTTATATTGAATTATCGTTCTTATTTCAAGAATTGTTGATATTCATTATAGTATTCTGAAACTCTGAACTATCTTAGAGATGATAATTCGATATTTCACACTCGTGTTATAAAACTCTTTACCCTTGTTGAATAATACTTGTTAGGCAATTTGTGCTCGTTCTTGCTTATTTAAAACCTTTCAGTTAAGGCGAAATAGGGAGGTATCTCTGGGAAAGACAATGGCAAGGGAAAGGCTACCAACTTGCTTGTCCCTTTATATTTAAATCTATTATATTGTATTAAGACTGTTTTCAGACTATGTTTAAGCTTAAGTAGGATTATGTAATAAGTCTTTATTCGATATTATTATGTAATCTATTAAGCACCGTAGGTTGCGAGACTTGGGAGAATAATTATAATAAATCATTGTATATTATTCTAAATTAGATCTTTCGTTGTGAATGTGTAATTTTAGTTATTATGGTAATACTTTGAGCGTGACAACCCGAATTCAAGTGACCAAGTGGTGGTCCAAATTTGGGGGCGTCATAGAGATTGTTTGTTTTCTCTAACTTCTTCTGTTACTTCATGCATGATGAGCAATGCTTCTCAAACCTCCTTTGTTGTTTTGTTGTTGACCACATTTTCGAACAAATCATCTTCTAAGGATTGGAACAAAATGTTCATGGCCTTTTTGTCGAGTTGAACAGCTCTCTTTTCGTTGTTTGTCCATTCCTCCTTGACCTGGACCTGTATTCTGTTTGGGTTAACTGTAGTTGGTGCAAGGTTTGTAGGAACATAAAGCCCATTTTGAACATTTTCAAATAGATCTTCATCTATTGAATCCATGTATGCTTGCATCCGAACTTTCCAGTTGGCGAATTTATCTTTGTTGCACATAGGTGGCTTGCTACCTCCTCCAGTCTTTGATTCACTTGGTAGATGTGTCATTGGATCTACTTAAGCTTTGTAGGCTATATGGTAGAACCTTCTTTGATACCAATTGTTAGTTCCCGGAGGCACAATAGTTATCTAGAAGGGAGGTTGAATAGATATTTTAAATTCTTTTCAAAATACTTTGTTAGCTTTGTTAATGATTCAAACACAGTGGAATTAAGATTTGTTTGATCTCCCTTTTAGATATGGTGAGTTAATGAGAGTGAGGCAGTTATAACAGTTATAGCAGTTATAGCAAGAATGCAAGAGACGCAACAGTTTTAAGTAGTTCAAAGCACTTAAAGCTCATGGTCCACTCTTCTACTCCTCGAGTAAGAAATCCACTAAGGATATCTTTTACACTTTTTGAATCTCACAGATTCCTTCTAGACCAACAATCTAGGCACTTCTTAGTTCACTTTTGAACTCTTCAAGTCCAGCAGACTTGGTTCTTCACAGTTCACTTATAACTCTTCAAGTCCTTCTGACTTGGAACTTCTTACTTCACTTGATTGGTACTTGATGAGTTCTTGGTTAGTGCCACTCAGTTTTCGTTAAGCTCTTGTTCGAAAGAACTGAGTAGCTGAGCAAGCTTTCTCTTTTTCAGATCGTAGAGTTGAGCGTTGAGTGTTCTTCAGCATTTTGTTCAATTGCTTGCTTAGTTGAATCATCTGCTAATGTTTTGCATATATGTGATCCTTGAAATCTATCCGTTGAAGACATATGTTGAAGCATTAAATGTGTTTCACATTTCTGAACTTTGATGGAGACTTTTCTGCACATCTTCTAAATTGCATTCTGGCCTACTGACATAGCAGACTGTTTTCTCACCTAACACCTAAAAAAGTGTTTTCCTCTGACCAATTGTACTTTCCTTACCTTCTTCAATACGTTTCCTTGTTGTATACTGAGGATATATTTTGTGCCATTGGGACTGGTGAGGACTTCAACGTTTATAACCCATTCCACATTTGTTGGGGTTTATCTTTAAACAAAAGGGTAAGGCTCGATGCTTCTGACACAGGCAGATGATACTCTACGATTCAGACCGTGGTGTCTTGCCACCTTGGTGCTTGATCCGATACTAACAAACAAGAACACTACGATTTCTCGTAAGGATTGGCACACTATGATCTTTACTTGCTTATCTTGCAGACTCTACGTTTCCGAGAGCACACTACGATCTCTGTGTTGGCTTCAGCAAACGTCTTGACCACTCTACGATTTTCGGAGAGGCCCTTCGGCAAACGTCTTGACCACTCTACCTTCGCTTCTGCAATATCTTGATCAGCTTGATAGACTACGATTTTGTTGAAGCCTATCTATTACATCTCAAGTCATAGATCAACCTAACATCTTTGATCTCTTCATCTATACATTCAGTTACAGAGTGATAAACATTAAAAGCTTAGATCAACTTAACAAATTTTTGATCTATCACTAAGTCCTTGTACATATATTTCTTGAATGACTTTACATATAATCATGAGCATTTATTTTAAACATCAAACAAAATATGCAGTCTCCCAACAAAGCACTAATAAATTCAAAATATTAATAGTGATATCCATCAATGAAGTACTAATTATAATTCTCCAACTAGAATCAAAATAACCAAAATCAAAAATCGAAACAACCTAGATGGTCAAAGACAACTCTCTCATCACACTAGCCCTGAATCACCCCTGCAAACCTGTGCGAAGAAAAACACAGCATGAGCCAATTGCCCAGTACGGATACAGATATATAAAAGATATACAACTGATATACGAAAACAAGTGAGACAACTCTCTCCTCACTGTTGGACTTTTCTGTATTTGAGTTTTCAGTCATTTCAGGTTGCTTTCATTGCCTTAACTTCTTTCTTCTTGTACTTGTCAGGAAAATAATTCTTTTCTTTGTCCTTTTTATTCAATTAAAGACAATCAGATTTATAATGTCCTGGCTTTCCACATGTAAAACATGTTGGTGTTTCCTTATGCTTGTGAACTTTCTTGTACCCTGATCTTCTTCCCTTGAACCTTTTATTCTAGAAGAATTTGTTCAATTTTCTGGAGAGCATTGCAATCTCTTCTTCTATTACTGACTCACCATCAGAGTTAGAGTCTTCACTTGAACTACTTTCTGCTTTAAATGCAACTGTCTTCTTCTTCTTGTCATCATCATCTCTTTCTATCAGGATTAAATCATGCGTCTACAATGAGCCAAATACTTCAGCTAAAGTGATTTTAATTTGACAGATCTTTAGCTTCCTCTATTGTTGTGACTTTTGGCTCTCACTTCTTTGGTAATGATCTTAGTAGCTTCTAAATATTCTCCTTATCGGTGTATCTCTTTCTAAGGCATCCATGCTTGTTTATAATTGTTACAAGCCTAGCATAAGTCTCAGAAATACTTTCATTTGATAGCATCTTGAATGACTCGTATTCTCGAGTCAGTTTGGAAATTTTATTTTACTTGGCTTGACTTGTTCCTTCTTATGTCGTTGTTAGAGAAGTCTAGATTTCCTTAGAAATACTGCATGATGATATCTTCACGAACTCGTTTCCACTTAGAGCACACATAAATATTGTAGGCACGATATTCCAAGCTAACTTTTCTAGCTTCTTCTTCAATCCATTCACTTTTGTGCTTTGGTGTGAGGCCCCCAAATTCGGGCCTATATAACCAAATTTGAGTCACCAAAATATAAAACAACATACATAAAATTTCCTAATTGTAATTATTACAATGCTGTGAATAATACGGCAAAACATACACCAAGTTCTCACTATAATTATTTGTATACTATTTTACAACTTAGTGAGAACTATTACAATTACTAATTGCACCATCACTCCATTCTCATTCTCTCTTTGCTAGCCCCAACTACATTCTCATTTACTTTAATGAATTAAGAAAAACAAAAGGTTGAGCTCAAATAACTCAATAAAGAATATCATGACTATGATGACAAACTGATAAAGTTACTTTCAATCTCCAATAGTGATATATCAGAAATTTAAAAAAATAATAAACAATACAAGTGTTTAACAAATAACTGCAGTACTAATAGTCAATACCACAAAAAAAATTGAGTGCAAGTCTTTTATTTTTCAAGCTTCATTTATAAAAGATTAAATTATAAAATTGTCCAAGGTGTTTGTGCCCATTTGATATTTTGTTCTCGAGTTTGGTAAATAGAGAACCCTTCCTTTAAGGTATAATTTTTAGTGTGAAATTATACCTTTCAAGGTATAATTAGTAATGCAAAACTGACCCATAATGTATAGTTTTGAACTACTATATAATTGTACTTTGAGGTAAAGTTCTGGCTAATATCTCAACTCATGGACGAAAATGTAACAAGTTGATAAAATAAAGGGAGAGTTTTGCATTTAGTCTTTATAGTTAAACCCAAACAAATTCAAATTAAACTCGCATAAATTTTACATACAACGGAAAATTCAGTTATCGAAACAAGTTTAAACAAGACAAAATAGATAAAGTTTTCCCAGCACCATAGGCCAACCAAATTCATAACATAAAATATAAAGGGGAGATGCTTATAGAGAATAATTGTTAGTACTAATCTTCCTTCCCTAGCAAAGTCAGGAGGAAGGCCTTGTAATCCCCTGAAGGCCAAACAAATAAATGTTTGCTTTATTGCTACATTTATTAGCACAACTTCTCGGTCAGCTGGATCCAGTATCCATCGATACACTACTTTCTGTACTCATTTAAAGGGGGGAAAATTCAGCGTGTCATTCTAGGAGTTGTTTGTAGTTTTGGGCGGATCCTAATTTCAAGCCGTTTAAAGTAATTAAGTAGTTCATTTGGACAATCTAGAAACAAGTTGCATTCAATTTGTAGAGAGATGCATTTTCAGATGACATATGTTTTACAAATATTACTACCTCCGTCCCATAATAAGTATTTTTTTAGCTTAAATCACACATACCAATACACAAGCTAAAATGACAAAAATACCCTTAATATATTTTCTTTGAAGTTGAAGAGTTAATGAGTGTCATTTAATTGTAGTGATGGTAAGATGCAATAAATACCATTGAATGCATAAGGGCATATATGAGAAAATATTGCAAAAATTGTATTGGAGTTCTAACACATCACTTATTTTGGGAAAAAATATTAAGCCTAAAAAAGCACGGAGATAGTATATAATTGTAACTTTTTTTATATAAAATGCAGCTTATTTTTATAAAGTGCCCAATCAAACAACTCATTTTAAATTTCCTCTGATTCATCCGTTATGGATCCCTTCTAAGTTCTAACTAATGAATGAACTGATTAGTTCTTAATCAATATATAACAAATTAGCAATGCATTGGGCAAACAGTTAAATTGATCACGAACAGTGTCAACAAATAGTTTCATTTTCGATAACTAGATGATATTAGGCTTTTAAAAGAATATAGAATTCATAAGAGATAAAAGGGAAAATTTGTTAAACTTCAATAGATTTCATAAAATTTATTTGCTTTATGTACTCAAAAAGTTTAAACTGGCTAATATGATGTGAAACATTTGCTCTATAAAGGGCAAGTCTCATGTAACACAGCTTCTAGAATAAGTTACAGAAGTTCCTTTCACCCTTTTTAATTTAATTATTTTGTATTTTTTAATCTTATTTTCTAAATTTAATAAAATTCTTATTATATCCTCGCGTAATTTCACACGCAACGCGTGTGCTATGAAGTATGAAAACTAGTATACATTTTAACGCCAAACTGAGTAAAGATCCCTCTAATTTATTAATGAATGAATTTGTTATGAATAGATATTTTAACAAATATGCAGTTGCAAATGAGAAACACCAGTGAAATATATAGAAATATCACATTAAATTAGTTGTTGTGTGAAATTATTTATAGTGCTAACCTCAAAGTGGCCTGACAGCTCTGATTCGAGGTGCTTGATTAAATTTTCTTGATAAATCTCTTCATAAGCTTCCCTTATCATCTTCCTTTGAGCTGCATTTCGGTGACCAAGTATTTCTATTATAGCCTTCTCATCAGTTCCCAATCCTGCAAAATTTTCATCACGAAAAATCTAATTATGCATGTATAATCTTATTACACATGTAATTGGCTCATACATGTAATCAATCAATGAGCTAAACAAAAAAATGTCACATCAATGTAATAACTTATTGCACTACAAGGGTACTACATTAATTTGAAATGAGACAAACTCTACCTAATACTAGTATTTCCCTAATTTTGAAAGAGTGACTTCCGTCCTAAGTTCATTTTCTAGATTAAGGCCTGTGTATCCTCTGCTAAATTTTCTATCAAGGTGAATGGTGTTCTGAGTGGTTATTTCAAGGGTGAAAAAGGGCTTAGACATGGAGATCCTTTGTCCCCATATCTCTTTGTTATTGTTATGGAAACCTTCTCATTGATTCTTACAAAAGGCTTAAACCATCCTGACTTTAAGTTCCACTGGAGAACCAAAAAATGTAAGATTACTCATTTATGCTTTTATGATGGCCTTATTGTGTTTTCCCATGGTAATGTCAAGTCTGTTTTTGCGGTAAAGGATTGTATTAATCTTTTCTCACAACTACCTAGACTCCCAAATACCTCTAAAAGTCTATGTTATTTAGCAAATGTCCCAATTGAGCAGAAGGAGAGCATCTTACATTGTCTTGGATTTCAGCTTGGGACTTTTCCTGCAAAGCTTCTTGGAGTTACTCTTATATCATCAAAATTGTCTTGTATAGATTGCATTCCCCTTGTGTAAAAAATTACTGCAAGGATCCCATCTTGGACTAATGTTTTTCTCTCCTATTATGACATAATTCAAGTGATAAAGTCTGTGCCTTTTTGCTATGCAATCTTATTGGTCTAGTCATTTTATTCTTCCTAAAGCAATCTGTAGTGAAATCAAGACTATCTTAAGTAGATTTCTTTGGAAAGGGCCAACTCTTCAGAAATATGGTCACAAGGTTAGCTGGGGTAAGGTTATTATTTCTTATGAGGAAAGAGGGCGGCTTGGTATAAAGGATATGGGGGATTGGAACATTGCTCTTATTCTCCTGCACTTGTGGAAACTAATTCAGCACATTAATAAATCTGCATGGGCCTTGTGGATGAAGGCTACAGTTCTAAAATCTAGAAATTTTTTGTGTATTCAGATACCAAATGATTGCTCCTGGATATGGAGAAAGGTCCTCAACCTCAGAACTACTGCTCTTCAGTACATCAAATATAAGATTGGCAATGGTAGGTCCCAGAGGCGGAACTAGGGGGGGCGGGCAGGGGCATCTGCCCCCGGTGGGGTGGCGGAGCTAGGGGGAGCAGGGGCGGGGGGCCAGAGGCGGAACTAGGGGGGCGGGCGGGGGCATTTGCCCCCGGTAGGGTGGCGGAGCTAGGGGGGAGCAGGGGCGGGGGGAGCAGGGGCGGGGGGCAGCCGGCGGCCCGGCAGGCAGGCGGTAGCAACTGACCGGCGAGAGAATTGAAGACAGACATAGAGAGAGAGAGAATTGAAACTGTGATCCAATTCAATTCCATCGGAATCATGGCGGAAGATTTAGTTTTGGACACAGCGATTAGAAATTGGGTATTAATACCTTTATCTGTAGTTATGGTTCTCATCGGAGTCCTTCGTTACTTCGTCTCCAAGCTTATGCGATCCTCTTCTCAGTCGCCCGATCCCAAAATTGTCAAAGAAGGGTGAGTCATCACTCTCTCTCCCTTTTTCTGTCTCTATGTATGTATATATTAAGTGGAGACTTCATGTATTGTAGGTAATTTGTGTGTGATTAGAACTTTATATGCGGGTGTATTAAGGTAGTCTATGTTAATTTTAGTATTGGTCTTAAATGTGTAAATAATTGGG
This sequence comes from Panax japonicus, assembly GCA_020205505.1. Classification (NCBI taxonomy): domain Eukaryota; kingdom Viridiplantae; phylum Streptophyta; class Magnoliopsida; order Apiales; family Araliaceae; genus Panax; species Panax japonicus. Next base: position 17,589,277 of record CM035100.1, on the reverse strand, counting down.
ACATAATGATCTCTGTACTTAAAATGTTACAATTAGTGAGCCCTTATTGGGGTATATTAAATTCTGCATAATTTTGGATGGAATTCAATCCTGCAATGTGAAATCTGAGCTTAATTATAGTTGGTTTTGATCGTTGGCTAAAGTAAAAATCCTTCTGTATTAATTGATCTATAAAATTCTAGCAATTTAATCATGTGAGCATATACATGCTATATGGAGCATAGACCCCACTGGCAGCAGCAGTTAGGTGCAAATAGAAATAGATTGTATGTAACATTCTAGGTAGACAGAGTTACTTCAATGTCATAGACCAAGTATATTACATATAAGATGCACTATATGTTATCTAAAAAGCTAGCAAGCTGCTATACTCTTCCTCGGCTGAGACTGACAGTAGGTGAATTGAAAATGCCCCTCACAAATGCCACTAACATTCTTCGAAGTGGCTAGTTAATAACTAAGTTGAAGCGGTTCATCCTGTTTAGTGTTTTAACATTTATTACTCCTACATAAAAAGATACAAAACTGAACGGTATTAAAATTAGCAAACCAAGTGTTGAGAGTTGAGGGCTGCCTACACGTCTGGTTTGACCCTTGGCTCTCCAATGTTCCATTAGCCACTTCTGAGAACGATATACTCACGGGTCAATCTGGTTTGCCACCAAACGCTCAGGTTAGTTCCATCATTAACAACAATTCTTGGAGTCTTCCAGATTCAAATCATTATGAAGTTTCCATGTTTCGAAATACTTGTGACTTCATGTTTCGAAATACTTGTGACTTCCAAAATTAGTTTGACACCAATATAACTGACTCTATCACATGGGAGTAGACCTGGCAAAGATGGCCCGGCCCGTGAACTTTTTTTTAAATAAAATGTTAGTACTTGTGGGTTGTGAGGCTTGAACATAAGACTTGTAAGTAAATAAATAAGAGTTCAAACCAACTAAGCTACAACAACTATTTGTTTTTAGTGCAATCTTCAATATATTTTAACTATAATTGAAAATTATAATTAAGATATGTAGTTAATGTAGGTAATTAATTAATAATACTAATTTATAATACTATTAAAATTTTAATTGATTGAGATATGTAGTTAATAATTTCATAGTATAAAACTATTAAACTAACAATTATTAGTTTAAGTTAGATAATATAATTATAAAAAATTAAAATTATCTATATATAATGTATTAATTACAGTATTTATTATTTTTAAAAGTTAAATAAATTATATTAATCTTAAAGAATCAAATTTGATTATATACTTTGAATTACTAGCAATATATAATCCGAATCAACCACTAATTTTTTAGATTGCAAGTCCAAAATCTGTACACAATAATATAAATAGATTTATCCCTTAATTATGCAATCCCCCTACTTATTGTAGTATATTTGGAAAGTAAATCAATCATTATCCCTTAATTATGCATTCCCCTACTTATTTGAAAAGTAAATCAATCATTATCCCAAATCATGCCTTTAGAATAATGTGAGACCCTGAATTTTATGAAATAAAAGTATTCAATTTTTCTATTTTGGTAAATAATAAAATTGATAAAAGTTTAAAGTTAAGGGTAATATGTGAATTTTTTTTTTTGCAAAGTAAGCAAGTTGATATAAAATATTCGTTTTCTCAGGGAATATTCGATTAGTCGGGGAATATTTTTTTTGTTGGGGAATATTCGTACGATGGTACAATCATTGGTGGACCCCACAACAGAATTATTGTCGAATTGATAAAACAAAAAAAATACTTTATGAAAATAACGGCGGAAGTTTTACCGTTAACTGTTGAAACACCCGGTGTTAAAAGTACAGTAATACGCGTGGTTGCATAGTAGTACACGGTATTGATTATTGATGTTTATGTGAGAAGTTGTGATAACCCAGGATTTCGAATAATCCAAAATTTATGAATAAATTTTTTTTAATTAATATTAATATTAATTATCAATTTTGTGACAAGTTTCTGTGATACGTATATCGAGAAGGTCAATTTATGAATTGACTAATAAAATTAGAGTAGAGTTGTGCTTAACGGAGAATAGAAACGCTAACCCTAATTTTTGGAACGGGATTCGATAGAAAATATAATTAAAATAATTATATTGATATGTATGTGTTTTAACGGTATAGAATTTTTGATCAATGATTGATCGGATAAGGTTTAATATTAATAATACCTAATATGAGATTAGAAAACCTAATTTCAGGATTAGAAATCCTAACGTACCGTTAGAAACCCTAATTGTACGCTGAGAAACCCTAATTTCAAAACTGAGAGTTATAAACCCTAAATTAAGAAACCCTAATCCTAATTGACGAGCCTATGGGTTCATTAAACTTAAATATGATTAGAAAACTCTAATTATATTGTTGTATGTTAAATTTCTATTTTTGAAACCATAATTTTATTTTAGAAAATTTATTTTTCTAATTAAACCCTAAATTGAAAATTGTGGGAACTAGAAATTTTTAAAACCTAAAAGGGTTCAAGCTCTAAACATTAATGTCCAAATCCTAAACCCTAAGGGTTTCATCAAATTCCAAATTCTAGAAAAAATTGGAAAAGACCATAATGCCCTTTTGTGGAGATTTTATTAAATTGCTTGAAAATCTTGCCAAATCAAGAGTTGGTCACCAACTATTGACTTTGTGGCACAAGAATCTCAGCAAATCTATCAGCTCTCAGCCGAAATTTAAGCAACATGCATGAATCAAAGCATTATATATAAGTTTAGAGAGAGAAAAAGTCCATAATTTAGTCATTTTGCAAACTTAGCTCTCACCAACTCTTCCCCATACAAGATCTCCGAAAATTAGAAGTATATCAGTCCTAAATTCAGTTCCAATATCAACCATAAACATTTTGGAGAGCTTAGATCAAAAATCGGAATCAAAAAGGTATAACCAAATTTCTTAATTTTGATCTTTGATGCTTAAGAAAATTTGGTGTTTTTGTTTTTATTATTATGTAATAGGATGTTTTTAGTTGTTATATAATGATCCATGATGGATCCATAACATCAAAGTGGGTGAAAAACGATTTTTCAAAAATCTGTTCTTAAGAAAAAAAATTCGGTCTGACAAGGAATGTCAGACGCTCTAGATCTTTATGTGTTCATGATTTGTGTTGTTTTAAGCTTGTTAATTGTAGCTTGATATGTTGTCTTTCATCTCCAAGTGGTAGAATAGCAATTGAATAGCTAGATCATGAGATATTAACGGTCAAAACCCGTTGACCGGATTGACCGAGCCAAAATTTGGGCAAGCCCAGAACTTTAAAACACGTCTGACAACAACTTTGTGTTCTTAGATCTGTCAGTCGGTGTAGCTTTTGTTGTTATTAATTGGTAGTATTGTAGCTAGTAGTGTGGGCTATAGATCTGGGTTTATAGAACGCTTATAACTGCTTTGGATTGCTAAAAAAAATTGGTCAAAGTAGGCGTCTCAAGCAGATTTTGAAAATCTGTGTAAAACCCAGAATTCTGGGCAACGAGCAGTCTGACATACTTTGACCGTGTCTTGTAGGTTGATTCTGTTGATGATAACCTGAGTTTATGTTTTAGTAATGTACCTTGACACTAGTACTATAACTTTGAGCCATCAAACGACTTAAACTAAGACCAGAACATAGCTTAAATCGAGCTTGAATATGGCAACTCGAACTGCTCATGCCCAGAAAATTCCCAGGTCACGTTGGCAGTGACTTTAGGGGCTTGGATCTTGATAGTGTTGTGTGATATTACTTATATTGTTATTGATTCTTGTAGTGTTACATAAACTCTACAAGATCGTTCTTAAAGATTTCCCAGAAACTGTTTAGATCGAAAATGGCAAGTGGTCAAACCACCCACCCTTGCAACTGCCAGAAAATCTGGGTTTGGCTCAAGAACACCTATAGCGACAGAAAGTGTCGCTATAGGCTTTTAGCGACGGATTAATTAAATTATTTTATGATTTTTCCGGAAATTAATAAAAAAATAGAAATAAATTCTAAAAATTACCAAAAATGGTTTTAAAAATTATTTTAAATTATGAAAAATAATTTTTGACCAATTGGAATATTTTTCTTTAATATTTATAATTATTTAAATATTAGAGGTATTTAATTTATTTAATTAGTGTATTAAATAAATTAGAGAAAAATGAATTAATATTATGAAAAATCATTTTAAATGAGAATAATGTAATTAAAAATATTTGAGTTATAAAAAGTAACTTTTAATATTTTTGGAGAATTTTCATTAATAATTTAATATTAATGATATTAGATTTATTTGATTATTAAATTAAATAAATAAGGTAAAAATGATTTAAAAATCATTTTAATTTAGAATAAAGTGTTAGAAAATATTTTAAATTATAAAATATAAATTTCAATATTTTTGGAGAATTTTAATTAATAAATTAATATTAATGATGTTGGATTTATTTAATTATTATATTAAATAAAGGAATTAAAAATGATTTTATTGATTTAAAAATTATTTAAAAATGAGAAAATTAGTTTTAAAATATTTTAAGTTATAAATTATGACTTTTAATATTTAGATAATAATTTCATTAATATTTATATATTAATGGTGATGATTTAAAAATGATTTTAAATATTTTAAAAAAATCATTTAAGTAGAATATTGATGATTTAAAAATATTTTAAGTTATTAATAATAACTTTAATATTTTGACAAGTATGTTATTAATATTTTTATTAAATATTAATAATGATAATATTATTTGATAATTAAATCAATTAAAAATGATTTAAGTGTTTGAAAAATTATTATAATTTATAATAAGTGTTTATTAATTATTAAAAGCTTCCGGAAAATATTATAAACGATATTTGACTTATCTAAAATAATATTGAAGCTTAGAGACCAAGTTTAATTGACAATCAATGTGTTAATTGTCGGATAGGGTGACCAGAACACCGAGAATGGACCGAAATCCAACCAGACCGAAATAGTTAGACATGATAAGTGTTTATATAGGTTATAAACACTAATGTGGCTATGTGGTAATGTGCCTAGGAGAAGTTTGACTGTAAAATATAGTGTTATGTGTTCTAAATGTTTGTACTAATTGTGAGACCGACATTGTTGAATATAGGTCTTACGAACGCAGTTAATTATATTGTGTAGCTGTAATCAACGTGGAAGGCAAGTTTCCTAACTCAACCTTGAGTTATATTTCCTTCAATTATTATAGTGGTTAATTATTGCTAATTACACCACATCCAGGGAAGTTATTGTTGATTATTCGCAGTTAGTGCATGCTTAATAATTCAAATTGAATTACTGATTCAGAAATATACATTCATAGAATTACTGTTGTTGAATATTCAAATTTGTAGAAGTTAGAATTGACAGTACAGATAATTCCTGTTTATTGTCAAATTGTGTTGAGAAATGTCTTAGCTAATTATTCTGGCTAGACAAACATTGGTTAGAACTTGATAAATTCAAGAAAATAATTCAATTGTTATTGGTAGAATCGATGCCAATTATTTCGGCAAGAACGATAAGTAAGTGGAATTTGAAATCACGGTATTTCGTTGTAAAATCAAATATTGATTCTAAAACTGAGAAGAACAACCTTTTATATAAAGGGAACATTTTGGGTCGTGAATTCGACCTTTGAGCGCGTTTTGAGTATTATGCATAATATAGGGTACAAGGAGTTGGCCGGCTCCAAGTACTTGCAGAGGGGTATGATTTAATCTTTATGGTTATCTGATACTCCTGGTATGTATCAAAGTAAATCTTTGATAGATGCCCGAGAAAATAAGTTCAAAGATCTTGTGTGATCACTCAGTATAAATCTGGAAATTATTCCACTTTGTAATTGTGTAGAATTGATTCTTGTAGAACTTTAAAAGCGTTGTACTCTTTCATTATCAAATTATAGTGTTGCATAGAAAAGGAGAAGCCTTGTTATTGAATAACAATTTGTTCAGCTATTTCAAAGTTCCCCGAACTTTGGTTTCATTCTATCAAAATAGATAGGATATTATTGTTGATTCATATATATTTATTGTATAATCTTAACTTGCGGGGCAAATTTGTTGCTCACCCTTGCTATAAATAAAATTTTTAGCTAGAGGCGAAGTTGTAGGAGGTGCTGCAAAGGACAAAGGTAAAGGCATGGTTATAAATTAGTTATATTAAACAGTATTATTTATATTGTTGTATTGTAAACCCTTTTTGTATATCTAAAGAGTATGTTTGTAAAGTTAAGGTTAGAAAACCTGGGTGATGTATTATGAAACTCTGATAAAAACTTATGTAAGATACTATCTATATATATTATGGGTAGTTAAATGTTATCTATATTGTGGATCGTGAACTCCAAACTCGGGGGTCAGGTAACCCGGATTTGGGGGTGTCACAGAAGTCACTCAGTATTGTTCAATCGGGTATTCGGGACACTTTTCGTGTCAGAGTACTATTCACGAGTTACTATTCATGAGTTACTATTCACGAGTTACTATTCATGCGTAAAATATATATTTTTTCGGTCCAAATTATTTTTTGGTACAATATTATTCCATGAGAAGATGTGCTAATTTTTCAGACCGTTGATTGAATATATAATAATAAATCAATATGGACCGCTGGTGGATAGTTATAATAGCAAATTAATATGGACCGCTGGTTTAAAGTTTTAATAGTAAATCAGTATGGATCGTTGCTTTAAGTTTTAATAGTAAACCAATATGGACCGTTCGTTTAAAAGTAAATCAATCTGGACCGTTCATGAATTAGTTACTATACAGCCCATTCTTCTATAAATAGAAGCTCATTGCTTCATTATTTCTTACGAATTCACTGAAACTCTAGAGAGAGAAATTATAGAGAAACTATAGAAAAGTATTCTGCTACTTCCCTACTCGTATATTCAGTTTCTTTTACGGTAAGGGGTATTATTTATTTTGTATTCATGAAAAGAACTTCTGTTATTCCATTATTTATTATTCTGTTGGAATAACCTGTATACGCGGGCTACCCTATACTTGGTGAAATTCTTCTGTTATTTCATTCTTTATTATTCTGTTGGAATATCCTGTCTGTGCGTTTTACGCCGGACCTGGTTCCATCCCTTATTATTCTGTTGGAATATCCTGTTTATCTGTTTTACGCCGGACCTGGTTCCGTTATTTATTATTCTATTGGAATAACCTGCATGTGCGGTCTATTGAATGCCTGATGATTTCTTTTGTTATTTCATTCTTTATTATACTCAGTTGGTTAAAACTTTGACTTCTATACTCCATAAAATTAGTGGAATATCCTATATGTTTACGCTTCATCCAGTATCTTTTTATGGAAATATTTTTCTGAGCATTCTTGAATTTTACTCCACAAAGTAGTATTATGTTGACAATTTGGATGTTTTTGAGTTCAGGATAAATTAACTTATAAATCTTTAAAACTTATTCTTGAACATGTTTTATTGAATTATTATGTCATTGTCATGATGAGATATGTTGGTTATTATGTGAAAATATGAAAGTTTCTTAGAAATCACAAAGGGTTGAAAATCAGATTTTAGTAAAAATGGAGTATGAAATTCAATTGACCATATCTCCTATTATATTTCGAATTTTTGAGTGTGGTCAAGTTCTAGAGTTAGATCTATAAGTTTTCTAACTTATCCAAGTGGAATCACTAGAAAATGTGTTGTAGATTTTTGTGTGGACTAATTTTAGTAAAGGAGTCAAAAACTGAAAAGTGCCAAAAAGCTACTGCCAGAAAAATTAAAAGGGCATTTTCGGCCACTTGAATTGTGAGAAAAATTCCGGCCTTTTGGGACATAAAAATATATGGTATAAAGTACCTACTGTCCAAAAATGAGCTCATTCCGACTTAAAATGAGCAAGTTATGACTATTTCAATATTTAGGTTTTTCCGACGAAAAAAGCTATAACAGGAGTTCTATAACTCCGATGACTATGAAATTTAAACTGGAAGATCACGTTAACATGTGTAAGATCCTGCCAAGATTTGAGAATTTTTGGAGTTAACCTTGAGGTAGCTAATTTCTTAAAGAATTAATTAGAAATTGATTTTTGAAAAATAATAAATGAATTATAAAAATTCTGAGAAAAATATATGTTCAATATGGGACTATATTCTGCTTAATCCCAGAAAAGAATAATTTTTGGGACTAATTTGGTATTTTTCATGAAAATGATTTAATTATAAACATATGAATTAAATATGTTATGTGAAGTTGAAAATTTGGTAAATAGGATTTTATGGCTTGAAAATCCTATATAAGGTATATGCATATTTTTGATGAGTAAATTGATTATTGGTGATGAAATCTTATGAGTATGGCATTTTGAATAATTAAATGCATTATTTGGAAAAGTGTAAATAATTAAATTAAATTGTTTATAAGTTTAAGGAGTGATTAAAATATTGTTATAATATTAACAATATTAGATTATGATTTTATTAATTGATTGATAATCTTTAGATAAATTTAAAGTCTTTAATATTTATCCTTGATTTAGTTTGACCAATGCTTATAATATTGTCATTATCCTCATGCTTATATTATGTTGAAAGTCATCTGTGGCCTGTAGTGCATAGATGGACTTGGTATGATTATGACCAGGGATTATTCGGTATAATCATAACCGTAATGTTACAAATGATGTGGAAAAAGTCCTCATTGGCCCGTAGTGCATTGATGGACAGTTTTTGGTATGATTATGGCTATGGATTCTCTTTGGCCGTAGTGCAAATATGAATTGTTTTATGGCATGATCAGGACCGTTGATGAAAACACGATTATCTTTGGTCATAGTGCATGGATAATTCGTGGTCGTGATACTAAAGAATATCCTTGGCATGTAGTGTATGGATGATTCGATGATGTGGATTAATTATTGAGCTGAGTCTCAGCAATGAAATATTAATTCATGGATGTGATAATAATGAATATCTTTGGCCGTAGTGCAAAGATGATTTAATGACTACAAGCAGAAATTGTGATTTGGTATAACCATGATTTTTGATGTTTTAGGTGATGAAAATTATCTTCGTCCTAGGTGCGAAGAGGAATTTAGAATCACAATTGTGATTATGAGTTATTCACATGATCGTGGACGTGAATTGTTGATTAATGTTACACGGATAAAATATTATTGGTGGACTTTTAACATAGAGAAGATAATAGACCTTATGGTCTATTTGACTCTTCTAATGGATTGCTCGTTGTGACAACCCCAAAATAGGTCCATTCCATCCAACCTATTCTGAGTCGCCAAATACATGGTACAGAAAACAACTACAACTTTATTACAACAATTGTCGTGCAAAATACAACAACACATATGCTGTGAGTTTGTATACAAATATATATCAACTGTGACTCATGTCCCAACCGTGAACAGCACCTCATAATGACACCTTACATAAAGGTATAGTCGAAAACTGTTTTAGAAATTAGAATCTTTGGGAAGTGCTCAAGGAAACCTACGTACATGGGAGGCCATGCTTCTAGGTTATGATAGATATCATATGGCCACAGAATTATCCTTGGTTGACCCAATAGACTCCAAAGAAAAACAAGAAGATTACTATCATATTCTTCCCAATGGCAAGTCTTCTCCTGACATATCATTATCTCCACTGTCTCTAATTGGGTATTATACTCCAAACAAACACCAAGATTATATAGGTAGTGTTTGTAAATATACTCAGCAAGTGGATGAGCACATCCCTGTCTTATGATGACACGAGGTGGTATGTCATTAGACATCTTGTATGACAGTGGCAAAACACCCTTCCAAGTTAAATTCACCTCACCCTCAACATCTATAAACCACCGTTCTATTCCCTTGTTATTCCCCCGCTCGACCCAGCTACACTCGTATTACCTGAAAGGAATTGTGAAGCAAAAGGGTGAGCACAACTAGCTCAGTAAAGAATGTCATGACTAAAGATAAATAAATTATCAATAGCCTTCAACAGTAATAAATCAGAGATTTAGAACATATGGTATATGATAAAAAAAATTCAACCATAGTTGCAGCGGAACAAGCAATCCATTAGAAGAGTCAAATAGACTATAAAGTCTATTATCTTCTCCATGTTAAAAGTCCATCAACAATGTTTTACCCATATAACATCAATCAACAATTCCTGTCCACAATCACATGTATAACTCATAATCGTAATTGTTGTTCTAAATTCCTTTTCTCATCCAGGACAAAGATAATTTTTATCACCTGAAATATCAAAGATCATGGTTATACCAAATCACAGTTCATGTTTATAATCATACTAATAAATTTATCTTTGCACTACGGCCAAAGATATACATCAATAAGTCATCTTTGCACTACAGGCCAAAGATATTCATCAACAAGTCATCTTTGCACTACAGGCCAAAGATATTCATCAACAAGTCATCTTTGCACTACAGGCCAAAGATATTCATCAACAAGTCATCTTTGCACTACAGGCCAAAGATATTCATCAACAATTCATCTTTGCACTACAGGCCAAAGATATTCATATCTCAAAGAAATACATAATTATTTCAGAATTTATATAAACCATAATTATAACCATATATGTTGATCAATTCACCTTTGCACTTAAGCTAAAGATATTCAATTATAAATTCAATGGTCATGATCATACCAGTCACAATTCAACTTTTCACTACTGGCCAAAGAGAACCATAGTCATGATCATACCAATAATCTACCCATCTTTACACTCCAGTGAAAGAGAATTTCAACATCAGGGTTATAAAAATGTTATATATGATAACAAAATCAATATAATCAATATATAGTTTTAATCTCCAAAGTAATATTCATAAATCAACTATAATTTGGTTAGAAAAAGAAATCAATTTTGTCATGAATAGTAACTCGTGAATAGTAACTCATGAATAGTAACTCATGAATAGTAACTCATGAATAGTAACTCGTGAATAGTAAACCCGACTCAAAAAGGTAGAAATTCCACAATAAAATCTATACCAATATTTCGGTATAATGATATTGAAAGAATAATATTTATTTAAGCTTATAAACAATTTATTTTAATTGTGTACACTTTACTAAATAATGCATTTAATCATTCTAAAATGCCAAACTCATAAGATTTCATCACCAATAACCAAAACCCTCATCAAAAATCTGCATATACCTCATATATGATTCTCAAGCCATAAAATTATATTTCCCAATTTTCTTACTTCACATAACATATTTAATTCATTTACTCATAACTAGAATATTTTCATGAAAAATACTTAATCAGTTCCAAAAATATTTCTTTTCTGGGATTTAGCAGAATATAGTTCTATATTGAACATATATTTTTCTCATAATTTTTAAAAGTCATTTACTATTTTTCACATGGCCAAAACCACCGAATATTTAAACATTTATCATAAATTGTACTTTTATCCAAAAATTCCAAAATTCACAGGGTATACTGATATCATATAGATGTACTCCCAATAAAAATTTCATCAATTTTGGAGTTAACCACAAGGAGTTATAAGCGATTACTTTTAAAATAGTCTTTCCTCATAAAATTCATAACTCTTAATCTATACATCCAAAAGTCGCCATTTTTGGACACAATCTACAAAACTTATCAAAATATCATTTCAAATTTTTCCAGAATTTTTGAAGGTTCAGAAGAATTTTGAAATAATAACTCTTAAAATCCCTTATTATCCCTTACCTCAAAACAGCAGTACCTCTGACTGGAATAACGCTGAACGAACTTGCACCGTATAACAATACTCAAAGTATACTCAAAATACTCACAAGAATACGCTCGATAATATAGAGAGAGAAAACTTCAGTTTCTGGTGTGATTTTCAATTCTAACCTAAGCACCCTATTTATAGGAAATTGCTTAGAACACCAAAGCAGAAAATTTAATAAATTAATAATATATATTAAGTTTTCTACGCCAACCCTCCTAGATCTGAATTCAGCAACATGACACATTTATAACATGTGGAACACTCACCAAAAACGTTTTATTATTTAAAATAATTAAAACTTCCAAAAATCAATTATTTTGGAACTCCGAAACTTCAATAATTCATAATAAATAGCCCTTTTGTCAGAAAATTCGAATCTCGCGAGTTTTTATAGGAAATTCAATTCTCTACAACTTTGCAGAAGGAAGTTTTTCCAAATTCCAAACAGAAATTGACCGAAATCCACAAACGGGCGATTTTACAGGCTATAATCATATTTTCAGTCAAGAAATAGGTCTACCGACACACAAAATATGTGTTAAACATTTAATGGCACAAAAATACTCTTCCTCCTCATATACTCATATATCCCACATTCATTATAAAAATATCACCGTTAATATATTATTAAAATAATATATTTAAATGAATTATTTTATCAGAAAAAGATAAAATATTAATTTTCAACAATTGTCACATTAAAAATTTTCTCCATCTATATTCACATAAAATCAATATTTTCCTCATCATATAAATCAATAATTAATTATTCACAAATAATATTACAGAATCACAATATTGACAACCAGGCAGTTCCCAGGAAAGAGGGGGCTTTCCAATAAGAATTTCTCCTTACTGGCGCGCAATTAGATGACCAAACCTCTCCTTAGACAGAACTTTCTAGACATTGCCAATAATGTTATCTAATAATATTATTCAGATAATATGAATTATTGCTTCGATAATGAAAAATACTGTGTAATGACAACAACAGCAATATAAAATATCAACGCAGCAATTATTGAACCAATAAAATAAAATACTAAACAATAATTACTGTAACCATTATTGAGTAGTGCCTTCTTACGTAAGAGTCAATAATTGGTGCAATACCGTGTGCTACTGTGCAACAACGCGTATTACTTTACTTTACCCACCGGGTATTCCAACAGTATTAACGGTAACAAATACACCGTTATTTTTTAAAAACTTTAATTTGTCGTTTTCTTCCTCCAATCGCTTTCTGTTATGGGGCCCACACATGGCTGCTCTGTCGTACGAATATTCCCCGACAGAAAGAATATTCTACGACCAAACGAATATTCCCCGATAACAATGAGTATTTTATAACCACTTGCTTATTTTGAAAAAAATTCATATATCACCCTTAACTTTAACTTTCTATCAATTTAACCATTTACTGAATTGTAATTATAAGAAAAATTGAATACTTTTATTTCATAAAATTCGGGGTCTTACAATCTCCCCTCCTTATGAAATTTCGTCCCCGAAATTTACGTACCTGGTATTTCAAGAGTTGAGAATACCTTGATTTCATTTCAGATTCCATCTTCCCTGTCATCATGATTTCTCCATTCCTCATCTCCTGTATTTCAGATATCATTCTAGAATACAGCTTCAAAACAAAGGTTAATTGAACAAATTAACATATCACATAATATCCCGATATTATGACCAACCAACAATTTAAGCTTAGGTAGGACACACTAGCGAAGGATTTACTCATCTCTCCCCTCCTAGTTCTATTCCCCGATCTCCGCCAGAGATCATATCCCTAAGCTCTGATACCAAATGTGACAACCCCAAAATAGGTCCATTCCATCCAACCTATTCTGAGTCGCCAAATACATGGTACAGAAAACAACTACAACTTTATTACAACAATTGTCGTGCAAAATACAACAACACATATGCTGTGAGTTTGTATACAAATATATATCAACTGTGACTCATGTCCCAACCGTGAACAGCACCTCATAATGACACCTTACATAAAGGTATAGTCGAAAACTGTTTTAGAAATTAGAATCTTTGGGAAGTGCTCAAGGAAACCTACGTACATGGGAGGCCATGCTTCTAGGTTATGATAGATATCATATGGCCACAGAATTATCCTTGGTTGACCCAATAGACTCCAAAGAAAAACAAGAAGATTACTATCATATTCTTCCCAATGGCAAGTCTTCTCCTGACATATCATTATCTCCACTGTCTCTAATTGGGTATTATACTCCAAACAAACACCAAGATTATATAGGTAGTGTTTGTAAATATACTCAGCAAGTGGATGAGCACATCCCTGTCTTATGATGACACGAGGTGGTATGTCATTAGACATCTTGTATGACAGTGGCAAAACACCCTTCCAAGTTAAATTCACCTCACCCTCAACATCTATAAACCACCGTTCTATTCCCTTGTTATTCCCCCGCTCGACCCAGCTACACTCGTATTACCTGAAAGGAATTGTGAAGCAAAAGGGTGAGCACAACTAGCTCAGTAAAGAATGTCATGACTAAAGATAAATAAATTATCAATAGCCTTCAACAGTAATAAATCAGAGATTTAGAACATATGGTATATGATAAAAAAAATTCAACCATAGTTGCAGCGGAACAAGCAATCCATTAGAAGAGTCAAATAGACTATAAAGTCTATTATCTTCTCCATGTTAAAAGTCCATCAACAATGTTTTACCCATATAACATCAATCAACAATTCCTGTCCACAATCACATGTATAACTCATAATCGTAATTGTTGTTCTAAATTCCTTTTCTCATCCAGGACAAAGATAATTTTTATCACCTGAAATATCAAAGATCATGGTTATACCAAATCACAGTTCATGTTTATAATCATACTAATAAATTTATCTTTGCACTACGGCCAAAGATATACATCAATAAGTCATCTTTGCACTACAGGCCAAAGATATTCATCAACAAGTCATCTTTGCACTACAGGCCAAAGATATTCATCAACAAGTCATCTTTGCACTACAGGCCAAAGATATTCATCAACAAGTCATCTTTGCACTACAGGTCAAAGATATTCATCAACAATTCATCTTTGCACTACAGGCCAAAGATATTCATATCTCAAAGAAATACATAATTATTTCAGAATTTATATAAACCATAATTATAACCATATATGTTGATCAATTCACCTTTGCACTTAAGCTAAAGATATTCAATTATAAATTCAATGGTCATGATCATACCAGTCACAATTCAACTTTTCACTACTGGCCAAAGAGAACCATAGTCATGATCATACCAATAATCTACCCATCTTTACACTCCAGTGAAAGAGAATTTCAACATCAGGGTTATAAAAATGTTATATATGATAACAAAATCAATATAATCAATATATAGTTTTAATCTCCAAAGTAATATTCATAAATCAACTATAATTTGGTTAGAAAAAGAAATCAATTTTGTCATGAATAGTAACTCGTGAATAGTAACTCATGAATAGTAACTCATGAATAGTAACTCATGAATAGTAACTCGTGAATAGTAAACCCGACTCAAAAAGGTAGAAATTCCACAATAAAATCTATACCAATATTTCGGTATAATGATATTGAAAGAATAATATTTATTTAAGCTTATAAACAATTTATTTTAATTGTGTACACTTTACTAAATAATGCATTTAATCATTCTAAAATGCCAAACTCATAAGATTTCATCACCAATAACCAAAACCCTCATCAAAAATCTGCATATACCTCATATATGATTCTCAAGCCATAAAATTATATTTCCCAATTTTCTTACTTCACATAACATATTTAATTCATTTACTCATAACTAGAATATTTTCATGAAAAATACTTAATCAGTTCCAAAAATATTTCTTTTCTGGGATTTAGCAGAATATAGTTCTATATTGAACATATATTTTTCTCATAATTTTTAAAAGTCATTTACTATTTTTCACATGGCCAAAACCACCGAATATTTAAACATTTATCATAAATTGTACTTTTATCCAAAAATTCCAAAATTCACAGGGTATACTGATATCATATAGATGTACTCCCAATAAAAATTTCATCAATTTTGGAGTTAACCACAAGGAGTTATAAGCGATTACTTTTAAAATAGTCTTTCCTCATAAAATTCATAACTCTTAATCTATACATCCAAAAGTCGCCATTTTTGGACACAATCTACAAAACTTATCAAAATATCATTTCAAATTTTTCCAGAATTTTTGAAGGTTCAGAAGAATTTTGAAATAATAACTCTTAAAATCCCTTATTATCCCTTACCTCAAAACAGCAGTACCTCTGACTGGAATAACGCTGAACGAACTTGCACCGTATAACAATACTCAAAGTATACTCAAAATACTCACAAGAATACGCTCGATAATATAGAGAGAGAAAACTTCAGTTTCTGGTGTGATTTTCAATTCTAACCTAAGCACCCTATTTATAGGAAATTGCTTAGAACACCAAAGCAGAAAATTTAATAAATTAATAATATATATTAAGTTTTCTACGCCAACCCTCCTAGATCTGAATTCAGCAACATGACACATTTATAACATGTGGAACACTCACCAAAAACGTTTTATTATTTAAAATAATTAAAACTTCCAAAAATCAATTATTTTGGAACTCCGAAACTTCAATAATTCATAATAAATAGCCCTTTTGTCAGAAAATTCGAATCTCGCGAGTTTTTATAGGAAATTCAATTCTCTACAACTTTGCAGAAGGAAGTTTTTCCAAATTCCAAACAGAAATTGACCGAAATCCACAAACGGGCGATTTTACAGGCTATAATCATATTTTCAGTCAAGAAATAGGTCTACCGACACACAAAATATGTGTTAAACATTTAATGGCACAAAAATACTCTTCCTCCTCATATACTCATATATCCCACATTCATTATAAAAATATCACCGTTAATATATTATTAAAATAATATATTTAAATGAATTATTTTATCAGAAAAAGATAAAATATTAATTTTCAACAATTGTCACATTAAAAATTTTCTCCATCTATATTCACATAAAATCAATATTTTCCTCATCATATAAATCAATAATTAATTATTCACAAATAATATTACAGAATCACAATATTGACAACCAGGCAGTTCCCAGGAAAGAGGGGGCTTTCCAATAAGAATTTCTCCTTACTGGCGCGCAATTAGATGACCAAACCTCTCCTTAGACAGAACTTTCTAGACATTGCCAATAATGTTATCTAATAATATTATTCAGATAATATGAATTATTGCTTCGATAATGAAAAATACTGTGTAATGACAACAACAGCAATATAAAATATCAACGCAGCAATTATTGAACCAATAAAATAAAATACTAAACAATAATTACTGTAACCATTATTGAGTAGTGCCTTCTTACGTAAGAGTCAATAATTGGTGCAATACCGTGTGCTACTGTGCAACAACGCGTATTACTTTACTTTACCCACCGGCTATTCCAACAGTATTAACGGTAACAAATACACCGTTATTTTTTAAAAACTTTAATTTGTCGTTTTCTTCCTCCAATCGCTTTCTGTTATGGGGCCCACACATGGCTGCTCTGTCGTACGAATATTCCCCGACAGAAAGAATATTCTACGACCAAACGAATATTCCCCGATAACAATGAGTATTTTATAACCACTTGCTTATTTTGAAAAAAATTCATATATCACCCTTAACTTTAACTTTCTATCAATTTAACCATTTACTGAATTGTAATTATAAGAAAAATTGAATACTTTTATTTCATAAAATTCGGGGTCTTACAATCTCCCCTCCTTATGAAATTTTGTCCCCGAAATTTACGTACCTGGTATTTCAAGAGTTGAGAATACCTTGATTTCATTTCAGATTCCATCTTCCCTGTCATCATGATTTCTCCATTCCTCATCTCCTGTATTTCAGATATCATTCTAGAATACAGCTTCAAAACAAAGGTTAATTGAACAAATTAACATATCACATAATATCCCGATATTATGACCAACCAACAATTTAAGCTTAGGTAGGACACACTAGCGAAGGATTTACTCATCTCTCCCCTCCTAGTTCTATTCCCCGATCTCCGCCAGAGATCATATCCCTAAGCTCTGATACCAAATGTGACAACCCCAAAATAGGTCCATTCCATCCAACCTATTCTGAGTCGCCAAATACATGGTACAGAAAACAACTACAACTTTATTACAACAATTGTCGTGCAAAATACAACAACACATATGCTGTGAGTTTGTATACAAATATATATCAACTGTGACTCATGTCCCAACCGTGAACAACACCTCATAATGACACCTTACATAAAGGTATAGTCGAAAACTGTTTTAGAAATTAGAATCTTTGGGAAGTGCTCAAGGAAACCTACGTACATGGGAGGCCATGCTTCTAGGTTATGATAGATATCATATGGCCACAGAATTATCCTTGGTTGACCCAATAGACTCCAAAGAAAAACAAGAAGATTACTATCATATTCTTCCCAATGGCAAGTCTTCTCCTGACATATCATTATCTCCACTGTCTCTAATTGGGTATTATACTCCAAACAAACACCAAGATTATATAGGTAGTGTTTGTAAATATACTCAGCAAGTGGATGAGCACATCCCTGTCTTATGATGACACGAGGTGGTATGTCATTAGACATCTTGTATGACAGTGGCAAAACACCCTTCCAAGTTAAATTCACCTCACCCTCAACATCTATAAACCACCGTTCTATTCCCTTGTTATTCCCCCGCTCGACCCAGCTACACTCGTATTACCTGAAAGGAATTGTGAAGCAAAAGGGTGAGCACAACTAGCTCAGTAAAGAATGTCATGACTAAAGATAAATAAATTATCAATAGCCTTCAACAGTAATAAATCAGAGATTTAGAACATATGGTATATGATAAAAAAAATTCAACCATAGTTGCAGCGGAACAAGCAATCCATTAGAAGAGTCAAATAGACTATAAAGTCTATTATCTTCTCCATGTTAAAAGTCCATCAACAATGTTTTACCCATATAACATCAATCAACAATTCCTGTCCACAATCACATGTATAACTCATAATCGTAATTGTTGTTCTAAATTCCTTTTCTCATCCAGGACAAAGATAATTTTTATCACCTGAAATATCAAAGATCATGGTTATACCAAATCACAGTTCATGTTTATAATCATACTAATAAATTTATCTTTGCACTACGGCCAAAGATATACATCAATAAGTCATCTTTGCACTACAGGCCAAAGATATTCATCAACAAGTCATCTTTGCACTACAGGCCAAAGATATTCATCAACAAGTCATCTTTGCACTACAGGCCAAATATATTCATCAACAAGTCATCTTTGCACTACAGGCCAAAGATATTCATCAACAATTCATCTTTGCACTACAGGCCAAAGATATTCATATCTCAAAGAAATACATAATCATTTCAGAATTTATATAAACCATAATTATAACCATATATGTTGATCAATTCACCTTTGCACTTAAGCTAAAGATATTCAATTATAAATTCAATGGTCATGATCATACCAGTCACAATTCAACTTTTCACTACTGGCCAAAGAGAACCATAGTCATGATCATACCAATAATCTACCCATCTTTACACTCCAGTGAAAGAGAATTTCAACATCAGGGTTATAAAAATGTTATATATGATAACAAAATCAATATAATCAATATATAGTTTTAATCTCCAAAGTAATATTCATAAATCAACTATAATTTGGTTAGAAAAAGAAATCAATTTTGTCATGAATAGTAACTCGTGAATAGTAACTCATGAATAGTAACTCATGAATAGTAACTCATGAATAGTAACTCGTGAATAGTAAACCCGACTCAAAAAGGTAGAAATTCCACAATAAAATCTATACCAATATTTCGGTATAATGATATTGAAAGAATAATATTTATTTAAGCTTATAAACAATTTATTTTAATTGTGTACACTTTACTAAATAATGCATTTAATCATTCTAAAATGCCAAACTCATAAGATTTCATCACCAATAACCAAAACCCTCATCAAAAATCTGCATATACCTCATATATGATTCTCAAGCCATAAAATTATATTTCCCAATTTTCTTACTTCACATAACATATTTAATTCATTTACTCATAACTAGAATATTTTCATGAAAAATACTTAATCAGTTCCAAAAATATTTCTTTTCTGGGATTTAGCAGAATATAGTTCTATATTGAACATATATTTTTCTCATAATTTTTAAAAGTCATTTACTATTTTTCACATGGCCAAAACCACCGAATATTTAAACATTTATCATAAATTGTACTTTTATCCAAAAATTCCAAAATTCACAGGGTATACTGATATCATATAGATGTACTCCCAATAAAAATTTCATCAATTTTGGAGTTAACCACAAGGAGTTATAAGCGATTACTTTTAAAATAGTCTTTCCTCATAAAATTCATAACTCTTAATCTATACATCCAAAAGTCGCCATTTTTGGACACAATCTACAAAACTTATCAAAATATCATTTCAAATTTTTCCAGAATTTTTGAAGGTTCAGAAGAATTTTGAAATAATAACTCTTAAAATCCCTTATTATCCCTTACCTCAAAACAGCAGTACCTCTGACTGGAATAACGCTGAACGAACTTGCACCGTATAACAATACTCAAAGTATACTCAAAATACTCACAAGAATACGCTCGATAATATAGAGAGAGAAAACTTCAGTTTCTGGTGTGATTTTCAATTCTAACCTAAGCACCCTATTTATAGGAAATTGCTTAGAACACCAAAGCAGAAAATTTAATAAATTAATAATATATATTAAGTTTTCTACGCCAACCCTCCTAGATCTGAATTCAGCAACATGACACATTTATAACATGTGGAACACTCACCAAAAACGTTTTATTATTTAAAATAATTAAAACTTCCAAAAATCAATTATTTTGGAACTCCGAAACTTCAATAATTCATAATAAATAGCCCTTTTGTCAGAAAATTCGAATCTCGCGAGTTTTTATAGGAAATTCAATTCTCTACAACTTTGCAGAAGGAAGTTTTTCCAAATTCCAAACAGAAATTGACCGAAATCCACAAACGGGCGATTTTACAGGCTATAATCATATTTTCAGTCAAGAAATAGGTCTACCGACACACAAAATATGTGTTAAACATTTAATGGCACAAAAATACTCTTCCTCCTCATATACTCATATATCCCACATTCATTATAAAAATATCACCGTTAATATAT